>CM075658.1:54857429-56067429 GCA_037954105.1 Canavalia gladiata | reverse complement strand
CACCTGCTAGAATAAGGAAACCAAATTCAAGTGGTTCCTAGGCAAGTTCACATGTATAGGACTATTTTAATAAACTACATGTTGCTAAAGGTAGGATGCCTAAAGCAGCTTGTAATTACTTTAAGAAGACATTTTTTTTGTCATCCTCAAATTCATAGCACTTCAAGTATGTCATCCCATTTAATTCGTTGTGCCAAATATACTTATTCCATTAGCATTGATCCTAACCAGAGAATTCTAAGTTTTGGTTTGGGTAAGAATGTAGATGGTAACCAAATGCAATTTATAAGCCAAATATTTAATATAGATGCATGTGAAAAAGCATTCTGTACATTTGTTATATTGGATGAACAACCACTTAGAATAGTAGAAGGATAAGGCTTCAAAATACTATGTAAACAACTACACCCACGATTTTCTCCTCCTTTTAGGCATACGTTAGCCAAAGATTATTTTCAATTGTATCTAGATGAAAAAGATAGATTGAAGACTTTCTTTAGGTCAAACACTAGAAGAATTGCCCTCAGAGAAAAATTATCAAAAAGATTGCTTACTTTGTTGATAATGAGTGGAATTATCAAAAAAGAATTTTTTTTCTTTTTCCATTGTCCCCAACCATAGGGGTGAAACAGTAGGTAAGCTAGCGGAAGATGTTTGAAGGGAATGGGGAATTAGAAATGTGTTTACCTTCATAGCTGATAATGCTTCCTCTAATGATGTTGTTGTTTCTTACTTGAAAAAAAATAATGAATTCTTTTAATGCACTAGTGTTGAATGGTGAGTTCTTGCATATGAGATGTTGTGCTTATATTTTGAATCTAGATGTCAATGATGGATTGAAAGATATGCATGTGTCTATAGCCAGCATTAGAAATGTTGTTAGATATGTAGGATCCTCCCTTCAAAGGTTAACCAAGTTCAAAAAATGCATAACATACTCTAAAATTACATGCAAAAAGCTTGTTTGCTTATATGTTCCCACTAGATGGAACTCAACTATCACTTATTGGAGGCAACTAAGAAATATGAACTTGCCTATGAGAAGTTGGATTATGAAAATCCAAATTTTAGGGAGTTCTTTGGGTCGACTTTTACTCCATCTTCTTTTAATATGATAATGTTAGGGTGTTCTTACAATCTTAAAGATCTTATACGATGCGACTAAGATTTTTTCAACTTGAAATCATGTCACATTACATCATGATTTTCATCAACTTGCTTTGATTTTCTATGAATTAAATCAAGCTTCTATGAATCTTAATACAATCTTGGCCATAGTGGCATATGACATGAAGAAGTATGAAAAATATCAGGGACAGATCATTTCTATGAACCAACTTCTTTATTTTGGGGTCATTCTTGATCCTAGATTTAAATTCAAATATGTGGACTAGTATTTTACTAATATGTACATGCATGATTCTAATTTTTTTTTCGCTAAATTATTGTTTAACATGAAATTGAATCTCTCAAGATTATATCAATGCTATGATGCTATACATGAATAGCAAAATATGGTTACCCAGTCTAGCCAATTGTCATCTTAACAAAGTTCTTGTGAAACATCAATTCCTGAAATTTCTTCTCATTATGCTTGGATTGTGGCTTTTAAATAGCATTTAAGGGGGAAAAAATTCTATTGATGAAAGGAATGAACTTGATAGATATTTAGTTGAGTCTTGCATTGATGGTGATGATAAATTTGATATACTTCTATGGTGGAAACAGAACTCTTCTCATTTCCCAATATTGTCCATTTTAGTTAGAGATATGTTGGCCACACCTGTTTCCACTGTTGCATTTGAGAATGTATTTAGCACTAGGGGTAGGGTGCTAAATGCATTTAAGAGTTCCCTATCCCCCGAAAAGACCGAAGCACTTATTTGCACACAGCATCGGTTAAGTCCTTCTCTTGACCAATTTAAGGATTTCCTCATTAGTGAGGACTTGAAAATTTCAGAGAAATTTTTAAATGGTAATTATTTTTGCATATTTTACAGTTCTATTTTTTTATACATAAATATATGTAACCTAATTATGTTCTTTGTTTCATTGTCTATAAGAAATGTCAAACATTAGAGAGGGGTCTATTGTTTCTTGGGTTAGTAGGTGGTCATGGAGTTGAGGGACCATTAGATATTCCAACTCTTCAGTCACAACCAATGCATATTGGCTAAGACAAAAAGGTAATATGTTATATTTCGTGAAAAGTAAGTTTTAATTGGTTGAATACATTATTATATATTTCCTTATTCTTGTTGTTAATTCTTTGCTTCACACTTGACATATTCTGGTTATTAACTTTTTTGGAGTCTAAAAAAATATTAAGACTCATTTTGAAATGATGAATGAATGAGTTTTTCGATACTATCACTGTAAGTGTTTTATGTTGTTCTAATTTCATTAATGAACAATATCTAGTCAATTATATAAATGATTGCTTTTGTTTCATGATTTACTTTACAACCTATGGATATTATATTTTTGGAGTCTCGACAAATCTTATTAGTCATTTTGAAGTGATGATAATGAGATATCTATTCCAATTAATTTTGGGATGATATGATGTCTTGGTCATGTAATTGATGTAAGTTCTATTACGCTGTTATAATGGTATTACTTGAAATTATTTGCTCAATTATATTCAATTTTTTTCTCTCTATTATAAAACTATTTTTCCTTTTACCTGTGAGTATTTTAGGTCATGAATATCATCATCAACAACATCCAAACCTAGACAGTAAGCAAGTTTTTTACTAGATTTTAAATCAAGTTCTTAAATAATTTTTTTTATTACTTTGATTATTGGTAGCTTGGATGGACAAGGCTTGGAATGTTGGATGAACTTGTTTTGTGTGTTCAATATTGGTTGTCAAAGTATAAGGAGTAATAATCACACTGTAAATTATTTAAAAGTATGTTTATGTAATTTATTTCATTATCTTTTTGTATTTTCTATACACAATGCAAGTCTAATAAATTTGTATATTTTTATGTTGGATAATATAGTTTTATGATTATGATTATTATGTAACTATTATTTACATTTGTAGTTTAACCTTAAGTCTTTCCTGGAAAAGATTAGGTGGATTTAGCTATTATAAATCTTCAAATAATTATATCAATATAAATTCATGTAAATGAAAAGAAAAAAACTATCAAAACATCATCACTAAACTATCAAATTTTAAATTTTTGTTAAAAAATTCAAGGCCTAAATTGGGCCCAAACCGATTTAATTCAACCATTTGATTACCTATAACCCATCGTATTCAGAATTTTATTTGGATGAGACTGGGCCAGCAATTAGGGGGTTCAGTTATGGATGAGTAAAGGTTGACTTACATGAACCCGCCTGAACCCGTATGATACCCAACCCTGTTTCACTCCAAATGTTGCCACCTGCTATCATTCCCAAACTAGTGGTCAAGTTAAGATCTCTAATAGAGTTAAAAAGAATCCTAGAGAAAATTATTAATACATCTAGGAGGGATTAGGCATTAAAATAGGATGACGTCCTCTTAGGCCTGTAGAATTGCATATGAGACTCTCATTTTGGAACATAAAGCCTATTAGGCAATGAAATTCCTTAAACTTAATTTGCAACATGCAGGGGAAAAATGTCTTCTTCAACTCATGAATTAGACAAACTCAGGTTGGAGGCATATGAAAACTTAAGACTATACAAGGAAATTTGTTAAAGAGATGGCACGATAAACACATTCAGAAACACGAGTTCTAGCTAGGAGAGAAAGTGTTAGTCTATAACCCACATCTCTATATGTTACCAGGTAAACTAAAGTAAGATAGGGTGACCCATATGAAGTGTGCAAAGTGCTCCCCTATGGGGTACTCGAGTTGATAAAAAGATCTAGGGAGACCTTTAAGATAAATGGACAGAGGGTCAAACACAATGAAGAAGGCACACTCGAAGAATGCACCATCATGCTCTTTGAGGAACCACAAGTAACCCCCAGGAGTGTTACCTAGCCATTGGAAAGGGGTACATAAGGCTTGTGACATTAAAAAAGCTCTCATAGGAGGCAACTTGTAAAAAAAAGAAACCATAATTCACTCGAAAGAGCACAATCATGTCCTGATTTTGCACAGTCATGCTAAGCACTCTAGCTGCTATAAGTAATTATGTGGACAAAGTGATACGTCACTCAGTCAACCCATTTTCTCCGATACTTATTGACCATATTTTCTCTTTCCTTTCCCGATTTCTTACTTTTCGGGTACGTCTTGTGTCTTACATGCGAATAAGATGGTGCAAGAAGATCAATATAATTGTGCTCGATTATGCATGCCATGCAAATTGGGGAATCAAGGTTTAGAAAATCCATTCTGCGACCAATACGATTGTGCAATGTCATTAGCCAACATCAACTTATCGGTAACATGGCCATGCCCCCTATCTCGGCACAAACATACAACTTTGTGGTCCTAATATTAGCGCATCTCAATCTTGATTTTGCATGAATGTGCCAAATTCGAATAGATTTGCTTATACCTTGCAGCACGACCATGTCCTCATTTTGCATGGTCGTGCCAAGTTTCAATACATACTCCCCGACTTCTTTGCTCTTTGTTTTTAGGAAAAATTCTTGTCCAAGCTCTCAAGAGAGATAGACACCTCACATATACTTCAAGTCCACACATGACCTTGCCTACCCTATCAATGTTGAGGAAGTTCCTGTAATGAGAATATAATTGGAGCAGCTAAAGTCATTCATCTTTGTTCCCCACTAAGCCTAGATCCAAGTAACTTCAAGAAACTGGCATTGAGGATCAGATTATGGGCTACCTCTAAAGGATGGGGTGTATGGTGGTATCCTTTATCATTGAAACAACATACTAAAAGTTCACTATTGAGTTCTTAGTATCCCTCATATATGAACAATCAGAGGGAAATCCATATGCCAATAGCATCGGTTATTAGTTAGGGGACGTCTCTTCCAGTAATCCCTTACCGAGTTAATGTCACTTTAGAATTTGAGATTGGGAAAATTTTTTGCAACAATTGACTATTTGAATGCCTTGAGAAGAAACCCTAGTGAATTTAGAGAAGGACCCTTCTAGTCAGAAATCATAGGAGATGATTCCTTTAACCTTCCATTTGTATGACCAACCGTCATTCATGATCTAGCTCTGCGCCTTTTACATCGATACCTCTCATCTGGCCTATTTTCCAAATGAGATGACACAAGATATGTAACTAAAGCCCACCTGTTCCTCCTTTGGGTGATGGTTCATGAGCATCGCATAGATCTAGGAAAGTTCTTTATCATATCCTACATACACACAAGGCAACCTTTAGAAGACAAAAAAAAAAAAATAAGGTTGTATTAGCATTGGGTGCTACATTATAGCCCTATGTCACTTCCACGATGCCCTACATCTTATCCCAACATAGATTCACCAAACAATTCTGCTAGGAGTAGAATAAGGGCATGTTTGGGTCTGCTGGAACGTGACCTAAACGGTGTTCCAACTATCTGGATGCAAGACCAATATCCATAATGAGAAGAATCATCTCCTACAACATAGGAACACAATTTTGGAGGGGATCAACAGTTTAGGGTGGATCAAATCATCTCTCAACAATTAAGTCAAATTGAGGCTCAGATGGACATTATCCTCCACTTGCTACAAGGCCAGGTAGGGCACCCATTGCCCTAATAACTGGAACTTTCTTGTACATTTACGACATTAATTTTTCTTAGGATTTATGAACAATTTTGATAATTAGGGATAGATTATTGACTCTATTTGAAACTTTTAACAATTGACTCTAAATTGTATTAATAGTGTTATTTTTTAATTTCATATATTGTCTGATTATAACTTATGCATCAATATGAAAAGGCTACCCCTAAAATGTAAGGACTCTTTTCCCAATTATTAACACTCAACAGGGAACATATTGAGGGAACTTCTAGCCTCTAATTTTGAGGAGGGAAACCTTGTCCCTCCTCTTCAAGAAAATCTCATTTCTATTCCTTCTCCACTTTACCTATATGTGATTTATGCATACAAATGCTTAAGTTAAAGGAAGGAGAGTTTCTTCCTCCTAAAATCTTTTTGAGAAAAAATACTTATCCCTCCTCCTTATTTTATCCCTCCCCACCTTAACAAACAAATTATTCCAAATAAATCAAGATGATTGTATATGATTAAGTTTGAGGAGGGGTGCCCCTCAACAAATTTTTCAATGAATACTTGTACCTAGCAATAATCCCATATTTTTATGGATTGTTGGTTGGTTTTGGATTCAGAAATTTCTTAGTTTTTATAACAAACACTAATTAAACTTAATAAGAACATGGGAACTATAATGTAATAAATTGATAATTAGTCATGTTCTTTGTCATCTTATTTCACATTAGAGTAGCCTTAGTGAAAGGATTGAACCCAATTCATGCCTATATACACTTTAACTTTTAGTAAAGAGTTTGAGGTTTATAAGAAAGGCTATGGTACTATACAATATGAGGAGCAAAGTAAAAAGAATTTCTATGCAGATACGAGAGGGACAGTGAGCAGAGTGATTCCCTCTAAATGTAGAATTTGATTTTATGGAACTAAAAGACATTAATTAGATTATTGTTGAATGTTCCTATGAAGGTAATTGTAATTATTTGTTGCATATATAACATGATATTTTTTGGATTCTATACTTGTTCCATTCCAATTCCCTAGGTTATTTCTTAAGCGCAAGAAATGTTTAAGTTTGAGAACTATGATCAAATTGCCATTTTATTAATTTATCTTTGTGATGGTCTAGGAACATAAACTTTCCTCCTGTCATGTGTTATGAGTAGCTATGTGAGCACTCTTATGTTTGAATTTTTTTTAATAAATCTAAAAATAAAATTCAAAGGCCTTTCTTTTCTTATGGGCCTCGAATGCTGAGTGAATGATAAAAATGAACCCCAAAAATAAGAGAAAGCCTAAAAGAACAAAAATGAAGAAAAAAAAAGGGAAATAAAAATCATCAGGAGCATCAAATCAGAATTTTTTTCTCCATATCACAATGAAAGATTGCTCAAAATATTCCTAATGCTAGCTGGCCTTTGGTTTGTTGCAGGTTGGTAATCACTATTTGGTGAGGTTAGTAAAATTTTGAGTGAGGCATGGATAAAAACTATGGTTAGATTAGCAATTTTTTGGCCTTATAAATAGAAATGGTAGAATTCACGTTCAGGGGTCGACGAGGGATGACCTTAATTCTAAGAAACCTTTAGGAGAGTATACCTATTCTAGAAGTCTTGGAGAAAGTCTCTTTAGTCAAAATATCCAGTAAATCAACCTTATTCAGTTCAAATTCTCCTAATCCTTTCTAGGTATATTCATGAAACAACTGTTCTTTATTCATCTCAAATGCATGGTTTGATGAATTTTCACAAATAAGTTGTACTTGTTATTATTTAAATTTGGCTAGAATATATCTCTTGTTTTATTATTTAAATTTGGCTAGAATATATCTTTTGTTCATTTCTTTCACAATGAGTTAAGTTGTGATGTATTCATTTCATATAATGAGGAGAGTCATAATACATATCACTCTATCCCTTAGATCGTAGCATCAACATAGTCAATTTCATACTTAAAGTTATGCGTACATACAATTTCAAATAACAAATTTAAGTGTATATTCAGTCTCGAATAATACAAGAAATTTAAGTTGAAAAGGGCCTCATCTATACTATTCTTTTCTCCACCATCATCAACTCCTCGAAGCGATTACCACCAACTTCCCCAAGAATCAATACCTATTATCCCTTAGAGAACTGAGTTACTCCATCAAGTACATACACCAAAACCCAAATCAATATAAAAAAGGAGCAGAAGTAGGATTAGGAACAAGGTATTTTTAATAAAGTGGATTATTTCCATGATAACCAAAATCATCTCCGAGAACATCATCCTTACCCTAATGTACACACCAAACCCAAGATTAATTTTAGAAAGGGAATAAAAGTAGGAAATGAAAAAGGTACTTTAGAAAATGAAATTTCCAATTCAAAATAAATGCAATTTCATCACCTTACCTTTGTTCTCCATCGATGCTATCATAAGCTTCCTAACCATAACCATTGGCACTAGCCCCATCCAAGGATTGTTTGGTCTTGCTTCCACCTGTATGCCCTTCTCAGGTCCTTTGTTCTCTCACCCTAAAAGCCCTTAACCAAAATATGGGAATAGATATAGAGTTGACAAACCTTGACCAAGCCCACGATGTAGTTTTCATTAGCTAGGCCTAACGATCTATTAAAGGTTCTAGATATTTAAACAAAATGGTCGTTGTATTCACTCTAATTCTACATCATTATTAAGCCACCCTGGTTTGAGGGAAGGAAACTCACATGTTAACAAGTAGGCTTAGAGGACAAGCCCATCTTAAGACTAAATTAGAACCAAAGCAATTATAATTAAAATGGTCCAAATAATTATCATATGGTAAATTTTAATGGATGAGATCACCATTGGAAGTTAATTGGATCATTAAGCAAGTTTAACATATTGTAATCTAACATAACTCAACGACGAACCATAAACATAGTTTAGGCCTAATTTTAAATTTCAATATTTTAAAGTAGTAGTATACTTTAATCTAGTGTAATTCAATAATTTTGAATTAGGAAATCATTAATCGTAAATGATAACTCACAAATACTTGGTGTAATAGAAAATTTGAGTTTTGGGCATTACTTGTAACATTTAGACATAATTATTTTTTTGTTTGTTATATTTTTTAAATCAAATAAGTCACCCAAAGATTGGGTCCTATGCGTGTTGGAAAACATCTTCCAAATCAAGTTAGGTCCTTACCTCTTTTTGCCCCAACAATTTGTCATCTTTAACTCAATGCTTTCAATTAGATCAATGAGTATTAATAGCTCTAGTTTAGAACTTATCAAACATTATCTAAATATTATTTAAATAAAATATTTCTAAATTAATAATAATAATAATAATTCCTTTTTTAATTTCAAAATAACTAAAACTTTAGGATTTTAAAATTCTAAATCTTTCGTAACGAACTCTTAATACAGATGAGTAACGTAATCTATTGTCTTATATTTTGAAAACTGTAAAAGTGCTAGTGTAACCTTCACTTGACTCAAACCTTGTACATATGTGGGTTTAGAAAAAAAATTTAAATATTATATTAGTATTAATAAATTTTTAATATTTAAAAAGAACTTCTAAATTTCATGCAACGAACTCCTAAAATTAACGAGTAGCCTACTCTACTATTTTATATTTTGAAAATCATATAAGTCCTAGTGCAACTTTCGCTTAACTTAGACCTTATGCATATGTGGTTTAGAAGAATTTACTAAATATTATGTTTAAGTTTTAATAAATTTTTATTATTTAAAAATTTCTAAATCTCATGCAATGAACTCTTAACACGGACAAGTATCATACTCTACTGTTTTGTACTTTGAGAATTGTATAGGTCCTAGTGCAACTTCCACTTGACTTAAACCTTGTGCATATGTGTTTTTTAGAAATTCGTAGTCTCTAAAACCTCACTTTATTAGTGTCTTTAAGATAAAATTATGTAAGTCTTGAATTTCTCATACACCAAGGAATACGTAGGAGCATGATTAAAAGGTCTGTCAAACTTTTTTTTGTACGCACTATATTTTATTTCTTTAAATTCTTTGATGTATATAAATAAATTCTTTAAATGCTTAATTTACTTATTAGAAGGAATCAAATAAATTTTTCTTTAAAATTATTTTAAATTTTTATATTGAACTTTAGGTACCATTCTTTGGAACAAGCAAATAGGATACCTTACACCTTCCATATTTGTAACTGACTCCCGAACATAGAACTTGTTAGAGTTTTTTCAAATTTTATCATTTTAAATAATTATTTTTTTATAGATTTGTCATTCTATCATGATTTAGGTTGCGACAAGCTGCTATATAGAAACTATTTATGGCATGCACTTTTTCTTATTAAGGATGTTTACAATAAAAATGATTAAGCTCTTAGGTATCCATGTCTTGTAGTGTCATTTATGGTTACTACTAGATGCCTTATATATTATTTAATGAAAGCCTTTGGATGTGATATGTTTAGATTTTCCACAATAAGAACGAAAAAAGTAAGCATGTGAATAAGTATGCATCTTATCCTTTTTATGAGGTTTCTTCTCCTTAAAATCCAATTTAAAATTGATTTTTCAAGATTTTATTAAAATTGATAGTTTCATTAACAAAATAACTATGTCTTTAGTAAGTTAAGTTACTTTATTTTAAAGCACTTTAACTTTGTCACAACCGTAATTACAATGAGATGACGAACTCGCTAAAATTTAAAAAAAAAAATTCTTTGATTAAGTGGAGCCGCCACCAAATTTTTATTTGAGGGAAAAGATTTGGAAAAACCCTAACTTGAGGAAGAGATTTAGGTTTAGGAGTCGGTTATGAGTAGGGAATGTGTTAGGCACCCTACTCGCTCGTTCCAAAGAATGGTACCCTTAAACTAAGCGTATGATTTATTTGAAAATTGTTTGATCCCTTTAATTAGAATAGAAAATAAATTAGTTAATGCAAAGATAGTCTCACAGGACTTGATCCTGCTCCTACATATTTCCTGGTGCTATGAAAAGCTCAAGACTTACGTAGTTCTGGTTTTGAAGACTTGATCTTCGGAGGTGCTTGAAAAAGCAGAGTATTTTGAAAAATATTTTGTTGTAGAGAGAATCCTTAGTCCACATATGCACAGGATCCAAGGCAAACGAGGGTTGCACTGGGACCCATATGAATCTCTAACATCGAACAGCAGTAAAACCGCCAGTTCTTATTTAGGGTCCATCGCGTGAGACTTAGGATTCCAAAATGAGATTTTTCTGAGATTATTTAAAAAGGATTCTTGGTCCACCTATGCATAGGGTCCAAGACAACTATGGCTGCACTGGGACACAATATGAATCCCTAAACATCGAACAGCAGAAAAAGCTACCAGTTCAAACTAAAACGAACTTAATTTGAAATTGAGGAAGAAAAATGAATTTTATTTGAATTTAAGGAAAAGAATTTGATTTAACTAAAAGTAAAAATGAACTTGATTTATAATTAGAAGGAAGAACATAATTGGGCTTGACCCAACGCGAAGAATATTTTAGTTAAGATTGTTATAGATTTTGGGCTTAATTGATATGAGCCTGATTTTAGAAAGGCCCAAAACATGGCCCATTTGTGTTGAACTTGGCTAACTTGATTCAACATGGCCCGGTATGATATGGGGGTTCAACATCCAACTAGAATGCAGCAACAGCATATGGCCAATCCACCATTATTAATTTGCTGGAGGAATATGGGCGCTTGGGAGGGTGTTTAAAAGAAAATTGTTGCCCCAGAGGATCAAACCCAAGACCTAGGAGATGTTGGTAGCATGCTCAACCACTGGACCACGTTGAAGGTTGAGATTTTAGCACCTTGGATTAATTTTAAGGCATGCTTAACCAGTAAGTGTATATTAAAAGAGAAGTACACAAAGCGGGAATCGAATCCTAGACTTGGAGGTGGCGTGCAATGCGCTAACCACTAAGCCAACATTTTAACTAGGATTTAATGCTTATGAACTTGATTAATACTTGATGAGACTGCCCTATATTACATGACTTTGCTGTATAACTTTGATATAAGGGTCATTCTTAGTTTTTCTTGAGCTCTTTTCGGGTCAACAAATGTATCTATTCTAGGCATACCTATTGCACCTTAATTCTCAGCTCATGAATAATTCGCTTAAAGAAAATATAGGCTTTGGTAGCTGCGATCATAGCTCTGATTTATCACCAAAACATATGTCATTTTTGAGAATTTCCCAAACCAAGGATGAAGGTTAAGCGCTGCTGTTTTACGTTGAATAGTACATGCACGGGATCAGATTACTTTATATGAAAGCTAAAAACAAATTTACACTCTTTATTGGTGTTGACCGAGGGAACCTCCCTTTTGTATGACCTTAATCATGGGTGATGAAGCCCTGCTGTTTATCATCAGTTCCGCGGTGTCTTGGTTCATTTGGCCACCTGTTGTTGCACTATACACGAGATCAGAGTTGCTCTACCCTAATAGCCTACCTCTAATCTGTAGCTAGTAATAGCCACAACCACTACGTGCATGGCTTCCTCCGCATTAACAGTATTTTGTAGCCACGCTCTCCAATTTATTCACTACTCACCAATAGGGCCAGGCTTATCAGGATTGCCTAAGATAACTTCGCCACCATTCAAGGACCAATCCATGTTTGGCAGTAGTGCCTAAGGTAACTTTGCCACCATTCAAAGACAAATCCATGTTTGGAAGTATTCAGACATTCTGGTTCAATTCTAGCTGAAGCACATGCTAATATTGCAAGGTTGCAACTCTAATCAGAGAAGTTTATTTCTGATACTGAACTTGTCATTGGGACACTTGATCAGACCAAACCGAGTCATGTTATTACCTTATTCTCGAGTAGAGAGAAACTACCCTGTCATCCAGCCACCCTTGGCTATTTCTGATACTGAACTTGTCATTGGGGCACTTGATCAGACCAAACCGAGTCATGTTATTACCTTATTCTCAAGCAAAGAGAAACTACTCAGTTTCCATACATGAATGTTTGAGCATCAAGATTCTGGTTTAACTTAGACTATTCCATGCAGCAACATCCTATTGCACTGCTGATTCTTCATGATCTCACCGGGGCCTCCACAGGATTCTTTTCAGAAATTTGACACCACCAAGTCTACATGATTAGCTCGGACATATTTAGAAACCAAGCACCTAGATCGCATGGTGGTGCAATACTCGACTTCCAAGTAATTCCCTGGAATATTATGGGCAATAAAAGAGTGGCCCAACCAAGAAAGAACACCCATAACTTCAGCATGTGCCAATCAATCCAAAACAATCCCTCATTCATCCCATGAGTTTCCAAAGGTTATGCAGATTAAGGAGGAGGATAGAGAACTTCTCGGAGACATAATTCTCTGTTCAAATTAGCAAACTTGACTCATAGGTCTTATGAGCCCAAGGGATAAACGTTTACCTGGCTCATTCCTAATTACTTTACACCAGATTTCTCCTTAATGCAGTGAGTCCTATACTGAAAACCATTGCAATGACAAGCAAGCATTGATCTTCCTGGGCTATGTTGAACTTCAGCTTAGGCTGGTTCTTGGAACTAGGAAGAGAAACAACTACTACCAGGGCAATGCCAGTATCGATTTAGCTGTTTTAATTAAGATTTAGCATCCCTCGATATCAACCATGGCCAAAAATACATGAATTATTTGAATCCAAGTGATGCAGCAGGGGGGTAAATGAAGAACAGGATGAGCATTTATGACGTCTCTCTCTATCCTATAATTCATTTCTCGTTGGGTGCAGATCAAACGTATCATGGGAGCTAACAAGGGTAGAGCTTAGACGCATAGTAAAGATGACACTCATTTCATCGAATTTATACTAAGATGCAACTTCTTGCACAATACTATCACCATGCCAATTTACTAATGATTCATAATTTAAACAAGTAATGAGAGTTTCTTGATTCAAAAGAATAGGTGATGGAAAGACATGGCTAACCTAAGTGTAGTTGATGGATTATTCGCAACGACGACCTCTGCAAGAATTGGCAAGATTCATATCTTCTTTTAGCTTGTGGCGAAGCCTGAATAGGAGTAACTAAGGCAGACTTCCCTATTGCTAAGAGCAGGTCTGTTCAAAGAATCCCCAGGGAGTCTTTCTCTCATGATAGAAAAATGCTGCATTCCCAAAGGTCTTCCCTCCCTTCAAGCTGACACTCCCAAAAGTTGGCATTCAAGAAGAATCCTCCATGCACACTGCGCTCCCCCATGTGAAGCGAAAAACCTCCCCCCAATGGTTCAAAGCATTGTGGTCGCTTGATGAATGTGGTTCTAGTGTGTATATCTTTCCTTCAGAGAGAAGTTTTTTCCAGTTAACAAAAAGTCAAGTCAGCCTCTGTTTTTTTTTGCATGCATCCATGCCCCAATTTCTTTCCTCTTTTCCTTTTTTTTTGTTTTTACTTTTTTTTCTATTTTAATTCTGTTTTTCTGCTTTTTTTATTCAATTTATTTTTTAGTTTATTTATTTATTTTTATTTTGTCTTCCGTTTTTCTTTTATATGTTTTTTTAGTTTTTTATTTTTTTATTTTATTTAGCTTTTTAGTTTTTCTATTTTATTTTTTATTTACTTTCTTTTTACTTTTTGTATTTCAGTTTTTATTTTTAAATTTTCTTATTTTTCATTTTGGTTTTTATATATATTTATTATTAATTTGTTTTACTTTTTTGTCTCCCTTTTTTTCAATTATGTTATTTGTGTATTTGTTTGTTTTTTTGTTTTTTCATTTTTTTATTTATGATTATTATATTTTTTTCTAATTCTTCTCTCTTATTATTTTTATTACCTTTTTCATTTTTTTTATTTTTCCTTTTTGTTATTATCATTTTACTTATTTATTTTATTTATTATTTAAATCACTATTTATTTACTAATTAAATTTAAAAATGGGATCACAGACATAATTGAATGTTTACCAACTTCATTTTCTATTTAAGCTTTACTATTAATTTGGTTTCTTAGACTTTCGCTTTCTTGAATGAGTTTTTGATTTTTACATTGTTTTTAAGATCTTTTGAGACCATGTCATTCTTGACCTTCATATTTGTATACTCATTCAAGATAATATCAAAATCATTGATTAGAAGTTCATAAGCTAGCTACAGTTCATTAAGTTCAACGATTATCTCTTTTTTTCTTTATGTGATTTGTGGCTGGATATTAATCATCAAACATATGTTAGGTGCTTCAAACACCTCTTCCTTGTTGTTTGATATGCTATAAAGATCCTCCCAAGTGGTCGATCACCAAGCCTTTGATCTTTTTAGAATTCTTATTTTTTCTTCTTATTAGTTTAGGGCATTTAGATTTGAAATATGTTGGTTTTTTGCATTCATAGCATACTACTTTGTACTTTCCATCTTTATTGAACTTCTTACCCTTGCGCTTATAAGGTCATTATTTTATACATTTTCTACCTACCATTCTTCTAATCATACTTATGATTAATGAGATCTAATCTTTAGTCTTTAATGGGTATTTTTTTTCAGTCTTTTGACTCTTCTTTGAAACTTTCAAGATTTTCTAAGACTTTAATGATGATGTCTTTTCATCTTTAGTCATCAAATTAATAACTTTGCATTTCCTCCTAAGGTCCCTTTGACTTAGGACTAGTTTATGAACTGTTAAAGATCTTAGTAGTTAATAAGCTTAAGAGTGTTTAAATTTTTGAATTCTTCTATTGTTATAACTTTTGAATTCCATTCTTTAGGAAGTTTAGCTAATACTTTTACATTATTTTCATCCAAAGAATAATGCTTTCCATGGGCATAAAAACTATTAAGAATATTGTGGAACCTTTCAAATATTTCTTGAATGGTTTCATTATTCTTCATCTTGAACAACTTGTATTATCATGACAATAGGGTGGTTTTTGTTTGTCGAATAGTATTGGTTCCTTCATAGGTGATAGCAAGAGTGTCTTATATTTCTTTGCTTATTACATAACCATATACTTTGTTATATTTTAAACATGATAAGACATATTAGAAGATCTAGCTTTGGCATTCTTTTGCTTTTGGTTTGCTTCCACAAGTGTCTATTCTTTTTAAAAGGTGATGCTAAAGTGGGATAATCTCCATGAGTAATAATCCTCCAAATTTCACATTTAGTAAACTTGATAAAAATTTTCATTATCTTTCTAGTAAGAACAATTCTCTTCAAATAATGTTAGGTGCTTTGATGTTGAAATTCCTTTTAGGATTAGTTGGTTGGTGAAGTTTATCATCTTTATAGATCTTTCCTCCACATTGTTAGATGCTCAATCTAAGAGGTTGAACTATGATATCAACTAAAATAAACATGAAAACATACAATAAGAAAGGTTGAATTATGTATTAAATAATTTTTTACAAATCTTTTAAAGATAGTTTAAAAAACATTATGTAAACACAAATAAGAATTCTCACAAAAGTTTCATAATCAAACCAAATAGATAAAAAAGAAGATAAGGAAAAGAAAGATTAATAGAATGATATTTATACTACTTCACTCTTAAGCATTGAGAATTGTATCTAATTCCTATCACATAGAGCATGAATTTATTACACAACTAAAAGAATAAGAACAACTAAAGTAAACAATTTCTAAGTATTTTTTTTAACAAACAAGCCTCTTTGAGCAAAATTTCTAGTATTCTTTATTAAAAGTCTAATCAAGCTTATCTAAAAAATAATAATAGAATAAAAAGACTAAATTTACATAGATAAAAGAGAAATTTACGTAATAGTAAGGAAAAGTTAGTGAATAAAGAGTTAAATGTATATACACTTAAAGAATGAAGAAATAAGTGTTTTTCTCCATTCAACATAAAAGTTCTTATCGCTTCTTCTTCAAAGTTCATCTTTATATAAAAGTAAACAACTTTAAACATTGTGGGAAAGATAGGTATGGTTTGCAGTGTCTTCTGTTTGATAATAAATGTATGACTGAGTGAAAATACACTTGTTTTAAAGCTTTGTACTTTAATACATGACTTTGTGTTGAACATAATACTTGCAATAGTTTTCTTTTGTAAACAACTTAACAAGTAGGTATTTAAAAGCTTATTTTCCTTTCTGTTTACTTCTTTAAGATGAATATGTTAATGAGATTTCACTTTTGTCTATATTTTCTTTCTTGAAGAATCTTATGATGGAGTAGGACATATAACTTTACATATACTTTAGATACCATGTGCTCTGAAATGTTAGCCTAACCACTTGAATGTTGAGTAGTAACGTCAAACACTTATAGACGATATGATACTATATATACTTATTGTGAGATGCCTTATGCGTTTAAAGTTAGATACTTGATCTTTATATGTTGACAACTGTCATTCCAAAGGCTTATACATTAGAAAACAGGACGATGAAGGAAGGAAGGAAAGGAAGAGGAAAGAAAAATGAGATATAAAATTTTTGTTGTTATTTGTTTCCACATAGAAACAATAAACTATTCTACAAGGCTCACACAAAAATTAATCCCTTTTTAGGTGATAAAGTAAGGGGAAAGGTTTATTTTTCTTCTTTATTATGTTTAATCGTTAAAATTTTTATATATTTTTAAAAATTAAAAATTATATTGATAAAAATATATAGTAAAAAAATTAAATAAATTTAAAGAAAAATTTTATTTTTCTAAATTTATATAAAAATTTATTTTACTAATATATATTTTTTCTTCTCTTTTTCATCCATCCAAACAAAAGAACAAATCTTTTTTCTTTCCTTCCTCTTATATTTTCACCAATTTAAACAACTTACTTTTTCTTTTTATTTTTACTCTATTACTTTTCCTTCTTTTTATTTTATTCCTATTTTCCACATCATCCAAACAAACAATTAATCTACAAATATAAAAAAAAATAACAATTATATATTAAACTAATATCATCATTAAAATTATAATTAAGAACTTCAAAATTTAAACATTTTATAAACTTAAATATCATCTATTTTTTATATAGTTTTAATCCTTAATTATTTTAGACTTAGCAATTTTTATTTTTATAAGTTTTAATGATAATATGACTAATAAAATATTATCACATGTCAATTATTTATGTAATCACATTAATGAAAAGGTCAAAGTATATAAATGCATAAATATATAAAATAAAATTATAAAAAATAATTAAACTTGTAAAAATATATAGCTTAAAAATATATTTACTTTAAATATTATATTAAATTATTCTTTAAAATCATAACCACTAGTACTAGTAAATTTAGTTTTTCAAATTAAAAAATAAAAATAAAAATAAAATTACACAAACTATGGTACACAAATTAATCTCTACTATTAAAATATGTCATTTAATCAATAAATTTTGAGACTACTTAATTTACCTACTAACTTTGTTACATATTAACTAATTTAATTCCTAACATCGAAAATTTAAACTAATTTAATTTCTAACATCAAAAGTTTAAAAAATTGATTGGTAAATGTTAAATTTAGAAACTAAATTAACATATATGTTAATATTAAAAATTAAATTGATGCAATTTTAAGAACTAAATCAATTTATTTTTATTGATTTTAAAATTATTTATTTATTTTTTAATTTTATGAATTAATTAATTTAACAGAAATTTAATGATTATTCAAAATATGTTTTCGAAAATTCCTTCAAGAAGGAAAAAACATATCTTAGTCTATATTTGGATGGATGAATTAAAAGAAAAGATTAAAAAATAATAAAATTTGTAAGAAGGTATAATTTTTTATAATTTAATTTGTTTTGTCTTTAGTAAAAAAAATGTTAATTTTTCTTAGACTTTACAAATTTTTGTTTTTAATTTTTATCCGTGAAAAAAAATTGTAAAATGAAGAGAAAACTTTTTATTTTATTTTATTTATTTTAAATTATTAAAATTATTATATAAAATTATAAAAATTAAAAATTATATTTACAAAAAATATAGTAAAAAATAAAATATTTTTAAAATTTATATAAAATAAAATTTATATTATTAATATATTTTTTTTATTCTTTCAAATAATAAAATATTTTATTTTTATTTTTATACATTCAAATTTATTTATTTATTTTAATTTTTTTTTCTATTTCTTTATTTTCCTTCCTCTTCCTTCTTTTCTTATTTATTTATTTATTTTTTATCCAAAGGAGGAGGGGCAGACGAACGGAACACACAACTGGTGCGGCACTCCCTGCCCCAATTCCATCCTCCACTCCTCAACTCAATTTCTCACTAGGATTATTATCATTATTTCAATAACAGCTTCACGCACTCCTTAAATGCATGGAAGAGGAACATAAAAAACGAGGATCCCCTATCCCCCTTGACTGGGACAGACTCCTCCCCGATGAGGACGCCGCGCCGCCGGAGCTCGTGGTAAAGCCGTCGTCCTCCATGCCCTCCGGCAGTCTCAGCTTTTTATCGGATCATAAGCTCAGGGAAACAATTGGGAGAATGACGAACACCTTCGAGCAATCCGGTAAGAGTTTGAATTTGAAGGACGGTGGAGCCAAGCTTCGCGCTACCATCGACAGCCTCCAAGAAGAACTTCGTCATCGTGAACTCGAGCGCCTTCGTCAGGTTCCGCTTCTTCCTAATCCAACACACGATTGTTTTTGTTATTTTATTATTATTATTTTTTGGAATGTGGTTCTGAGATGTTGTGTATGATTGCTGCATTGGTTTTATAGGGTTTTTTTTTTTTTTTTTGGTGGAATCTGTGTTATATGTTTCAGTTGTTGTTTTTAGTTAAGTTCTAATGTACATTTGATTTCTTGATTATTGTGCTGGACTTGTTTGTTCTCAGTTTAATAACTCATGTTTCGTGGTTGTTTGGGTTTTCCTTTGTAGAACAGGAAGCTCATGAGGACCAGAAGCAGCAGCCCAGACAAGCTACAAGCTCTAGTGCTGTTGGTGAGGGTCAGTATTTTTTTTTGTGTTGGAAGCTTGTGATCAGGTAGTAATTCCTACTTTGGGTAAACCTTGGAGTATGTAGGATTTGATTTGTTTACATGGGAATAGTAGGATTAAATGGAAAGCAAAGATATGGATGGTTTGAAGCTTGAAAGTCAAGCTTGGTGCAAGAAAGGAACCTAATGATATTTTAGGACTGCTCCAACAAAGTGGCTATTGAAACTGATCTATAAGTTTATTTTAAATGCCAATACCCTTATGGCATGGTATTTGGGTCCTATCAATTAATGATTCTTTGGTGAAAAGATGGGAAATATCCTGGTGATGTCTACAATGCATAATTTGTTTGTTCTTGGAAAAAGAGGAAAAATTTGTTACTACTCATTGGAAACCTGATGTCTGGCATGATATGTCTTCAAATAGCATTGTGATTTTGAATATTGGGGAAATTGAGAATTTTGTGGCTGGAGCAGGCACAACTGGGACTGGGTGAAAAGACTCTAATCTAGCAGTGATGCCTAGGGTTTTTAAGGGTGTAGTTTTGCAATTTCACCCTGGCCTCCCTCTTTCATTAAAACAGAGGTTTCAAATGAAACCCTACTTTTCCCACACTTGCACACATTCTCTCATGAACACCAACCTTTCTCTGGCGATAATTTCTGTCATTCCTGATATCTGCAGCAGGGTGGCCCTGTTCTGTACTTCTGTTCTCGGTAGTTTCCAGCCATCCCTGACCTCTGGAGCTATTTTCTGGCCATCCCTGTTCTCACTCTAACTGTTCTCTTTTCTCTTTTCTATTATTTAGTCCTTTGTTCTTTGCCCTTATGTTTTTCAGTTATTAATAATGAATGCCTTTAATTTTGGATATATATATATATATTTGAGCATGCATATATGTATCTTATATAGATATAAAATATTAAGCTTGTATCTAAAATTTCGCAATAGTAGCTGTCCCACAATCTGCCATCTTGCTATAGCAGTTTTTGGGGTCAGCCGCTTTGCTCTGGTATTCATGATTAATAACTATTATGTAAAACAGGCCACTTGATATGGTTAAATTACTTATTTGTTGGATACTTTAAAACTGATTGCTTTTGTAGGCATGTCTAACGACCCGAGAGAAGACAATTTATCATCTCAGGCACAATCACAATCCTCTTTTGCTTCTTGTTTTGTTAAGAAAATGGAAGATAATGTAAGGTCCTTGGCATCATTTGTAAATTACTCAATTTGTTCCTTTCCAACTTTTCTGATTTTTTGGTATCTGACTTTAATTTGTTAAGCAGACTAATTGTACAACCGTTGATACATTTAAAAAAGAGACATTGCATTTCAAACGTTGCGATAACCAGACAGTACAAGGGAATGGAGAACCTAGAGGAAGAAAGAAACATCGATCATCATCAAGACAATTGCCATTTCAATGCCCTAGCAATCTTTCAAAACATGATACTTTTAGTGATGATAAAACTTGCAAAACAACTTCCACTCGCGCTCTGCGAAATATTGGGAGAAACCTGTCAAGATGCTATCCCAAAGTGTAAGAGAAGATGTCATATGGTTTTTCATTCCAATACTTTAGAATGGCAACATTTTTGTGTGATTTTGGCCTTGATGTATTTACCTCATCTAGCCATTTTACTATTGTTAGTTAACTTTACATGGATATTTTGCTTTTCATCAAACTGATTTAGTGCTTTTCTGATGGTATGCCAATTAGATTCGACCTGGGGTACCATTTAGTTCATAAGGTTGTGTAGGCTTTTATATTTGCTGTGGTGTCTAAGGGTATTTGGGGTACATAATAAGAGCTATCCCATTTCATCCCAAAGCACAAAGGGATAGTTATCTCCTTACTTTATTTTTCACTCCCTCCCTCTGATTCCATTGATATTCCATGGCACTTTTATGAGGGATTTGAATTGTAATCCTTTAATATAAATTCGTAGGGGCTGAGAGGATTTCTCTCATACAATTTCAAGTATTCTAAAGAGTCCAAGTGCTATATTGGATGGCTAGAGGATGATTTATGAAGTTATGTGGGGTATCTTGCTGTCTCATTTAATGGTATTGGTGTGCACTGTATTTTTTTGATTTATAATTTTTGTTTTCCTTCAAAATATTTTCAATGTAAAAAATATATGTCTACTAGAACCCCTTTCCCTCTAGAATATAGCAGAGAGAGAAATAAAGGCATATGTGAAGATAAATTGCCATATATGATGTTTTATCCTTAACTTAGTTCAATATGATTTTTACAATAAAATGGGAAGGTATTATTTATTGCAAATTTGCAATTATGTTGTCCTTCCTGTTGTACTAGTGTTGTGTTCAAAGGCCATTTTTATCTTTATATCATCAATTCATCACCACTTGCTGCGGAAAATTATTCATGAGACTTCCTCTTCTGCTTTCTTTTCTGCTATGCTGAAGATGGTGGCAAATATGGGTTGTTAGTTTTGGCTCTAACTAGGTTTTGAGTGATAAATGTTTAATGTTGAATTCTTATTTTCTCTTTCTCCCTTAGTAGGAAGGATGTTTATGCAGCAACTCAGTCAGATGGCTCAAGGTCCAGGAAGGTATGTCTATATTTCTTACTTATCCAGTCATCTTATGATGTTAATGTTTCTGGTAACCTTTGTCAGCTGCAATTGTTTGTTATATGAGTCGTAATTTGATTTGTAGGTTGTTGATGTGATTATCTGACACATCTTTAGCTTCATTGATTACTTACATGTTACAAGTGATAAGTTATATATGACATGTTTTAAACAGGGTCAGCCCATTGTTCTTGATGATGATGATGATGATGAAGAAGAAGAACCTCATATTGTTGAGAAAACAGGAGACAAAATTGCTGAATAGTAAGCAAATTTAATTGCTTGTTTGTTTATCTATTTATTTGTTTATTTCATTTTTTACAATATGCCCATAAAATACTGTGTTTCTTGAATTGTGTGTTTCTTTCAGCTTGAAAGAAGCTAAGATCTATTTTCCATCAAGGTACTTCAAAAGAGTAATACTATAACGTCATTCAACCATACTTTTGTCTTATTTATGTTGCATGACATGTCAAACTTTCCTTTATGATGGCTCAGAGATGATCCAGAGTGTGTTGAAATTTGTTACACAGACACAAAATGCCTTGCCCCTGAAGGCTTTTTAACATCAACTATTATGAACTTCTACATTCGGTAAGCATATTTAGGCATGTCTCTCCTTTCCATGCTATAGGTCCTTTTGACTTTTGAGTGAACTATCACTTTCGTTCTTCACTTTATTAACGTGTTTCATTTTTATCCCTAACTTAAAAAATTAGGCTGTTAGTCTCACTTTGTCATTTGTGTTTCACATTAGTCCCTAGGGTCATTTTTCATAAACGGTGTGTTGATTTCTGCTGCTAAATGCCACATTGAACATCCAAATATGGCTAAACAACATCATATAATACATTAAGGACTTCTCCACCTCATTCACCTTACTGTACCTATCCTCATTTTCATCCTTGTTCGCATGGTACAGACAAATAAATCTTCAAATGTTCCACCTTTATCACCGCAACTTCTTTGATCCTTTTTGGTTGACCTTTAAGGTATATTTGAATTGACATCGTGACATTTAACATCACAGATCAACATTTCGTTTATTAAAATTGATTCTAGGAACTAATGTGAAACACAAATGACAAAGTGAGGGTTAAAAGCCTAATTTTAAGGATTGAGACTCTAATTCTGTTTGTTTTATAATTACTACATAAGTTATTTGTTCTTTGAAAATTGTTCTCTTTTTTGTTTTAATTTTGACTAAAAATCCTTTTTGGTCCACTAAAGAGATATGCAACTTCGCATTGGTCCTCCATTTATCCAGTGCATCAGATTGGTCTGGTCCTTTGTTGACAATTAATGCCGCATATTTTTGTCCTCCTAGGACTAACATGATGTCATTTTAAGGCCCAACTGGATGGCAAAATGTCACATTAAAGGATTGGTTTCATATCTTGCATATTTTTGGAGGCTACAATATGATATTGGCCAAATGTCACGTTAAGGTCCTCCACTATTTTTTTTCCTCTCCATATCTCTATCACTTACCTATCTTAGCACTCACTTCTCTCCTTTTCCTCATATCTCTCCTTACTTTAATATAGAATGTTGTACAAAAATGAAGCATAGCTAGCATTTTCTTTTTTATTTTTATTTATTTAGTATTTTCTAGACATTTTTGTGCTAGAAGATGAACCTTAGATTGAAAGAGAATAAGAGTAAAATAGTTATTGGACATGAAAATTAGGTAATTAAAGTTTTTGTCAGGTCATCTCTTGTAAGAATTATGTCGTCTACATGTACAATCCATATAGCAACGTTTCCCTCAATTGATTGGCTTATAAGCATAATATTATACTATGATCTTCTTGCCCTTGTGTATAACCTTTATTTTTGTCAAATTGAACATATTTCTTAAACCAAGCTCTTTATGATTACTTTAGTCTGTATTAGGATTTCTTGAGTTTGCATTCTTTTGAGTCAAACATTTGCTCAATATTCGAGGGTGCATCGATATATATGCGGTCTGATGTTCAAATTTTTTCAAGGACTTATGCCTCTTCTAGGATAGGCTTCTTCCACTTGGGAGCCTTTTTTGAGCATCTTCTACATTTTTGAAATCTCCCTATATGACAATTGTGAGGTAAAGACATAAAAGACGGCGAAATGTTTTCATATGACCCAAGTTGGACAATGGATGTTTGTTGTATGACCTTAGAACATTTTGGCTTGCACTAAATGGTTGGGGGGGGGGAGCAGAGACATTTGGGAAGCTAAATTATATGTAGGACTCTTGAATTCCAAAATAGAACTTGAAACAGATTGACTAGATAATACAATCATGATAAAAATATTACTTGATGGTTCCTTGGATTCATGGTGATGCACCAAATCATTAGGTTCACTCCTTTGAGTATTTCCTCCTTGAGTAGGTAGTATTATAGGGTTTTTATCCCCTTGTTTATGGTACAAGTCTCATTTCTATTTGTTGCATGTGAATAATGATTTTCATTGCTTGGCCCTAAGGACTAAGGAGGAACCTAAGATTTCATCATTGCGTGGACTCTTGAAGTTTGCCTGGTGGTGAAGGGGTACAAAATTGGTGAATCATTTAAATGAAGTTGACATTAGTGAGTTGAACCTTCAAATGTCCTCTTCTTGTAAAGATGAGCGATTTGAAAGGTTGACTCCAAATGGTGACATTCATAGTGACATATTTTCCTTGAAATTGGATCAAAACACATTTTGAGTGGGAAAAGATACTCAATAAACACATTTTTTAGCTTGAGGGTCATGGATTTTTATTTTGGAAAGCTTTGGGGAAAAATGTTTTAAATAATTAGAACTTGGATGGCCTAACCTATAATGCCATAACATTATTTTACCATCCTTAGAAGTAGAACTAGAATTGAAATAAGTTGCCATTGTCGATTGAAGTCACATTCATCTTCGATGATGTAGAGTCCATCAATCTCTGTAGGCTGCCAATTCAATGCCTCAAATTTATGACTGAAAGGAATAAAATGTAGCATGACAATTCAATCCCCAAAGTATATTATTTATGGACAATGTTGCACGATAGGTTAGGAACATGAAGAACATAGTGGGAAGTTAGTGAGGGAGAGAGAAACATCCAATTCTAAATATTGTAAAGAATGACATGTTAACAATTTTGATTTTTTTTATTTCTCATAAAAGGACTATAGGAAGGAAAAAAATCTTGAACAATCTGTCATATAATTAGTTGTTTCTAATCAATGATCCACAGACTTGTGGAATTTTGTTTAGTACTAAGGAATGCAACGGTAGATGAGTACCCTTTTTGGGCAAATTACTTATGGGCAATGTTGCATGATAGGTTAGGAACATGAAGAACATAGTGGGAAGTTAACGAGGGAGAGAGAAACATCCAATTGTAGATATTGTAGAGAATGACACATTAACTATTTTGATTTTATTTTTATTTCTCATACAAGGACTATAGGAAGGAAAAAATCTTGAACAATTTGTCATATAATTAGTTGTTTCTAATCAATGATCCAAAGACTTGTGGAATTTTGTTTAGTACTAAGGAATGTAATGGTAGATGAGTACCCTTTTTGGGCAAATTACTTATGGGCAATGTTGCATGATAGGTTAGGAACATGAAGAACATAGTGGGAAGTTAACGAGGGAGAGAGAAACATCCAATTGTAGATATTGTAGAGAAGGACACATTAACTATTTTGATTTTATTTTTATTTCTCATACAAGGACTATAGGAAGGAAAAAATCTTGAACAATCTGTCATATAATTAGTTGTTTCTAATCAATGATCCAAAGACTTGTGGAATTTTGTTTAGTACTAAGGAATGTAACGGTGGATGAGTACCCTTTTTGGGCAAATTACTTATGGGCAATGTTGCATGATAGGTTAGGAACATGAAGAACATAGTGGGAAGTTAACAAGGGAGAGAGAAACATCCAATTGTAGATATTGTAGAGAATGACACATTAACTATTTTGATTTTATTTTTATTTCTCATACAAGGACTATAGGAAGGAAAAAATCTTGAACAATCTGTCATATAATTAGTTGTTTCTAATCAATGATACAAAGACTTGTGGAATTTTGTTTAGTACTAAGGAATGTAATGGTAGATGAGTACCCTTTTTGGGCAAATGAACAAGATGGATTTACTATCATTTTGGAAGAAGAGTTTGTATAGGTACTTTTATGGTACTTGGAAATAATAAAAGAAACTGTATAGATTACAATGGTATTGAGTTGGATATTAGTGTGATATTAGCTTTGAAGGGAAAAAAAGATGAGTACACAACAAATAGGAAAGGACAATTAATGAGTGTTTGCCCTCATCCAAAAGCCTAGCCCAAATTTTTGCCTATTGACACCCCTACATCATTTTGGTATTTAACAATGATTTTCTCATAATGGAATCATCAATCCCTTGGCCAACTTATTTTCTCTTAAAATCTCACCTTCCCCCCTGAAATCATAATAGAAAGCTTCTAGATAGGCTAATGTTGAATTATCCTCTACATTCTGCTATCTTCTCCTCACATACACCCTCGTAAGTCATAACTAGTGGGGCCCTATCATCACTCTCCCCCTAAATTTGCACCTTGTCCTCAAGGTGAAAGTCATGAAATTGCTCCTTCAATGTATTATCCAGCTCCCCAAAGTTCTCTAAGTTAGACAAATTCTACTACTTAATAAGCAATTCTACTATCCCTTTTGCATGGTTCTTTTGGCAAGCACTGCAGCTTGCTATTGGTTGTACTTTCAATAGCCATTCCTTAGTTAAGGGAGGTAAAAGTTGATGGTTGCTATAGGGGAAATGGATTGCTTGAGTTGAGATGTATGGAATAGTGGGGGAACTAAACTATCTTCTAGGAGCAGTAGTTTGTAAGCTGCAAGGTTGATTTTTTGTATGATTTTATAGGCCCCATTATATTGTGGACTTAACTTCTTATTAACCTTCTTAGACTGTTCACTTCTTCTATAGAAGAATGAGTTTCTCCTGCCCTAACCAATAGTGGAGGCTTCCTTTCATAAAGTACCATGAATGGAGTCATACGAGCCGAAACATCATATTTTGCATTGAATCAAAACTTTGCCCTCCACTTTGGTCATTGTTTTGGTTTATTTCTTCCGAGGCATCTCAAGTAAGTCTCTAAACACCGATTAACCACCTTCATCTACCCACCCATTTATGGGTGATAGGCTGAAGAAAATATAAGCTTCATCCCTATGAGTCTGAACAACTCAGTCCCAAAAGAGCTAAGGAACAGTCTAACTCTATTTGATACTATGATAGTGAGGAACCCATGAAGCCACATGATATTCTTTATGGAAAACTTTGCAATGTCTTTGGCTTTGAAAATGGGTGGGATATTGCAATAAAATGGATATATTTTGTTAGTTTATCTACTACCACCACAAACGTAACCTTGCAAGCTTTCAATAGACCTCCTATAAAGTCCATGGATAAATCAAACCAAACTTAAGTTGGAATAGGCAAGGGCTATAACAAGCCATTTGGAGATAAAGTGTAATATTTGTTTCTCTAGAAGGTTTAACAAGCTTGGATGTAGTGTTGTGGTTTTTTTCATACCTTCCCAATATAGCAACACAAATATTCTTTTGTAAGTTTTGAAAAAATCCAAATATAACATCTTGACTTGATACTAATTTAGAAAAAATCTCAACCTCCTCCAATTCATCTAACAATTCATCAATCATGGGTATAGGAAATTTGCCTAGGATCCTAAGGTTATCCATAGCTCTATTACCACCACAAATCTCCATCCACCATTTTTTTTAACTAGTAACATTGGGCTAGAAAAAGGACTTACTAAGTCTAATAACACCAACATGTAGCATCTCATCAACTTTTTTTTCCTCATCTTTTTGATAATGAGGGTACTTGTATGGACAAATGTTGGGTATTTGAGCAACTTCCTTCATTGGAATTGCATGGTCACACTCCCTTGATGGAAGTAAGCCTTAGGATTTTTGAAACAGTTTTGCAAACTTTCACAAAAGGTTTTCTAAGGCTACTGCTAAAGGTCTATCTGTACCCTAGAGCAGTGTCACATTATGATACCCTATATAATACGCTTGTTAGAATACACGAGGTAGAGAGAAAATAATGAAAAGATTTCATTGATTTAAATATGTATTACATGAATATTAACACATAAGAGGTTCAATATTTATAAGAAAGGGAAGGTAACAAAAGATGTAATAGAAAACAAAAGGCTGTAACTGAAACATAATTAGTTAGTTCTAACTAACTCAATTTGATTGTAACAGGCTTGTTAATCTGTCATACTTCTAACATTGCCTTCTCAAACTCAAAGTAGGTTTGCATAAGAGTTGAATAATCAACTACTTTGAGTTTGCTTCTAAGTGAAAAAAAGCTAGTGGTGCTAAGGGCCTTTGTTAGAAAGTTAACAATTTGATTTGCGGCAAGAATATGATTGACATATAGACTTTTGTTGAGTACATGTTCCTCGACAAAGTTAAGGTCCAATTCTATGTGTTTGGTTCGAGAGGGATTGAGAGTGAGAGCCATAGTGCTCAGATTATCTTAGAAGACAACTAGAGTTTGTTTAAGGACTTGAAGTTCTTGCTATAAAGATTGAATCTAGAGCATTTTAGTTACTGTCATGGCTAGGCTTTGGTATTCAGCTTTAGCACTATCTGGTTACTTGTGTTTGCTTTTGAGACCACCAAGACATCAAGTTAGGACCCAATTAGATACATGAACCTGAGGTGAATCTCCGGTCATCAATATCAGAGGCCTAATCAACATCACAAAAGGCCCAAATAATAAGATCCGGAGTGGTTGTTGCTAGATGAAAGTTGAAGTCCATTGGAGAGGGATTTTACTAAAATGCCAATGAAATAATCAAGAGGGCCTAGTTGTTTAAGTGCAAAAAATGGAGTTAAGATTTGTGGACGAAACTTGAAGAAGCTGTGGTAATTTCTTGTGAGCAAAATGCAACATATACTTAGAGTATATGCATGTAGTGGAGGTGTTGAATATAAACAGTGATGAATCACATCACGATAGGTTTTGAACCCATATTGATAAAGAATGGCGGAGTTCTCATAGCAGGCCTGATGTGCTTGTTTGAGTCCGTAAAGTGATTATTGCAGCTTACAAACAAGGGATTTATGTGGAACTTCAAAGCTTGGAGGTTGTGTCATATAGATATCTTTAGTTAGAGTGCCACTTAAAAAGGCATTATTGATGTCTAGGTGTTGGATGGTCCACTTGTGGGTTAAGCAAGAGTGAGAATGGTCCAAACAGTGACAGGTTTCACTACTGGGGAAAATGTTTCAGTGTAGTCAAAGCCATATTGTTGATGGAATCCTTTTGCAACAAGCTGCCGCATTGTATTTATTGATGGAGTCATTTAGATGGTCTTTTATGCAAAAGACCCATTTGCATCCAATAGCACTACGGTTTCAAGGAAGAGGAACAAGAGACCAACTCTGATTGGTGAGAAGATCATTCTATTAAGCTTGCATGGCTGAATACCACTTTGAATTAGCTATGGCCTAAAAGATGGTGGAGGGTTCAATATGGGACAACATCATGGTAGGCTGAATTCCAGGGCATATAATACCTAATTTGGAGTGAGTTTGCATTGGATGTGTAGATTGTGATCTAGGAGGAGGTCTTGATGAGGGAGGAGTGGGTATTTGTAGAGAAGAAAAATGTGAAGCTACTGGTTATGGAGAAGTAGGTGCTGTGTTTGGGGAAGGAATTGCTTTTGTTTGCAGAGATTGAATGAGAGGAAAATAGGAGGAAGTAGGAGTGGATATTGAAGAATGGACAAAGGTAGAAGGAAACATGGATGGGTAAGAGAACCTCACTTAATTAAAAATGACATCTTTTGAGATATAGATTTTGCCTTTTGGGGAATAGTATTGGTAGCCTTTGTTCTATGAAGAATAACCTAAGAATATGCATTTTTGAGAGTGAAAGTGCTACTTGAAGCGATTGTAAGGTGGTATAAGTGGATAATAAACACATGAATCTATGAAGAAATTTGTAGTTAGGTGTTGTGTGATGAAGTTTTTAAAATGGAGTATCCCATTATAAAGAGGTAGAAGGTAGTGAGTTGATGAGATATACTGCAGTGAGAAAGGCATTATCCCAAAAGTGAAAGGGAAGAGAGGCTTGTGCTAGTAATGTAAGCCCTATTTCAACAATATGGCGATGTTTTCTTTCAATCGTGTCGTTTTGATAATGAGTATGAGGAGGACATATGAGCCTATGAATGATCGAGTTCCTCCAAAACCTTGGAAAAGGATTGAAATTCTCCTTCCCAATCAGTTTGAACAGATTTTATTATTGCTGAAAATTGAACTTCTATCATTTGTTTAATAGGAGTAAAATGGGGGCAAGCATAAACGAAAGTGATATAATAGGAGTATCCATGAGAAAATAAGAAAGGGTAGAACCCTATAAATCATTGCATATAAGATTGAAAGGCATAGAGTGCAGTGAGGTAGATGTGGATGATGGTAAACAATGAGCTTTCCAATACAGCATGCTACGGAAAATGCTACGTCAATTTTATCATTAAATGGAATATTACAATACTGTAGTACAATTTTGAGAGAAGTGGAATGTGGATGTCGTAAACGATTGTGCCAAATAGTGTAGGAAGAGGGGGAAGTAGATACATCAGATGTCATAGGTGTTCATTATTAGCAATACAAGTAGCTAGTTCAGTAGGAGAAAACTCCTGATTCAGTTGTAGATTACTAAACTTGTTGAGGCCATCATTGCTGAGTAGTCCTTCCAAAAGGATCATATGTAAACCCTAAGATTTAACATAACATTTTTTGGGTGAAATTCTAAATAAATTTGATTATCACGTGCAAATTTCCTTACATTAACAAGATTCTTAGTAATATCCAGCACAAGCTAACGATTGTTTAGAGTATGTGTGGTGTGTGGATGAGATGGTGATTGGAATTGAGAAGATTCGATAGAGGAGATGTTCAAACCTTGACCATTTCCAACAAGAAGTTGATCATTGCCTTGGAAGGGATGACTTTGCTAAATGTTGCTTGCTTGAGGAGTTACATGATGTGTTGCTCCTAAATCAGGAACCTAGTCTTAGGGTTTGAGAATCTAAGGTAGACATAGTCAGAAATGCATGAGGATTATGAGGAATTCATAACAAGGGCGGTGGATGGACAATAGGAGGGTTGATTTGATGAAGAATAATACCGATGTTATGGAGGAAAATGAATGGGAGAATGCATAGGAGGTCTGGAAGATTGATATGAAGATGGCTGTCCATAGAAATGTTGATTAAAGGAAACCAAGTCATAGGTTGGATCAAAACGGCGATAGCAACTTTGGGCATCATGACCAGGTTTTTGACATACATGGCATGGGAACTGACCTCAAGGATAAAAATTGTTTCACGCTACCCCTATTATTGCAACCTTGAAATCATCTGTTATAGCCTCTGCTGTAGCTCGTGTAAGGTTGTTGTGAATCACCAAAAGAAGGTATCATAGGTTGTTGAGAAAGTGCATTGTTGGGAATAGTATGAGTTCAAGGATGAATTATTTTGGACAAGACTTGCTTAGAAAGCTTCAGATGCAGCAAGGTGGTGCATTTTTAAAAGTCTGGCCTCATAATCAAGAAGTGCTTCTAGATCATGCACATAATAGGGCTCAATTCAACTTGAAAGCATAGTAACAAACACATTATAATCTTCAAGGAGACCATCCAGAATAGCATCAATATGATCTCAAGGCAGAACATTGTCTTCGATTACATGAAGTGAGTCAATTATGGATTTTATTCGAAGAACATATTTAGAAACAAAATTTAAACCTTTCTTGATGCTTCTGAGCTGACGAGCTTTAGCATGAGTATGAGAGAGAAAGAAGTCATGTATTTCATTCCATGATTGTCATGAATGAGTACAAGCAACTGCTCAAGTTAGAATAAATTCAGATAAGAAGGAAAGGAGCCAAGAAAATAGTAGCTGATCTTATCCCATTGAAGATAAGACTCATTGATGTGTCTTGAGTCATGATCATCATTGTTGAGAAATCGAGGAGGAATCTCAGAATCTACAACAAAACAATGCAATCTGTGAGCCTCAATGATTGCTTCTACCTGTCGATTCCAAAATAGGGGTTTTTTATTGTCATGTTGAATTGAAATGGTGTGGCTGAAGGTGGCCAGAGCCTTCAAAGGAACCACTAGGGGTGGTGGAGGTCCACTGGCAATGGAAGAAATGCCATTGGCATTTCGAATAGCAATAGGATTCATGGTTGCAAAGAAGCTCTAGATACCATGTTAAAATACAAGAGGTAGAGAATTCTAATGAAAAAATTTCATGGATTTAAATCTATCTTATTGAAATATTAACACACTGAGGTTCAATATTTATTAGAAAGGGAAGGTAACAGAAAACATAAATCTTTAACTGAAACCAAAATCTAATTGAAACCTAATCAATTAGTTCCAACTAACTCAATTTGATTGTAATAGACTTGTTAATTTGTTATACTTCTAACAACCCTTCGCCTTCATTTGTTAGAGCCTTCCTTGAAGCTTTCCATGAGGGTTGAGTTTTACAAAGGACTGGGTCCCTTTTTAAGTTAAACTTTGCTTCAATATCACCCAAACTTGCTAACCAATCTATTCCTAACATCACCTTTGCCCTACTTAATTCAAACAAAAAAGTCTTGCTCTATCCTTACTTGTACTTCAACCTCACCCCCTTGCTTGGATATAAAATCACTAGATGCTCCATAGTGTAATAGTATCAATATTAGACTTTTGTCAATTAGCCCCCATAACTTCAAAGTACTATTCGTGGTCAACCCCATGATGCTAGTCACAGACAATTACTAAGCCTTATCTTCCAAAATCTCTTATTCATTGCCTTCTTTTTCTACCTTGAAGCTTTTTTACTCCTCATGTTCTTCTAACACAAACAATTGTTGGTGCTAGAATTTGGACATGTGATCTCCACCGCAACGTTCTCCACATTTAAAACACAACCATTTCTTGCTCCTTTCCTGCAACCCAACTTGTGACAAGCGTTTAGCTCCATTAAACTTCCTTTCCCCTAGATTGGTATTCAATGGTTTAGGCTCCAATGTACCTTGTCCTTTCCTAGTAATCCTCCCTATTATGTTCGGAAGTTTGCTCTATTATGTGATTGTGCTGGTCTTGGAAGTAGGGTAATTCTTCTCTACTAAACCCCCTTTCATACAATTGAAACTCGCCTAATCATGGCTGCATTCTTTTCTTCTAATAGCAATGCCTTATCTATTATTTCAACAAGTGAGTCAAGCTAATGAAGTTTTAACTCATCTATATTGTGAAATCTTCTCACATACACTCTTGTGGTTGGTGGGGTTCCCTATCATACTCCATTTGTTCCTTTGTATAAAGGGTTGCCTTAGAAGTGGATTGTGGCTCTTGGTTTTCCATAATGGTGATCTAAGAAACATGATCTCCCATATTAGTTGTCACTATTGGAGAACCAAGGTCCATATTATGAGTTTCTGACACCATGCTGATTTAGAGAGCAAAAGTATATTCTTGCATCATTGTGCCAATCATCACAGTAGAATTTATAATCCAAATTGGTTAAGGAGAGATAACTAACAACAAATTATGAAAAAATAAAGGTGCAAATTGGGGATAAGAATAGAGAAAAACAAGAGAAAAAAATGCCTACCTAACAGCAACTGAATAAGTGGATTTAGTTTTTGTCCTAACTAACAAATTTTACTAAAAGTCCTAACAATTAATTCCCAACCTTGACTAACATGATTAATTGACATTGGGGTCAAACTTTTTAATGTACATCTTTAATAACTTTATACAAATATTAAATTTTGTCAATCCAACCATTGCATTAAAAGTTCTCATGAAGTAAATCTAGTGTATAAAATTTCAAAAGATTTAAAAGCTAGTTGATTCTTTATTGCACAGTTGTATTTTAACATATATGGTATTTAAAATGTAAGTAAATGTCCATTTTTAGATTAAATTACATAACTAATGTCTAAGTTATTTGAAATTTGGTATATTTGATCTTTTGGATAATATCACATGATTCAACAGATTGATAAAATTTAACAATTCTGTAATATTATTAAACATGTTAGTTTTTCATGTTTGACACTTGTTGTCAATTGGCCAAGCTTGAACTTGGTTGTTTAGCTAAACAAGATGGGTTTGATTGAGCATTTAAGGAATTAAGCTTGAATATTTCTTGAATAAATCAACTCATTACACCCCTATCTGTTGTTACCAGTCACATTTTTTTCTCCATTGAACTGATTATGTTATCTCCTTTTTCGTCCTTTTACGATTAGTTATGAGAAAACTTGAATCATATTGCAGCACTTTAATAGTCCTTGGACATATTTTGCATGTTTAGTTTCTGAATTCTCTACTTATTACATTTTCAATTGGCTAGATATTTGCAGCAGCAAGCATCACTGACAAATAGATCTTTATCTGACTACCATTTTTTCAACACATATTTCTATAAGAAGCTTAAAGAAGCTGTTTCCTGCAAGGTACTTAATTATCTTCCTGCAAATTCAAAGCCACATTTATTTGCATGCACATAGATTATTTTCTCAGTAAGTAGACTCTTAATCATTATGATATAATGCCTTGTTAATTGTTCCATTTCAAATATTGTTATTAAATGTGTGAATTTCTGACCCAATAACTGCTCCTTGGGCAACTGAAACTAGTAATTTATACAAGTGTGATCATTTTGTAATTTTCCACCAACATTCTCTTTTTTATACTAGTAATTTATACAAAGTGTGATCATTTTGTAGTTTTCCAGCAACATTACTCTTTTTATATGTAGGCTAGGTTGTCAAACTCACATGTCTATGCAAACTTGTGGAGTATCTGAAATGATTGTGTGCAAGTCATCACTTTTTTCATCCTTGGAGTCAAACGAATTTATGATCAACTTGTGAATTTGACAACCATGGCTGTAGGTACATAGGACTCTTTATAGACTGGAAGGCATGTGAAATTGTGTGTCAAGGAAAAGATAATAATGGGATAATATATAGTGATAAGAAAAGAGTGATAAAATAGAAAGTGGATGATGTAGTGAGAAGTTTAGCTAAAAGTTAGAAGCAAAATGGAGAGAGAAAATGGGATATTAATGGTTTAAAATTAAAAATCACAATCATTTGAATAGATCAGTATTCTTAGTTTTTTGGGACAAAAAATGAATATGAGAATCTGTCAGGTGGATTCTCTATTCATAGTAAAGTTGCTTTTGATGTTGAAACTAATTTCTCTCCCGGCCTGATGTTCCCTTCCTTCTGTACTATTTTCAGTATAAGCTCTAATTCATTTTTTGTTGCAATATCTAGCAAAGTGACAGAGAGATGATCTTTGCGAAGTTCAGAAGGTGGTGGAAAGGCGTAAATATTTTTCAAAAGGCATATGTTTTGATTCCAATACACGAGGAGTAAGTTTTTTTGTTTGCATTGAACTATTGTTTGTAGATGATAGTTCTTGTAAATGGTGGGAAGTTCTCTGTGTGCTTTTCTTTTAATTATGTTATTATCTGAAGAAAATACTGTTTACATAATAAAAAAAAAGCCTTTGTTGTGAAGAAACATTTATCCATGTTTTAATACTAAAGCTATAATGTTGTTACCTACTTATTTTATATTTTGACTTTTAATGAAATTAGATTAAAAAAATTGCGTTCTATAAATAAGCAAAATTTGATTATAAGTGGGCAAGCTACTGATGTGAGTCCACAAATGAAACATTCTATCCTTATTGTGCATTTACTCTCCTGCCACAATGTAATTGCTATTTGCTAGTCATTGAAAGAGTGTCCATCCTTTTATTTTGGGATCCTTGGGGCATCCTCCCCTGCTCCTAACTGAAATTCAGTACTTAATTTTATTGATGCAAATTTTGCAGTGGGTTATAATATCTGAAAAGAAAATTTCTTTTTTAGTTTAAATATATATTGTTGGAAACTGGTGTTTAGTCAGATAAAGGAGGCTATTAAGGAAACTAATGCCAATTAAGGAAACAGTTGCTGTTTATGGTATGCTGTGGCCTGCTATGTGCTGAATGTTTTCAGCACTTGGTTTCTCAAAATAATTCTTTTGGTAGTTATAAACAAAATTCCAATAAATCCTTTTTGGAAAAAGAAGTTTCCTTTTTGGCATTGAATGAGTTTCTAAACATGCTTTGAACTGAAACATGTGTCATTTAATGCTTTTTGATAGATGTATCTCACTTCCACTGAAAGCTAGTCTGGCTTGTAGGATGACATCAGTTAACTGAGGGATTGTTTAATGAATTTGAATGTGCGTTTATCTCCATTTCATTTTCATATAGTAGAGGCAGAGAAACAAAAAATGAAGAATTAGGATGAGGATAAAGGATAAATCTATTTATAGAAATCAATGCCAAGATTTTTCAGGAACTAGAGGCTGAAATCAAATTTATCCTGGGGTATTTTCGTTTTGCTTGTTTGTGATGTTCAGCTCATGGTTAGAGTCTTCTTGTGGATGCTCTAAAAGATCGACATGCTTTATCCTTTGTGTTCAGCAATATTGTAGATTGCACTGTTTTTGGACAGATCATTCTTTTTTACTTCTCTTCCATTTGTGACAAATTTGTTTCTTTAGTCTCTTTTATTAGGCAGGATTTGTTTGCTGTACTTCAACTCTGTTCTAAACCAGTAGTTATTAGCATAAGTTTATATAATTTCCTTTATATATGTATATTCAAAACCCTTTTTCCATTGTAGTTAGTATCCAATCTAGAAGATTATGCTTCCTCAAAAGTCTACTTTCATTGCAGCTGTTGTATTGTGCCTTCATTGCACTAATACCTCTGCTGCTGTCAAACCTTCCACAGCTACTGCCATCAGCAACAGACCTTGATCTGAGTATTGTCCTTGCTAAACATTTAGCCAGCTAATAAAAATCCTTGGATGATTGTCATGTTGGGCAGGCTTTCACCATGACTGTTCATGTACCACCTTTTACGCAACACATGGTGGTGCATCTCACTGCTGTTGGTCTTGTTGGACTTATCTTGGCTTTCTGATTCTCTGCACGGAGTTGTCCCTGCCTTAATCACTACCAACCTGCTGCTCCTTCTTCCAAACAACAAGCCCTTGCTTTGCCAGTAACCTTTGTGACTACGTCCAACATCTCCACCACCATGTCGACTTAGAGATCACCCATCACTTTATTACCACCAAATCTACTCTCATAATTGTGCCTTTCACTCCCTATGTTTTACTAGTTCTGCATCCAACCTGTTGACTGGACCTGTTTACAATGGGCTCTAGTCATTTGTAATTTTGTACCACCCTCAAGGCTCCTTTTGAAGGGATGGGATAGACCTGATGTTCAATGAGTGGGATGGTGAGGGCTCCCTTATTGTGACTTGGCCCTAGAATCCTATGTTGATATCATCTTGTGATCATGTTGATATCATCCATGAACTCAATATCAGAGGTTAGTAGAGAAATTGTATGCCTGGGACCTACTGCACCAGATCTAAGCATATGTCAGTATTGTTACCCAGTTCATGCTTGATTAGAGAGTATGACTGTTAAAGGCCATGGAGTGAATTCTGTAGTATATTTATACCACGCTTGAGGGAGGATTGCTATTTAGAAAGGTGGAAAACTAGACATCACTCCAAGGAAGTGTTCACAGGTTCACTTATTGATAGGAGGTCAACATTTGATTATTGTATGTTTCTGGGTAGAAATCTAGTTACATGGAGGTGTAAGAAGCAGAATGTGGTTGCTTATTTGAGTGCAGAAGCAGAATTTTGAGCCATGAGATAGGGAATTTGAATTATGGATGATTATTTTAGATGACCTTAATATAAACAGTGAAGCACCTATGAAACTGTTTTGGGATGACAAATCAGCCATTAGCATTTGTACATAACGCAATTTAGCATGACAAGACAACACAGTGAGACAGGCTGGCACTTTATAAAGGAAAAATGTGTCACAGAATTAATAACCACAGCATATGTTCCTTCAGATATCAATTAGTGGATGTGGACTACCCCTAGAATGGTTTCAGGATATTTTTGGCAAACTGAGAATGATCAATATCCGTTCACCAGCTTGAGGAAGAGTATTGAGTATTATTATAAATTGTACTATTTTAGGATAGATTATTCCTTTTATTTATTTCCCTTTCTTGCATAACAGATTTGTTACTTTAATTTAGCACCATTCTAGGCAAGTAGTTATTAACATAAGTCTATATACTATAAATTCCTTTGTATGATTGTTATTTGGAAAAATAATATTCAAAACCCATTCTTAATTCAAATCTCTAGTTTTAATTTTGTTTTTGGGTAATTCTTTTTTCTCCACTTTTTTGTTGGTTCACCCTTCTGGATGCTCCCAGAGATCTGCTTGCTCTATTGGTTTTCTTTGGTAGATCTTTTCTACGTATCTCTGCATCTGCCTTGTAATATTATTTTTATATGAAGAAATACTGAGCAGTCTTGTACTCATTTGTCTGTGCTTTATTCTAGTATGCACTTCCTATCAAAATTTTGTATTTGATATGAGGCCATTGTTATGTCTTTATCTATTCTGCCTCCCTACTCAGTTCTGTGTTTATTTCTCATTTTTCATGTATCCAGTCTTCATTGGAGCTTGATCATTATTTGTATCCCAGACAAAGAAGATGAATCAGGGCCAATCATACTTCATTTGGATTCTTTAGGTCTTCACTCTAGTAGATCAGTTTTTGATAATATTAGAAGGTAAGTAAAGAAGTGCTTGTATGATTGTATCCGATAAAATGTGTCTCCAATTTATCCATACTCTGTTCAATTTCTATTGAGCACATATTAACACTTCAGTGCTATTCTGTGGTATCATTTTTTATCTTGGTTGTGAGGATTGGCGAGATTAATATCTGTTTTTCTAACATGATAAAGTTTTATTATAAGCAACAAATATGATTATAGGATGAAATCATCTTATTTAAAAGAATCATGTTGTGTTTTGATTTACCATTTGCATAGGAAGTATTGGAATATAGCTCAATATATTATTTACTGATGGACATAAATAAGCTTTCATGACAATCTAAATGCCATATCTCAATATACCTATATTTGTAAGCTTACTTTTAGATTGGGCTATTGGCATTTGTTGTTTCGCTTATCAACAACACAAGTTTTACAAATCTAAATATCTTCAGACTTAAAGGAGTTTTAACTGGAATTCTTATGATGATTTTTTTGTCTTTTTTGTATATTTTATATGCATTCCCGGCTACTATGAATCAAGGGTTAGATTTTACTTTTGGGCATTTTGGAAGACACGCCGCAACATTATGCTTGATAAATATTTTTTATGAAATAATGCATTGAGCAACTTGAGAATCTACTGACTTGTATTCCTTTTGTATTCTACTCCAATTACATTGACTTCAGTAAATAGTTATTAGAACTGCTCAGAAAAACCAGTGACCTAACCCTTTGACCAGTATGTTTGAAGTGTATGATAATTTTTATGTTGAATATGTTGACATGGGTAAAACAGATGATTTGAACCGGGTAAAAAAGCCTATTTTGTATTTTTTCTCTTTTGTTTGTTTTGTGTAGACAAATTTTCTGTTTGACTGCCTGGCCTGCTGCTTGGCCATCTGACTAGGTTAACCCCCAGTGCAGTTCTTACAACTTTGCTTTGTTGTTCATTTGTCTGGCTATGTTCTGATTGGCTGTTTCTAGGCATTAATCATCAATTTTAAAATTTAACTTAATGATGCAAAATTATGCTTTGTAGCTATTTGATTGAAGAAAGGAACTACATGGATCGAAAATGCATGTCTTCAGACGTTTCAATTGCGGACAGAATATGGAAGTGCCTTCCTCGAAGAATTGAATCTCAAATCATTGCGGTAAATATTTGTGCTGTACATTTAGAATCATGTCCGAATGATTGTTTATATCTATGATTGTTGTTTGAAGATGATATACCTTATTTCTACTCATTGTTCTTAAGAAATGAATGTTTGACCTTTAATATATGTGACATAACCTTAGGAGAACTACATTGCAGAAGTTAGCTTTTGTAGTTAGAGAGCAAAAGACCTTATAAATCCTATGCTAGAATCCCATTTTTTCAATGTGGGATTGAAGTCTTATACCTTGCAATTGGATCCTAACATCCCACCACACTTCATAGCCCTGGTGCTCGCATTGATTGTCTGTGTTCACTAGCCCTTTGACTCTTGGATGAACATTGTAATGCTGGTGTTAGCATCTGCGTTACTAAATGGCAGCTTATAGACATGGTGAACAGATTCAATATCAATTGATTAGAATCTTGAGAGAATTGCACTGGATAAAACTAGCTGTTATAGTCGGAGAGCTCAAAACCTTATAAAGCCCACATGGAATCCCATACATCCAATATGGGATTCAAGTTCCTTACCATCATGCACTTGGATCCTAATGTCCCTCCAAACTTAGTACCTTTTCTAGAAAGAATAGGGAAGATCACACTTGTTTACAAAATAGAACACATACATTGCAGAATTTTGAGGATCTGCACCTCCCAATGCCAAAAGCCCATAACTCCTCTATTAACCTCTCACAAAGGCCCTAATTTCTTCAACAAACTTATCTATTTATGTATCTAACTAACCTTTCCTATTGTAAGTAATTATTAATAGGGGTTTCCTAGCAACACTGCCCCCTAAACGTTCACCATGTCCTCAAAATAAACAAACAACTATGCCAATTGCAAACAAAGTTCCATTGGAGTCCCAAGTCTGTTTGAAGCATGATCTCATGGTTCCCTTGAGGACTGCAATATGGCCGATGATGTCATCATCGTCCTTCACTATTTTGTGTTGGGCCTAACCCATTAAATCAGGGAAAGTGCTCAACCCATTCCATTTGCTCTCTGTTATTATCTTGAAAATCCCTTTGTTTGCCTCACCTTGTTGGGCGTGGTCCATTAGTTCAAAAAGTTGACCTACTTTTTTTAATTCCAGTCCTACCCTTGCCTCCTGTTAGAATATGTAATATCTAGTCAACATGGTTAAACTGATGTAATTGGACTACCCTATCTAGATTCTATTAAGTTTTCAATCTGTTTTAACTGAATTTGTGAAGTGTCAGGTTCTGTTAACTTTTTCTGCTACCAGCAGATAAACTGGTTAATCCCTGTAATGTTTTCAATTCATTAAACAATACAACTTCGTTTTCAATTCTCACAAGTTTTTGTTTCTTAATATGGTTGCATGTGCTATCCTCTACTTCGACCTTATAATCAACAAAAGATGGCTTTTCACTCCAATGAGTGTATTTTTCTTGGATCTTCCTGCAGTCACAAAGGATTCAAATGTCTTTCAGTAGATGGTCTCCATTATATCTCTAAAAATGTTCTATTCAATGAAGGCAGGTTTCCTTATTTTCATTTACTTCCTACCATCACAGCAAACAACTCCTCATCGTTGCCAACTTTTGCCTCAGGATTGTCATCAACTATTCCTCTTCTTCCAACTTCACCTACCTTGGTGTCACCAACATGTTCTAACAGCACATCTGCTCCCTTTGCTCTATTCAGGCTGATACTGCATCGTCTAATTCTCTCATTGATCACTTGTTTAGTCACAATCTAATTCTCCCATCAATGATCATCCTTATCCACCTAGATTCACATCTATTCATCCTATGCAAATTCATTCAAGATCTGGGATCTTCAAGCCCAGGCTTCATCCTATTCCTATATCTCTTGTTGAACCCACCTCAGCCAAACAAATAATTGCTGACTTGAGTTGGTGCTCTACAATGCAATCAGAATATTATGCTCTTATTGCTAATAACGCTTGGTCTCTTGTCTCTCTTCCTCCTCATTGTCAAGCCATTGGAGTGGAAGTGGATTTTTAGAATAAAGGAAATCCTAAATAGGTCTACTAACACATGCAAACCTCGTCTAGTCGTCAAAGGGTTCCATCAAAGGCATGGCTTTGATTATATTGAACCTCCTCTCTTGTAGTAAAACTTGTAATTGTAAGAATTATGCTTACATTGGCCATTACACATTGCTAGACCATTCAACAGTTTGACATCAATATGTGTTCTTTAATAGATTTCTTGAGGAAGAAGTCTATATGGTTTAGCCATCGGGCTTTGAGGCAATTGACAAATTACTTGTCTGCAGAGTTAAAAAGGCCATCTATGGGCTTAAACAAGCTTGTAGAGCCTTGTTTGAATGATTGACTGATTGAATGCAACTTTTCACCAACTTGGTTTTCGGTCTTGCAAGATTTTCATTCTAGTCTTTGATGATGATATTCTCATCAGTGGAATATCTACTCCAGTTATTCAGTAGCTCAACTCAACTCAGTCTTTGCTCTTAAACATCTTGGTACTGAGGATTATTTCTTGGGTATTGAGGGAAAATCTCTTCCTAATGGATCACTTCTTTTGTCTCCGACTAAATATATCTACAACTAGTGCAATATCCACTCCAATGGTTGTGTATCCAAACCTTGAAATATGGATCTGATTATCTTTTAGATCCAAGTTAGTATAGGCAATAGTTGGTGCCCTTCAGTATGCAACCGTCACCGGTTCCTATCATTTTCAATGTTAACAAGGTGTGTCAGTTTCTTTCTCGGCCTCAAAAACCAACACTAGAAACTTCTCAAATGAATTCATCAAGATCTGAAAGGTACCATCCGTCATGGTGTGCATCTCCAACCTGCTGCAAATCCCTCTCAGTTATTTGAGCTTTCTGTGATGCTGATTGGGTAATAGATCTGGATGATTAGTTGTCTACATTCGGTGCATGAATCTATTTGGGATCAAATCTAGTCTCATGATGGTCATGGAAGTGAACTTGGGTAGCTAGGTCTAGTATAAAGATTGAATACAAATGTTTCGCCTCTGCTATAACTGAAATTTTATGGATTCAGTCTCTTCTATAACTGAAATCTTATGGATTTAGTCTCTTCTACAAGAACATGCTGTTTCTACCTCAACTCCCATAGTTTACTGTGATAATTTAAGCACTATTTTCTTGCTCACAACCCTATACTCCATTCTTGAACCAAACACATGGAACTCAACCTATATTTTATTTGAGAAAGACTTATCAACAAAAGCCTCACTATCTGTCATGTACCATCCCATGATTAGATAGTCGACATTCTAATCAAACCTCTCAGCAATGACTAATTCTCTTACCAAAGCAAACATCAGGTAATTGATAGATTCTCTATAATTCAATGTGCTTGAGTTTAAGGGGTTAATGTTGGAATATGCAATGTCTAGTCAACATAGTCAAACTGATTTAATGAGCAAAGTTGTCAAAATCGCATTTTAAGGTTGACATAGAACGGGGTATTGGATCGTAGGACCGATGGATTGTAACATGACTTGGAAGTGTCAACTAAAATGTAAAATTCATCAAATACATACACATGTATACAAAATTACATATATAATAAAAACAACCCTTATACACAAGATTCATAGCAAAGATTTAGTTAAACTTGAAATAACGGTTCATAAGTTCTTGCATTACAACACAAAGTGACATAACAGTCTGACAAAAGATTTACATAATCCAACCTCACATAAGTACTTAAACTAGAGTTTGACAAAACAAAAGCAAATACATATGACAAGCTCCTCCTTCAGATATAAAATAATTCAAGTCTAGAATGTAGAATCTAGACATCTAACAAATCATTTAAGTTTTTGATTGCAATAATCATCCTCTTCCTCCATGTTGCCATCAACATCATGTTCATGTCCACCTTCTTCAAGTACATGTTCATCATCTAGATTAGGAATCTCTAAATCATTGTTACAAAAAGAGAATTGATATATTGAATTACTTGAGTAACAGGATACAGGAGTTTTGGATTTATACATGCACCTATAGTTGTAGCTAACTGAATTCTATTGCAACTAACTGATAAGATAAAAAACAGAAAACCAACTAACAGAAAGTTACCTAACAGCATAAAACTACCTAACAGAAAACTAACTATATATTCTAACATTAGCCCCTCAAAATCAGGTGGGTTGAGAAGTTTGGAAGAACTGATCAACAACTCTGAGTTTGGGTTTAAGTAGATGAAATCTTGTAGTTCCCAAGGCTTTGGTGAGAAGGTCAGCAATCTGATCATGAGATGGAATGTGAGAGACTATGAGACTTTTGTTGATGACCTTTTCTCGAACAAAGTACAAGTCCAGCTCCATATGTTTAGTGCGAGAGTGAAGAATAGGGTTGTGAGCCAAAGATACAGTGCTGAGGTTATCACAATAGATTGTAGGTGTGGTTGTAGGAATTTTAAGTTCCTGTAGCAGGGATTGAATCCACAAAATTTCAGTGACAGTGGCTGCCAGGCTGCGATATTCTGCTTCGGTACTGGATCGAGCAACTAGTGTTTGCTTTCTGGACCACCAAGATACTAGATTAGGACCAAGATAAATGCATGCTCCAGAAGTAGAGCGTCTATCATCAGGATCTGTAGCCCAGTCAGCATCACAAAAGGCCCGAATAAGTAGTTGATTTTGAGAGGATGCAGGCTGTAGTAAAAGACCATGAGAGATTGTTCCTTGTAAATACCTGAGAATCCTTTTAACTAATTTCCAATGACTGTCAAGAGGTTGAGAGAGAAATTGACATGCTTTATTTACACTGTAGCTTATTTCAGGACGGGTGATGGTAGCATATTGTAAGGCACCAACGATGGATCGGTACAGACTTGGGTCTGATGCATAATCTGATCCATATTTTGATAATTTGGTGTTGCTAGTCATAGGAGTGGCTATCCCTTTAGCAGTGGCCATGTTTGCACGATGGAGAATGTCACGAATGTATTTGGATTGAGATAAGAGAAGAGAGTTGTTGTTGAGGTGTTTTACTTCAATACCCAAAAAATAATCAATAGGGCCAAGGTCTTTTAGAGTAAAAACTGAGTTAAGTTGAGCAATCAATTTCTGAATGTAAGTAGGAGAATTTCCAGTGATTAGAATATCATCAACATACACCAGAATATAGACAGTAGTGCTAGGAGTGGAAAGAATGAATAAGGAGGGATCACAGCGACTTGACTTAAAACCAAAACTGCAAAGTGTGGTAGTGAGCCTTTCAAACCAGGCCCTAGGGGCTTGTTTAAGGCCATAAAGTGCCTTATTTAGCTTACACACAAGGGATGAATCTGAGACTATGAAACCAGGAGGTTGTGCCATGTATACTTCCTCATTTAAGTAACCATTCAGAAAAGCATGATTAATATCAAGTTGTTGTATGCACCAGTGATTTGTTAGTGCAAGTGTGAGAATAATACGAATGGTGACAGGTTTAACAACTGGTGAGAAAGTTTCAGTATAATCAAAACCAAACTTTTGATGAAATCTCTTAGCAACTAAGCGAGCTTTGTAGGTATTGATTGTTCCATCTGGATTTTCCTTAACCCGAAAGACCCATTTGCATCCAATGGCAGTGCGATGAGGTGGGAGAGGAACAAGAGACCAGGTATTGTTAGCAAGAAGAGCCAAGTACTCTTTTTGCATTGCTGCAAGCCAAGAGGGATCTGAGAGTGCTTTCTGAATAGTGAGAGGTTCAGCATGGGTTAAAAGCATAGTAGGGGGAAGTCTTTGCTGTATAATTCCAGATTTAGACCTAGTTTGCATAGGATGAGTGGAAACTGGTCTAGGTGAAGAAGATAAATGAGTGTCAGCAATGGAAGAGGTAGAGACATTCTCTGTTGTAGCAGTAGAAGGGTCAAATGTTGGACTTTCAATAGCTGTATGTGAAGTATCATCAAAGGTGGAGGGAAAAGTGGGAATAAGTGATGAGGGAACCATGCTGGATGAAGAAGAGGAGGATGTATGTGGAGGAAATAAGGTGTGATAGGGAAAACTTCGTTCATTGAAGAGGACATTTTTGGAGACATAGATTCGACCAGAGGGAGAGAGGCAAATGTATCCCTTGTGATTTGCTGCGTACCCAAGAAAAATGCACTCATGAGATTGAAAGTTAAGTTTGTGAGGATTATACGGGCGTAGGAAAGGATAACATGCACATCCGAATGTGCGAAGAAAATGATAATCAGGTTCTGTCTTAAAAAGCTCACTATAAGGCACCTTCCCATGAATAGATGCTGAAGGAAGATAATTGATAAGATGCACAGCAGGAAGAAATGCATAATCCCAGAACTTGTAAGGAAGTGATGCATGAGCTAGAAGAGTAAGACCCATTTCGACTATATGTCGATGCTTTCTTTCAATAGTGCCATTTTGGTGGTGTGTGTGTGGACAAATGATTCTATGGATGATACCAAAGTCAGCGAGCATTTTGGTAAAGGGGCGAAACTCTCCTCCCCAATCTGTTTGTACAGATTTAATTAGTGTATTAAACTGAACTTCAACCATTCTTTTAAACTGTTTAAATACATGTACAGCTTCAGATTTTGACTTTAAGGGATAAATCCAGGTGTAGCGTGTATGTGCATCAATAAAAGTGATATAGTATGAAAAACCAGTAGTAGATAACATGGGAGCTGGTCCCCATAAATCGCTGAAAATTAATTGCAATGGTTGATTGTAGACAGAAATAGAAGGAGATGAGGGCAAACGATGAGCCTTGCCTAGGCAGCATGCAGAACAAAAATCCAAGTCATCTTTATTAGTAAAAGCTACTTTACAATGTTGTAATACTGTCTTAAGTGCAATATGGTGTGGGTGGCCTAGCCTGTTGTGCCAAACAGTGTAAGAGAGGGATGATGGAGAAGTAGATACAGCAGATACAGTAGGAATGGAAAACATATCAGATGGAGCAACATTTTCAGAAACATTAGTTGAATGGGAGAACTTATGTGGTAGCTGCATGTGGTGAAACTTGTACAACCCATCAGCTCCCAAAGACCCTTCAAGCACAGTCTCATGTGTGTCCTGACATTTAACACAGCAATATTTGGGATGAAACTCAAAGTAGACATTATTGTCTTTGGCAAATCTACTCACACTAACCAAGTTCTTGGTAATAGAGGGAACCAGCAACATGTTTTTAAGAGCTAGTGTTGTGTGTGACTGAATAGGTGACTGAAAATAAGATTGACCAATGGAGGTGATAGACAAACCTTGACCATTAGCAGTGAACACCTGATCTGGACCTTGGAATGAGGTGCTATGCTGCAGATTGGCAGGATAAGGAGTGACGTGGTGAGTTGCTCCAGAATCAGGGAACCATTCTTGAGAAGTGGGAGGATGAGGCATGGTTAAAAAGGCATGCGGATGAAGTGAGCTTGGTTGTGGTGGGACTGTTGGAGTAATTCCATAAGGAGTAGATTGTTCTGACTGTGTAGAATAGGATGTTATTGCTCCAGGATGTGGGGACTGTGGAGGTCCATAGTAGGAAGTTGTGTAGGCACGATTGAAGCGATGATAGCAAGCAAGGGCATCGTGCCCAGGCTTATGGCAGACCTGGCAGGTTACAGAATAGCGAGACTGTGTATTGACGACCTCGTCCTCGATAGCGATTTCGGCCTCGATAACTATGACCAGATCCTCGAAACTGATTCCAAGAAGAATTTGGGTTATCAAAACCTGAGGTAGAGTTGTGGGCAGGAAATTGATTGTTAGTTGAAGAAGAGGAGGTCGAAGAATTCTGATTGGAAACATTAGAAAGATTTATAGAAAGTGCATCAGTCAAAGAAGCCTGTCGATTTTTCTCAAGTCGAGCTTCATGAGCAAGGAGCAATGATTCAAGTTCATTAACACTATACGACTCAAGTCTAGTATTAATGGAGGTAACAAAAACATCATATTCATCAGGTAAGCCATCAAGAATGGCGTTGATATGGTCACGTGGAGGTACTGGTTCACCAATAGAAATCAAAGAATCAATTAAAGATTTGATGCGAAGCAGATAATCAGAAATGGTGCGAGAACTTTTCTTGATGTTGCGAAGTTCAGAACGAAACTGGCGAGCTTTTGCTCGTGTATGCGAGCCAAAAAATTCATGAATTTCTTCCCAAAGTTGCCAAGAATGAGTGCATCCAACGACACGAGTGAGGATTGATTCAGAAAGAGAGGAGAGCAACCAAGAAAAGAGAAGTTGATCTTGTTGTTCCTAGCGAAGATAGGCTTCATTGATTTGTGCACAATTGCGATCATCTTCAGAGAGAAAACGTGGAGGAATCTCTGGATTAACAACATAGCGGTGAAGACGATGAGCTTTGATAACAGCTTCAACCTGCTGCTTCCAGAGAAGATAGTTCTTCTCATCTAGCTTTACAGAAATAGAGTGAGAGAATGTGACTGCTGCGGTGGCCGGAACTACTGGTTGTGGTGGAATTTCAGGCGATGTAGCCATGTGTTAGGATCGAATAGAAGCTCTGGATACCATGTTACAAAAAGAGAATTGATATATTGAATTACTTGAGTAACAGGATACAGGAGTTTTGGATTTATACATGCACCTATAGTTGTAGCTAACTGAATTCTGTTGCAACTAACTGATAAGATAAAAAACAGAAAACCAACTAACAGAAAGTTACCTAACAGAAAACTAACTATATATTCTAACAATCATCTAGGGGAGCTGAGCCAATGTCATCATCATCATCATCGTTTTTCTATTGGAACTTGAAGCAAGTCTTCATCCTAAAGATCCAAATTTGAATTTTCAGGTTTAGCATTTTCTTCCACAATCAGTCATCATTCGAAGAAAGATCTTTCACATTATACTCATTTTCTTTCCTAACTTGCTTCTGTTTATCTAATTTAGAATTGACCATCACAAATACAACATCATTCATTGTCTTTTGTTTCAAATGATTTTTGCTCTTGGTGTGAACCTAAATAATAACAAAATCAATTAACTCATAGTAGGTACTACGTAACTACTAGCTTAGGAATGAAATATATCTCAAATTTAAAATATCACCATCTCAAAGGCACTGCAATTTCTATCATAACTAAAGGAGCTGCATTAAGACTTAGTACACGGATAGCAAACTTTTGCAGCTTTGGATGTCCATCACCATAAGACTCCTGCCATTGAGCTGGAATTTTTGTCTTTAATGCAACCATAGCTACAAAGCTACCAAAAACTTTGATTGGCTCTTAAAATCTTCTAGTTGACTATCAATTTACTTACTTCTTTGAGGTTTCCAATCACTTGTAAACAATCATATAGTCCACGTTTGACCTCATAGTTAGCTTTAAAATTTGGACTATAATGCAAAATAGAATTAAGGTAATAACTTGTAGTATGTAGCAGCCTATGGAGTTTGTTATCCCATCTTGCATCAATGATTTCTCATATTGGCATATAACTAAACAATAGAAAGCAAAATATTAGTATCTTCTATTCTTCTCCTTAGCAAAATATTAGTTTCCAAAATCTAATCAAAGACTAATTAGTAATTACCTCTTTTTAACACCATTTAAAACATTTTGTATATTCTCCTTGACCTTGTCCATTTTCTTCATAAATGATGCTTGTGACTGGCTTCTCATTAGAATCTACCGAACAAAGCATTCTAATTAAAGGATAAGCACCGCTCAAACAAACCAGTCTTTTTTAAAATATCTCTATCAATGACAACATTTTTAGTACCTTTCTATCCTTACTCTTAGCAAACTAACTAGATTGCCATTCCTTGGAAGTAAACATTCTCATCAAGGCTCTTTTATTATCATTCAAGCAACCCAAGGTCAAAAAAGAGGTGGTAAATTGAGTAGTGGCTAGTCTGACCAAATCATTTCCTTTGTGAAATGATGCGATAAAGATATGAGACCACTCCTTGAATAAATGTAGGTTGTAATTTTTTTTCCATGTGCAATTGTCTCTTTATGGATTGGTATCTTCTCGAAATCCTCCAACATGAGATCAATCCAATGAGTTGCACATGGTGTCCAATACAACCTCTACCTTTTCTCCATCAACTTCTCTTCAGCTGCTTTTTAGTTGCCTGCATTTCAGTGATAATTTGGACAACATTTTCTTCACCAACTTCTTGAAATGTCTTCCATCATCTTGAAAATCTTGTTAGCTGTTTTAGAAATATGAGATGCGTCGATAGACTTAAAAAACAATCTTGTTAGCTGTTTTAGAAATATGAGATGCGTCGATAGACTTAAAAAACAATTCCTTTAGGACTATTTTCTAGGAAATCCAGTACAAGTCCTTCTCTTCTTGTCAATCCATCCATTCGTCATGATGGTGCATCCTTTTTTCTTCTAGTACCTAAATAAAGCTTGCTTAGTACCCTCAACCTTGTTTCAAATACTTGATTCTAGTCTCATGCTAGGATGGTGGCTTAAATCAAATTCCATGTCTAGCAACCACTTCAAGCATCTGCTTAAATTCATAAACTTCTGACACATTGAAGCGAATAGTGTTGTTGTGGAAAAACGAAGCAATTTCTTGACATGCTTACTCCCTCAAGCTCTCCTTGAAAATGCTGGTGATAGTGGATTGACTACTCACCCTCTTCCTTTTGAAGAGATTTGAATATTTTGGACTTTCAATTGATTTTGTTTTTTCACCCTTTAGTCCGTCTCCGTCATCTTGAGTACTATGACTCTCTCCTACTTCATATTGTTTTTTCTTGCAATTTTGCAACAATTTTCTTCATTTCATCCTTAACCTCATCACTTGCAGTGTTACATGCTTAAACATCTTCTGAACTCCTTGCTAAATATGCTTCAATTTGTAAATTCCTCCATTAACGACCTTTTCACAATATTTACATTTAATATTTTGTATTTTCTCAATCAATTGACACTCCCATGTTTCCATCCAACATCAGTCCTTAGAAGTATTTTTCGGCACTTTATCACCACTCTTAATACAAGAGCCACCAACCTCACCATTTGCCATTTTAGTCATTGGATAGAGAAGAAAGAAGAAAACATCGAACTCACTAACTAGGTTGAACAGAGAATGGGAACCCCAAGAATAGAGTTCTACTTGTTGAATAGAGAAGAGAGAATGGAACCAGAAATTGAGGAGACAAGGAAGAGACCGTCACACACAACACACAGTACATAGAGGAAAGGAAGAGTGGAAGACATAAGTCGCAAAATGAGAAGTGTTGCGCAAGATAGAGGAAGAAAGAACTCAGAATGACATTAGGGTTTTTTTACAAGGTGGGTTGTGTGTGACCTGACCCATTACAAAGTGGGTTTGGCTTGTAGCAACGCCGTTCCATGTCCAGACTGCCGCAGCAACAACGCGACTCCTCCAACTTGTTGGATCGTACAAGTTACCACGTCTACATGTGATTTTGACAACCTTGGTAATGAGACTATCCTCTCTAGATTCTTGAAACTTCTAACTTTGTTGTAACTAATTGAGTTGTTAAGTGTTAGGCTATCTTAGGTTTCTGTAAGTCTTGCTACCAGTGGGTATACTGGTTAATCATTGTAATCTTTTTTCAATTTACTAAACAACTTTGTTTTCAATTCTATCAAATTCTCATTTCTTAATACCTCTAACCCTTTATCAGAAATATTTATACTTTTGGTGGGGAACGACATCCATTTGCATCTTCCTCTCTGATTCTAGCATAATACTAGCCACTGTATGAGCATTGAGGTCTGACAATTCTAGTAGTAGGAGCTTTGCCAGCATTTGTGAGAACACAAGCTCTACCATAGTTGATGGTGGTGATGGTGGATGAAACCCTTAATTGTCCAAGAACCAAATCTCCATGACTAACGTGCTCTTTGTTGCTATGCAGCACTCCTACTTAGGAATGGAATTAGAAAAAATGAATACAGGGGATGAAAATTTAACTCATGTTAAGCATAATCGATAATCTCTTTCTTATTAATAATCATCTACAATTCAGTTAGCATCAAACAAAATTAACAAAACTCAGTTTTAGGTGATTTATTTGGTAAGACATGCTACGGGCACTATACATGATTTTAAGTAATTAAATTTGTTTTTGTATTCTTTTTCTTTAGACATTTAAAAAGTAAAGAAAGATTATATTGTCTAAAACTATTGGACTCCCAAACCAATGGAAAAGTGGTGTAGAAATTTAGAGAGGATAAGTAATTGTGTGAATACTATATACCATCTCTGCATGTACTACGCTTACAGTGACTTCCTTATTTGGTTCTAGTTCATTAAGTTTGCTCTTTTTTCTTTGAAAGTGGTTCTTGTTTTCCACCGTCAAATGTTTTTGTTTTTTTTCGTTTTCAGGTTTCTGATTCAGAATGCTGAGTGCTTCTTGTTTTCTTGCTTCTTCACCCTTTGTTTCTCACTCATCTAAATTGGCCTTCAAAGGCTGGCAATTTGACCCTTCAAAGCTCATAAGCTTGTTTGAATATCCAAAATATTTTATCATATCTTAGATATTGTTTCCTTAATGAATTAGAATTATGATTAGTATAAATAAGAGTTAGTATTCTAGGTTTAATAGCACATAAAACACATTAGAGCATCCCATTAAATTATAATATATCTCAATCAATATCGGCTTTCTTTTATTCTTTTTTTTATATATCTTTCTCTATACCATAAATACCGTAATTTGAACAGGGTATCAAATTGGAATCATCCTTCCTGACCTATGCTATCTCATTAGAAGTTGCCATTTTTTTATGCTTAATCTAATATTTTTGTCAATCCCAACAACCTTACTATCAATAGCCTCTCCAATTGCTTCCATCATTGTTTTGGCTTGTTCCTGTTGTTATACCATTGCCAACATTGCTCATATACTCTTTACTGACCAAGGACCCCATCGTCAGCTTTGTCATTGAGATCAGTAAGTTCCCGACAGCTCCTTTCCAATCGGTATTCTTATGTATGACCCCAGCTTCTGTTACGTAGTTTGACCTCATGCCACCACTTCCAGTTGCCTGTCGCGGCGAGTCCAGCCACCTTTTTCTTTGCCAATTGCAACACTTGACTTGCTTATTCCTCCCTGTTCTGTGACTATGCTCTCCCGTTGCATTTGCCCCATGGTGTGGTTGGATCCTCTTATTTCATGCTCTCCATTCCAGCCATCTTATTATGTTCTTTTGTTATGGCATCTCCAACATGTCCTAACACCTATGTTTCTCTTTGGGTTTTGATTTCCTTTACCTTGCATTTTTCTGGCATATTTCAAATAGTTTCCAACCATTATTGGTCCACCACCGCCATGTTGTCATCTTGACAAATTTTCCCTCTTTGTTTTGAATCATGTACTATGAGATTAGAACATCAACTTGGCCCTAAGATTTTCCTAGATGTACAAAAGCCTGGTCCTGTGGGTTCTTCAAAAAAATTAGCTTGGCCTTGCACAATTACCATAAGTATTGATGGGTCCCATGACTTTCCCAAAGATATGAGCCTGGTTCTGTGGCTTTCCCAAAATAATTACCCTGGCTCCTCAACATTACCTGATTTATTAATTGGTCTTGTCATATCTCAAAATACTCTAGTCTCTATTTTACAATCTCTAATTGTAGTATTATCTTTTAGGATTTATTTGTAACAAATCTAAAGCATAATAACCTTTAACTTGAGGGAGTGTTAAAATATTCAAAGTATGTTATCATCTTTTAGATTATTCTTTAGGAACAGTTTTCCAATTTTCTCATCTTTTAAGGTTAGTTACCATATTTCCTTATCATAATTTGCTATCTTAATCAATTAGGATTACAATTAGTATAAATAAAGGTTAGGGCCCTAAGTTTGAGAGCACATTAGAGAGCCCATGGGAACATTCCAATCAATATCAACTCTCTTTTATTTTCTCTTATATCTCTTTTTTATACCTAAAACACCATAGTTTTAGGAATGCAGTTTTGACCATCCCCTCTGCAGTGGCACTGATTTATTAATTGGTCTTGTCATATCTCAAAATACTCTAGTCTCCATTTTACAATCTCTAATTATAGTATTACCTTTTAGGATTTATTTGTAACAAATCTGAAGCTTAATAAACTTTAACTTGAGGGAGTGTTAAAATATTCAAAATATGTTATCATCTTTTAGATTATTCTTTAGGATCAGTTTTCCAATTTTCTCATCTTTTAAGGGTAGTTAGCATATTTCCTTATCATAATTTGCTTTCTTAATCAATTGGGATTATGATTACTATAAATAAGGGTTCGGACCCTAAGTTTGAGAGCACATTAGAGAGCCCATGGGAACATTCCAATCAATATCAACTCTTTTATTTTCTCTTATGTCTCTTTTTATACCTAAAACACCATAGTTTCAAGAATGCTGTTTTGACCATCCCCTTTGTAGTGGCCATCAATAGCGCCATCTAAGCCATTGGCCTTCTTTCCAGCAAACCCATTAATCTCGCAGTACCCCTTGTGCCTCTTTAGAAGCCACGAACTCCATTTTTGTCAAGATCACTACCCATGAAGCAGCCATCATCGCTTCTACCGCAATCCACAACCATTAAAACTTTATTCCCTGCAATAGTGTCACTTCTATGGTCAAAATCGTAGCTCGCACATTGTCTAACTTCATTTATTGGTCAATGTTGATTTCCTTCTGACAGTGGTTCACAGTGTGTTAACCCCCACCTCCCTCCCCTGCTCGGCGGCAAACCATGATTTTGATTCACAAAATTTGTACCTCATCTTTGTATTGGTTTTTGATCTCTATCCCGTTTTCCATTTTTCTTCTTTGCTATATAGACATTCATTTTCCTTTCTGCTTTCTTGCATCCTAGATTCTCCTCCATCTTTCAAGCTTTTATTGCCCCCAATATTTTCTTGCTTCCAAAGACCTTGACTACTATTGTATTTTGCAATTGCAACTCTTATTCTTCCTTGGGTTCTCTCCTCCTATCTGCAATCTCTCGATTCATTTCTCCATGAATATTAAGAATTTCCTTCTTCAGTCCTGTTGATATTTGAACAACCCTTTAATTCATTATGCACTACTCATAGCTCTAAGATCGGAGCTCTGATACAAGTTGATAGAAACTTGGTATCTTTTCTAAAATGAATGGAAGACCACCCCGATTTACTAAATATAACACGCATAAAACCTTCAAGGGTCTATACTTTCCAATTCCAAAAGGCCCTAGTTTCCTCTCACCAAAGACAAGACATCTCAACCTCTCCTATTATTTATAGGCAACATGCTCTATTTCAACACTTGTCCACCTATCTGTGTACTAACTAATAATGGGGATTACATATCCATGTGCAACACAGGCCTATTCTTTTTCCAGCTCGTTGCTGTATATAAGGAAATAGATTTGTGATAAGAGTTCATGACTTTGTTGAACAACCAGAAAATCCAGTCTGTCGGATTAGATAAAAAGCACTTTTAACCTGCATAAAAAGCACTATTAACCTGTAAACTTTAAATATAACCTTCAAGACAGTGGGATTTATTGCAAAATTTCATTATGTTGATTGCAAGTCCAACTCATTAGAGTAAGGTTCTTAAAAAGATGCCCGTAAACCAAGCAGCAAAACTATCATGCAGTTATTTCAATAATTATTGTGATGCTTTTTCCGAAATTTCAAAATTACGGGATGTCCACTAATACTTATGTTGCGTTTGCACCAGGTTCCCCAACAGAAGAATGAGTATGACTGTGGTCTTTTCGTATTGTACTTCATTGAGCGTTTCATGGACGAGGCGCCTGAAAGACTGAAAAAGAAAGATTTAGCTATGGTAATCCATGTTGCTCTTTTTAGGATTATTTCATTTCAAGCAATGGATTTTATTGACTGATACTTGTCAGTTTACAGTTTGGCAAGCGATGGTTCAGACCTGAAGAGGCATCAAGTTTGAGACTGAAAATCCGTAAATTGCTTTTAGAAAAATTACAAAATTCACTCAAGCATAATCGTAACTCAGAATCTTCTCCATCTGCTGGCACTGCAACGAATTGTGTTGAGACTGGCAAGGATTCTTTGACCTAAATATTTGGCAGATTGAATTGCAAGTAGCATTTCATTGGACGAATTATCTGTTGATAATCCATGTAGTAGGCGCCAGTGCTTTTTTCTCATGTACAGGCATCAGCTATTCAGCTGGTAGTTTTTGGATGTGGGGTTTCCTATGGCCTAGCCTGATAAAGAGTCCAACAGCCTTCGATACAAGAAAAGGTGGCTGCTGATAGTTTGCTATGCGTAAATAACAGTCAACTTGTCCAGTTTCTAATCATTTCTTGTGGGTTAGGTGTTCCTTCCAAATGTATAGTAGGAAACAGTACAATGCTGATGACTAGAGGTCATAGGCTTGAAATCTACCCATTATTATTGATTTTTCATAATTTCATTTGAAGTTTTAATATCAATTTTACTTTTGTAGTTTTTATGAATACAGAGGTTTAATACGATTATTTGCGCTTTTATCCAATTTTTTGAACTGCGCCATGGTTTGGTGTGTGGTTTATACGCTTTTATTTGTTGGTATGCTAAGAAAAGAATAGCTTAAAAATATCGTTAATTTGTTTTTGTTTTTATTTTTATTTTTGAAAGATATCTTTGTGCGCTAGTAACGTGTTCTGTTTCATTGTCACAATATAGGGTCCAAAAGCTCAAGATGACATGCGATATCACTTAGCGATATTTGGTTGAGATACAATGTTCCCACCAAACACGCTTTTAACATCCGTTTTCTCCAGAAAGCAGATTTGTTTTCGATAATGAGAAAAGATTATGAAGCACTTTGCTATGACTTTCATAAAGAAAATATTAAAATACATGTCGTTTTTATGTTACCCCGACCTGCTTGGTCCTTTTTGAAGGGTATTGTTTTTTACACCTTCCGTTTATTACTTTTCACATCCCCTTCCACATGAAATGACGAATCTGCCTTTAGTTTGCATTCCAGAGTTCTATCATTAATACTTTTCGGATTTCCGAAATGTAAAAAATATATTTCTGAATTTTAATTCTGTAATATATTTTTTATATTTCAAAATTAAAATTCTGGAAATACATTCTAGAACTAAACTTGTAAACTTCTAAAATAAATTTTTTAACATACATTTCAGAATGTAAAAAAAACATATTGAAATTTTAGTTTTGGAATGTTAAATTTTTGCTTTTCGAAATTAAAATCTTGAAATATAATTTTTTCATTTCAGAATTAAACTTTCAGAATATATTTTTTACATTCTAAAATTAAGCTTCTGAAATAGTTTTTAACATATATTTTAAAATTAAAATTTTAGAATGCAAAAAATACATTATGAAATTTTAATTTTGAAATGTATGTTAAAAAATAATTCTTGAAGTTTTGATTTTGGAAAGTGAAGAATACATCCTGGAGTTAAAGTTTCAAACATCACTTCGATGCCAATAACATACAAACAACAAGAATGAGTGAAAGGATAACTTTGAAATAATAATTTTAAAAAAAAATAAGGAGATGCAAAAATAAAAGAAAAGGTGTAAAAGACAATACCCTAATTAAAACTTGACCTCTGGGTGAAGATTGAGTCGTAATGGCATCGGAAAGAATATTTATTTTTTGCAGTCCTTTTCTGCTATTCACATGTGCTTTGTTTTTTTTTTTTTTAAAAAAAATTGCTTTCAATTTATCCATCTGCAAATGTATAATAATTTTAAAATTTAACTTTCGAAAATATAAAAATAAACTTTAAAAGTGTAAAAAAAACTTTTGAACATTAAATTTTGAAAATATTATTTTACATAAATAGTTTTAAAAATATAAAAATATACTTTCAGAATTAATTTTTTGAAATATACTTTTACATTTGCAGAAGTTAAATTTCAAAAATACCGAAGTTAACTTTCCGTGAACAGTTAAAAAAAAGAGTAAAGTCGAGCAAATGTACTGTAGCGGGGGCAAAGATTAATACCCCATTGAAAAACTTATATCCATATTTATAACTTTTATCAGACTTAAAATTGAAACTACCTTGCTTTTATGAGGCTTCACATGGAAACTACATCCAGTCCATAAAATAAAGAATTGAAAGTATCTTGTTTTGATGATCAATTTTTCCTGTGAAGTTGATAGTTTGATTTGAAGATGTTGGGAGAGTATGTAGGACATAATTCTTTCATACTTGGTGTCTGAAGAAAGCTTATTTTTCTATAATAACTTGCTTTCTTGTCAATTAGCAATTAGTGGTCGATATGATTAATATCCTTTTAAAAAATTATATTTGTGTTACAAAATAGTACAATATTATAAAAAAAGAAAAAAAAAGTGAGAGAAGTCTGAAATATATGATAGAAAGAGAAGGAAACAATAATTAGTATAAATTTTATAGTATAAATATCATCTTTCTATTCTTTTCTTTGTAATCAAGAATTTAATTTGCTCGTATAAGGAATCAATTAAAAAAAATACAAAACCAAATTTTTTTTTTATTAAATAATCAATTGAAAGAATTTGATCACTCAACAATTTAACAATTATTTTATTATACATCTTTGTTAACTAATTATCGATAATCATTAGTCATTTACTCAATTAAGGATGATAAAGTTTTAAGAAGAAATAAATACAATAAAATAAATTCCAATAAAAAATAAAAAATAAAAATATGATTTACATTTAAAATAGGGAAACCGATAAATTAAATTACAAGATCTATCATAACCTTAATTTGAGTTTAAGTATTCATATAAAATAAGAATTCTAAACAAAATCAAAATTCATAAAAAAAAATTAAAAAATTACAGCACTCAAAACTTCCTTTATGTGGTAAATGGTTTTCCATTCTTAAGAGACACTTCCCGTCCTATTTGCTTCAAGTTCTAAGCCAAATCTTATGAGACAAAATAAAGAAGCAAGAAAAAAACTATAAAACAGGGTTTATATATATATATATATATATATATATATATATATATATATATATATATATATATATATATATATATATAATATAATATAATATAATATAATATAAAAGGAGGTATCAAATTATTTTATAATAATTTTGATTAGAATTATTCTATTTAATAATTTTTATAAATAACTAAATTTTATCAATTTAATTATTAAATTAATAAATTATATTATATAGATTATTTTAAAAAAAATTTATAAACTTTTTAAAAAATTTACTATTTTATTAAATAAATTTAAATTAATAAATATTATAAAAAATATATTATTTATTAATTTAAATTTATTTTTTAAAATATTAAATTTTTTAAAATAATATAATTTCTCTTATATATATATATATTCATGATTATTAAATTTAGATTAGCCGGTTCGACTGATATTACTAAAAATAAAATATTTTAAAATAATTAAAATTTTTAAATTTAAATCAATCATTGAATCAGTTAAACTATTACATTCAAGGTTGAATGGTTTAATTATAGTAAATTTTTGTTTTAAATGGTATTAATTAAATATTATTTTTAATATATATAATATTTTATATTAAAAATATATACTAATAAAATATATAAAAATTATATATATTTTAATTTTTAAAAGTAAATTATATAAATAAAATAAAATAAAATTTTAATATTTTTTAAAAATATTAAAATAATATTATTTTATATAAAATTAATTTTTATTGATTTGATCAATTTTTGATTGGTTTATCAATTTTTATCAATTTAATTGATTTATTATAAATTTTTTATTAAAATAATTTTATATTTTAATTAACTTAGAAAAATAATTAAAAATTTAAACAGCTAAAAGGTCCGTGAAAATTGGATAAACTTATTTATCCAAATCCAAAAAAATCATTAAAAACTAATGATTTAGCAGTTTCTCACGGGTCGTTCCTCTTGTTGAAAGCAGCATTTTTTTTCTTTTTTTCTGTCAAAATTATGTCTTTCCCAATTCTAAGCAAGCATGACATAGTTCGAATGAACCCAACTTTATTGTCCTTTACGCTTATCCACTCCCAAGTGGCCTCAAATATTTCACATGATTGATGCCGTAGTTGTTTATTATTTGTAGATACAAATTTATATATTATATACAAATTTGAAGAGGGCACAGGTCATATGTGTTTGAATTTTATATATTATTGTTTTTTAAGATAATTTATGTATATTATAATTTTTAAAAATATTATTTAATTATTATGATACGTTGAATCTCTCTTATTATGCATGTACATTTATAATTAATAATTATTTTAAAAAATAAGTTAATTAAGAAGTTGCTGAAAAATGAAATAATTTTTTGAGAATACTTTTCTGTAGGTGACGTAAAAAAGCAAGAATGTTTTTAAATTTTTTATCTATTTAACTGTTATATATATCATGTTAATAAAATTTTATAAAATTTAAAAAATATTTAATGCTTTATTAAAAAATTTAAATTAACATATATTATTTAATAATTTAAAAGTAACTTTTATATTAAATATTTTTTAAGTATAATATAAAAAACGATGAAATTTAAATTCAGAATATTTATGTAAAATATTTTAATTTTTAACTTTTTATCACTGAATCGAAATTTTATATGAAATATTTTAAAATAAAAAATGTTAATATCTAGGGGCTGATTAAGAAATTAAAGATGAATTTTTAATAAAAATAGTATTAATATATTTTTATGCCATGATTTTTAATAATTTTTTTAAAATTTTTTTAAACATTATCTTTAAAATAATGATTAGTTAAATTATTATATTGCCAAACAACTTTAATATATACTTTTCATAATTTATATAACTATGTATATATAGCAACTATGTTAGATGAATTTCTTGACCACTATCTAATGAGAAAAGGTAACCTGTCCTTTACGAGATTATCAACCGGACTATATCCAGGTTAACCATCTCTTCTATCTCTTGCCACCACTTAGCATAGTTCAATCCATACATTTTGGATAGGGATTTCAACTTTTTTCATTTCACCTCTACAGAAAATTCAGTAAAGTTTCCCCTATAACCCTAACTTTTCCAAAATTATTGTCCCTGTAAGAAACCAAACAAAATAGTTAGGATATAGGATCTTCATCATGTTTCAACCATGATCTACTTCGTTATACTTACAAATTTTTTTAATTAGATGATCATAATTTATGTGAAAATCAAACTCATTTCAAAATTATTGTCTTAAATATATTATTAATCTTAATTAATTAATAAATAATTTTTCTCCTCTCTTCCAAGACTATAATTTGAATTCTCTTCAAATTCTTAAACTTTCTAAGTGTTTCATCAAACTTTCTAAGTCTTAAATATATTATTCAATTGCATTGTTGTTCAAATTCATTTTCTCGTATACATGGTTGAACGAGAGGTCCAAGTAGATCATTTGCTCTTGATAGATTATTGAGCCTCTTATTTTATCTTTTCTATTCTTTTATAATTTTTTTTATTAACCTTGTGAAAATCAAATCACCCAGGTGACTTCTTATAAATTAATATCCAAAGATATTAATTTACAAGATAGGTATTTCACACTTTTTTTGTCTATTTAAAACAAAAAAATAAATAAAAGGTATTGAAAAATAAAAAGAATTATGAAAGAAAATATAGTGAAAAAGATAAAAAAAAATAAATACTAAATTTTATCCAAAAATATTTTTCAAAATTTAAAAATTAATAAAAATTACCAAATTTGAAAAAATTATTATCTTGAAAAAATAAAAGCTTTTTATTTTTAAATTAAAAAACAAATACAATAAAAATAAAATAATTTAGAAATTTAAAACAAATAATAACATAAATTTTAAAATAAATAATCTTTAGGATTTCTAAAGAATGAAAAATATTTAATATGAAATTAAAATTTCTTTTTTTAAAATTCCAAAATTTTTCAAATTTCTAAAATTGTTTTAATCGAGGAAATGATCAATTAATACTAATTCAGTCGTTGATCCACCTTTGACATCACTTAATTTATAAAATTTTATTGATTAGCCACTTATTAACTTGGAAGTAGATATCATTCTTTTCAAAATTATTCTTGCTTCAAAATATATATTTTCTTTTCGAAAATTTCATTACATCTTTTCAAATATTAAGACTGTACGGTGGTAAAGCATAGTCAATTGAATGGTAGCTTCATCTTTAATCTCACTCGAATCACAAAGAGTTCATTTAGTCGCCATTTGCTGAAAAAATCTAATACTACTTTTCTAAAAAGTATAAAAATATTTATTTAAAAAAAAAGCTTTTCAAAATAAAAAAACCTTATCTCTAAATTTCAAAATGAGTTCTTCAAAATAAATAAATATTTTCTTTAAAGATTAAAACTATTATTTTAAAAAGCACATGAATATTATTAAATTCTCACTTCAAGCCTCATTTTTCTCTAAAACATCCAAAAAATTCAAAATTATATTTCAAAATTTACAACATTAATTTTTCCTCAATAATACGTGAATTTAAAATTTTTCATTACATATGATGATACGTAGAAGAGGAGATTGGACTTGTGAAGTCTAAATAAAATTCCAAATTTTTTTTTCCTTATTTCACAAAAAAATATAAAAAATTCAAAACTTCTTATGAATTATTTTTCCAATAATTGAAATCAAATAACAAAAGTATAAAAAAAATTATTTTATGAGTAAAATAAATAGTTTCCAAATTAATTTTATTTTACATAATAAATTAAAAGGTAATTATTTTTTAACGAACGTAGTATGATAATAATACATTCCCTACGTGTAAACGAATCTTGAATGTAATCTAGTTTTATAAACCTCATTATTAAGTTTTTAAAAAACTTTTTTAATAAATTTTGGTTGCAACTCATTTATTTTATCATTTTCTCATTCGTTGTCCTGTCATGATCCTGGTTGAAATAGATGGTGATTTCATTGGATACTTTTTGAGAGTCAAGTATAATTTAATTAATTATCCAAAATTTCTTTAATATGTATATTTTACTCCTCTTTTTTATTTTATTTTTATGTAAATATTTTTAAATTTTTACTCTATATATGATAACACCTTGGAAAGGAGAAAAAAATCTAGTCAATGGAGAAGGAATTCATGGCCAAATGGATGCGAAATTTGGAGATTGTTTTGGATAATTGAAGGCCTCAATCCTAGGGAGGAGAGAAGCTTTGGCTCCCCACCATGGAGTCCCAAAGATAAAGAGGTGATCCACCTCAAACTTGCCTAAAGAAAAGTGAATTAGAGAGAAACTCTTTTCAACTTAAAATTTGATTTGAATTATGATTGAAAATTTCAAAAATGGCTATAAAGTGGTCTATATATAGATCATGTAGGGGGTGGCCACATGTAGCCTTGAATCCACTCCCTTGTGGCTCCTAAGTAGGTTTGGACTTTTCCCAAAATTCAAGCCTTAATCCATCCTTCGTTATCGCCTTTATTTGGGCCTTAATGAGTCCAAATTATTAACCAAACAAGTACACATAAAAGGTTCCCTCAACTTATACAACTATGATCCTCTATACTAAGTACAAAAAGGAAATACTATCCCTATATTAAGTACAATAGAACCAAGCAAGAGCATAGGGGGTAGAAGCCTTAGGAATGTCTTCCTTCATGCTAATTAGGGCTTCTACCTCTCCTTGTAACTTCTTGATCTTAGACCTTGTGAGGCATCAATAGGCCCAATGCTCCTCTACAGCTGAGACCTTTGCATCATCTCTTTTCTATTCAGAAACATTCATTCTTGAATATATAACCTCAATGTTATCTTCAAAATAAGGACACAAATAGAAACAGAAAAGAAGATGTTATTAAGGACACATGATCAAAGACTAACCTCTTAAACTTGCCAAATAGTTGGAACTAGACCAGTTGAATTTCTTAGAAATAGGATGTAACACCCACAATTTCTCATGATAGACCCCCTAAGTTAAAAATTTCCTTTAGAAAGAAATAAAGTAGAGATAAGAACAAATGCTGAGAGAAATTAGATAATTTTTAACCAATGATAAAAATGCCCCTGTATTAGGATGACACAAATAAATATGTAGGTAACTCAAAATAAAGTTTAAAAGATATTCTAAAGATTCATAATCCATCAATGATGGTTAGAAAGTCATAATAAAAAAATAAAAATAAAGAAAGAATGAAAACCCCATCGGAAGCGTCCAAAATGCATAAAACACCTTAAAAAAGATCTATCTTCTATAAGGCTAAAATCTTCCTGAAAAAATATAAAATGACATAAGAATGATTCGAGAACGAACTAATAAGTGTTAGAAACACCGAAAGAATAGTTTGGGAACTTTTTGAAAAATTATAAAAAATAATCAAAATGCCCTTAGAAGGTTGGGATGGTAAGAAAATACGAAGTAGAAGCCGAGAATTTGACTTTATCCATTGAGCATAAAAATTAGCATGTGAAAAATGAGGTGATGACTCACCCCATGACTCATCACACCGTTTATGACATGTAAGTCAAGTATTATTAATGAGGAAAGATAAATTAATCATGGTTAAAATAAATTAACCTTGATAAATTAAAATTAACCATGCTTAAAATAAATTAACCTTGATTAGTATGAAACTAATCCTAACGTATAATTTCTTACATTTACATTTAATTTAAAAAATAGAAATTACATTTAAATGAACCAAAATTCCCTTAAGTGGGAGTTTAATTCGCAAAAGTCCTAAAGTGGTCGAACTTTCTATAAGCCAAGGAAAGGTTCATTTGATTCATTATCAACCTTCTAAACAACAAAATCTACACTAAACTTGAACTTCCATATTTGAAGTTTAAGTTAGAACAAGGCCAAATTTGTCCAAATTTGGACAAAATTGAAAATGCAAAAAAGAAAAAGAGCAGAGTTAAATAGATGATGGAGTAAAATGTGACAAGGTTTTTTCCCTAGGATCTTACCTCTATTGATAAAACTTTAATACTGGTTAATAACACCATGGAAAGGAGGAAGAAATTTGGTCAATGGAGGAGGAATTCATGGCTAAATGGATGCAAAAATTTAGAGAGTGTTTTGGATAGTTGAAGGTGCCAGTCCTAGAGAGGAGACAAGTCTTGACTTCGCTACCTTGGAGAACTAAGGATAAGGAGATGCTCTACCTCAAGTTTGGCTAGGGAAGAGAGAATTTGAGAAAGACTCTTAACTCAAAATCTGATTTGAATTATGATTAAAAGTACCAAAAATAGGTACAAATTAGTATATATATAGACCATTTAAAGGAACCTTGGATCAATTCTTTTATGGCTCCTAAATGGGTTTGGATTTGGCCTAAAATGCAAGCCTCAATCCTTCCTTTTATGTAGCCTCTATTTGGGCCTAAATAAGCCTGGATTATTAGCCTAACAAGTATACAAAAAAATATGCCCTCAACCTATACGATTAGGGTCCTATAAGCCTAAGTACAAAAGGAAATCCTATCCTTATACTAAGTAGAAATGGAACCAAATAAGAGCATAGGGGTAGAAGCTTTAGGAATGTATTTCTTCATGCTAAGTAGTGATTCTACCTCTCTTTGTAGCTTCTTGGTCCTAAACCTTGTGATGGATCCAATAGGCCTATTGGTCCTCCGTAGCTAGGACCTCTACATCAAAATATTTGTTGAATGTTGTGAAGTGTGGGGTAGATGACCTTTATTATAGTATATTCTTGGTTCTATATTTTTCTTGCAGATAGAGTTGGGTAGTCTTAAGACTAAAGGTTTATATGCTCCTCACACACATTTTACTCTCACTTACCACAAACTTTTTGGGCTCTTTACTTGAACTTTTGTGGGCCTAGGAATAATGGGTGTCTTGATGACTATTATTGAGTGAATTTATACCCACTTGATAGTTGTTGTGTCATCATTTAGATTGTTACTAGTATTATGAGTTGGTGATATTGATAGAACATTTTTCTACTTGTGGCTAATTCTTGGATTGGATTATTATCTACATGATAAGGGCAATATTGGGACTGAGCAACCTTTGAAAAATCTAGATTTATCTTAAAATCATACCCTAATAAATATACTTAACAACCTTCCAAAGTTTGGGTATTGACCTTATAATTATTTTACCATGAGTTTTTACTTAGAATACGACACATAGGGAGCGTACTTCATCTTTTTCTTATACATATTTATTCACATCTAGAAATAGGGCATATTAACACCTAAGCATAACATTCCAGTTTTGAAAATGTAAATAATTTCTTTTATATTTGTACATGCATATCATGTAGATTTTTATATTTAGAATCATTAAATCCATTTATGAAAAATCATGTAGAAAAAAAACTAAAAAAAATTCACATTCATGCATCCATTTTTTCAAAATTAAGTTAAATTCAAAATGATGTACAAAAAGCATAATAGTTTGTATTTTTTTTTATCTCATTGGCTTTGAAAAAAGAAAGATCTGATAAATAAAAAAAGTTCATATTCATACTAGTAATGTGTTAGACACCTTACTATTGGAGTGAATACTCCCTTAAAAGAAGTGTAAACCATATTTTATTCTTAAGACAATTGGTCCTTATTTGGAGATATGGAGTACACACTTCATTACTAATATTAAGGAGTGAATTTTCCTTAAAAATAAGTTATCAACCACATTTTTCTTCCTTTATATGCTAGGGTACATATCAAATTGCTATAGATAAGGATTCACTTCATTACTAATATTAAGGAGTGAATTTTCCTTAAAAATAAGTTATCAACCACATTTTTCTTCCTTTATATGCTAGGGTACATATCAAATTGCTATAGATAAGGATTCATCTGTTGAGGAGTGAATGCTCCATTAAGTTTTGTGTTAACCACATTTTCTTTTCAGTACGATCTGTCATTAATTGAGAATATGGGAAATCTCCATAATTTTTAAAGACTTGAATAAATCACTCCATCACCATCCCTTTTGTGCCATAAATCAATCAAAAAACACGCAAAAAATGAAAAAAAGAAAAATAGAAAAAGAGCAAAAGAAAAAAGAGAAAAAAGAAAAATGTTTTCTCCAGCCTTTTTATGGGAAAATTCTCAATGCAATGTGAAGGATGAATTAGAAAATCAATGAGAGGTTATGAAGCAGGACCAAAGAGAAAATGGTCAAGTTTCCCAAGATATTGTTAAAAAGCATAAAAGGAACTCCTTTAGTGACCAAGGAAGAGTCACTAGTTATCTTTACTTGGTTTTAATTTAGAGCTTGCATAACCACAATGTTTCAATCATAAAAAGAAGATATCACGATAATCCTTGCATCATAGTAGACCTTGTAACTACATACTTACCCTCAAAATAACATTCTATCAAACCATATACCCCTAATGTTTATTAATTCATCAAGTAATATCCCACCACACCCTACATAATCATAAGGTGTCTCCCTATTCACTTATTCATCCTTTAACCCTTACCCATTGGATGGTTTTTACCCTAAATTACATGCTAAAACTCCACATTCCACATACAACACTTGCCTCAAATAGCTAACCTACAAATCTTTCACCTTTCTATTCTCATTAAGTTGTAGGTGAATTTGTACCAAGGTTTTCATCATATTTTCAATGCACGATGAAGGAGCATTTGGTGAAAATAGGTTTTTTCAGGAGTGATATCTTGACCATAAGGAAAGATAAGAAGGTTCAAAATTATAGGTGTTCCTACCTGAGTTTTTCAAACTATTGGATTCAAAGTTTGAGCCTAAAAGTTGCTATGAAGGATGAAATGTCTAAAAATAAGCATGCCAATTTAGTTTACTGTGGTTTTAAAACTAATTCAGAATAATTTTATGATGATAATTCTATCATTATTTTTAAAGTTGTAGTATGTTTTTGTAAAAACTTTCATATTTAAATTCGGTACACATGTTTCCTTTTTATATACTTCATTTGAAATGCATCTTGAATTCTCTAACAATTTTTTCAATCTTGATTTATTTTCTTCCTTATTTGTTCCAAATTCTAAATTATTTGTGTAAAAGATATATTCTTGAATGTGACAATGTTAGTATCATATCAAGTAGCTTTGACTATTCCATCAATTAGGCTAATAAGGATATTAAAGATGACTATCCTTTAAACAGGAAATGGAGTTTTTTGAGTAAAAAACATACAATGGCTAGCAAGAGATGCTTTCTTTATATAAACAAGGTAGATGAAGCAACATAAGTTCAATCTTATTTTAATTAGTCAACTTCATTGAAGTAGAACATCAAATGCCTTTCGTACAAGCATAAATAGTAAAGATATTTCCATCTTTTTATAAATTCTAGATAGTCAAAAGCCTCGTGCTAAAAAATGTTTTAAAAAAGAGAGAGTCAAGAACTAAATAAATACAAGAGTAGAGAAGGGAAAAAAATAAAAATAAAAAAGGAGAGAGAGAAAGAAGGAAAAAAAAGAGAAGGGAAAAAATTCTTACTATATTGAAAAGGTGAAAAGATAAACTACACAAAAATTAGAGAAAATCATTGGCCGAAAATCAAAAGGAAACCTAGGCAAAAGTTGTAATGATCCATTGAGTTGCAAATTTAAAAGAGAAAAACTTGAAGAAACGTTCAAGTGAAATAAACTTAAAAAGGAAAACTCAAAGAAATAAAAGCATGGAAAAAGTCCTAACTAGAGTTCAAAAGGAAGAATACGTTGAAGTCATACGCTGCACTAATTTGCTTGAAGTTATAAACTGGGACAAAATGATATGTTGGAAGTCATAAACTGGGGAAAATGATGACATTAAATTTTCAAAATTATGTTGCAGTTCTAAGGGGAAGAAAATGACATCTTGAGTCATAAACTGGACCAAAAATATGTTTGCAACTATAAATTGGGGAAAACAATGTGCTTGAAAGCTTAAACTAGGGATTACCTTTCCTTGAAATTTATTGACGAACCTTCAAGGTTACTAAAGTGTGGTACTAACATTGTTCATCTGGAAAGCATCACTAAAGTAGAAAAATTGTTCTACTCATAATACCATTTTATAAATTCCTTCAGTCCTTCTAAACTTTAATTCATGTACATATCATTCTACAAAACACTAAAATTGCTTTAGTTTGTAAATTCTTCCATTTGTTCCAAATTTACTTCATGTACATATCTTTCTATAAAACACAAAAATTGCTTTATTTTGTAAATTTTTCATTCTTCTAAAGATTAATCTTCCTTATAGATATGAACTTATCTTTCTTGAATAAAATTATTTTATCCCATTCAACAATCATTCTATCTTGCATTCCAATGATTATATATATCAAAAGGAAACATGTGTTATTGTTGAAAATAAATGCATTATACTTATAGATGGTTTAAAAATCATGGTAAGCTCAAATCTCTCAATAAACACAATTTTTCAAAACAAGAAAATCATCATTTTCAACTTACTAAGATTTCAACAACCTTATCATTTAAAAGAAACCTTGGTTTGGCATTCAATTTTTTTTTAAGTTGAACAATTAAAGTAGACCAACAGTTTTCACTTATCCTTGAAACCTTGAACATACATGACTATAAGGATTGAGGAATAAAATAAAAACAACAAAAGGAAAAGAAGAGAAAAGAAAATGAAAGAAAAAAGACCAAAAAAAAAAAAGAAAAAAAAGTAAAAAATAATACTTCCACTAATTTCTTTTTCAAAACTTCAATTTTGTTGATTCAAAACATGCAAATAGTATCATGATATTCTGGATCGTTACATCATCATTAAGTAAATGGATAAATTTTTTTCATTACATCATTATTTTTCTTACATCATCACATCATAATAATCTTTAATTTAATGAGTATTTGTATCATTTGACATCACCATAACATAAAAATGTTAATTTTGATAGATCTCATTGGTACATCATCAAATTTTCAATTTGATAGGTTCTTGCATTATTATGATATTTTGAATTTATCCTATTAAATAATTTGTACTAAATGAGCCCATATCCTTGGTTCCTTAAGTTTTGATACTTAAGCCATATATTAATTATGACTTCACTTTTGCTTAGGCTTCTTACACAAATCCAACATCCACAGCCCACGTACTAACTCCATTTTTATATCGTAAGGTTCACACATTCTTCTACTTTTCATCTTGAGCATCCTCCTACCCTTTTCCTTTGCATCTTTTAAGTGTCTCTGCATCCTTTACCGTTACATTTCTAGGTCTACGCATCCTTTGTCTCTCATTTTAAGGATCCACATACCCTTTGCCTTTAAATTGTATGGTTGAAGTACTCTTTGTCTTTGCATATTATGGGTCCTCGCATCCTCTGCCCTTAAGTTTTAAGGTGTGTATAACCTTTGTCTTTAAATTTTCAAGGTCCACATACCTTTAGCCTTTGAATTTTACAGGTGCATGCACTCTTTACATCTTAAGGATCCATATATCCAATACATCATAGAAGTCTACACAACCTCAATATCTCAAAGGTCTTGCACCATTTTCATCCTAAAGGTCCACACACCTGCTGTATTTCTAAGGCCCATGCACCCACTACAATCTTAGAATCCATGCCCCCTCTATATTTCAAGGATGCATGTACCCTTTTCGTCTCCAAGGTACAGTACCGTTTGCATTACTAAAGTCTATGCACCCATTGCATTCTAATAACAAATACACCCTCTGCATGTCAAGGATCCATGCATCCCTATCCTCCAAGTAGGGATGAAAATAGGTCGAGTTGAGTTAGGCTTTGAGTGTCCAAGCCTGACCTAAGTAATTTTAAGGCCTGAGCCTGAACTTGTTACCTGTTAAAGACTTTTTTTTGTTGTCAAGACTTAGCTTGTTTTAAATCCTACCATGCCTACAAGCCTATTTAAAAGCCTACAATACAAATAGGCCAATAAATAGGCTTAAAATCTGTATAAATGATTAATTAAAGAGACTTGCAAGCTTAAAGCCTACAAGATAAAAAAGACCAGTAAATAGCCCTAAAGCATATATATAAATTATTAAAAGGACCACAAGCTTAAAGCCTTTTATGAAAATTTATTTTAATAATATTTTTTAAGTTGTAGAACTTTTCAAACCAACCCTTACTAATACCACTTGCATAAAAAATAAATCAAAATTATATAACAAAAAATAAATCTAGTATATCATTTTATCTTGTAGGGTTATTTACTAGATTTCTAAGGATCTATGCACTTGTCGCATTTCTAAGGTCAACGCACCTGTTGCATTCATAGGGTCAACCATTCTCTACATTCTAAGAGTCCATGCACCTTTTGAATTTCAAGGGTCAAGCATCCTCTCCATCTTAAGAGTGCAGACACCCTTTGCATTTCAAAGGTCTATGCATTCTCTTCATTTTAAAGGTCCACATATGCCTATCATCCAAGGGTCCACCCATTCTCTACATCCTAAGGATCCATACACCTTTTTCATTCTAAAATTCCATTCATCCTTTGCATCTTAATGATCCATGTATCATTTGCATTACAAAGGTCCATGCACCTTCTTCATGTCAAAGGTCCATACAACCTCTACATTTCAAAGGTCTATACATCCTTTACATCTCAACGATCAATGCATCCTCTCTATTCTAAAAATCCATTCACCTTCTACATTACAAGGGTTGGCACACTCTCTACATTCTAAGGGTCTATGAACTTTCTTCATTCAAAGGATCCACACACCTTTTTCAGTCTAACGGTCCATGTATTATCCATCCTAAGGGATCATACACCCTCTATATTCTAAGGATTCATCCACCCTTTACATTCCAAGGGTGCATGCACCCTCTACATTAAAAAGGTTTGCATAACCTCTGGATACCTGGGGTCAACATACCCTTTGTATCTCAAGGATCCATATACCTTTTATACTCGAAGGGTCTATGTATCATCTGCATTCCAAAGATTCATGCATCCTTTTTATTCGAAAGGTCCACACACCTTTTGTATCACAAGAGTTCATACACCTTTTACATTCTTAGGATTCACACACTCTACATTACAAGGATCCACATAACCTCGACATTCTTAGGATCTACACACCTTCTTGATTCCATAGATACACGTACCTTATATAATCCAAGGGTTCATGCACCCTCTTTATTTTAAGGGTTCACGCATCTTTTCCCTTACAAGGATTCATAAATCCTCTTCATCCTAAGGGTCTATGTACACGTTGTTTTTAGTCAATCTATTGCGTGTTAGAATAGTCTATTTGGGATGATACTGTGGTCTTAAATTCTCCTTTTCTAACTTTGATTAGTGCATTTTCAATTTGTAAAAGTTACGAATCATATACAATAATTTTTTAGGGTTGTTGTTGGTAATTATCCCCAACGACCTAAGAAAGATTGAATCCATGTTTCTTGGGACATATACATATTTTATTTGAATAAATAAAAATAGATTATATTATTCTTACATAATCTGTTTATTTCTTTATGCTAACCTATTCTCAAGCTTCTAACCTGTAGTTTGATACTGAATTAAAAAGAACAAAAAATAAGAAATTATAGCAAAAAAGATGATAATGCAAGATCGAAGAACGTTATTGGACTACAAGGTCCCAGATGATGAGGACTTGAGAAGTGGTATAGTGATTCTAACACTCAATGAAGCCTTAACTTTGAATTGAAGCCCATACTCATCTCAAAAAGTTTAATGTTGATGGATGATATTAAGATTAATGACATCATTGTAGACATCATCTAATTAAAGTTCTCATTTTTCATCACTAAAAGAATGAATGATTAGTTGAACTTTCTTTCCGAGCTATTCATCATTGTCTGAGAGTAGCTACAACATACTTCTTGATGCTATGCTTTTCACCATCGATACAGTAAAATATCCAACAAAGGTTGTTATTTTCTATTAGTTTGAGAGTGAGTCATTATATGAAGCCTAGGAGAGATTTCAAAATCTTTTTCAAAGCTTCCCATATCATAGGTACCAAGTTCTCCACCTTGTTCATATTTTCTACAATAACATCTCTTTTTCTAATAGAGCTACAATTGATGCAGCTTGTGGTGAGGGAATTATGTGTAGACCCTATGTGGATACATGGAGAATCATGGGAGATTTAGTTACTAATAGCCACCAGAAAGATCATCAGCTTGTTGGAATGTATCAGGTTGATCGTACTTCTCAATTTGTTGACCAATTAGAGGCTCTAAACAAGAAAATGTAAGCGTTCATGCTGACACAAGCTCAACCTACCTGATATGAATCGATGGGGGTAGTCCCAATCTTCACGGTGTAGGTTAAATAAATCGGAAAGCGGAAAATGATAATGGATAAAATAAGGAACTTGACATAAACCACGACCTGCCGGAGAGCACTGAAGTTATCAAGAGGAACGTGACCCTTACTGTGACCTGCCGGAAGAACCAACGTTACCAAGGGTAGTTCTTTGCCCAAGAATCAAGGGAATCAACTCACATAGAGATGAAAAACTCTGAAAGAGAAAATATTATTATTCATCAATTAATCTCCTCCATTGCTCATAGAAGAGCTATTTATACTTATACAATTACAAATATAAGGAAACCATAACTAAATCCTAATATCATCTATTTATAATATAATTCAAATATTTAACATAATCTTAATTAAATCTTAGTCAAATAATTTAATCAAATCCTAACAATAAAAAAATAAATTTAATAAAATAAATAAAATATCTTCTTAATAGTCCTTTTGTAGAGATCTCGATTTGCATTGATAAAAATCACGATCATATCTACCGCTTTTTCTTAAAAGTGAATTTACGTGGATTCCAATTACCTCTTTTATCTTATTTTAACCTTCCTCTTTTCAATGAGATTTCTTTTTGAGTTACGTCTTTTTCTAGGTGGAATCGATCATGCAAAGTGGTATTGAGGTTTATATCATTCTCCCCTTCTTGAAATAGAGTCATCCTCGACTCTTCATCATTATCTTTCCTAAAGATGAATAATATTGGAATTGTACAGGAAATTATATTTTCTCTCACATACTCTTTATCCATCAAATCTTGAACTTGTCTTTTAGTTTCTTTAGTATCTTTGGATTTGGTACAGTATCTTGGATGATTTGGTAATGATGCTCTGGATATGAAACCAATTTGATGTTTAATCCTTCTAGTTGGAGGTAAACTTGGTGGAACCATGTTAGACAAAACATCTTCATTCTTCTTTTCATTATTTATCTTCTCGACATCCTTATTTTGTTCTTTTCCTTTAGTTTATTTTACAACCATACTCACTTGTAATATATCTTAAGGTTCATCCGTCTGTGTCACATTATCTACAGGATCTATTTTGGCTTTGTGCTCAGTTCTTCCTTCATCATTAGGCTCTCTTGCATAATCCTTTTGTTTCACATTATCTACAGGATCTATTTTGGCTTCTTGCTTAGTTCTTCATTCATCATTAGGCTTTCTTACATTTAGCCTTCTTTGTATCCTTTGACTATTTTTTCTATCTTGTTGTGTAATTTTATTCACCGTATGATCCAAACGTTGGAGAAGTCCTGTTATCTTCTTATCAAGCAACTTTTCCATTTGGCTCAGTATTTGGAAAGCATTAAATCTTTGTTCACTGTGTTGATTTCCTGTCATGTAAGTAAACTCCTTTTTTTTTTGCCTTTTTTATCAAACATTTTCCCACTTTTTTTTTACTATTTTTTTAAATCTTTTTTTTTCATAAATTTTTTTTCAATATTTCAATATTTTTTTATTTTTTTATGGATAAATATAAAAGATATATAAAATACCTACTGTGTCAACCAATAGCTCTTGATACCAACTGATATAAATCGATGGGGGTGGTCCCAATCTTCATGGCTTAGGTTAAATAAATCAGAAAGCGAAAAACTATAATGGATAAAATAAGGAACTCGACACAAACCGTGACCTGTCGGAGAGCACTGAAGTTATCAAGGGGAACGTGACCCTTATCACAACCTGTTGGAAGAACCAACGTTGTCAAGGATAGTTCTTTGCCCAAGAACCAAGGGAATCAACTCACACAGAGATGAAAAATCTCAAAGAGAAAATATTATTATTCATCAATTAATCTCCTCCATTGCTTATAAAAAAGCTATTTATACTTATATAATTACTAATATAAGGAAACCATAACTAAATCATAATAGCATCTATCTATAATATAATTCAAATATTTAACATAATCCTAATTAAATGTTAGTCAAATAATTTAATCAAATCCTAATAATAAAAAAATAAATCTAATAAAATAAATAAAATATCTTCTTAAATGTCCTTTCGTAGAGATCTTGATTTGTGTTGATAAAAATCACAATCATATCTGCCGTTTTTTCTTGAAAGTGCATTTACGTAGATTCCAATTACCTCTTTTATCTTTTTTTAACCTTCCTCTTTTCAATGAGTCTTCTCTTCGAATTACGTCTTTTTCTAGGTGGACGTGATCATGCAAAGTGGTATCGAGGTTTATATCACTACCCCTCTTACTTAAAATTTTATTACCCTGAACCTATGTCTTGTAATTTTTATGGCTTTATAAGACATGATGGTTATGGATGCATGGTAAAATATTATAAGGCTCAATAGAATAAGGATGGAAATTAGTTGGAGAAAACCCATAAATCCATATAGAATAATCACCCCAATCTCTCATGGGAAGGGCTTTAAAATAATAACTAAATAGGTAATAATCATAATGTCTATAGGTCTCTTATATACAAAACCAATGAGGTTATAGGAAGGAAAGGAAGGAACCATCCTTGCGGATTTACAGATCTAAAATATAAATGTGCTAGTTCAAAATATGGCTATAGAGAAACGCTATGTGGAGCCTTATCAACCTAAGGTACCCCCTTTCCTCAGAGATTGAAAGACAACAAGAATGATCCTACTTTTCTAAATTTCTAGACATCTTAAAGAAATTGAGAAGCAATGTTCCATATATAGAGGCCATCTCTCAAATGTCCAAGTACATAAAAATATTCTTGAATGAGAATTGGGGAACAAAAGGATGCTTAAGGAATACATGACCATAAAGCTTAACAAGGAGTGTTTTTTCTCAAAAAACTACCACTAAAGCTCAAGGACCTAAGAAGTTTCACTAAATTCTATACTAGTGATAATTCTTATTTTGATAAAACTTTGTGTGATGTAGGAGCTAGTATTAATCTAATATCATTATTTATTTTTATAAGGTTGGGTATGAATGAGTCCAAACCTATCATTATTTCTTTGTAGCTTTCATACAGGACCATTACTTATCTTGAGGAATAGTGGAGAAAATTTTAGTGAAAGTGGAAAATTCATCTTCCATGTAGATTTCATCGTACTTGATATGTAAGAAGATAAAGAGATGCCACTCATGTTGGGGATACCTTTCTTGGTCACTAGTAAGACCATTATTGATGTGCAACAAGAGAAACTCACTTTAAAGCTAAATGATGAGAAATTGGTGTTTAGATTCTTTGACTCTTTAAAACACCCAAGGACATTTGATTATTGTAATGTAGTTAATTCTTTAAAGTCATTTCCCTTTTTAAGTTTTCTTTCTGTGCAGGATGAGCCCATTGAAGATTCCTTAATGAAGCTCTTTGTTCTTATGGTTGGTACAAGGAGTTACTTTGAGCAATGGAGAATTGATAGCCTTAGAAGTAGGTAAAGCTGTCAAAATAGGCTTTGGCGCTGGGGCCAGCCCTACCCAGTTTTTCTATATCTTATTAGCCCTAACTTGTAAATAATAAAACAATTAAAATAGCCCCTGAGAAAATGACCCTAAAAATATGTGATTTCGTGGGGCTTATCCGTGGGTCAGCCTTGACCCTGTAAGATCCCTTGTTGGATTTCACTTCACTTTCAGACGTTCACGTTTATATCTTCAAAGATCAAAAATAGAGGGTGAACCTAAATTATCCAAAAACTATGAACCCTAATCCCAAAAAAACAGAGGGTGAATCCAAAACCATCTTTTAATTTTGCTTGCTTAACTATGAAATCTTATAAAATCGTGATTTTAGCTGCAATTAGTAAGCATTTTGTTTCTATTTTGGATTTAAATTTTCTAATTTAATTTGTATTATTTTCAAATTTCTGGTGTCTCTTGTAACATTCTACAACTTAAATTGATGGAATTTGTTTAAAAACCTATTTTTGAGCTTTGATAAGTTGGAGCACTCATGAGCAAAGTTTTTGAAGCATTCTTGGAAGGAGATATACGGATCTTGGAGTAGATCATGAGAATCTACAATTTTTTGTATGGAAAAAGTTTTATGTTGCTTGTTTTTATGCTTAAGTTTTTAAAGTTGTGATCTTTCCACTTGTGGTGAACTTTTGTAATCTCTAGACCAAATTTGAACCTTTGAACATAAGTGTTAAGAATTGAACGAAAATTTATGTAATATGTCCCAAAATCTCACTTTGGGCAAAGGCTAAAAGCTACTAAGTAAAGGTTGGATTTTTGAACTTAAAAATGACTAGGCTTTGTATGACACTCAAGACTCATGTTGGTCAAAACCTAAGCTTTGGAATTTGGATGAAATATGCATGGATCAAGGGCATGAGATGCTGTAAGCGCACAAAACCAAAGAACCAAGTTTGTGTGAGAAGAGAGTTTGGAAAAAAATGACCTTGGCAAGCCAAAGGAGGCTTTCAGCCATCATACCATAATCAAAGATAAAGTTGGTTAAAATTTTGGTAAGTGACATCAACTTTTTAATTAGGTTATAAATGAATTAAATCAACCTTTGAATGAAGTTAATTGGAGCAAAAATGGTTCAAAAACCTTTAGGTCAGCCACCCTATAGTAATTTAAGGAAAAATAGGTTTAATAATTGGTTAAGGGTGAATTAAGAATTTTCAACCAGTAAAGAGGTTATTTGGAGGCCAAATTAACTTTTAAAAGTGACTAATTTTATAATATTCAACATAGGTAAATTAAGATAAAGTCCATAACTAGTATTTGGTCTAAATCTTAAAGAAGCCTAAAATGGGTAACTAAAAATTAACCATGACCAAGGTAAAGGTAAAAATAATTTTCAGCCAATACACTTAGTAACGGTAAAGACCTAAAAACCCTCTAGACTTAGTCAAAACTTTATTCCTAAGAAATGGTCAACCTAAGTCAACTAGGGTTAGGAAATAGAAATCCTAAAACTAGAGATGGCATTTGGTCACTTCGTAGTTAAATAACTTAAGAGAGGTTTTAGTTCCTAAATAGGTTTAATTAAGGACCCTTAACATGCAAACATAATGGATTTAAAGTGTGAGAAATCCTTAAGATAGGTAAAGGGTCCGTTTGGCCATTTTAGGTAAATAAATCTAGGGTTAAGAAGGAAATTATGGAACCCTAAGTTCAAGAAGTGGCATTCGGCCACCATGACATTAATTAACCAAAAATAAGTTTTAATTCTTAACTAGGTCTAATTAGTGATCCTAGGCATGTAAGTATAACTTACTAAAGGTGTAAGAAATATATGACATAATTTAATGGATCAATCGACCACTTTGAATTAAATTGACCTAGGAGAGGATTTAATCCCTAATTACCTTAACTAGACATCATTTTGTCTATAACTAGAAGGAATTACAAAGGTTAAAGAGTTATTTGGACCTAATCACTAAGATAGTAAAAAGGAAGTCAAAAGTTAACATAATTCAAGCTTAAATCTAAGTTTGCTTAAGATAGGTTATTATAAATTAAAACATGAAGTTGGAAAATAGATTAAGCCATTCGGCCATGCCTTACAAAGATAAAAAGGAAGTTTTAAAAATTTCTAAGTTAGATAGCAATTAATGAATTGGTCTTTAATTGATGAAAATCAACTCATAAGACAAGAGAAAATGAACTAGAAGATCTTAGAAACCTAGGGTTCACATTCGGCCATTCTAGGTTAATTAAGAAAAAAAGAGTTTAAAATCTTGGTTTAGGTAACTTAAGAAGCCTTATAATATCAAATTAAGAATTAAAAGTTCAAAAGAAGTTAGGAAAAAACATAAACCACCATTTGGCCATGTTCAAGTAAAATTTTCTAAACAAGTTAAAAATTTGTAAACACTTAACATCTAAACTTAGCATAAGTAGGACATCCATAAGACTTGAACAATTGAAGAGCACAAAGAATAAAAACTTAAAAGGTGCCATTCAACCACCTAGAGAAAAATTCTAAGTTGTAAAAATCTCATGAAACTAATGTGATTTTGAGAAAAGAAAAGGATGAGGAGCAACTTAAAAGGTTGAGAGAATTAAGTCCCTTGAGTGATTCAATATCAAAGGTTGAATTGGAAAATAAATTGGACATGTATTTATGACATGTAATGATGCTATGTGATTTACCAGTCAACTTGTATTACTATCATGACTGCACACTGTTTAAGATTGAAATGATGAATGCTCATAAGTAAGAAAAGATGATTTTATGCATGAGTATTATTTATGTTTGATGATGAGATGGAATATAAGATCTATATGTGCATTCCATATTGGATGGAAATTTTTTTGAGCATGCATAATTATCCGAACGCCATTAAAATGAATCTAAAGAGATTCAGGGATCACTAAAGCAAACCTTATGTGAACACGTAAGTCCACTCTCTTGTTCCCTGCACCTAGAATCTAGAGGACACCTAGAGCTCTATTGACGAGGAGGTGAAAGGTTCTCCTAGGAGACATCAGGTTCTCCAAAATTCTTTTATAGTGAAGATATTGAGTTCTTTACATCTTATGTGGCGGTGATGATCACCTAGGAATGAGCTCATATCCTTAACTTAGTAAGAGGTGAGAGTAGAGTGAGTGAGAAGATATTGTTTAAAAAATTTAATGCATGTCATGTCTAATTATTTTCCCCAAAGATGGTGGGATCAGATTTATAATTGTCCTAAAGAGTGAGCTAGAGAAATGATAAAGATAAAAAGAAATGACAATAAAGTTTAAGACATAGAATAATATGTATGTCAAATGATATCTTTATTGTGATCCCAAAACTTATAAATGTTAAGATGAATGTATATTTAAACACTGACATGTTACTGAGTATAATTAACCCATTTTAGTAGAATATTTTCAAAGGATTAAAAGTAATTTTGTATGTATGAAATTATTTCTTAAAATAAACTGAAGTGGCTGGGATAAAACTGATGACATTAGAAATAGAGTAGAAAGCCTACTGAGAAGCTTATTTTCTCACCCCTACTTCTTCCACTTTCTTCCCATAAAATGACAATGTTGTTCGTGACATCAGTGGCATTCATAGACATTAGCAACAATAACTAGACCACTAACCCCCACAACATTATGATCATCACCCAAGAAAGCGTTAGAATTTACTTTTCCCTTGGACATCTCTTTATCTCTAAAGTATTAAGCCCAAACTTTAGTACCACTGGGTTCACAATTTCATTAGAAGCATTCCATCCGGACAGAGTGTTCCCACCACCTCCTGGGTACCAACGACAGTAGAATCCTGTTGTAGAGGAATATGCTTCCTTGGAGGGTGAGACCGACCCCCAAACTCCATCGCGTTACAACAATACCTTGCACGCGTGGTCGTCACAAGGGAGTTCCCTGTACTTGATGCCATATCCCTTCTAGGCTTACCAGGAGATGTCTGATGGAACATTCATATCACTGGACCCAAACTTGTGGCCAGGGAACTTTCACCAGTAGGCTAAGGGAGGTTTGAGGCTCCCATTGTTGCTTTAAGGAAGCAGGATTGGAGATGACATACCAATAGTGCATATATTTGTATATAGGTTGATGCAAGCATCCTAAGTATTAGTAGTAAATAATATGCTATGTAAATTTGATATATGTAAAATAGTTTGTAGTATAAATGATGTAAATTAAGGTTTGTAATATTCGTATGATAAGGCCTACGTGCCTAAGACTTATTTGATGTATGAACGATATGTATAGTTATGTTATGATATATATCGCATGATCAAATTATGTTTAATTGATTACATGCAAATTAAGGATCAAAGAGAATAATAAAAGCATTTTATGCTCTTAATATTTGAACGCACGCTGAATCGTCTAGTTATTTAATTTACCACTACGTATGTTTTATCAACGAGGCTTGCAATTTATATCAAATAATTTTTTTTAAAACAATTTTACCATATTATCATACAAGTATTTTCTAGAAAGAATTTCACATCATGAATAATAAACTAATAATGAAACCGAATGAATGACTTAAGCATAAAATCGGTGTTCATAATTAGGATGTTATAAAATGTTAGAGAAATTATCTGGTCATGAATTTTACTATTGTGTGAATAAGTATTTTAGCGATATGCAAATACCTATAGCTTTCAAAGGTCAATGGAAAACTACTTTTACACTACCTTTTAGTACTTTTTCATGTACAAGAATATCTTTTGACTTATGTAATGCCCTTGCTATATTTTAAAGATGCATGGTGTTTATTTCTCTTAACTTATTGGAGAATTACTTAGAAATATTTATGGATGACTTTTTTTATTGTTCCTCTTTTGATAAATGTTTGTAGAACATAAAATAGGTTCTCTCTAGTTGTAGAAGAACCAATTTGGTTCTTAATTGGGAAAGGTGTCAATTCATGGTAAGTGAATGCATTGTGTTGGGACATAAGATCTCTAAGGGGGGAATTGAAATAGATCTAGCTAAGGTATATGTAATATATAAACTTCCCCATTTTAATAATGTTAAATTTGTTAGGAATTTTCTAGGACATGCATACTTTTTTAAGAGATTTATAAAAGACTTTTCTCAAATTATAAAACCTCTTTCTAATCTATTGGTGAAAGAAGCCTCATTTGATTTTAATGATACATGTCTCTTTGGTTTTCAAACTCTTTTAAGTATATATTAACTATTGCCCTGATTGGTCTTTACCCTTTAAGATAATGTATGATGCTAGTGATTGAGATATATAAGTTGTTTGGATAAAATAAAGCAAAATATGTTCAAGGCCATTTATTTTATGCTAGTAAGACCTTAGATGTGGTCCAACAAAATAACATTACTATAGCGGTCATGCTAAGTTATAATACCTAATAATCTTTAATATGGCACAATCATGCTATCATTATATGTAAACGGTAACATTTATAAATCTCTTATAATGGATTCTCTAGGCTAAAAATAGTCTTTAATAAAAAATAAAGTAGAGATAAGAGTAAAAGTTAGGGAAATTATAAAATCTTTAGCAAATGATGAAATGTCCCTACACTAGGATAACACTAATAAATATGCAAAAAACCTAAAACAAAAGTGAAAAAATATTCTAAAATATTAGAATACATCAATGATGGCTAAAAAGTCATATAAAATAATAGAAACAAATAAAGGATGAAAAAACCATTGAAAAATTTGAAAACACCCTTAGAAATCTCTTCGTCTTCCATAAGATCTAAACTATTCTTAGAAAATGGGAAATGACATAAGAATGATTCGAGAACGAACCAATTAATGTTAGAAATATCAAAGGAATAACTTGGGAACCTCCTGTGAAATGCTAAGAAAAATTACAAAAATATTCTTGAAAAGCTAATAGCGTAAGAATATGCGAAGCAGAAGCCAAGAAGTGGGATCCACCCTTTGAGCAAAAAAATAAGCATGCGGAAAATGGATGGTGATTCACCACAAGTGTCATCACCTCATTAATTCCATATAAGACAAAAATATTAAATAGGAGAGAAAAAATTAACCATAGTTAAAATAAATTAATCTTGATTAATAAAATTAACTATGCTTAGAATAAGTTAATCTTGATTAGTGACAAATTCAGAATAATTAGAGTAAACTAATCCTAAAAGGATAATTCCTTACATTTACATTTATTTTCAAAAGTGAAAATTGCATGAAAATGTACCAAAATACTCTTAAGTGGGAAATTAATTCCCAAATTTCCCTAGAATGGCTAAATGGTATCTTAGGCTTTGGAGGTCTCATTGACTTTATATTACATCTCCTAAACACTTATACAAATCCTCTAAACTCAAACTACTCCTAAAACCCAAAAATTCACACTAACCTTAAACTTCCATCTTTGAGGTTTAAGTTAAATTAAGACAAATCCACCAAGCCCTACCACCAACACTAATAGATCTTGGGTGGACCATCAAGGAGGAGGAATATCAGCCATAAAGACCCACCAAAACCATCATAAAAGTCGTCAACAAGTAGGATTTTGCCATATGTTTTTATAAGCTTTTAATCTTGTATTTATAGTTTGATTTTCTTCTTTTTGATGGATCTCTCTAAGACCTATGGATCTTTCTTATTTGAACTTTCTAGAGCTCAAAGCTTTCCTTGATGGTTAAATATGATAATCACAAAGTTTTCAGTGATTTTTGAAAGTTAAAGAGAAGTTTTGACGGATTAAAGTGCTCATAGTAACCTTTGGAGTAATTTAATCGGTTAAAATTTCTTAAAATTGATTTTTGATGCTTCGGGGTAGATTTGAGAGTTTATGAGAATTTTTTAAAAGTTATCAAAAGTAAGGGATGGATAGATCTTGGAGTAGATCTACACTTGTTTGCCTTGCAAAATGCTTTTTTTAAGATCTTTGTGTTCAAAGTTGGAAACTTGTTTATATCTCTTCTTAAAATCTTTAATCATCAAGTTATCTTTGATCTTAGCCTAGATATGGACCCATATGTTAAAAGTCTTAAAAGACTAAAAAATTTTATGTAATAAAATCTATAAACTTAACTTGGACTTGGACTTAAAATTATTAAGAGTAAGGTGGAATTTTGGACCAAAAGATGAAAAAATCACATAAAACCTTCTATGACTATGACCAAAGCTATGGAGTGAGGATTCATGAAAGATACCAAGGTGTATGATGTACCAAATGCTAAAATTTATGATACCAAGGTCAAGTGGTAAGAAATTGATAAAAGGACCTTTGACTTAGTTACTTATTGCATTCGGCCACTTTCCATGCAATTCCTAACATGAGTTTAAAATTTTAATTAAGGTGTAAAGAGGAGCTTAATCAAATGTAAAAAAGGAATTAAAAATTTCGAAGAGATTTGGAATTGGTGGAGTGATCATTTGATCATAATGGTTGAAATTGGGAAAAACATGTTAAAATTTTGATAGAATTAAGGATAAGCTAAATATACTGAAGGAGATGATTAGAAATTAATTGTGGAGTAAAGATAAAGAAGGTGAGCGCATTCGGCCACTCTCACAAAGCAAGGAGGAAAAACCCTAAAAATTTCTAAGGATGGTATGAACTAATAGCCTAAGTCCTATTTAGTGTAAATAAACTTTTATGAGAAAAAAATTGAACCAAAGTACCTTAGGACTAAGGCGTATGAATTCAGCCACCTAGGTAATAAATAGACAAAGTAGGCTAGTTTGGATGTTTAAAGATAACTAAGTAAGACATGAGTAGGAAACTAAATTCATAAGTAAGGAGGCGAGCAAGTAGGTCCATTGATGGATCAAACTTAACTAGTGTAGTGATTAGTCAAAAAACATAAAACTTATAACACTTAAACTAAAATTAATTAAGTTGTTCATAAGACATTCAATTCAAGGAACAAGAAAAGTAAATAACTAAAAAGGCCATTCATCCAACTAGAGAAGAAATCCTATATACCATAATCTTACATTAAAATATTAAGAAGAACGTAATCTTTGAAAATAGGAAAGGTTGAGAGGTAACTTAGAAGGATAAGTGGACTAAAATCCTATGGGTGACTCTTCATAAATATTATGAATTATGCAAGTTATACAAGCTATTAGAGGAAGTTTACATGTTGTCCAAGATAGTAACATCAAGCTTAATTAAGAAAGTCTTGATTATAAGATTAGTTTCTATTTATAAATGTCATACCAACTTGTATTGTTTTATGAGTACACAAAGATTTATTGTTTAAAGATGTATGAATGATGATGTGAAAGTAGTTTGAAAATAGAGACTAAATGTGCACGGCATATTGGTTGGATTGTTTGACCATGCATGTTATTTGAAAGCTTTTGAAAGGAACCTAATTAACTAAGGGATCATTAAAGAAAGGACTTATGTGAAAAGTTAGCACTATTCTTAATGTGCCTTGTGCACATTTAGAAGGTGAAAGGTCCTTCTAAGATGGAAATAAAAGGATTCTTCAAAAATCCTTCTATTATAAAGTGTTAGGTCTTCAATGTTTATGATGGTGATGACCATCAAGGAATGAACTCAAGTCCTAAGAGTAAAAGGTAGAGTAGCAAAGCTAGTGAAAATATATTGTTTGATTAAGTAGTATTGTATGCCCACGTCTTAGATTATCATTAAGAGAGTGATAGAGGAAAGAAAATAATTATGATAAGACATAGATGAGATGATAATCAAATGATATCTATGATGTGAGCCCAAAGGTTTATGAGACTTATGTAACTTGTATGCTAAATTAGAAACTAGTTCTTGTTTATGTAAAAGAATCCACTTCAGGTAAATTTTTTGAAAGATTAAAAATAAACTTGTATGAATGACATATTTTCTAATAAACTAAATTCAATGGGATGTAAGTGTTGTCACTAGCCCTAGGGTAGAACCCTACTAAGCAACCTAGTTTCTCACCTCTCTCCCACCATTTTCTTCCTAAACACTCCCAATGTTGTTCATGATTGCAGTGGTCTTCATGGAGCTTAGTAACGTTAACTGGACCACAAAGGCTCATGGACTGGTTATCATTGCTCTATCTAATGTGTAAGTTTATTTCTCTTTGGGCCCCTTGTTCATATTTGCCGTGATGAGCCCAAATTTCTCAACTACAAAGTTTTCCATCTCTCTTGAAGCCTTCCACCCCAATGGGGTGTTTCTATCCCCACCTTGCTACCAGGCACCTCTAGTAGCACTCGCCAAAGATTTATCCTCATTAGAAAGGGAGACCTACCGACCAACACCATCCCACTACTACATCACCTTGCATGTTTGGTCATCACATGGTAGTTCTCCATTCTTGGAACTTCTAGAGATGGTAGATGGGACCTTTGTTTTCCTGGATGAAAGCCTATGGTTAGAGCGTTATCACCACTAGCCCTGAAGTGTTTGTATGGTTTTGTTTTTGAGGAAGAAGTCAAAGTTATACCTATAATATAGAATTTGTAAATAGTTGGATGATTGTATTTTAATTTAATAGTATGTAGCTTGTATCATAGTGTATGTAATGTATGCATATAATAATAGTAATTGTACATGTAATTAGATGTGTAAAGACATAAATGTTTTTTTTTTTACTTAACCTGCTTGGATAAAATCTGTATAATTATGGATTGTATAATTATAAGTTTTCCTGACGTCTAGCATGTTTGTATTTGTGATAAGCTACATTATTTCCTATTAGAGAAGTATGGAATAGTAAAGTAATGTAGATCATTAATGAATTAAATGGGAACGAGGACATCTGTTTATTTATTTTCTACTACGACAACTATTCCAATAAGACTTGCAATTTATATCAAGATGTTTAAAATTTTTTTACCGTATTTTCACTAATATTTATTTTCTAAAACTTTTTAGATCATGAAGTAATAGTCTATTAATGGAATTATGTGTACGACTTAAGTGTAAAAACGAACTTCATTTTTTAGAGTGTTACACGAACCAAATTCATGTGTACGATCACAAAAATAGGGGCATGATCATACTATGAGAACTAACAGTTGTACATATGAAACGTGCACAATCGTGAACACATGCAACACGATCATGGTAGTTAACTAGAATGCCTAAAATTGATTAATTTCTTATTTTAATCTAGCCTAGCGTTTGATTTTTTTCATGAATTAGGCATGCAAACAAAGTGATCTAGATATCCCAACGACAGAGAAATGTGAGTTGTAGAGACTTACTAGGCCTATTATGCCATCACCAGAATAAGAGTCAAGCAACTACAAGAAGAGGTAGAGACCTTCTTGGACCTTGAAGAGGAGTACCCTCGAGCCCAATCCATTCCTTCCTTGGCCCTACACATTTTAGAATATGTTTTATGACTTCTTTTGTATTTTATAAGTAGAAGGCCCGACACATGTATAGAATGAGCCTATTTCCCTATATTTCTTTGTTGAACTTTTTGGGCTTGCTTTGGTCAATTTATAGGCTACCTTGGAATACAAGGAGGGACTCATTTTGGGCTTAAAGAGGAGGCCAGATTCAGATTCCCAAAGCTACCCCATTTTAGGAACCATCTTTGGCCTATATGTAAGGCCTTCTGTGTGTAATTTTCATAATGAAGTTCATTTTAAATGAAATTTTGAGTTTCCTCTTTGATTTTTGAGAGTAATTCTCTCCTTATTCTTCCTTTAGAACTAGACTTGGGGTTGAGGATCCTAGTCATACATGGCTACTCATGGTGGTGGAGAAGAAGCTCATCCTTCATAAGAGGTAAGGCTTCCAAGTTAAGGCATAGCTTCATCATAATTCCTCTTCCATTCTCCATCAAATTGAAACCTCCATTGATCCAAAAGAACCACCTCCTTCCACCTCTGCATCACAAAGGAACACCTGTGCATATGCTAAAATTTGAAAAGTAGTCAATTTAGGGACACATGGCATACATAACAACGGAGAGAGAAAGGAAAGTTAAGAAAGAGAGAGCGAGAAAAATCAGTGCAGTAAAGGTCTTGACTGAGCAATGTGTATTATGATTTACAACCTTACTATTTAAGATCACCTAAGGTTTAACACGGTTGTGCTGAAGCCATGCAAAATGTAACACATGTAAATTCTCATAATGAACCATATAGGTTACAAATAACCGTTAGCAAGAAATAAATGAGAGACAAGAGAAAAAGATAACATTAGAAAATTTCATACAAATGATAAAAATGCTCCAACACTTGGGAAATCCAAATAATGTGTAGGAAAAATGCAAAAACAAAAGATAAAAGAAATTCTAAAGAATTATAATACATAAATGATGATTGAAAAATTATGAGAAAAGAGTAAGAACAATTAAAGAGTGAAAAAGTCAGCAAAAAATCTTGAAAATATCCAAAATGCCCTTCGAAAGCTCTATTTTTTACCAGGGCTAAACTGTTCCTAGAAAAATAGTAAATGACATAAGAATGATTCTAGGATGAACCAATAAGTGTTGAAAAAATTGGAGGAACAAATTTTGAATGTCCTGGGAAATGGAAAAAAAATGAAAATCCCCTTGGAGGGCTAGTAGGATAAGAAAATGCGGAAGAAAAGTTAAGAAGTGAGTCCCACATATCTTGCACAAAAATTTCATGTGGAAAAGATGGTGATTACTCACCATATGAGTCGTCACAAAATTAAATGCATAAAAGAAAAAATAATAAATGTATAGATTCCTTTAACCGTGGTTAAGGGTAATTAACCTTGGTTAATTAAAATTGACCATGCTTAAGGTAAGTAAAACTTGATTAGCAACAAAATTATCATAATTAGCATTAATCTAATCCTAAGAGGATAATTCACGATGGCCTTGGGGAGGCTCATTTTTTCCAGTTTACATCTTCTAAACACTTAGAGAATTCCTCTAAACTCTCCCAAAGTTTGGGCTTATCCAAAAACCCCAAAATTTCCCCTTAAGCCTAAGCTTCCATCTTTGAAGTTTAAGCTAAAATCAACTCCTAATCATCAAGCCCCACCACCACCACTATGTGATCTTTTTAGACCACTAAAAGGGGACCAAGATCATCCATCAAAGCCCTAAAAAACCCATCATCAAGTCTCCATCATGTATGATTATACTACTTATATTTTTAAGCTTTAAATCTTGATTTTTATGGTTTGTTTTCTTCTTTTTGTGGATCCTTTCTCTAAGCCCAATTGATCTCATTTTTTTTGAACTCAGGAGAGCTCAAAACTTCATTTGTATGGTAAAATATAAGCACCATCCATTTCTAGTGATTGTTGAAAATTAAAGTGAAGTTCTGATGGATTAAAGTGCTTCCAGCCACCTTAGAAGCAATTTAATTGATTAAAATTTCTTAAAAATCAATTTTGATGTTTTGAGTAGATTTAAGAGGTTATGAGGAAACTTTTTGAAGTGTTCAAAGTATGGGATAGATGGATGTTGGAATGGATCTTGTGGATCTATACTTATTTTCCATGAAAAATATTATCTTTAAGATTTTTATTATTAAAACTTGAAGACCATGCATAATTGCATATTATATGTAAGCATGATCATGCCTTATTATTGCATGACTATGCATCCATTCTTTTCTGGTGTTGCTTAACTTAACATAGTCATGCTAGTTCTACAAGTTTTATTTACCTAAATTTTATTTTGTTACAGGAAATATGCCTCCCTATGCCTTGAAGAAAGGGCATGTTACCCTCGTAAGTGATGACCCCAAATCATCGCAGGGACTAGCTTACAACATTACCATACACAAGTTCTCTAGAATACATACACAGCTAGAGAGATTTGTTAGCTTCACTTTGATCTCCACCAGGAGCTTTGAGATGGAGTCACTGTTGCATCTTGGCATAGCAGGGTGCATCATGGATTATTTATACGACCTGGAATAGGTAATTGCTACATTCATCTAACATCCATCCTACTAGGAGCCAACATTAAAGTTCTTAGCATCCATCATTGCATTGTACCAATAAACATGGCATCGACTTATATAGTTCACTATTAGCTTAGAGGTTGTCGATTTGAGGAGACTCTCCCAAAGTTTATATCAAGATAAAAACTAAATCAATCTTAAATGAATAATAAAGATCCTTCAATAATTTATTCCCTTGACCCTTTATGGTTGCAGTTGAATTCCTTATTCATTTTTCCATTTGAATTCAAATTGTGTTGGAAACATGAGTCCTTATTTGACACTTCTGTTAGAGAATTTTTAGGTGCTTGCTGGTAGCCAAATTAGGGATTTCTATATTAATAAATGTTGTAGATAATTTCATCCTTTAGTATTAGAAATTAATTTCATTTAAAAATAAAATCTATATCCCTAGATATAGTCATTTTACTAGAACATGCTTGGGTTTTCTAGACACAAACTTTGAGTCGTGGTTTGTCCCAAATAACTTCTTGATCCATTTCATGTAGGCTTGATAGGCATACATTTAATTTTTGATTTTGTCTCATCTTTCCAATGGATCTAGAATCACTACAAACTTAATGTTATAGTCCAAGATATAACCTGCACAATGAACAAAGGTCAAGAAACATGAAAATCTGAAAATAAACCAGTTTTATCACTTAAGCCCAATGAAACCTAAGAACAAAAAATCATTGAAAATGATAGAATTAGATATGATTAAAACCTAATTGAATCCAACATAAAATGAAAATAAGTGAACAAAATTTCATTCCTCAATTTCCCCATAGTTAAACGTTTACACTCATGGGCAAAACATGGTGACAAGAAATGCACAAGGGATTACAATGCATTAAGACATTAGTAACATACATTCCTATGAATCCTCATCAAGATAATCATTAACACATCTTAGACATTTCAAGTAGACATGAGAGAAAATCAAATCAAATTGTGGAACAAAGTAATAAAGTCCTTAATAGGCATACGTTATTAACTCTGAAATGTTTAAAGTTTGTGTTTACACTCAAGAAACTCATAAAAGCAAGCACTATCATAAGCTTGATAAAGTAGCTAATTTTTAGTGCTTGAAACACATGCACACAAATATCACTAGGAATTTATTAAGGTTGTAATGGAGTTAGGGAAAAGGAAAATGAGAGAAGACATTATTTATAAGAACCAAAAAGAATAAATGATCAATGAAGAAAATACATGAAGATCAATCTACACACATGAATGATAATTATGACTGAATTACGACTTTTACTATGAACAAATATTATAGATAATTCTGTCCTTGAGATTTAAAAATTTACCCCATCTAAAATAATTTTTGTAGCCTTAGATATATTCATTTTACTAGAACATATCTAGGTTGTCTAAACAGAAACTCTAAGTCATGATTCATCCCAAATAAATTCCTGATCTATTTCTACTAGGATACATAGACATACATTTACTTTTAGGGTTTTGTCTCTTATTTCTAATGCATTTGGAATCACTCTAATCTTAATTTTATAGTCCAGGATATGACCTACACAATGAACAAAGTTCAAGAGGCATGAAAATCGAAAAGTTACCAATTTTATCACTTAAGCCGAATGAAGCCCAAGAACTTAAAATTTACTCAAAATGATAGAATAGACATGATTCAAACCCAATTAAGCCCAACACAAAATGAAAATAAGTGTACAAAATTCCATTCATCAAACTTTCTCACACTTAAACGTTTGCACTCATGGACAAAACATAATGACAAGAAATGTACAAGGGATTAAAATGCATGAAGACACGGGTAGCATACTTTCCAATGAATCCTTATTTAGTACAGTGAATAAGAAACATGAAAATACATCCAAATTTTTAAGTCAAGATAATCATAAATATGTCTTACATATTTAATGTAGACAAAAGAGAAAATCAAATCAAATTGTAGAACAAAAGTGATAGAGTCCTCACTAGCATATTCTCTTACACTCAAGTGTTTAAAGCTTATGTGCACACTCAAGAAACTCATGAAAGCAAGTGCTACCATAAGCTTGACAAGCCTCTAATTTTTAACAGTTGAAACACAAGCATAGAACAATCACTATGACTTTATAAAGGTTGTAATGCGGTTAGGATAAAGGTGGATGAAAGAAGGAATTTTTGATGAATGAAGATAAATCTCACACCCCATGAATGGTAACTCCTTTTTTTTTTATTTTCTCCCTCTTTTTGTTTTTTTCTTTTCTTAAATTTCAATTTTTTTCACTTCAAACTTTTCTTTCACAATTTCTTCATTTTATTCTTTTCTTTTTTTTTTTAGTATCAAGTTTCCAACAAGCACACATACATCCCCATATTTATTCAACAGTCCATTCTAAGAACTAATTTAAGACTCCTTCATCCTCAAAGGTTAATTTGGCTCCAAAACAAAAAATAGAATAGTTAGGATAGGGAAAGAAATGGAAAATGAATGGTAGGATAATTTGGCTAGTAGCTTAAAAATAAAGAAGGTCTGGATTATTTCCATACATGCATGTGAAGAAGTAAATTTAAAGAGAGATAAGTAAATTTCTAGAGTACTAATAATCATGAGTGAATTACACAAGAAATAAAGAATGACAAGATGTAATCCATTCACAATTAAAGCCAAAAACCTCATCAAGGTTAAGTTTATCACAAGTGATCCATAATTTAGTTCTCATAGAAAATTTGCTCTATTTAAAAATGCAAGAAAAACATTCAATCATGTCATGAATTCCCTAACTAAGCATGATAAAATTTTTCTCAATTTAAAAAACAACTTATAAATTCGTTGCAAAGTATCCAACATGATTTATTATTATTATTATTATTATTATTATTATTATTATTTAATTTTAAAATTAAAAGAAAAAACAATAGAAAATAGAAAAAAAACAAAATAGCTTGCAGAAAATAAAAATAGGAAACCCAAAAACAAAATAAAAAAATCTTAATTAAAAAAATTACTAAAGTAAAATTTCTCCTCTCCTACACCTAGTGTATTGTCCTCAATAAAAACATTTAATTAAACATAGTAATATAGGAAAAATGTAAATAAAAGTAAGAAAAAAGAAGAAGGCTCCTTGAAAATTAAGTGAAGCCTATAACATCACTATGCTTATCTCTAGAGTCAGGTGGTGGCCTTTGATGTTAGTGATAGTTCAAAATCTTGAGGCACTATAAGAGTAATTTCATGAGAAACATACCCCAAAGCCATGTCAATATCTGAAACATAATAAAAATAATCAATTATTCCAGTGAACATTTTATGTTGGGTGCTTAGATGGAGGTTTCATAAAGGGTTGTTCTACTACAAAAAGGTTTTTTTTCTCTCTAGGGCTCATTAATATCAAAACTAATAGTTTCAACACACATAATGTTAAAAATTTCATCACCGTTAGGATCTTCACAACCTGTATTATTAGAGGTTGATTCATCTTGGAACCAACTTTTAACTTCAACACAAATACTACACTCACCTGGACCAAGGCTATCAAAATAAGTGTGAGTCAAAACCAAGTTTAGGAGGATAAATTTTACATTTAGTATCCTCTACAAGGAAATCATGAATAAAATCATCTATAAAATATTCTACTACATCAATGCTGAAAATAGAATTTCCTGCACCATGGAATCATTCATGGAATAAAAAATGTTAAACTGAACTATTCGATCTCCATACTCCATGGATACGGTTCCTGCATGGATATCAATCTTGGCTCTGGTTGTCTTAAGGAATGGTATTTCTAGGATTATAGGTTCCTTTTTAGTAGATGACTCTCCCTCAAAGTCTAGAATGTAAAAATCTGCAGGGATGATTAAATTATCAACTCAAATAAGCACATCCTCTACAAATCCAATAGGGTGTGTGTGACTTCTATTGTCTAGCTGAATGATAATACCTGTAGAATGAAAAGGACCAAAGGAAAGTGAATTTAAAATATCCACAAGCGTAACATTAATCGAAGCTTCTAGATCTATCATTACAATTTCAAATCTATAATTGACTAAGGTACAAGAAATAGTGAACATCCTTGGATCCTTGCATTTTTATGGCATGGATTGTTGTATTAATGTAAAAACATTTTTTCCCATGCTTATCTTTTCATTTCCCGTCAACCTCCTCTTATGAGTGCACAACTCCTTAAGATCTATGGCATATCTTGGGATTTGGTTGGCTACTTCTAGGAGAGGCATGTTCACCTCAACTCTCTCAAAGGTCTCCAAGATCTCCTTATCCTTATCAGCCTTATTTGATTTTTGATTCCTTTCTTCTCTCTAAGGGAATAGTAGAGGGATGGACTTTTGATCCTCCTCAACTACTGCACTTGGAGGAGAAGAATGTGGAAGGGGAGCTAAAGCTTTATTTTTGTTGGAGGAGCTACTTGGTTTAGTTTGCTTCTCCTTGTCAGCCTCTTTGTCTCTAACTTGTTGCATCCTAAAATTTGTATCAACATATTCACTAGATCTCAGGGTAATAGCACTCACATGTTCATTTTTGGGATTCATCATAGTTTACGCAAGTAGCTTGCAAGAACCCTGTGACTACATATGGTTTAGAGAGCTAGTTAACTAGAAAATTTGATACTCTAAATATTGAATGCTAGCTTATATTCTTTGCTAAAATTGCATATGGTTTAGGGAGCTAGGTATTTACTCTTTCATTTCAATTCGAATTATGTTGGAAACATAGGTCCTTATTTGACTCTTCATATAGAAGATTTTTATGTACATGTTGGTGGACAAATTAGGGCTTTTACTTTGAAAAACTTTTGTAGATAAATTCGTCATTGAGATCTATAAATATACCCCAGATGAAAATAACTTTTTTAGCCCTAGATATAGTTGTTTTACAGGAACATATTTGGGCTCTCTAGATAGAAACTGAGTCACAGTTCAGCCCAAATACATTCCTGATCTATTTTCGCTAGGTTACATAGGCATACAGTTACTTTTATCGTTTTGTCTCAACTTTATAATTCCTCTAAAATCACTCTATTCTAAATTTTATAGCCTAAGATATGATCTGCACAATTAACCAATTTCATCACTTAAGCCTAATGAAGCCCAATAACATAATAGTCACTCAAAATGATAGAAATAGACATGGTTAAAACTTAATTAATCCTAACCCAAAATGAAAATAATTGTACAAAAATCTATTCATCAGAAGTCTTACCAACTTTTTCGAATGCCAAGAATTTTACCTCTAATAATATCACCATAAGTAACATAGTCACTTGACTATGGTAAAAGGTGAATAAACTTTGACTTGTCATGTGTTTTGAATATCCACTATCCAAGTACCAAGTTTGAATTCTTAACCTTTAATCACCCCTACAAAAGTAGTTCAACTATATTTCTCAGGTACCCAAATTACATAGAGTCTTTTTGTGTTAGTCAATAAGGTAGTTCTTTTTATAACCCATACTTATCTAACATTTTGAACACCGTACTTTCTAATATAGAAAGTAGATGTAATAGGTCCTACTTTGCAATAATAAAAGAATTTGTTATAAGGTTTGGTAGATGCATTATAGGATATAATAGATTAATTTTAAACCTTTGCATGATTTTTGTAATTGTAACCAACTCCAGTTTTATTATGTATGTTTCTTTGTATTTTTAGTGTATCACCTAGACTATTTCTTCCCATGTTAAATTTAGCAAGTGTTTGATTTAGTTATTTTACATTTAGTTCTTAAACCTTACAATTTTCATAGCATCTTTGTTCATCATTTAATGAATTAAGGAAATCATATTTAAGTTTCAAATCATCTAACTTATTTTGAAACAATTGTTTCCTTATTTCTATAGACTTGATAAAGGTTTTTTTGTTGTACTGTAAGTTTTACAAGTATTTTAGTTTCTCTAAACAATTCTTCAAAAGAATTTTGGAATTCATTATAGCTAGGTCTAGAATTAGTCTAGAAATCACTTACCTTCCTTCATCATTGTGATAGCTTACCATGAGACATAAGTTTACTTCCTTTTTTTCTCCTCCAGAACTTAAGGTAGAATTATCGTCATTATCTTCCAAAGCTATGTATGCCTTCTTTTTTTCTTTTCATTGTTTATCTTTCTCTCATTCTTTCTATGGAGAAGAGGATAGTCCAGCTTCATGTGGTCAAATTTACCATATTAATTACAAGTAATCATTGATGAAGATGTTTTATAATTATTTGCCGCATTCTTTTGTTGAGAGGGTTACCTTTTAGATTTTCCTTTCTTAGAAGAATTGCCAAAAAAATTTCGCCAAGTGACCTACATCATCATCATCTAAGTCAAGTTGTATTGAATCATCACTATCATCATCTTCATGTGTTCTTATCTTAGAGGTAGCTTTAAGAACTATTCCCATTTTTCTTCTTGTCAACTTCCTCATCTTCAACCAATTCATTCAATTCAAGCTTAGACAAGTCCCGTAGCTTCAGTTATCCTATAGTTTTGTTAATTCGACATGGTATAATCGCCTCCACCCAACCAACTTGCAAATTAATAGAATTGGACAAGTCCTATTAATGATTGAAGCATAATAGAATAACACAATTATAATGAAGACATCATTTTATAAAATAGGAAAATAGGGATTCAAACAATACAAATCACAAAGCTTCCTAAAGCCCTATAAGGGGAAATTTGGTTATTCATAAAAAAAATAGATAGCCCATAAATATTCATAACATAAAGTATATATAATAAATACAAAACACATATCTTTATGTGTCTCATATAGTTGTACCTGTTCAGTTCTCTATCATACTTCATTGCTTGCATTATCCATTTGCATCTAGGCTAACTGAACATTCCATTATGAATGACTTGGTGATTAAGCAATTTAGTTTTAAAAATTTAATACCACAGCACTAGTGTGGGTCACTTTATGAAGGGGTGAAGATACTCCTTACATAGATTGATGGTATCATACCCCTCCTAGGGCAATGCTTGACATGAATCCATCAAATCAAATTCGAGAAACTACTATTACGACCCCCAGATTATCTATATTCTCTTAACATTGTTCACACATTATTCCTTACATATACATACTAGATATGGAATAATTGTACGTTCATGATGTACTTGATTTCCAATCATACACATATCTAAATAAAGAAACTTCTGGTAGATACATATATATACGTACATCCTCGTCCAAGTCACATCAATTCCAGAATCCCAGAATATAAGTAGTCTAGGGTACTGTGACTGAGGTGGTAAGATATGTGCATACAAAATTATGTTATTCTACTTAAACCAAAAACTATAAGATCCACTTCTCTTCTTCAAATTGGTACTCCTACATTATAGTTGTTATCCCTGATCACAAAGTGAGAACTTCTTGTCTACTCTGTACATCGTCAATCGCCTTAACATTAAAAGGAGGGTGATCCATGTTGCAAGCTTACTAAGAAGTCGTAGTTACATGTACAAAATATTAAAGAAGGGAGTGAGACACTCCATTCAAGTAAAAGTAAGGATAGGATTAGTGCATTAAATTATACTTCAACATAAAGAACGAATAAGTTCTTTGACCTCATCAACAAATTATCATAAACACAATCATCCTATACAATGTATGAATAAGATTATTCTACCATCTTTTTCATAAGTTTCTATGATGATAGGCTCAGGAATAAGTTAGGATTATTGCATCCTATACCATAATAATGTTCACTTAGAGTTGGTCATCCTTACAATATGCAAACACATGTAAGCCCAAACATCTTCACCTCTTTATTAAAATAATGAGGGTACTGCGATCCAATTTCAAATCACAGTGTGCCTTTGGCAACACTAAAATCACCACCATTATCAATTCATAACATTCTGAAATTACTTGATTGATAATGATAGTCTTTAGGGTCTTGTTGAGGCAGCTAAGTCCGACCAAAGTAGTCCCGGCTACAAGGAGCAACCCTAGGTCATTGGGAGGCTCGAACTCATTTCATGTACCCCCTAGGCTTGAAAGTTTTCATTATCTTAAACTCTAGTCTACCTCCATGTGAGCCGACCCTTAGATTTCCCAACTCCCTTCATAGAAGGAGTCCCAGATTATGCCCCGTTACAATTTACAAAATACTTTTATGAAAATAATGCATGTCAACTAATTGTTCTAATTCCTATCTCTACCACATTTGAAGGTCTCGTCTTTTTCTCAAAGATCAAGACCTCGTAGTCCTCAATTTTATTTTCAACTCAATATATATATATATATATATTTCATGTTTAATTATGTACTTTTTAACAAATTAAACGAGGTTCCCAACTTACAATAAATATCTCTTAAAAATTAGACCAATAATTTTAAAGAAATTATTCTTAACAAAATATAGAATTAAATTATTAAAAATTTATATTTCCCAATTTACTAGGAAAACATTTAGAGAGAGTAAAATTACTTATTTTCACTCTATCTAGTTAGAACATAATCTAGCGAGTTAACTTATAACAATTTTATAAATTAATTTCTATTATAAATTTCTCCAATTATTTTATATTTTATCCCCTTAAACTAAAGTTTAAATATAAAGGTTAATATATATAAATAAAGCCAATTTAATACTAACTTTATATTTTTTACATATATATACAGTAAAAATATATTGAAAGGAAAAGTAATACCAATTCTAAGGTAATAGATTATGAACATTTTTATGAAATAATAAATAATTCTTTTTTTCACCAAAATTTTTAATTGGATACTTTGTTATTTACTATGTGAGAATATATCTATATAATTTAAAATTTATTAAATGGGATTCTCTTTTAAAACCTTTTCTTTAATAGCTACACGTTTAAATATTATAACTCCTATAATCATAACTTTATATTACCTACAAATTTATGATCGTAGTCCATGAATATATATTACTGAGCACCTAAAATTTTATGTCACAATCTCGCCTATAATTGATCAATTTAATCCCCAATCAATCTAATCACCAATCAATAACCCTATAATATTTTATCCAAATTTCAATTTAAATATAATCAAGGATAATTTTAAATTATCATACAGTTAGTAAAATTTGATTCTAGAGTAAACGAGCTCTGGAACTATCCTTATAAATAATTAAATTTCATCCAAAATTAAATTCAAATATAATTAAACTCAAATTCTAAATTTATCAAACAATAAATTTCATTTTAAAGCAAGGGGCTCTAAAACTACTCTTTTACTCTACTTGAGTCTCCTCTCCTTACCTGGAAATGAATATTGATGAAACCTTTAATTTTTTAGATACCCCTATGCGATCAATCTTTATATTCCATGGTTGATTTGTCAAGAAATTGTAGAAGGGGTCTTTCTCTTTGGAATGAGCTCCTACCTTTGTTGTTTTCCTTTTACATATCTCCTATTCCTCCAATTTTAGAATACAATTGCTTCTACCTCTCCTCTCTTTAATTTAAAGCAATTGTGTGGTGGCCTTTATTGCTATTCCTTCTCTTGAGTCCCCTGTTATATGAAATTTTCTGTGTGTATGCGTGGTGACTTGGTCACCAGGTGGCTGCGTGCATGATGCCATCGAACACCCCCCCTTTTTTTAAATAAAACAAAAATAAAAATGGGATATTATATTTCTTCTCCCCAAAAATAAAAATTTTGTCCTTGAAATTTCTTAGGGGAACAAGTGTGGATATAATTCTCTCATATTTTCTTCAGTCTCCTAAGTCGTATCTCCTTCTTCATTCCAAGTAACCTTTGTTAACTTTATCACTCTTCCCTGCAATTTTTTGGTGTCCTCTTCAAGGATCCGTACAGGTAATGCTTTGAAAGTAAGATTCTCTTTTAACTGTATAGTATCGGTTTCTATGATGTGTGAAGGATTGGAAATATATCTTCTAAGTTAGGATACATGAAAACCATCATGAAGGTTTGATAGAAGAGGAGGTAAAGCTATTTGGAAATATATCTTTAAAATTTGGTATGGACTGATATATCTAGGACTATGTTTTCAAGATTTCATTGTTTTACCGACCCTAGTTAGTGGTGTAACTCTCAAAAATACATGATCACCTTCTTGAAACTCAAGAGGTTTTCGTCACTTTCCAAAAGAATTTTCTGTCTATCTTGTGATATCTTCATCATTTCCTGAATCATCTTTATTTGTAGTACCTGTTGTATCATTTCTGGTCCTAATATTAAATTTCTCTTATCTCATACAAACACAATGGTGTCCTGCATCTTCTCCCATATAGAGCTTCATCTGGAGTCATTCCTATGCTCGAGTGAAAGTTGTTGTTAGAGGTGAATTCCACCAATGGTAAGAATTGATCCTACCTTCCTTTATATTCTATCATGCAAGCTCTCAACAAATCCTCTAAAGTTTGGATCGTTCTTTTTGTTTGTCCATCTATCTGAGGATGATATGCAAAATTAAGTCTAAGTCCTAAGGCTTGATGTAAGCTTCCCCAAAGTTGTGAGGTAAATAGTGGATCTCTATAGATACGATGGATGAAGGTACTCCATGCGAACAAACTATCTCCTTGATGTACATTGGTGCCAACTTTTCCAAGGGCCTTTTCAAATATTGATAGGTAGAAAATAAGTAGATTTTGTAAGTCTATCCATAATTATCCATATCGCATCGTGCTTCTAAAGTGTCCATGGTAATCTAGTTACAAAGTCCATGGATATACTATCCCACTTCCATTCAGGAATTTTCAAGGATTGCAATTCTCTAGATGATTTCTAATGTTCAATCTTCACCTTTTGACAGATGAGACAATTTGATACGCACTCAACTATTTCTTTCTTTATTCCAAACTACCAGAAGAGTTTCTTTAGGTGTTGATACGTCTTAGTTGCACCTGAGTGAATGCCCAATTTGCTTTTGTGAGCTTCTTCAAGAATCATCTTTCGTAGTTCTTGATTTTTTGAAACACAGATCCTATCTCTAAATCAAACGATTCCATCACTCCCAGCTTGAAAATCATCTTCCTTGTTGGATGAGTTGAATTGATCTTGAAGATCTTGATCCTTTGATTATTCCTCCTGAATCACTCTCATGAAATCATTGGTGGTAATCAATCTTCCAAGCATGACACTAGTAGGTTGAGATGTTGCTGCTGGTTTAAGATCTCAAAATTGTTCGACGAGCTCCATCTCCTTTATCATCATTGTGGTGGCATGAAGTGGCTTGTGACTTAAAACATCTACCACTAAATTAGCTTTTCCTGGGTGGTATAGAATTTGAAATTCATAATCTTTCAAAAATTTCAACCATCTTCGTTGCCTCATGTTCAATTCTTTTCTTATCAAAGAGATACTTCAAACTTTTATGATCACCAAAGATCTTGAACCTTGCACCATACAAAAAGTGTTGCCAAATCTTTAAAGCAAAGACTACTGCATCCAATTCAAAGTCGTGTGTGGGATAATTCTCTCATGTGGTTGCAGCTACATTGAAGCATAAGCTACCACTCGTCCTTATTGCATCAGCAGGAAACCTAAGCCTTGTTTTGATGCATCACAATATAATTCAAAATCTTCCCCAGGATTGGGAAAAATAAGAACAAGGGAAGAAGTGAGCCAATTTTTCAATTCTTGAAAACTTGTTTCACAATTGGTAATCCATACAAAGGGTTGTCTTTTTTGCGTTAATCAAGTGAATGGAAAATTTATACACGAGAATCCTTCTATAAACCTTCTATAGGATCCAGCCAGACCAAGAAAACTCGTTATCTCAGTAAATGATATTGGTCGTTCTCATTGAAGCATAGTCTCAACCTATGTAGGGTCTACCAAAATCCCTTCCTTGGTGATCACATGTCCAAAAAATTTCACTTCTTTCCACAAAAACTCACATTTATCTGCCCTCACATATAATTTTTTATCTTTTAACACTTATAGTACAATACATAGATTCTCTTTACGTTCTTCATGACTCTTAGAATAAATTAGAATATCATCTATAAAGATAATCACAAACTTATCCAAGTAATCATAAAATATTTGATTCATGTAATCCATGAACACTATGGGTGCATTGGTCACACCAAAAGTCATAACCAAATACTCATAGTTTCCATAACGTGTTCAAAAAGCAGTCTTAGGGATATCTTCAGGTCTGACTCTTATTTGGTGATATCCCAACTTCGGATCTATTTTGGTAAACATTATTGCTTCCTTTTTAATTGATCCATTAAATCATCTATCCTAGGTAATGGATACTTATTCTTGATAGTTACCTTGTTGAGTTTTCGATAGTTTATACACAATCTCATGCTACCATCTTTCTTCTTCACTAACAACATTTGGAGCACCCCACGAAGATACACTTGGACAAATCCATTACTTTTCCATTAGTTCATCTAGTTGTTTCTTCAATTTAGCAAGTTTTGAAGGAAACATCTTATAAGGAGCTATCGAGATACGCCTAGTTCTTGAGATCAAGTCTATAGAGAATTCCATTTCTCTTTCCAGAGGTAAACCAAAAATATCATCAGGAAATATTTTAGGATATTCATAAACAACAGGAAAATTTTCAATATTAACGTTTTTCTTTCCTTCCAAGGAAGAAAGAATCATGTATACCTGAGATCCTTCTTTTAAAGAAGGGCTAATTTGGTTGGCAGAAAGAAATCTCAACTCATCTAGATCAAGGTTATTATTAGACCTAAACATAATAGTTTTATCGTGATAATCCAAAACAACATGGTTTATGTATAACCAGTCCATACCTATAATCACATTAAGACCTACTAAAGGTAGGCATATTAAATTTACACTAAAGTTTCTACCTTCAATATTTATCACACAATTTAAACAAATTTGGGATGTTCTCAGAAGATTATTGGTGAGGGTTGAAACAGATAGATCAAATGGTAATGTATCAACATTTGGTCCTATCCTCTTCACACATTCATTAGAAATAAATGAGTGTGTTGCACCCGAATCATACAATATAGAAAAAAGAGTTTCACATATAAAGCCCTTACCTTGTATAAGATCATCGACTTGAGCAGCTTCAGTACCACTCATGGTAAACACTCTTCCTTGAGCTTGTGGGCTTCTTGTTTTAGAATTGTTGTTGTTGCATTCATTATCACGATCGAACGGTTGGCCTTAGCGATTGTTATTGTTATTGTTGTTCTTGCCATTACCATTACGGTTGTCATCATTTTGGGAGTTGTTTCTTCTTTGATTGTTATGGTTATTAGCCTTCATTATTCCCTTCTTGCCTTTGTTTATTACAATCTCTACTGATATGGCCCTTCCACATATGTAGAAAATAATTGCTCGATGAGGTCCTCCACAATGGAAACACTTCATGGTTAATGGAGTTTGGAAATAAGAACTATTAGAATTGAATTGTCATCGTTGTCCTCCAGTTAAAGATGATCCTTGTTGGAAGTGAGAGTTGTTGAAGTATGGTTTTCCTTGATTTGAATCTCTCTTTTGAATTGGTTGCAATCCATAGTTCCTAGTTTGAGTGAGTCAAGCATGGTGATTATCCTCAAATAAATGGAACTTGTTCACCAGGATGGGGAAGTCACGAATCTCTTTGTGCTTAATTTCCTCCTTGATCTCCGGCCTTAAGTCATTCTCATACTTCATACATTTTGACTCTTCATTAGCTGTAAATTGGTAAGGTGGGTAGAAAAGTACTAATTCTTCAAACCTTGAGGTATATTCTCCAATAGACATATCTTTTTTCTTTAATTCCAAAAATTCCATCTCCTTTCAATTCCTCACGTTGGTAGAAAAATACTTCTCTATACATTTTTCTTTGAACACTTCCTAGGTTATTTCTCTTTCTTCAGTTTCCAGTCATACCTTAGCATATCTCCACCAATTCTCAGCGTCCTCCACAAGTAAGCATATCGCAAAATCAACTTTTTGTGCATCAATGCACCTCAAGGCCCCCAAAAGTTTATTCTAACGTTTAGATCCACAAATAAGCTTGATCGGGATGATAACCTCTTTTGAATTGAGATGGGTTTCTTTTCAAGAATCAATCCAATCCTTGAAAATATCCATCATCTCGATTTTGGCTTTCATTCCTCACCAAGATGTTAGCCAATCTTTGAAAAGTGGCAATCATTTTAGAGTTAGGTTGATCTGTCATTACCTATCTACTACAAGACATAGTAAACTACTTAGGCAATAAGTCAACCAAAAGAGATCTAAAGTCATTCTTAAAAGAATGAGATCAAAATCCACTTCATATAAATCTATCAAAAAATTCTACTATCTCAAGTCCATTTTCCTTAATCTTAGGAAAAAATCTCTGATACCATAAATGTCACAGCCCCTAGATTGCTTATATTCTCTTAACATTGCTCGCACATTTTTCCTTACATATACATACTAGTTATGGAATACTTGTACGTTCATGATGTACCTGATTTTTCAATCATACAAATATATGAATAAACAAATTCTGGTAGATACATACATACACACACACACACACATATATATATATATGTACATCCTCGTCCAAGTTACATCAATTCCACAATCCCAGAACATAAGTAGTGTAGGGTACTATGACTGAGGTGATAAGATAGGTGTGTACAAAATTAAGTTATTCTACTTAAAACAAAAACTACAGGATCCATTTCTCTTCTTCAAATTGGTACTTCTGCATTATAATCGTTGTCCCTAATCATAGACTGAGAAATTCTTGTCCACTCCCTACGTCGATAATCACCTCAACATCAAAAGGAGGGTGATCCACATTGTAGGCTAACTAAGAAGTCGTAGTAACACATAAAGAATATAACAGAGGGAAGTGAGGCACTCCATTCAAGTCAAAGTAAGGATATGATAAGTGCATTAAATTATACTTTAACATAAAGAACAAATAAGTTCTTTGACCTCCTCAACAAATTATCACAAACACAATCATCCTATGCAATATATGAATGGGATTATTCTATCATCTTCTTCAAAGGTTTCTATGATGACAGGCTCAGGAATAAGTTGGGATTATTGCGTCCTATACCACCATAGTATCACTTAGAGTTTGTCATCCTTACAATACGCAAATGCATGTAGGCCCAAACATCTTCACCTCTTTATTAAAATAATGCGAGTACCGAGATCCAATTTCAAATCACAGTGTGCCTTTGGAAATACTAAAATCATCACCATCATCGTTTCATAACATTCAGAAATTGCTCAACCAATAATGATAGTCTCTAGGGTCTTGTCGAGGCGGCTAAGTTCGACCAGAGTAGTCCCAGCTACAAGGAGCAACCCTAGGTCATTAGGAGGCTCAAACCCATCACACGTACCCCCTAGGCTCTAAAGTTTCCATTATCATGAACTCTGATCTACCTCCATGCGAGTCAATCCTTAAATTTCCTAGCTTCCTTTCATAGAAGGGCTCGTAGATTATCCCCCATTACAATTTACAAAACATTTTTATGAAAATGATGCATGCCGACTAATTATTCTAATTCCTATCTCTATCACATTTGAAGGTCTCGCCTTCTTCTCAAAGATTAGGACCTTGTAGTCCTCAATTTTATTGTTTAGCTCAATATATATATATCAATTTTAATTATGTACTTTTAACAAATTAAACGAGGTTCCCAAACTCCAACACATATCTCTTAAAACGTAGACCAATAATTTTATAGAAATAATTCTACCAAAAATCTAGAATTAAATTATTAATAATTTTATTTTTCTCTAATTTATTAGAAAAGCATTTAGAGGGAGTCAAATTACTTATTCTCACTCCCTCTAGTTAGAGGTAATCTAGTGAGCTAACTTGTAACAATTTTATAAATTAATTTCTAATATAAATTTTTTTTAATATTTTAATATTTTATCCTCTTATACTAAGGTTTAAATATAAAGGTTTATATATATATAAATAAAACCAATTTAATATTAATTATATATTTTTTATGTACAATAAAAATATATTGGAGGAAAAAGTAATGTCGATTATAAGGTATTATTAGATTTTGAACATTTTTATAAAATAATAAATAATTATTTTTTCACCAAACTTTTAAATTGGAAACTTTCTTATATTTACAATGTGAGAATATATCTATATAATTTAAAATTTATTAAATAGGGCTTTTTTTTAAAACCTTTTTTTAACAACTTTACGTTTAAATATTATAACTCCTATAATTAAAACAAAAGAACACAACATTATAATACCTACAAAATTTATGATTGTAGACCATGAATATATATTCTTGAGCACCTAAAATTTTATATCACAATCTCACCTATAATTGATCAATTTAATCCCTAATTAATCCAATCACCAATCAATAACCATATAATATTTTATCCAAATTCCAATTTAAATATAATCAAGGATAAATTTTAAACTATCACACATTTAGTAAAATTTTATTCTAGAATAAGGAAGCTCTATAACTATCCCTATAAATAATTAAATTTTATGAAAAATTAAATTCAGATACAATTAAACCAAAATTCTACGTTTATCAAACAATAAATTTCATTTTAGAGCAACAGGGCTCTAGAATTACTCTTATACTCTACTTGAGTCTCCTTCTGTTACCTGGAATTGAAGACGAGTGAAACCTTTAATTTTTTGGATACTACTATGTGATCAATCTTTAAATTCCACACATGATTTTTCAAGAAATTTTCGAAGGGGTCTTTCTTTTTGGAACGAGCTCTTGCCTCTGTTGTTTTCTTTCTGCATATTCTCCTATTCCTCCAATTTTAGAATACAATTGCTTCTACCTCTCCGCTCTTCAATTTAAACCAATTGTGCGGTGGCTTTTATTGCTATTCATTTTCCTGAGTCCCTTGTTATATACAATTTTCTCTATGTGTGTGTGTGTGTGTGTGTTGTGACTTGGGTCATTAGGTGGCAACGTGCGTGCTGCCACTGAACACCCCTCCCCCTTTTGTTTTTTAAATAAAACAAAAATAAAAATGGGGTGCTATATTTCTTCTCCGCAAAATAAAAATTTAGTCCTCGAAATTTCTTAAGGGAACAAATGTGGATATAATTCTCTCATGTTTTCTTCATCTCCCATGTCGTATCTCCTTCTTCATTCCAAGTAACTTGTACTAACTTCAGCATTCTTCCTCGCAATTGTTTGGTATCCTCTTCAAGGATTCATACAGGTAATGATTTGTAAGTGAGATTATCTTTTAACTGTATAGTATCAGTTTCTATGATGTGTGAAGGATTGGAAATATATCTTCTAAGTTAGGACACATGATAAACATCATGAAGGTTTGACAGAAAAGGAGGTAAAGCTATTTGGTAGGTTACTAAACCAACTTTTTTTAAAATTTGGTGTGGACTGATATATCTAGGACTAAGTTTTCGAGATTTCATTACTCTACCCACCCTAGTTAGTGGTGTAACTCTCAAAAATACATGATTACCTTCTTGAAACTCAAGAGGTTTTTGTCGCTTATCAAAATAACTTTTTAGTCTATCTTGTGATATCTTCATCTTTTCCCGAATCATCTTGATTTGCTCTGTCATTTGTTGTATAATTTCTAGTTCTAATATTAAATTTCTCTTATCTCATACCAACATAATGGTGTCCTGCATCTTCTCCTATATAGAGCTTCATATGGAGCTATTACTATGCTCGAGTGAAAGTTATTGTTATAGGTGAATTCCACCAATGGTAAGAATTGATCCCAGCTTCCTTTATATTCTATCATGCAAACTCTCAACAAATCCTCTAAAGTCTGCGTTCTGTCCATTTGTCCATCTGTCTAAGGATAACATGTAGAATTGAGTTAAATCTAAGACCCTATGGCTTGATGTAAGCTACCACGATCAATTTTTCGAGGAATTATCGAAGGGGTCTTTCTCTTTGGAACAAGGTTCCTCTATTGTTTTCCTTCTGTGTATTCTCCTATTCCACCAATTTTAGATTGCAATTACTTCTGCCTTTCCTCCCTTTCATTTAAAGCAATATTGCGGTGGCTTTTATTACTATTCGTTCCCCTAAGTCCCCTGATATATGCAATTTTGTGCGTATGTGTATGTGTGGTGACTTCGGTCACCAGGTGGCAGCGTGCATGCTGCCACTGAACAACCCTTCCTTTTTTTAAAATAAAATAAAAATAAAAAAGGGTATTATATCTATCCCAAATATCTTCTATAGAAATAATCAAGGACGAAAACTCATGAACCTAATTTCACTCCCAATTCTTTTATTATACTCTCATAAGGATTATGAGTTTATTACTTTCTACTACCTCTTGTGTCTTATTTGTTATAAATACCTGTTTTTTAAATTCTTTTGTAGATTCAACAGGATAATATTTGACCCTGGCATTCACATTATTTCCATTCATTAATAACATCTCCTCTACTCACTTATGTCCTTGTTTGCAAATAAATTCGAGCTTATACATTCAAGGACGAATCCTTTCAAAGGGGGAGAAGTTGAGGTAAATGTCCCAATAGTAGAGACAAATCAGCTGCAAAGACCTACTGGGCCTATTAGGCCATCATTAGAATAAAAGCCAAACAGCTACAAGAAGAGGTGGAGACCTTCTTGGGCCTTTAAGAGGAGAGGTCGAATCCACCTCCCCATTGGCTCTCATTTTAGACTAGATTTTAGGATTATTTTTGTATTTTACAAGTAGAAGGTCAAAGACTTGTATAGAACAGACTCATTTTCCTGTATTTCTTTGCTAAACTTTTTGGGCCTGCTTTGGCCAATTTATAAACTGCCTTGGAACTTAAGGAGGGAGTCATTTTGGGCTCAATGGAGAGGTCCAATTCAAATTCCCAAGGTTTCCCCGTGCTAGGCACCAATCTTTCTTATTAATAAGGCCTTCTATGTGTAATTTTGAATATGAAGATTCATTTAAGTGAAGTGAGAATTTTTTCATTCATAATTTTGAGATTTTTTCTCTCCCTTTTTCTCCTCTAGAACCAGACTTGGGGTTGAGGAATCTTCTCATCCATGGCAGCTCATGGTGATAGAGAAGAAGCTTATCCTCCTCAAGAGGTGGCACTTCCAAGTCAAGCTTAAATCCAACTCCATTACTTCTCCATCCTTCTCCAAAGTGCAACCTCCATTGATCCCAAAAAAATCACCTTCTTCCAACTCTGCATCAATTGACAAGACAAGGTTTCATAAGAGTAAAGAAAATATATGATTCTCAAGAAAACCTTTATTTAGGTTAATAGAAATTCTAATATCTATTATGTCCTTTAATTTCTCATTAAGAGATATCTATACTTGTACAATTACTAATATAAGAAAAATATAACTAAACCCTAATATAATTCCTCAATCTCTAATATGAGAAAATTATGATCAATCCTAATAGAATCTATCTATAATAAATTCAAATCTTCAACATAATCTTAACAAATCTTAATCAAATAATTAAAACAAATCCTAACAAAATAAAAACTAAATGTAATAAAATAAATAACACATCTTCCTAAATCTTGTGGTGTTTTGTAGAGATCTTCCTGATTGCGTAAATAAAAATCACAATCTTATTTGCCTTTTTTCTTGAAATTGCATTTATTTGGGCTTCAACTGTGTCTTGTATTCTTTTTATCCTTCCTTTTTTCAATGAAACTTTTCTTGGAGTTAAGTCTTTCTCTACTAGGACTTGATCACACAAGATAGTATCTTGATTTGCATCAAAAAGGTAAATAGAAGGAAGGATAAGTGATTTTATAAGAGATACTTAGGAGGGAGAGGATATTTCTCCTCAAACATAAGCTCTTACATACACATATAAACTACAAGTATACGTGAAGAGAAAAGTAAGACTTCTCTAAGTGGTGGTTGAGGAGGGAGAGGGTCTCCCTCCTCAAACTTAGAGGTTATAAGTTTCCTCAATGTATTTCTAGTTAGGTGCCAACAATCGGACAATAAGTCTTTATGCTTTTAAGTTATTGTACTCACATAAACACATGTGTTAGAGTTAGGGAATCATAGGAACTAAAAATAAGAAGAGTGCATTCAAAATCAAACCTTGTTCATGAAAACATGAAAGAAAAAGTGTATGAAAATATGCCTAAATTATTCCTAATGTCCTAATAAAATAAAAAAAATAAATCAAATCTTAATAATACAAGAAGAAAGAATGTCGATCACTGAGGTAGTTAGTGATCCTGCAACAACTAAAGAATAATTCTATATGGATCTCAATCTGAGTAAGGTGCTAAGAAATAGGACACTCTATCTTGGGTCACTAATCAATATTTGGGCTATGCTCCCCTGTCTCTGAGGGAATCTCCTGCTGCAATAACTACAAAGATGATTGTTGAGTTGACTATTACTACTCTAGCAAGAGAATAATAAGGAAACCATCAATACCACGTTCCAACAAGCCCATATAGGTCCATGTCCTATTTTCCAATAGGATCATGTGATGCATCTATGTAGCAACAGGATCGAGAACATCGTGGGGTTCACAAAACATTATGATATAGGAATCGATGCCAATGTAGCCTCTTTGTCTGTCTACTAAGAGCTACTTGATGTGCAGGAAAGACATGATGAGTAATCTGGTAGGATCAATATGATGATTGTGATATGTCATGCATAGGAAAAACATATGAATCCTATAAACAAACTTTCTACCCTCTCATCCTGCAAAGAGGTTTAATGAGAACCACCAATGCAGAATGTATAAGGTAAGGTTTTAGATTATGAATACTCGTATAAAGGTAGGGTCTTAGGCCTATTTTTTGATAAGCTCGAACTAGAATGGTCCCTCTTGAAATTCAGTGGGGACTTTCCTTAGGACGCCTAGGTAACTAGGCATCATAGTCGTCCCTTGATCTTGAACTCCAACAATACGTTAAACTCTATGAGGAATTGTTAGAAAAGATGTCTTCCCAACTGATAGTTGACGGTGTAGGTGTAGGAGTCCCCAACAAATAGATTATATAAGAGAAATGTCAGGAATTCAATGGTGGCTTAGTGCTAGCTGAATGGAAAGGGATGTTGTCATACACCCCATCCTATTAAGGTATCTTATGATCCAGTGCTCAATGCCAAGCTATTTAAAGTTACTCCTAGTCAAACATGAATTAAACTTTAAATTTCATAGGCAATCTACATGCATAAGGTCCACATAAAGTTTTAGCTCAAAAACTTCTAAGATATTTCAAAATTTAACCAAACAAATTTATTAGATTTCTAGTATACCAAATTCAACATAACACTTGTAATATTATTAAAAAAAAGTAAAATATTTCCCCAAGGCATTCCTAGAGAAAGAATTTGATATGAATCAATAGGGTGTCCCAATATTCATAGTAGAGGTTAAATAACAAAATTATAAAATAATAAATAAAATATAATTTAAATAGTTCAATAACCTAACACGAGCAAATAGCCAACTAAAGTTATAAGAAAGCTTGACCTGCTACTTAGACTTCTTGCCCAACCACGAACATGAGATAATCAATACACACAACAATGCACCTGGGTTAAAGTACAAACTAGGGAATTTTATGAATTTCAATCACCAACCTTATAGGAAAGATTGACAAGACAAGGTTTCATAAGAGTAAAAAAAGATATAATTCTTATAATAGATAAAAACTTTATATATGTGAATAGAAACTATGATATCTAATTTTCATTTCATTGTTCATAGAAGAGTTATCTATACTTGTACAATTACTAATATAAAGAAACTACAAATAAATTCTAATAAAATTTTTCAATCTTTAATATAAGGAAACTATGACTAATCCTAATAGAATCTATCTATAATATGATTTAAATACTCAAAATAATCCTAATTAAATCTTTATAAATCTTAGTCAAATAATTTTAAAAAATCCTAACAAATTGTAAACTAAATCAATTAAAAATTAATATCAATTCTAATAAAATAAATAATATATCTTTCAAAATTTTGTATTCTTTTTGTGGAGATGTTTCTAGATTTGCATACATAAAAATCACAATCTCATTTGCCTCTTTTTCTTGAAAATACATTTATATGGATGCTAATTATCTCTTTTATATTTTTTAACCTTCATTTTTTCAATTAATCTTCTCTTCAAGTCATGTCCTTCTTTAGGTGGGCTTGATCATGCAAGGTGGTGATGGGAATTAAACGAGTCCCTCCTTGAATTGGTTCACTTAGACAAAAAAATAAGATTATAACAAAAACAAATCAAAATTAGGATTATAACAGAAACAAATAAAAATTAGGATTTGGATAATTATAAGAATAAAATGTGGAAAAGAGAACGAATGAGAGAAAACACTACACCCTCAATTCTATAGAGAAATGAGAGTGATAAGCTCGATGTAAAATTATAACAAGAGTATGAGAAATCCTCGATAAGATCCAAGTAATGGTTCTTTCCAAGAATCCTAAGAGGCACACAAGCTCTCTCAAGAGAAAAAGACCTCAATTCTTATTATCATCAAAACTTTCCCCTAAGGAGAGCTATATAAGTATTTATAATAAAATGAAAATCCTACATGTTTAATAGCCACTAATGTGCAACCCACTAAAATAGTGAAATAAAAGTAAATAAATCTTAAAAAGGCTTAATAACCATTATGGCCAAGCTCATTAACATAATAAATTTAACCTATGTTATTAATTATTAGAGTAAATATAAAGTTTAAATTCAAAATAAAAATATAGAGTCTTTGGCTCTTTTTTTCCATATATTAGGTTGCCTTAAACATAGTTGTGACTATGTGATTTACGACTTTTTCAACTTTTTTAGTTTTTGACCTTGTCATAAAACCTTTAAGCCCTTGTTAGAGATCCTCGTCTTTATCTCTTTCATTCTTTATCATTATCTATTTTTGGTTCATATCATCCTCTCCTTCTTTAAGTGAATTCATCATCAAATCATAATCACTTTCACCTACATTGAAAGGATATAAGTTTGAAACATTAAAAATTGCACTCATTCCAAACTTACCAAGAAAATTAATTTTATAGGAACTATCATTGATCTTTTGTAACATTTGGAAATATCCATGTCCTCTTGATTAAAGTTTTGATTTTCTTTGCAAGGAAAATCGCTCCTCCCATAGTTGAATCCAAACATAATCTCAATGTTTAGACACAAATTTCTTCCAATTTTTGTTGATATTTTGAGCATAATGTTCAATTTCTTTCTCAATTTGAGCCTTAACTGTAATTTTGTTGATGAATCTACAATCTGTGTGTATCATTTATGATCCACCTTTTTTAGGTACCAAAATTAAAGGTACTGCATAAGGACTTAAAATCTCTCTAACCCATCTTTTTTCTACCAATTCCTCTACTTGTTTTTTAATCTTATTTGTCTCTTGAAAGTTGTTTCTATATACGGATGTATTAGGTGGAGAAGCACTAGGAATAAGATCTATTTGATGTTCTATTTCCATCATTGGTGGCAACCATGAGGCATTTCTTTGGGTGAAGCATCATGAAGTTCTTGCAAAGTAGCAACAACATTACTAGACAAAAAGTTAGATAAAGAATTATGTTAAAGTCTAAGTAAGAATTCTTACACAAAAGAAGGAATAAAGATGGATTAGGAAAATAAGCATTTTTCACCTCACTTTTATTAGCAAATAAACTTTCTATTTTTCACTCTTCCTTTTTCTTTCTTCCTTTCTTTTGAATTTTGCCTTCAAAATCTGGAGCTTTCTTTTTTTCATTCTCTAAACTTTCGATCCTCTTGCTCTCTTTTTATTTTCGTTTTTATTTGATCCTCACAAAATTCTCTAGGGGATAAGGGTACAAGTATTATTTTTTGACAATTATGGATAAAAGAGAATTTGTTGGAGAGTCCATCATGTTGAGCGCACTTATCAAATTGCCAAGGCCTTCCAAGAAGGAGCCTCCATGGGAACAACATCACAAAGAACTTGATCTTCATACTTTCTAATGGAGAAATTAATCATCACTTGTTGATTCACCACCAATTTACCACTACCACTTAGTCATTGGAGTTTATACGATCATGGATGTGGTGTAGTCTTTAGGTTCAATTAGATGACCAATCTAGTGCTTGCCACATTAGTACAACTCCCTCCATCAATAATCATAGAGCATATCTTCCCTTGGATGAGGCAACAGGTATGAAAGATATTTTTGCGCTGGTTCTTCTCATGCTCCTTAGGTTGACTTCTCAATAATATCCTCACCATCAATAAATGTCCATCTTGTGCATAAGTTGTACCATCGATCTTTTTTTCACTTAAGGAAGAACTAGAATCTTCCATAATACTCTCATTATCTTCCATCATCATAGTCTTTTCATTTGGGCATTGGGATTAATATTTCCCCTTTTCTTGAAGCATTTGATATCCTTACTTTTAGAAGAAGTGTGGTAGTAGGGATAGATTTTTTAGTACTTACTACTTCCTTAGGATTAGAGAAAGAATTCTCCTTCTTTTCTTTGTCTTTCCAACTTGAAGAATAGTTAGAAGTAGATGGATTCATCATAAATTTCTTTCTCTTCAATTGTTGTTCCACTTTCATAACTTGATGAACTAATTCTTCAAGCTTCACATAATATTACAACTCTACAATATCTATAATGTCTCAGTTTAGGCCATGAAAAAATCGAGCCATGGTTTCCTACCTATCCTCTGCAACGTCGGCCCTAATCAAAGCCACTTGCATCTCCTTGTAGTATTCATCCACACTCCTGCTCCCTTGAGTATGTCTTTGTAATTTATTGTGCAAATTCCTATGATAATGGGAATGTACAAATCTTCTTTGCATCATGGTCTTCATTTCATCCCAAGTGTTGATAGGATGTTCTTTAAATCTTCTTCTGTTCTTTTGTACTTGATCCCACCAAATTAAGGCATAATCAGTGAACTCAAGTGCAGCTACCTTTACTTTCTTTTCATCATTGTAGTTTTGGCAAAAGAAAATATTTTCAATCTTCATCTCTCATTCAAGGTAAGCTCCAGGGCCGTTCCTTAGAAGAAAGGTACCTTAAATTTCACACCTCCAAGTTCATCTCCTTGCCCACAATCTCTTCCGTCTCTTTCATGTCTTCTTTGTTCGTCATGTCTTTTTCTTTCTCTCCTTTGTATAGAGAAATCATAAAATTTGTTATCCCTGTGAGACAAGCCTTCGTGGTTAGAATCCCTTCCATGGATGGATGTTCTCCCATAGTCAGAAGTCCTACCTTTCTCCAATTGGTCAATTTGTTGATTTAACTTCATATTTTGCATGTGTAACAGTCTCTCCAAGTGTTGAGTTAACGCTTACGTATGTTGTCTCATGGCCTCCGATCTTGGGAAAATAGGAGTGCTCTTCCTATTTGTACAATATTCTCTAGACATAGCTACAAAAGAAAGTAGTTTAACAAGAAATAAATAAAGGTCTTACCACTCTACTCATGTTTTTACACTCATAAGTTTTAATCCACTCCTGTTTTGCTCTCAAAACAAGCTTTTATGTAATATTCACTCATGCCGTTAACCACTCAATTACCCTTTCAAGTTCTTGAATTAAAACAAAGCCAATCTAAAAAAAAAAAAGCATACACTCTTGTAAACAAAATCATACACAAAACTTAACACTTAAAAAGCCAAGTAAAAGAAAATACTCTAGAAAAAAATGAGGAACCAATAACGACAAGAAAAAAAGTTAAAAGAAAGATTACGTGTAGTCAAAGAATAGAATGTCAAACAAGATACTTAAAGAAAAAAAAATTGATTTTTTAAACTTTTGTGACAATTAAATTAAAAAAATGTAACTACTTGCTATAAAATATGACATAAATTTTTTTGAATATTTTTTTACTTTTCAAATTTTTTTCTTTTTTTTTCCTAAAACATGCTCCAATAAATATTAATACAAAAAAAATATCAAGTAAAATAATAAAAAAAATTAACTTCCAAACTTTAGGATCAAAGCTTTGATTACCACCTAATGTAAATTAAACGAATCTCTCCTTAAGTTGGTTCACTTAGACAAAAAAAAAAGATTATAACGGAAATAAATAAAAATTAGGGTTACAATGAAAACAATTAAAAATTAGGATTTCGATAATTGTAAGAATAAAATATAAAAAAGAAAGAATGGAGGAAAGTGTCACACCTTCAATTCTATAGAGAAAGGAGATTGATAAGCTCGATATAGAATCGTCACAAGAGTATGAGAAACCTTTGATAAGATCCAAGCAATGGTTCTTTCCAAGAACCCTAAGAGGCATACAAGCTCTCTCAAGAGGGAAAATCTTAATTTTTGTTATCATCAAAATTGTCTCCCAAGAAGAGTTACATAAGTATTTATAATAAAATAAAAATCCTAAATGTTTAGTAGCCACTAATGTCTAGCACACTAAAATTGTGAAATAAAAGTAAATAAATCCTAAAAAGGCTTAATAACCATTATGGTCAAACTCATTAACATAATAAACTAAACCTATGTTATTAATTATTAGAGTAAACATAAAGTTCAAATTCAAAATACAAACATAAAGTCTTGTGTTATTTTCTTCCATATATTGGGTTGCCTTAAACATAATTATGACTATGTGATTTAAGGTTTCTTCATCGTTTTTTGTTTTTGACCTCGTCATATAACCTTTAAGCACTTGTTGGAGATCCCCGTCTTTATCTCTTTCATTCTTTATCATTATTTCTTTTTGGTTCATATTAGGTGGTATCCATGTTCATATAAGATTTTCTTCCCCAAGTCTTATCCATTATATTTCTATGAAACAAGATCCTTCTTTATACCTTTTATAAATTTGACTAATGATAATGAAATGATGAGAAAGAAAGCTTTGACTTGATAAGCTCCTTTAAGGTGTTCTATTAAAGCCTTATGTTAATCTCCTTGAAATTTCAGCAAGGAAAGATGATGTTCTCACACCTCTCCAAGGTTATAGATTCATGATGGGGAAAGCATTTCTCAAAGATGGGTTTGACATGAAAAAGAGAAGAAGAAAGAGAATACAGTATAGAGGATGAAAGGAAAATAATTTGGAGTATAGGGATACTATTGGCTAAGTGGGAAGGATGGAAAAATAGGTGAAGGACTTCCAAGTGTCCTTTTCTTTTTGGAATCACAACAAGTATCTTGAGTTTTAGGAAAAGCATGACAAGTATCTTACCTTTTAAGAAAAGTATGACAAGTATCCAAATTTTTAAAAAAAGTATGATAAATGTCCCAACTTTTAGAAAGAACGTGTCTCACGTCCTCGACTAAGTTCCCATGTCCTTGGCTCCTTACTTGAACTTTTCAATTCCTCAACTCCTCATCCCTTTCCATATACTAGGAAAGAAAATACGATTAGTTTAAATTCAAAGAACCATTCTCCTCTCTATCTCAAGCAAATCGAATTACCCTTTACATATATTTATTTGAATTAGAAATAACTCTCCCTTATAGTTAAATGTCAAAAAATATTTAAAAATGTAAAATTGAATTTTCATTTTCCATAAATGCTTATGAATGTTTGATCAATATATTTTTCTACTCCATAAGCTTATTTATATATATGCAATTTGCATGTATTGTTTGTGGTTAAAAACAAAGGAATAAATTGAAGTTGAATTTTAAAAAATTTGAAGGAAAAATTCTATATCTAATAACTATTTTAGAAAAGTTTAAATTTAACATTTTTTTATTATTTTTTAATAATAATCCTAATAATATTTTTATAATATTTTAAATATATCAAAATAATACAAATGGTTGATATTTTAAATCTTTATTTAATTGTAAGCTCTAAAGCTCTATAAAATTTCTCAATTAAATATTTTTGAAAAATACCAATAATTTTTATGCTGTCAAGTTGCTTTAATTTTCTAAAACAAAATAAGCATATTTTTAAATAAAAATAGGAATTTGAATCTTTTAAAGCATCCTAGTACTTTTAAAAAGTATTGACGGAACCTATGCTACCATTCAAGAAATTTTTTTTTTAAACGGATAGAAATAATTTAATTATTTATGAAAAATACAGCTAAAACATAAATAATGTCTATATCATATACAATCTTTTATTTAAAATAATTTTTCTTTAATTTTTAAGTTTATTTCAAGTAGAAGTCAACAAAAAAATAAAAATGGAATGTTACACTTATTTTGTTGAGATATCCTATTCTATTATCATAATTTAAATTCTTATAATGAGAGACTACTAGATTAGAAATTATCAAAATACAATTTTTTTTAATCTTTTACATGATACCGTGTTTAATATCTTACAAAATATTTTAATTATTAATAAAATAATTTTTATAATAAATATTATATAAAAATTTTAATAAAAATTTGACTCAATTTATAAAATATATTTTTAAACAATTTATAATTTTTAATTCTAATTTATTAAATTTTAATTTTAAAAAATATATAATTTTAATATTAATTATTAATATTATTTTGTACATCAACATAAATTTTTAATTTTTAATTTTTAATATTTATCTATATTTCTATTAAAGATTAAAAAATTAAATTAAAACTTAATTTTATTAAAAAATAATTATTATTTTAATATAACTTATATTTTATTTTATTATTATTTATTCATACCAAATATTAAATAATAGAATAAAAGATAATATTATCTAAATTATTATTTTAAGATACATTAAAAATAGGATAGATTAAGATAAAAATTTATCCTACACTTATTACAAATTATCCAATTTTTATATCCTAAATCCTATCATATATTATCCATAAAAAAGGATCATATAAAAATACTTTTGAAATAAAATTTAAAATATTAATTGTTTCAACTACTTACATCGATATTAATGAATTAGTTATTTATTTCTTATAAAAAAGATAAAAAAATATTTTTCATATTTTCAAGATAATAAATGTATGTATTTTTTCATTTAATACTTATTTTATAAAGGAGGACGACGTTCCTTTAAACAGTTAAATATTACTTTACTGGGCAACTGTTTTGTGCAAGGAATTTGAACCCTTCTCGTTATCAAATATATCAACTATGAAATGGTAGAGTACATTAGGAAACCCACATATATCCCTTCTTTAGCTCAAGGTCATAATGCATTCTCAGTGTGAAGACAACCCCGGATACCCCATCACAGTCACAAGTGTCCAATGGAATTCGTTAATATTTGTATGATCAATTTATAACTGAACCTCCACAAAGAATCATGTTGAACTTCCAACTGCTATTCGGAATTGTTCTGGTACACGAAGCAATGGAGCCTGAATGGTGCCAACTTTACCTAACTGACCACAGGCAGCCATTTGATCATCGCCTCTACTAAGTCGTAAGAAGACTATCAACCCTGCGCTGGCCAATTTATTGCGGAATTCAATCATCCTTTCCTCTTTGGTTGGTGTGAAGAATGATCCACTATGCGGATTGAATGAGATTAAATTAATCTTGCAGGGAATGTCCTTCACAAGCTCGATAAGCCTCTCTGCATCTTCATCACTGCCATAAAAAATGTAGGAGTTATGCAAAAGAACTACTCAGGCATAAAATTAAGGTATATACAATGATAACTCTTAAATTTGGACTTAGCCTCAAAAAAGTTAGCTTATAAGATAAAAATTGTCTGTTTTTATCAACTCTACTTTGGCAATATATGTGATTGATGTGGGATCTCAACGCATCTCTTCATGCTCAGGATTGAATATCTAAAGGTAAAATTATAATTATAGGATTGATCTTTTTTTTTTTGGCATATTGCACTGGGAAGGCCAAAGGCAGCGTGAAGTATCATTACATAAGCATGATGCTAAGGTTAAGTGGCATCAAGTATGACAAGAGAAAGATCCAGATAACCGCGGTGACTAGAGAATGAAAGGGCAAACGACACCCTGAATCGACCTAAAAAGCAATGAAATTTGAGGACATATAAAAAGTCTAGGCATAACATTAAGCTGGAATACCAATGTAGTACAGAGCATCATGCAATCTAAAATTCATTACATTTTTCCAACTCAAATTCCTAGCTCCAAGGAAAGCTTTACCAAACCGCTATCCGGCTAGAAATCCTTTATGGCAGTGACTGTTAGGCTTTGAAGTAATAATACAAGAAAAAAAAAATGGTCGAAGAAATGAGAATGTTTAGATAGATATGTGGACACATTACAAAGGACATAATATGCAATGACTGTATGAGATATCAGTTTGACCCCTACCAAGAAAAAGATAACAAAAAATCCATTAAGGTAGTCTGAGTATGTGAAAAGAAGACTATTAAAAGCACCAATGAAAAGGATTGATAACATGATTTAGTCCCGTGAAAAGGGGTAGAGGAAGGCCAAAAGGACTTGGAAAGAGATTATTAAAAAACATCTCGTGATAAATAATATTACAAAAATTTAATTTTTGACCGAGTCCAGTGACATTGCATGAGCCATGTAGCTGACTTCACCTAGTGAGATGAGGCTTATGGTGTTGTTTCCAACTCAAATTCCTATAATCCAAATTAACACAGTTTATACATAAATGTGCACACACGAAAAGACGTATTGCTAATATACAGAAGTCATTTGACAAAGTTCACGGTTTGTAAATTTTTTATGTGCAAAAATAAGATCCGAACTGAAACATTATTTTATCTGGCAACATCGCAACAGACACAACGAGTATATAAAAAATTATATATCCAACACAAGCAATAAAAAAAGTAAAGTTCATCTAACCTGTCATTAATTCCTTCAAGCATCACATACTCAAATAGAACTTTATAGTTGTTTTTCAAGCAAAGCTCCTCTCGAAGTGTCTGAAGAAGCAAGTCCAGTTTATACTTTCGATTTATAGGCATTATCCAGTTTCTTACCTGACATATTAGATTCAAGAGTGACCAATCCTCCCTCTCTTCACATCCTTGCATTCTCATGTATGATTCCAAGTGGGTTATACTAGCGAATAACAGTAAAGTAACAAGAAATTTACCTCATCACTAGTTGCATTCAAACTAACAGCTAATGCACAATTGGATTCATGGAGGAAACGTTTGAGCTGTGGAACAAGCCCACTAGTTGAAACAGTGACCTTACGGGGACTGAAGTAAAGCCCTTGCTCATCCACCATTATATCTGCAGCTTTAATGACATTATCAATGTTATGAAGTGGTTCTCCCATGCCCTAAAATAAAAGTATAGCAGTTATTAGCTCGTAATAAAAACACCAGATCAGCAGTTCTGTTTTATCAATTTCTTCCCCTGCCCCTTTCCAGCACACGATATATTTATAAGCACAACAGAATTTATAGGAAGTACTAGAAGCAGATGTCCATAATGAGACATCTAGAAAAATAGGTAACTCTTTTTATAATGCTAATAGTAGTAAAAATAGAGAGCTTTGCCTTCACGTTTGTCTGAAATAGCCAAACTGAGGATAAATCAGAAGTAGGAATATCAAAACTTTTAGCTAAAAGCCTAGAATAGTATGACTAAATTGTTGATAAATAAGAAAGATACCCAGAAGTACTTATTTTAAAAACTGAAGGCATCTATATTCTAGAACATTAACATGGAAACACGGTCAGTTAAAAATGAAAAGACCACATAAGCATGCGTAGTATGAATAAACGTAAAAAGTCCACTTGCACAACAAAATCAATACCATGCTTTTGTTTCCAGGATAAGAAATATATCTATCATTATATTGACATGTCAATGCACAAAATGCAGGTTAAATATAGTAAAAAATCTGACAGGCAGAAGTGGCATCTAGCAAGGACGGGGTTGCAGTTTTGATCTACACAGATTGTTGATATGCAGTAAGCTTTAGAATTCTCAATGCAATTGTAGACCCACCATAAAGACAACATTTGTGATGGAACCAACTTCACTTGTGAGCAGCCGTCTGGCAAAAACAGCCTGCTCTACTATTTCTGCTGCAGAAAGATGTCTCCGAAGACCCATTCTAATAAAAAAATATGCATAATAAACTTGCAGGAAAAGTAAAACATAGTGTAACCACAGAATTTATCACAATAGGGTAAAATAACGCTTGCCTTCCAGTATAGCAAAATTGACAATTCATGGCACATCCAACTTGACTTGAAACACACACAGTAGTCCTACCTCTGTCACAAGGTATGACAACTGTTTCTATGACCATCCCATCATCCAATGTGAATAAAATCTGCAATATCCTGCGAGTTTAACAGTAAACAAGAGGACTCTCCACAGAACACAGCTAAATATGAGCAACCTATGCATGTAAGCATTATATGCCTAAATATCCTCCAGGCAACCTTCAGGTTGCATGTCATTGTGATGCTAGAGCTAGACGGATTAAATGATGAAAACATTAAACAAAACAGAGAGAAAGATCATTTTAACCTTCCTAGTTCCGTCAGATGCTGTGCGAATTTCTTTCAGAGCAAGTGCCTTGAACTCGGCATTTTCATTCAACATTTTCTTGAAATCTTTATTCAAACCTAAATCATAAGATCGATACGTAAAATAACTTCCAAGAATGACTAGTCAATTCAACTAGTTCAACTAAAAATCCATAAGCTATTCTTCATTATTTCACCGGGAAGATCCAAAAAACTATGTTCACTAATATTATTGTTCACTGTACTAAATACTAACATTATAAAACAACATTTTTGGCCCCCTTCTCAAATACATGCGGTTGTGAAATGAAGAAATAACCTTCCAACTCATCAATATGATGGGCCCAAATGTTGTTTCCATACATACGCTTCCATAACATCAGAGCCTGCCCAGGCCTGTATCCATGTGATTGAACCCATTTCTGTAGATTGACAATAGCCATTAGCCACTAATTCTGAGACAATAAATGGAAACTAAATACCCAATCCACACGTACTTTTCCGTTTACGAGATATTCAACATGAAATCGAAAATCCAACAGAGAAAACACTAGAAATGAAATTAAACAAGTTCAAATTCCGGTGACTTAGATAAGTAATATTTATTAAAAAATAGAAAATTTTCAGAGATATTTAAGGCTCTTACTTATCATGTCATTTATGCATTCATTAGAAGAACATGAAATAAAATACGCACAAACTTAAAATGTTTTTAAAAAGAAGAACGTACTTCAAGCTCAGGGTAAGTCATCCCTTTAAGAAGCATCTTCGAGCCTTTACTTGAAATTGCAACGCTTTCACCATTTCCTGCACCAAATAAGCATTGTGAAATTAAAGAGGCTAAAAGATAAAATACATAAAGCAAGACAAGTATTTATGCGGATATTTGAAATATTTGTGAAGAGTAGGGACCTAAATCAGAGAAGTTGTGGTCGTAAGCGGTTAAAGAAGAAGCAGAAAGGAAGCAGCGCGGGCGAGTGATAATAGAAGGGAGATACGGCGACGTTTTGGTGAGAGAGAAGGAGAACGGGGTGATTAAGTGATTGTGCGTAGAGGAAAGCAGAGGGCTGGGTAGAAGAAGAGTGGAGTTTGAAACTGCTGCTATCGCCATGCTCATCCAATGCTTCATGCTTCATTGCCTCGCAGTCACACACGACTATGACCGCCCAAACAAATTCCACACTAGACACATCTTAGGACACGACTTGTATTTTTATTTTTATCTAGCATGATTGGTTTGTGGTAAGCAATATTTTTAAAACTATATTGATTATTAAATCGATAGCATGGTTTATTGATTTGATTATAATTGAATCAGCAGCGATTAAATATATGTATATGTAATTAGGATAATATAATTAACAATTATAAAATTTTAAATTAATATAACAATTATATTACATATTTTTGTAATATATTACATATTTATATATAAAACTTTATAAATAAATAATTAAATGATAATTTATGTATAAATTTATATGTTTTTATTTATTTAAAAGATTTAAAATTTTAAAAATATTTTTTATTCTAAAAAATACTGACTTGAACCAGTTTTTTAATCATTGATTTTATTTAATGCTACCTAATTTTTTATCGATTTTTTGTTTTATAATTTTATAAAACTTTATGTGACGATGGTTAGATTAGTTCTTCATTTAACCAGTCTAATTATAAAAACTGCTTTGGTAAAATGAGTTATGAAATTCTTCCTAAAAAACGAGTTATGAAATTCTTATTTTGTTAAAGGATTTTAAAGAAAACAAAAATTGTTTAGTTTGAAATAATAATAAATATTTTTCAAATTAAAAAGGCTTCTAAATATTTAATAAAGAGAAAAAAAACATGAAAATTTAATTTAAAATTGAATCTAGACAAAAAAAAAAACTTTGTTTAATGAACTAGTTATCTAAAATACATTTAGATTAATTAACTTTGTAAGAATAATTACTTGTTCACCAACATTTTGATAAAGTATATGCGAAAAAAATAATTACATTTTTTAAAATTATTCTTTTCTACACATGAATTTTGATACGAATTGTTTAAATAAAATATATGATTATAAATTTTTAAGTAACATTTAAATTGATTTAACTTTTAAAAAATAATATAATCAAAATACAATTTAAAAAATTATTAATTAAAAGATTTATCTCACCATTACATTATATATAGTATTATAAAATATAACATGATCATTAGATTTATCCTTGTAAACTTTTTAAAGATTAAGTTAATTTTTTTTAGTATTTTTTCCATCGTTATTTTTCATCATATTAACTTGATTAGATTTATACCTGTAATTTTTTTTAAGAAAAAGTTGGTTTCCTTTAGTATTTTTTTCTTGCTATCTTTTTATCCTTTTGTCTACTTTGAGTAAAAAATTACATTAATTTTTTTTATTTTGTTTCTATCTATTTATATGTGATAATTAAATTATATGTGATAATTAAGTTAGTATATAGGTTGCTATTGTATAAGTGAATATATAATATATTTTATATTGTTAAAATTTAAATTATATATTAATTTTAAAGTTAGAATATTAATAATATAAATTAAAATTTATTTTATATGTAATTTTTTTTAATTATAAAAATTTGTTTAATTATCCTATTTTTACAAGAATAAATTTATTATTAATAAAAAATTTAAAAGTGAGGATTAGACAATCATTTAAATATTAATAAAAAATATTTTTTATATCAGTTAAAATAAATTTTCTAGATGACATAAAAAAAGCTACTATAAAAAGTTAAACTTGATGTAAAAAATATTTTTTACATTGGTTATTTTTTAAACTAAAGTAGAAAATTATACTTTTTACATCAGTTGTGACTATAACCAATGTAAAAAGTTAAATTTTTTACATCAATTGATGTCATAATTAATATAAAAGGTATAAGTTTCTACCTAAATTATGGTTATAATTAACATAAAAAGTAGAATTTTTTTTAAAATAAACTTTGAATTTGATACAATGCAGAAATTAAAGCTTGTTTTAAAATATTATATATATATATATATATATATATATATTTATATTTCCACACAGTCAAATTCTAGAATTACAGTTTAAAAATATCTAATATCTAATTATATATACTTTTCTATACATTTAAGTTACATAATTAATACCTCCATCAAATATTTACACCATCGCCTTTTAATATTGTCAATGTCCTCTTTAGATGGGTGAGTTAAATCATTGAATCTCTCACAGTTCAATTTCATAATTAAATATCATTATAGAAATTAAATAAAAACACATATATATATATATATAATATTTTAAGATGTGCAAACTAGAATTATTTGGATCCATGAATCAATAATATCTGTAAGTACAACGTTAAGCATATGACTCATAATATAGTATCTACATTTGGTGTCTACAACTTGTTTCTAAGACTATCAAAAATTGGAAAGTTAATTACAACATAATATAAGAAATAAATTATTAAATGAATAAATTTTTGAGTACTTGCACGAGGAACTATCCATGTTGATTTTTTGAGAACTGCTGAATATTTGCCCTTCGGTGGATTGTATGCATTCATTACTCTATGATATATAAAATAATTAATTAAGAAATATCGTTATTATAAAAATAAATATCATAGACCAAATAATATAAACTTACATATCAATATACTCTTTAATTTCTTTTCTTAGTTTAGTTTAAGTAGGGCATAGAAGGACAACCACATTTTAAGCAGGATAAATAATTATTAGTTGCTAGTAAGACCTGTAAACTTTTGTTAAGAATTGGTGAAAATACTTCAATTTTTTTTTAAATGAAACTTATTGAAAAATTAAAACCTAAGAATGGTAATATGGTCCGATGTCACACTTTCTTTACTGTTAGCCTACTCTGAATGTATGTTTGGATCTCAGTAGGCTTATTCCTGATCTTTTGGATATGTAAGGGATAAATGAAGCCATAAATGTGATTTCTTCCTCTTTGCATGCACAACCAATGGAGGTACCTTAAGTAATTTATATAAATGCGAGTAAGATACTTGGTAAAAGTGATATAGGTTCATAAATATATTTACATCATCCATAATTGTATCACAGATATGAAAAGTAGATCATTACCCCACAAGAGCTCTGTAATATCCTTCTTGGCGATATAGAAGGGGATAGAATTGTGGTTTCTTATGACATCTGCTTCCAAAATTAGTTGTAAACGATGGTATCCTATCTATGATACAAGTGCAAAGATTCATGTGTTTGGATCAAGTTCAAGTTCCTTTAGTTTAGGTGAAACATCCTCTTTAGCAACAACCTCAAGTTCCTAAACAATATATCATAAATATTAGTGATTAACCATGATATTTAAATGAAGTAGTAAAGTAGAGTGAAAAATTAATACTTTAGCTTTAAGATGTTGCATAAGACTTTTGGGCCATAGAATGAAATGATTCAGAGCCTATGCTACTATTTAAACCTTCTCAATAGGCATAGGGATAAGAGCATTTGCATCAATAACTTGTTCAACCACCACTACCCTTATTTTATCATCATCAATTTGGATGTGGTGTATTGTTGAACCCAAATGGTATACTTTTCCAATAACAACTACATGCAAAGGATCCTTTACATATAATTTATGGTCATCTAAGATTTGTAGAAACTGTTCATCCTCTGGTGGGTTTGAACTCACACCCACTATGTTACTTCTTTTTGTACTCACACCCCTAGGAGAATGATGTTGTTGGTCTTGTGTATTTTCTTGTTAGGAAAGTCCTAAAGATGCCAACTCCCACTAAACTCCTCTTTGAGCTTTTGCCCAATTTCATCTCTCAATTTTTATGCAAGCTCCTCATTAATCTCCCATCTCATCTCCTCTCTAATGGCATCCAACTCCTCCATAGACACAATTCATTTCCCATACAATAGTCTAATAGAAGGTGAACCAAAATGTGTTCATATCCCCACATCCCGTCCAACAGCATTGACACGACCTGGATGCTCTAGTTGTCCAATAGCAGTAGTGAGGATATCATCATGTCCTCTAAGCATAAAGGATTCTTAAGAACTTTGTTCAACTAGAGAATCCTACAAAAATATATGAATTGAAATATTAACAATGTCTTATTTGATATTATAAATAGAAAATAGTTTTTGACTCAATTACTTAAAATTCTCTCAGTTATAATATGAGATGGATCGAAGGTATACTCTCCAAAAGATCTTTATTGTGCTCTTTTTCATTTCTCATGGTGATTGGTTGGAGATGGAGTAGAAAGAAAACCAGAGGATGCTTTTCATTCTCTATGCTTTTGCTGCAAGATCCTCTCCTCCAGTAACTCAACCCCCACGAGACAATCTATTGGGGTAAAGGTTCTTTGAAAAAATTCCTTGTCCCTTTCTTCTTCTTCTGTCCTGTTTTGGTATATCAGGTTAATTTAAAAAAAATCCTATTTGTAAAATGAAATGTAATTGATATAGAAACAAAGATAAATTAACTTACAAGAAAGAAAAAATCCTGCTTATTTTGAACAAATGTCTGTCATGTGTCATCATCAAGGAATTGATATTCCTCATATGGAAAAACATCATTCAATGGCCCATATATATACTTACTCATAAGATGAGTCTTGAACCCCCTCCAACATTCACCCGCAAAGGAAAGTTATTTCCTCTTGAGTAGGTTAATGTTGGGTACATCAAAAGTAAGCTACATAACACAATAAAGATAAGTTAGTCAATGAAAATCATGTTTATTACAAGAATACTTAAAAAAAAGGCAAATGTTAACTATACCATGATGGTTTTTCAAATTTTCTCCATAGTACGAACTCCACATCATCCCTATCCTTCTTCAAGATACTAGCTTTACTACATCCAAGCAGGGAAACATAACTTTTCAATTTTATCTTGTTTGGCCCCATAGGATTCCCTGTTCTCTAATCAAATTCTATTGGAATCCTTTGATCACCACTTCACCTAAGGGTTAACGTCCCCAATTGTTTGGTTTGTTTTACCTTCTTTTTCCAAGCTTGGCTATTAGATCCACTTATTGAAGGAAGGTTCCCAGATGGATCAACAATGTTCTCATTAAAACATGTAAAATTTATAAGTTAAGAACTTCGATCAACCATTCATACTAGGATACATCTCAAGAGTCTGAATGATATCATCCAATGAATCCTTACTCAGTCCATCATTTATGAATTGAATTTTGTCCTCTCAATTTTTTGAAACCATTCCGGGGTTCTTGTATCTTGTGTTACAAGTCCACTTTGCACACTTGTAACAAGCTCTAATTCTTTTTTCCTTCTCTTCTTTGCATAGGAACTTCTTCCTATACCTGACATGTTTTGAACAAATGATTCTTGAAGTTTACCTGCTAAATGTACCTTAGCTTCAATGATCCAACAGACATCTTCTAGAAGGCCTAAGAGTGTTAGTACCCTCAATTGTTCAAGTCTACAATTGTAAATGTCCTTAAGAACATTTCGAGGAAAAGTAGGGAACCAAATTTTAATCCTTATGAGAGCTTTCTCCATTTGGTTTTTTGTACAAACACTCGAGTTATTGTTCCTACAAGCTCAATATGATGCAATGGTTGGGATGATTTAAGAGGTAAGGAGAAGAAGTTGAGAGATTAGTTAAAACTTGTAAGCGGAGAGTGTTAGAGAGGGGGAGCGAGAAAGAGAGAGAGAGAGAGAGAGAAAGAATAAAATAAAATTTCTAACCTTAGATCCTTCCCCCATATTTTATATTATACTTTTTCCAATTCAAGGATCATTAAATTTAGAAAGTCAATGACTTTCATCACCAATAATTATAGAACAAGTAAAGTAAAAGACATGAGAAAAGGGAAACTTCTCTTGAATTTATTGTAAGTATGTGGCATTGTGCAAATGCACTTCTTCCACCGTGTGCTCTTAAAAACCTTCGAAAAATGTTTTAAGACGATGTCCATTTACCTTGAAGGTTTTTGTATTACCTCATTTCTTATTTTCATTGCACCATAAGGAAAAATATTAGTAACTACAAATGGTCCTAACCATCTAAAGCATAGCTTACTAGACATAAGCTTCAATCGAGAATTGTAAAGGAGAATTTTTTGTCCAATGAAAAATTCCTTTCTTGCCAACTTTTTGTCATGAAGGGCTTTTATCTTTTTTTTTTTGTAAAATTTGGAGTTTTCATATGCTTCCAATAGAATTTCTTCAAGTTCTTGCAATTGAAGCTTTCTATGGATTCGTGCTTGGTCTAGACCTATGTTGCATTTTTTTACTGCCCAAAATGTTCTATGCTCTAATTCAACTGGAAGATGATATGTTTTACCAAAGACAATCCTATAGGGAGACATACCAATGGGTGACTTGTAGGCTATCTGTATACCCATAAAGCATCATCAAGGTGCAAGTCTTAATCCTTCCTATTGGGTTGAACTGTTTTCTCCAAGATTTTCTTAATCTCTCAATTAGAAATTTCAACCTGACCATTTTGTTTGAGGATGGTATAGGGTGTAAACTTTATGCATGAATCCATATTTGCAAAGTAGAGCTTCCATTATGTAATTGCAAAAATGAGTACCTTGGTCACTAATTAGAGCTCTATGAATGCTAAACATGCTAAAGATGTTAGACTTGATAAAATTTGCAACAACTTGAATATCATCAGTATGAGTGGCTTTTGCCTCCACTCATTTTGAAACATAATCAACAGTTAGCAAAATGTAAACAAAGCCAAAAGAGATAGGAATGGACCCATAAAGTCTATACCCCACATATCAAATACCTCACAAAAGAAAAGTGGTTGTTGGAGAATCTCATTTTTGTGTGAAATACTCTTTGTTTTTTGGCACTGCTCACAAGTTATGAATAATCTGTGTGCATTACAAAATATTGTAGGCCAATAGCAACCTGAGTCTAGTACTTTTCTAGCTATCCATTGTGGCCCAAAATGTCCACCACAAGCTAGGGAATGGCAAAAGGTAAGTACAAACTGGACTTCATGATCTGGAACACATCTTCTAATGATCTAATCACTACATGTCTTCCAAAGGTATGGTTCATCCCATATGTATTGTTTGACATTACTTTTCAACTTGGCAGTTTGCGATTTGGTGAAGTGTTTGGGTATTTCTTTAGTAACTAGATAGTTTACCAAATCTACTTACTAAGGATCCTTCCCGTGCAGATGATAGAAATGCTCTTCTAGGAATGAATCTGTAATCAAAGTTTCTTCAAAAGGTTGTTGGATCCGACTTAAATGATCTGCTACAAGATTCTATGCACCACTCTTGTCTTTAATCTCTAAATCAAATTCTTGCAACAAAAGCATCCAACGAATCAATCTTGGCTTAGCATCTACCTTCTTTAGCAAGTACTTCAAAGTTGCATGGTTAGAGAAAATGATAACTTTAGATCCAAGGAAATAGGAGCGAAATTTATCTAATGCAAACACAATTTCCAAAAGCTCCTTCTTAATATTTGTGTAATTGGATTGGGCTACATCCAGTGTGCGAGAGGCATATGCAATGATATAAGATCTCTTGCTAACTCTTTGAGAAAGTACAGCACCAAGGGCATAATTAAATGCATCACACATTGATTCAAATGGAAGCGTCCAATCAGGTGGTTGAATGATGGGAATGGTTGTCAACCGCTTCTTTAGTTCATCAAACATATCCTTGCAAGCTTGATCAAGCACAAATTTTTTATCTTTTTATAGTAGTTTAGAAAAAGGTTGTGAAATCTTGCTAAAATCCTTGATGAATCTTCTGTAAGAACTTGCATGACCAAGTAAAGAACGTACTTATCATACAAAAGTGGGGTAAGGTAGAGAAGTAATAATGTCTATCTTGGCCTTATCAACCTCTTAGCCTTTACTAGATACCAAGTGTCCTAAGACTAACCTTTTGTTACCATGAAATGACATTTTTCAAAATTCAAAATAAGGTTAATCTTGATACATTTGTCCAAAACTCTAGAGAGGCTTTCTAAGAAATCTCTATTAAGGGTAATTTCCTATCCTAGCTTCCAGGTTGATCTAACGCATAAACTCTAAGCATATCCTCTAAGGTTTTAATGAACCTCTCGGTCTGTCCATTAGTTTGAGAGTGATACATTATGCTTAAGCGTAACTTGGTTCCAAATGCCTTTTGCAAAGCTCCCCATAACTTAGAGGTGAACATGAGATCTTTATATAACACTATGGACAACAACATTCCATGTAACCTCATAATCTCCTTGATGTATATTTGTACCAATTGTTCTAGGTAATAGGTAACCTTAATAGGTAGGAAATGAGCAGATTTGGTCAATTGATCCATTATTACCCAGATTGCATCAAATTCACCTTGTGTTCTAGGTAAGCTTACTACAAAATCCATAGAATTTCCTTTCCATTTTCGCTTAGGTATTAAAGGTTGTAGTAATCCTATGGGTTTCTGATGTTCTATCTTGACCTTCTGACACACTAGACATCTATTCATAAATTTCTATACATTCTTTTCCATTCCTATCCACCTGAATTGCTTTATCAAGTCTTGATGCATCTTAGTGATTCCTAGGTGTACAATAAAATGGCTCTTATAGGCTTCTTCTAAGATTCTCCTACATAGGTCTTCTCAGTAGGTACATGGATATGCCTTTACTTCCTCCACGCCATCTCGGTCTAAGGTTATTTCTTCCAATTACTTTCTCTCATTGCAGTAATCCATTTTTGAATTCTGCATCTCCTTTCTAAGCTTCTCTTAATTCTATTTTAAAGTCGCTAGTCACTTGCAAGTGACTCAACTTAATGGTCCCTCCCATCACAGTTACTCCTAGGTTTATGTCTCTAAAACTTCTTATAAGATTCATCTTTTTCACCATCAGCCAAGAGGCATGCAATGTTTTTTTTGCTCAACACATTAGCTACCACATTGGCATTTCCAAGATGGTAGTTCAACCTAAAATCATAATCCTTTAAGAAATCCATCCATCTATGTTGCCTTATATTTAACTCTTTTTGATCAAATAGATACTTGAAACTCTTATGTTCAAAAAATATCTCAAACCTTACCCCACACAGGTAATGCCTCCATATCTTAAAGGCAAACACTATCACTGCTAGTTCTAGGTCATGGGTAAGGTAATTGGTTTCATGAGTTTTCAACTGCCTAGAGGCATAATCCACTACCTTCCTTTCTTACATGAGTACACAGTCTAGACTTCTACATGAGGCATCATAATAGACCTCAAAAGCTTCATTGCGGTTTGTCAATACTAACACTAGAGTTGTGGTCAATCTCTCTTTCAAATTTTGGAAGCTTCCTTCACACTAAGGAGTCCATAGGAAAGGAGTACTCTTCCTGGTGAGCTTGGTTAAGGGTAAGAATATTTGGGAAAACCCTTGAATAAACTTATGATAATATCCAGTTATTTCTATAAAGCTCCTTATTTCTCCCACTGAGGTTGGTCTTTCCCATTTGGTAATAACCTTTACTTTACAAGCAACTCTACTTCTTCCTATCTAGAATTCACACTTAGACAATTTTTCATACAATTCCTTACTCTTAAGGATATTTAGGAAAATTTTAATGTGTTCCTCATGCTCCTTTCTTGTTCGAGAATAGACAAGGGTGTCGTCTATGAATACGACCATAAACTTATCCAAGTAAGGTCTGAAAATTTGGTTCATGTAATCCATGAAAATCGCCAAAGAATTTATCATCCAAAGGACATAATTGTGAATTTGTAATGGCCATAATGAGTTATAAAGGCTATCTTAGGGATATCTTTGTCTCTTACTCTGATTTGATGGTATTTCGACCTTAGGTCAATCTTTGAAAACACTATAGCTCCTCTCAATTGGTCCAGCAAATCATTTATCCAGGGTAATGGGTATTTATTCTTAATGATCACCCTTATTTAATTTTGGCGATCCATACACAACCTCATGCTACCTCCTTTTTCTTCATGAATAATGTTGGAGCTCCCCATAGTGATACACATAGTTGGACAAGCTTCTTAGCTAGCAGCTCTTTTAACTAGGTTTTTAACTCAGCTAACTTAATCGGTGATATTCTATATAGGGCTATAGATATAAGTTCGGTTCTAGATACTAACTCTATTAAAAATTCACTTTCTCTTATGGGCGAGAACTTGGGCATATCATCAAGAAATACCTTAGGATACTATCTTACTACAAGAATTTTCTCAACTCTCTTCTCTATTTCAACCCTACTAGTCAAAAGGAGAATGTATCTTTGCCTTTCACTCCTACTACAACCTAAACTAAGCGAGTTCAAAATAAATTCTATAGTTTTGACATAATTATTCATAACAGGAGAAAAAGTAATAAACTTATTCAGGCAGTCAATATATACATGATTCTTGGAGATACAATCCATTCCTAAGACTATATCCAATCCAATTGAAGGAAAATAGATAAAATCATATTCAAATACTTTATTAAATAAGGAGAAATATAATTCAAACAACTTAGACAAGTTTTTACTAGTTTACTGGTAAGAGAAAAAAATCAATAAATCATATGGAAGTTCAGACACAAAATCCTAGTCTTTTCACGTAATCATGAGAAATAAATGAATGCATGGCACCAAAGTCATATAACATATTTAAAGTTTATCTGTTTAAGAGACACCTACCTCTTACAAGATCATTGGGGGTAGTTTGCTTCCTAAGCATGACTCTCCCTTGATGTTGTGGTCTGTTGGGAAGGGCTGACATCCTTTCTGTGCAGTTTTTTGGAAAATGACTTGTCTTGCACAAGTATAGTAGCCATTTGACCCCACAGGCAGGGTCTATCTTCATGACTAATTCCGCACCTCTTGCATTGCGGATTGGTGGGTGGTTTTTAGGCATTAGAAGATTTCCCTTGAGGTCTCTTCCCTTTCTGTCCCTTTTGGGGAAAAGGCTGTTTAGTAAACTTTGGCTTGAACTGGCTTATCTAAGGTGCCATCCTCCTTCCATACGCCCTAGCCTTGGTAATAGCCAACTTCTTATTGTATTCTTTACTTAAGCAGTTTTTGTTGACCAATCGACCAAAGTCTTGTATTTCCACAAGACCCACGATTGCAAGGAGGTCTTCCCTCAACCCTCTTTAATACCTCTTACACTTCCAAGCCTCATCTGGGTGTCTATGATAAAGGGCAAAATATTTGCACAGCTGTTCAAATTTTGCTATGTACTCTGCTATAAACATACTTCCTTGTTGTAGACGAAGGAACTTAACTTCCTTCAAATCCTGTATTAACCATGGGAAATACTTCTCACAAAAGGCCTCCTTGAAAACATCCTAGGTTATAGGATTCTCACTGGCCTCCAATACCCTTTTGGCCTCATCCACCAGAACTCGGCATCTGCCTCTAGCATATATGTGGCATATGTCACCTTTTGTTCTTCATTGCAGTCTATAACTATAAAAATTATCTCCATGGCCTTAATCCACTCATCAACCTTGTCAGGGTTCAAGGATCCCCAAAAGCTAGATGGATTCGTCTTTCGAAACTTTGCAAAGCTTTGACGGTTATGGTTTGCTGTGGAGGTGTTTATAGTGCCCCCATTGTTCTTTGAGTGCTTGTCTATACGGTCCATCATCCTTTGCATGACCATCACCATGTCCCTTAGAATGGCGCTTAAATCCAGTGGGGCTTCCAGGGTTTCTACATTTCTAGTGTGGCCTCTACCATGCCTTGTCTCTACTATTGGTTCCTAAACACATGCATGGAAATAGAGGTGATAAAACTCAATACTGAAATCAAGCATGTTAGAAACCAATTTTCAAAAGTAAAAGGCAGTCATGCATGTAGATTACCAACGAAATTCAAAACATGACTAATAATTCTAATGTAGAGAACATATGTATGCTCTAGAAGCATAGTCAAACCATCCATAAGATCCATTAGGATGAACTACTTTGATACCATAATGTAACATCCTAAAAATAAAGCTTGTTTTACGCTTAAGTAGTATCAACAATTTCATTATTAGACTGTTACCTCATGATGCAGAAAACTTTTAAGAAATTCCTAATATTTAAAATACAGGAAAACTTTTCTTTTTTTAAAAAAAACTTTGTTAAAAATGTTTATTTTTAAAACTTTGTTAGAAATGAAATCCTCGTTGTAGCGATTAATGTAACGTAAAAGAAATATCCGAACATTATTACTCATGTTAATGTGATCGTATAATATACAGTCATACAAGCAATACAAGTACATATTAATTATATAGGCTTATTTCTTTTTGTTACAATCACTTACGTTCAATAGTTAGCATAAACATTTATAAAATATATTATCACACAGTCCATTAGGTTAAGAGAAAGCTAAGTTAAGACATTAGTGACTTTATATACTTACTTATATGCATTATATTACAATTTTATATATCACTTTTTTATTGAGCAGAATTACAAGTTATCACAAATACAAACATGTCAGAAATTATACAAACTTTATAGTTACACAATCCATATTTATACATACTTAGTTAAAGTTAAGTTAAGGCATCTAGGCCTTTACACACCTAGTTACATACACAGCTTCTACTACCATATACACACATCACATATATTATGATACAAAACTACATACTAAATAATTAGAATACAATCATCCAACTATATTTATAAAATATACATTATTGGGTCAGACTAAGTTCCCATTAATGCTTCAGACATAAATATTTTGAAACTTCAACCACTCGCTTACATTATCAACCTCTACGAATACCACCAATTTCACAAACAACATTATTTGGAGTTAGGAAAGAAAATGGTGGGAGAGGGATGAGAAACTAAGTTTCTCAGTAGGATTCTATCCTAATTATAGTGTTAACATTTTCAACCCAGCCACTTCAATTTATTTAGAAACATGACATGCATACATGTTCACTTTTACATTTTTAGAAAATCTTTAACTAAAATGGATTTCTTTTACAGTTGCAGAAACTAACTTCGATCACAAGCATACAAGTCACTTATTCTGAATTTCATACATCTTTCACTCTCTTAAGATCACATTGCATTACATCATAGATATCATTTAACTATCATTTTATTCATGCCTTACTCATAATTCATTTTCATTCTCGAGGCACCCTTTCCATGACAATTTAATATAAGGATATTCATTCATGTCTTACTCATAATTCATTCTTATTCTCTAGTCACCATTTTCATGACAATTTAATTTAAGGCATATTCTTAACAATCATAGTCAAACAATATCTTTCATTTCCCACATACTTTACCTTCTACTCTAGGATATGAGCTCATTCTAGATGGTTGTCATCATCATAATTTCTTAAAGCCCTATGACTTTCATATGGAAAGCTTTGTCATCTTGTCCCAACCGCAATTACGACGAGACGACGAACTCGCTAAAATTTTAAAAGTAGTTTTATTGGTCAATGTGGAGTCGCCACCAAATTTTTATTTAAGGGAAAAAGATTTGGAAAAAACCCTGACTCAAGGATGAGATTCGAAGTTCGGGAGTCGGTTACGAATGGGGAAGGTGTTAGGCACCCCACTCGCCCGTTCTGACGAACGATACCTTAAACTGAGTGTGTGATTTTTGAAATTGTTTGATCCCTTTAATTAGCATGGAAATAAAAAACTTGATGGAGGTTAGCCTGACAAGACTTGACCTGCTCCTACGTATTCCCTGATGCGATGGGAAACTCAAGGCTTACGTAGTTCTGGTTTGTGAAGGCTTGACCTTTGGAAGTGTTTTAAAAGGAAGGGGATTTTGCGAAAAGAGTTTTATTTTTCTTGGGGGGAACCTTTTGTCCACTCATGCACAAGGTCCGAGGCAGTTAAGGCTGCACTGGGGTCTATACAAACTACTAAACATCGAATAGCAGTGTAGACCATCAGTTTCCCGTTTAGAGTTCGTCGCGTGAGACTGTAGATCCCAAAACCGTTGGAAAAGAATTTTATTTTTGGAGGAACTTTTAGTCCACTCATGCACAAGCTCCGAGGCAGTTAAGGCTACACGAGGGCCTATACGAACCTGTTGTGCGTTTACTATGCGTACAAATTTTTACCCACGGGCAAGTGCACCCGTCGGTGTAGAAAGGGGTATTTAAAACCCTTAATATCGTTCCCACAGAGACTATTTTAACAATCTTAAAAAATATTAAATCCTAATTTTTGAGCTCACCAGAAAAAGGTTTGTTTAGAAATATTTAAAGTGAACGAAGAAAAAGAACAAAAGGAAAGTAAGCGATTTAGAGATAAAAGGACACAAATACGAGTTTAATTATGGAGAGACATGGGACTTTGGTTTCCCTTATAATTTTACCCAATTTCACCCCAACTCCCTTATGAATGATTTAAGTCAATTGCTAATCATCCGTTCTTATTCTATTACTACCCAATGATCATGCAATAGCAATATTCTTTCCCTCTAGTTACTACCCCCAATGATCATGCAAGGTATATAATTAAGAGAAGCATAAAGAACATGCGGATTTGTTAAATTAATAACGGATTAGAAATCAAGGATTCCGATTGATTCTCCAAAACCTTTAGATTCAATTTACCTTATAGTTTCGTTAATTAGGCAATGGTACGATCCCCTATCCCCTAATTAACTTAGAAATTAATTCTCATTAATTAATTATGCATAATAAGGAAAACAAATTGAATAGAACTACACAATCATTCATAAAAAGGAAAAGGGGTTCAATTGGTTATATTATAAGTTTCACCAAAGCCCCATAATTTGGGGATTAGTTACACATCGAGAGATAAGACAAACAAAAACATACTAATCCTAGAAAACAATCCATAATCCTAATTTAAAAAAGAGAATGACAAAACCGTAATGTTAGCAAAGCTAACAATAGGACGTTGCAACTCGTACTGTGGAAGAGCTTCTATCTCCAAATCCTACGGAGAGATATCGAGGATACTAAAAGTGGTGTCTTGAATAGTGTGGTAAAGCCTTCTTTTTATAGACACGGATTAGGGTTCCAACGTAGTGGGTCGGGCTTGACCTAGTCGTTCCCTTAATCGTCATGATTATTCTAAGTCATCTTGCAATGTTGTAGGGCTAACGTGGCACTATACACTAAAATATGACATTATCACGTTATCAAGGCTGACGTGCCATTATTGTATTAAACGTGACATTGTCGCAGTAGATGCTCTATCTTTTTATGCCCCTTTTACCCTCTTTTCTTGCTCCAAAACTTGTGTATTTTCATATTTCTTACTTGCATGACCATTCCTGCAAAAATAAGGAAAATTAGGTAGAATTACAATTAAATAATTATAAATTATATTATAATTATAACTAATTTTCCGTAGATAAATCAACAGAATGGCAGTTTATCACATCCTCAAACTTAAACATTGTTTTTCCTCAAACAATATCCCAATGAATGACAATGTAGCAAGTATAGAATCTAGAAACCTCACATATTAAGCATGCAGCAACCAAGCATAATTACCATCATGAGAGCAATTAATAATAATCCAATTAGGACCTTAGTTCCTTGAAATCAAGTATCACACATAGATGTGGTCACTCTTCTCACCATCTTTCAACTGTATATGGGTATAGATCATTAGCACTCTACTCCTCGCAACTGTACACTACCATAGGCTTGCCTATAAACCTCAAATCTCCACTGAGAGTCAAATTGCACACAAGAATCAAAAGGGCTTCATCAAGGTTGTAACGTGGCTAAAGGGATTGTATAATTAGGTATGATATAAGAAAGAAGGAAACACAAAGGTTTTCTTTTCATAATATTTTCAATAACTTTTACCCTTAAACGTTAAGCAAATTTCTTTGGTTTTCATGATTTGACAATTTTTTTATTTTTATTTTTTTCATTATTTTGTTTTTGAGCTTTTTTTTTTAATACTTGTACTTTTCCAAGAATTTATTTTGCTTTAGTTATAATTTAAGGGTACTTGAAATTATCACACGTAATTAAGGGCACCAAAGAATATAATTTTCAAGGTGTTAAGCTCAAAGGGGCACTAAATGATATCTAAGTCTAGGTCTAATCAAAGAAACCTAATTTGCCTTTATCATGTTCTTGTTATGCAATCAACTTACATAAGCCTTGACAAGGTTTCAAGTCAAGTTCTAGAGTGTACAAGTCGAAGGAAAATCATTCAACAAAAAGAGAGATTGTGTGCAACCTCAATTAGGTCCAATCCTCACTATAGCTATTCTAGTGTGAGACAAGACAACAAGGAACACGACTAATTATCAATTATTTTCATCAAAAGTTCTCATGTCCTCATTAGATTCAATTAATGTTTGCCACAAAATATTAGAGATCCCTATACCCTAAATTCACTAGCATTCCAAACAAAATTAAGCATATAGGGATATCACAAGGAACAATAATTTTTAGAAATCATGAGGAGGGAGGTATCCCTCCTCAAACTTAATCTTCTACCATTCTCTTAATTCACTGGAAAAATTAATTACCACAATAGATAGAAGAATCAAAAGAAGAGGAAGGATAAGAAATTTTGATAAACGAATAGGAGGGAGAGAGTCTCCCTCCTCAAACTTAAGCTCTTGTATACACATACATATATGTTGTAGTGAAGAGTAAAAGAGAACTTCCCTGAAAAAGTAGCACTGAGGAGGGAGAAAGGACTCCCTCCTCAAACTTAGAGACCATCTGTACCCTCAATACTTTTCCTGGTGGGTGCTAATGGTTGGAGAAGAAGTCCTATTGCATTGGATTAACCTTATCAGACACTAAACATACATGTTAGAGACAGAAGATAATAAAAATGCATCCTAAAAATAGGTTCTATACATCCATGTGAGAAAGAAAGAAGAAATTTTTTTTTTTGTAATTATACAAATACATAAAGGAATAAAAATTACCTAATATCCTAAAATAAATAATCATAATAATTTATTGAAAAACAGGTTGCCTCCTGAAAGCGCTTGTTTTACATCACGAGCCTGATGTACCTTCACCCAACGACTAAGAAGAACCATGGGTGGTTACCTGTGGTTCTTCTAATCGCATAATGATGTGTTCCTTAGATGCACCTTCCTCATAATGTTTGACCCTCTGTCCATTTATCTTAAAGGTCTCCCCATTTTCCTTTATGAGTTCTAATACTCCATAGGGGAGTATTTTGTGTACTTCATATGGGCCACTCCACCTGGACTTTAACTTCCCTGGAAATAAACGAAGACGTGAGTTATAGACTAGCACCTTCTCCCCTGGTGAGAATTCACGCTTCCGAATGTGTTTGTCATGCCATCTTTTTGTCCTCTCTTTATATAGCCTTGAGCTTTCATATGCTTCCAATCTAAATTCATCTAACTCATTGAGTTGAAAATGACGCTTCTCCCCTGCATGCTGCAAATCAAGATTAAGAAATTTTGTGGCCCAATAGGCCTTGTGTTCCAACTCAACAGGAAGATGACAAGCTTTTCCAAAAACTAATCTATATGGAGACATACCAATAGGAGTTTTATATGCAGTTCTATAAGCCCAAAGGGCGTCATCCAACTTCAATGACCAATCTTTCCTAGAAGTATTAACAGTTTTTTCTAAAATTCTTTTTAACTCCCTATTCGAAATCTCTACTTGACCACTAGTTTGGAGGTGATAAGGAGTAGCAATCTTGTGGGTAACACCATAGTGTTTCAAAACTTTTTCAAACTGTTTGTTAAGAAAATGGGTGCCATTATCACTAATGATTGCTCGAGGGGTTCCAAATCTCGTAAAAATATTTTTCTTTAAAAATCTTATTACTCCCCTAGCATCATTAGTTGGTAATGCCACAGCCTCTACCCACTTGGAAACATAGTCAACTGCAACCAGAATGTATGCATTATTTAAAGATTTAGGAAAGGGTCCCATAAAATCAATACCCCAAACATCAAATATATCACACACAAGAATGTTATTTAGGGGCATGTCATGCTTTCTTGATATATTACCACTCTTTTGACAATGGTCGCAAGATTTTGCAAAATTGAAAGCATCTCTAAATAAAGTGGGCCAAAAGAAACTGCATTGTAACACTTTGTGAGCAGTTCTATTAGGACCAAAATGGCCTCCAGCCTCTCTTGAATGACAATGAGTCAAGATAGCATGAGTTTCCTCCTCAGGCACACATCTTCTAATCAATTTATCCCCACATATTTTAAACAAAAAAGGTTCTTCCCAAAGATAATGTTTAGCATCAGAAAGAAATTTCTTATGTTATGCATATGAAAGATCTGGAGGAAGGATATTACCTGCCAAGTAATTTACCAAATCTGCACACCAGGGGGTATGTGAAACAGCTAACAATTGTTCATCTGGAAACGTCTCCTTGATCACTTCTTGCGCAGGGAGTTGTACAGAAGGATCCACTCTAGATAAGTGATCTGCAACCATATTTTCTGCTCCTTTTTTTTCTTTGATTTCCAAGTCAAACTCTTGAAGGAGGAGTATCCATCTAACAAGCCTAGGCTTTGAATCCTGTTTAGAGAGAAAATACTTGATAGCAGAATGGTCAGTATAGACAGCTACTTTAGACATAATCAAGTAAGGTCTAAACTTATCGAAGGCAAATACTACCGCTAACAACTCTTTCTCTGTGGTAGTATAGTTTCTTTGAGTCTCATCTAAGGTTTTACTTGCATAATAGATGACGCAAAACACATTCTCCTTTCTTTGTCCCAAGCCGCTCCTACAGTTGTATCACTGGCATCACACATTAGTTCAAAAGGTAAAGACCAATTAGGGGCAATTACAGTAGGAGAATTTATCAGTTTGGTTTTAAGAGTTTCAAAAGCAGAGAGACATGCATCACTAAAATCAAAGGAGACATCTTTCATCAATAAATTGGAAAGTGGTTTTGCAAGTTTTGAAAATTCTTTTATGAATCTCCTATAAAAGCCTGCATGACCAAGAAAACTCCTAATAGCTCTAATATTTTGCGGAGGGGGAAGTTTAGAGATTACCTCAACCTTGGCTGGATCAACCTCAATACCCTTTTTAGAGATCTTGTCTCCTAAGACAATACATTCACTTACCATGAATTGACATTTTTCCCAGTTAAGAACTAAATTAGTTCTCTTGCATCTTATCAATACCTACTCTAAATTTTGTAAACATTTATCAAAAGAGGGACCATAGACAGAAAAGTCATCCATAAAAACTTCCAGGCAATCCTCTAGTAAATCAGAAAAGATAGACATCATGCATCTTTGGAAAGTAGCGGGAGCATTACACAACCCAAAGGGCATTCTCCTATATGCAAAAGTACCAAAAGGGCATGTAAACGTGGTTTTTTCTTGATCTTCAAGAGCCACAGGTATTTGCATATAACCAGAATAACCATCCAAACAACAATAAAAGTCATTACCAGATAATTTTTCTAACATTTGATCAATAAAAGGAAGAGGGAAATGATCTTTACGGGTAGCCTCATTTAACTTTCTATAATCAGTACATACCCGCCAACCAGTTACCTTCCTTATTGTGATTAGCTCTTTTTTATCATTTTCCATGACCGTAGTGCCTCCCTTTTTTGGGACAACCTATACAGGACTCACCCAAGGACTGTCAGAAATAGGATATATTATACCTGCATCAAGAAGTTTGATAACCTCCTTCTTAACTTCTTCTTTGAGGTTTGGGTTGAGCCGCCTTTGTGGTTGCACCATAGGTTTAAATTCCTCCTCCATGTGAATCTTGTGGGTGCAAATCATAGGGCTTATGCCTCTAATGTCATGAATGGACCATCCAAAAGCTTCTTTATTTTCCCTCAAGACTCTTAACAATTTCTCCTCCATTGTTCCTATAAGGTTAGAAGAGATAATAACAGGGAGAGAAGACGGAGGAGGTAAAAATGCATACTTAAGATTTGAAGGAAGAGGCTTGAGTTCAAGCATCGGAGGTTCTTCAATTGATGGCTTAGCCTTGGCGGTTCCAAGGCCTTCTATAACATCAAACTTGTTGCCTCGATCTCCAATTTTCTTGTGTATGCCAGCTTCTAACATCATCAATTCCTCTGTACGTTCCTCAAAGTCACTCATGGCATCAACATCAAACACTAATAGTTTTTCCAATGTATCTTTAATCAATACATCCTGCACAAAAGGAAAACTTAAAAAGGGAAAGGGTTCAAAAGAATTTATAATATTACAAGAGTCAAATGTTTTTAGGTGTTTTAGGGAGTCAAAAACCCTAAACACAACTTCTTCATTATCAAGCCTCAACGTGAGTTTTCCTTGTTGCACATCAATAATAGTCTTCCCAGTGGCCAGGAAAGGTCTTCCCAAAATGAGTGGAATCTCTTCATCTTCCTCCATGTCAAGCACAATAAAGTCAGCAGGGAAGATGAACTTGTCCACTTTCACCAAAACATCCTCCACTATCCCTCGCGGGTGTGTGATAGTCCTATCTGCAAGCTGCAAAGAAATAGTGGTAGGTTTGGGCTCATTCATACCCAACCTTCTAAAGACAGACAATGGCATTAGATTAATACTAGCGCCTAGGTCACACAAAGCTTTATCAAAATATGAATCACCAATAGTACAAGGTATAGTAAAACTCTCTGGATCCTTCAGCTTTGGTGGTAGTTTCCGAAGAAGAATAGCAGAGCACTCCTCATTGAGCTTGACAGTCATATACTCCTCAAGCTTCTTTTTATTACCCAAAATCTCCTTCAAGAATTTCGCATATTTAGGCATCTGGGAAATGACCTCCACAAAGGGGATGTTGATTTTTAATTGCCTTAAGATGTCTAAAAATTTGGCAAATTGATGGTCATTTTTATTTCCTTTTAACCTTAGAGGAAAAGGTACAATTGGTTGGTAAGAATTTATAGGGAGTTTCTTAGGATCCTTCTCTATAGTCTCCTCAACATTATCCCTATTTTGTTTTGGACTCCCATCAGTAGGAGTTGAACGGTTATCAATATCCTTGGTTTCCTTTACCTTTTCTTTTCTCACTGGCATCTCCAATTCTTTTCCGCTCCTAAGAGTAACTGCATTAGCTTGCTCCTTTGGATTCACCTCGGGCTGGCTAGGTAAAGTCCCGGGAGTTCGTTGTGTCAAAAGGTTAACGAGCTGGCCCAGTTGATTTTCTATATTTTGGAATCGTGATTCCATATTTTGAAATCGTGATTCTAAAGATGCTTGCTCCTTCCTTTCTTGCCTGTAACCTCCTTGGTTCTGTGTGTGAGGGGGCCTGTAAACATTTTGAGCATTGTTAGTATGATTATTACCTTGATGTCCTCCCCAAGAGAGGTTGGGGTGATTCTTCCAAGTGGGGTTATAAGTGTTTCCCACATAATTAGCCTTTTCATTTTTTTGGGCTATATTAACTTCAGCCATGCATCCTTCATCATTGAGACTTATGGATCCACAAGGATTACACAAGTTAGGTTCATATGCCACTAGAGTTTGGATAGGCAAGGTACATCGTGTCTGTGCTTGCATAAGTACCTCCATCTTTTTATTTAAGGCCACTATCTGACCTGCTAGTAGAGCAGTATGGTCAACTTGATACATTCCTGCTGGTTGAGTATCTTTCTTCCTTACATGTTTATCAGCAGATCTCCATTGATTGTTGTTAGCGGCCAAGTTCCCTATGATTGTCCATGTGTCCTCTGGAGGGTTATGTAGGATACCTCCACCAGATGCTGCATCTATAACGGCTCTATTGGCATAGGAAAGACTATTATAAAATATCTGTACAAGATGAGGTATTTGGTACCCATGATGTGGGCACCTTCGGAGAAGGTCCTGAAATCTATCCCAAGCCTCACAGAGGGACTCATTTTCATATTGAGTGAAGCTAGAAATCTCCACTATGATCCTGGACTGCATCGATTGTGGAAAGTATTGCGTCAAGAATAGACGCTGTAATTGTTCCCAGGTAGTGATGGATGCTTCCGGCAAAGAGTTTAGCCAATCGTTTACCTTTTCAGTGATGGAAAAGGGAAACAATTGTAATCTAATGACATCTTGTGAAACACCGTTTATTCTGATGGTCTTTGTTAGCCTCAGAAATTTTCTAATGTGGAGATGTGGGTCATCTGAGGCCATCCCTCCAAATTGAAGCGAGTTCTGAATCATGTTGATAAGGGCAGGCTTCAATTCGATGTTAGGAACACCTTCAAGTGTTGGGATTAATATGCTGCTTCGTAGGCCCTCACCACTTGGGGCCATGTAATCTAATAGTGTTCTTCGTCTTTGTGCTGCCATCTTTCTTGCTTTGGTTTCTCGTCTCAACCTTCTAGCTGTTTTCTCTATCTCAGGAATAAACTGCAATTGAGGAGCTCGAGAACGAGTTAGCATAAACAGACAAAAGATCACACAAAGGAATAAGAATAAAAACTTTAATCTTTTTATTTTTATATATATATTTTTTTTATTTTTAAAATTTTTTTATATAAAATATGTCTCAAGCAATTAAGATTTAAACTTTAAAGATTGTTGAAAAATAGTCCCCGGCAGTGGCGCCAAAAACTTGTTGTGCGTTTACTATGCGTACAAAGTTTTACCCACGGGCAAGTGCACCCGTCGGTGTAGAAAGGGGTATTTAAAACCCTTAATATCGTTCCCACAGAGACTATTTTAACAATCTTAAAAAATATTAAATCCTAATTTTTGAGTTCACCAGAAAAAGGTTTGTTTAGAAATATTTAAAGTGAACGAAGAAAAAGAACAAAAGGAAAGTAAGCGATTTAGAGATAAAAGGACACAAATACGAGTTTAATTATGGAGAGACATGGGACTTTGGTTTCCCTTATAATTTTACCCAATTTCACCCCAACTCCCTTATGAATGATTTAAGTCAATTTCTAATCATCCGTTCTCATTCTATTACTACCCAATGATCATGCAATAGCAATATTCTTTCCCTCAAGTTACTACCCCCAATGTTCATGCAAGGTATATAATTAAGAGAAGCATAAAGAACATGCGGATTTGTTAAATTAATAACGGATTAGAAATCAAGGATTCCGATTGATCCTCCAAAACCCTTAGATTCAGTTTACCTTATAGTTCCGTAAATAAGGCAATGGTACGATCGCCTATCCCCTAATTAACTTAGAAATTAATTCTCATTAATTAATTATGCATAATAAGGAAAACACAATTGAATAGAACTACACAATCATTCATAAAAAGGAAAAAGGGTTCAATTGGTTACATTATAAGTTTCACCAACGCCCCATGATTTGGGGATTAGTTACACATCGAGAGATAAGACAAACAAAAACATACTAATCCTAGAAAACAATCCATAATCCTAATTTAAAAAAGAGAATGACAAAATCGTAATGTTAGCAAAGCTAACAATAGGACGTTGCAACTCGTACTGTGGAAGAGCTTCTGTCTCCAAATCCTACGGAGAGATATCGAGGATACTAAAAGTGGTGTCTTGAATAGTGTGGTAAAGCCTTCTTTTTATAGGCACGGATTCGGGTTCCAACGTAGTGGGCCGGGCTTGACCTAGTCGCTCCCTTAATCGTCATGATTATTCTAAGTCATCTTGCAATGTTGTAGGGCTAACGTGGCACTATACACTAAAATATGACATTGTCACGTTATCAGGGCTGACGTGACATTATCGCATTAAACGTGACATTGTCGCAGTAGATGCTCTATCTTTTTATGCCCCTTTTACCCTCTTTTCTTGCTCCAAAACTTGTGTATTTTCATATTTCTTACTTGCATGACCATTCCTGCAAAAATAAGGAAAATTAGGTAGAATTACAATTAAATAATTATAAATTATATTATAATTATAACTAATTTTCCGTAGATAAATCAACAGAATGACGGTTTATCAGAACCTCTGAACATCGAACAACAGTGTAGACCGCCAGTTTCCCGTTTAGAGTTCGTCGCATGAGACCGTAAATCCCAAAGTATTTTGAAAAGAACTTTATTTCTTGGAGGAACTTTCAGTCCACTCACGCACAAGGTCAGAGGCAGCTAAGGCTGCATGGGGGCCTTTACGAACCACTAAACATCAAACAATAGTGTAGACCGCCAGTTTCCCATTTAGAGTTCGTCGCATGAGACCGTAGATCCCAAAGTTTTTGTTTAAAAAGAATAAGAATAAGAAAATAATTGGGCTTGATTTGAAACGAATTCGATTTAAGGAAAAAGAACTTGATTTGAAGTGCACTTGATTTAAAAGACTTGATTTGAAACTTGAGAAAAAAGTAAATCGGATTTGAACTAAGACGAATTTTATTTGGAGCTTGAAGAAAGAAAAAAATTTCGAGCAAAAAAATGGATTGAGACTTGGAATTTGGAGAAAATAATTAATTTTGTTTTGAAAAAAAAATCAGTTGAAACATGAAATTTAAAGAAATGAATTGATTTTGTTTTTCACAAAAGAAAAACTGAGACTTGAAATTTGGAGAAAAGAATTAATTTGACTTTGAACGAAAAAGGGTTGAATTGAAACTTGAAATTTAAAGAAAAGAATTAATTTTGTTTTGAACAAAAAGAATTGGTTTGAAATTTAAAGAAGAGAATTAATTTTGTTTTGAACAAAAATGAAACGATTTGAAATTTAAAGAAGATAATTAGTTTGGTTTTGAAAAAAAAAGAATTGATTTGAAATTTAAAGAAGAGAATTAATTTTGTTTTGAAAAAAAAAAAGAATTGATTTGAAATTTAAAGATGACAATTAATTTGGTTTTGAAAAAAAAAAGAATTGATTTGAAATTTAAAGAAGAGAATTAATTTGGTTTTGAAGGAAAAAGAAAAAAAAGAATTGACTTAGAATTTAAAGAAGAGAATTAATTTAGTTCTGAAAAAAAAAAGAATTGAGGAATGAAAATAAATTGGGTTTGGAATTAGATGAATTTTGTTGAAATATAGCAACATGGCCCAAAAATCAAATTGGCGTGGGAGGACTCGAACACCAGTCTTAGAACCTGTGGGAAATGTATCAATCACTAGGTCGAGTGCCTAGTTGGTTTTCTTACGCTTCACATTTAATTTCAGACAAAGTTTTGGAAGGGTACATAGTTTGCATGGATCCTGCCTGAGGATCTTCTTCCCTTAATTCATTTAACCACATAGCCATAGGATTTCTACCAAACGACTACTGGAACCTAGAGCTTTATCATGTCCAGAGATTGATCGAATGATCATTTGGTGGTAAAGCGCTAAGGGAGGTACACTTGGTGGACCTTAGTGTCATGTATTCGCCCTCTATGCTGCCAATTGTGAGATGCATTTTTTCATGGTTTCTACATGGCTTATGCAAGGCTCGTCCCTATATTCATGGACTAACATTCTAAGAGCTTGTAGCTGATCGACTATCCTTCTTCCAGGGAAATGCCTGATACCTAACGTCCTTTGTATGGAATTGTTAATGACCCTTACACACACGCGCGACGACCGCTCGGAGTCTATCTATGCAAAGACGGCTTACAAGAGGCTTCAAAGGAGTATGGAACGACTGGCTAAGGAATTTTGGGCATAGTTCCTTCCCTTGTGGGCCATTTCTACATCCTTAGGCGTCTAAGTTATGGCCTAGTTCTAGCTACGTTAATCAGCAGATCACAGGCTCATCTCAAAACAGATTGTGAGCCTCACAGCCAGTACTCTTACTACCCAGCCCATGATCTAAGGGAGACGGGAAAGCTCTCGCGACTGGTTTCTGCAGATCATGAGGTCCTCGCATCACATTGATACCCCGACACTTATAGAGTTCATCCATGAAACACCCTCGGGTCAGGTAACAGTTATACCCCTGATTTCGAGTTCCTCTTTTTTTATGTGAGTAAAGCACTCAGTCTGCCATTCAGCAGCTCTCCTTTTGCTCTGGTTTGATGAACTATTCGAGAGCAATATTTATTAAGGTGTAACAGGTATGTATGGAAGGGAAGGGGATGTGTCTTAATATTGACCAATCGTGTTAGCTAGTCTCTAGAAGTGATTGGTCATCCTTCTTGCTCCAGAATTAGAGCACTGAATCGGGAGTGCATACACTAATGTCGATCAGTTTCATTTTTGGGTTGTTCGTCCTCTGATCCAACCAACTGCTCTTTACATGCATGCACCTCGGGTTATAAAAATCTTGTGACGAACCGAACCTAGCCATCCTTGTATCTGACTCCATCACTGTTGGAGGATTTGCATAGATGGGCTATAGCTAAGCAGTCCCTAGTGCACTAGGACGCAAGAGAGACAAGGCAACTTCCATAGATGAAGAATGACTGGTGCCACTGGCTGCATGGGTGAGTGCATGCATACGCATGTGAGTCATTGAGACGAGTGTTGGCATCCTTGTAAGTTACCACAGGTTTGGGGCTCCTTCTCTACAAGTTAGTGGGTTGGAAAACCTCTTTGCTTGATCCACTGAAAACCTCTACAAGCAGTCTTTGCCTGGCTATTACATGGCCTCCTTTGCATGATCTCGTGACCTTGCATAGATTCCTTAGAAGGCCTTCTATGATCAGTAACACCGTTAGCTGCTTCGGCCCTTGTTTTTCGTATCGCCTCACTACCCCTAACAACCTCTAAACTGTAGGATCCTTCAAATCGATTGGGGACTTCTTTGATTTTTGGAGAGAGTTTTTCTCTAGGAATGCTTAGCACAGCAGGAAAGCCTGATAAAAGAGACTCTCAAATGAGCCAAGCAAAGACTGCTTGACTGAAAGGCCAATCAACTCTTAGAAAAGTCTAGGCAATGAAAAGTGGGAACTAGTTCTCGAGACAATGACTAACCCCAAATCAGCAATATCATCTAGAGAAGATGGGGAGAGACATTTGTATAAGGATCCAACGCCACCAAAGGACGTGCATGCAACCCCTGAGTTGTCGAATTTATGGTTTAATGTTAGGCATGAGTCAGAACTGTCAAGTAATTGTTTTATGCTCCTTGGAGTTATATTACAATTCTTTAGCTTGTCATCAACACTCTTACCCCTCCAGTAGTCTTTATTTTTTCAGAGAATTTAGGACCGAATGGTGACAAGGAAAGAAGGGGATTCATGATCTTAGGAGATATGGGTGCTACACTACTTTGTTGTCTGACCTGACTTGATTCATTGAAGTAACTAATTTCCACAGTAGGTGAACTATCCTGGACCACAACACTATATTTTCCTTCAACTGAATATCAGTTTGAAAAAGAGGATCCTGTATTATGTGCCCTCCTGCTCAAGGCAGCTTGCTGAGGACCAAGAAGACGTTGGATAACTACCTTTATTGCCCATATTTACCTTTTTATTGTCCTTGGGGAGAACATTGCTCAATGAAGATAATGGTCGCTTCCTGATTATTGGCGAAGACATTTTCGACGAGCTATCCCTCAAAATATCATTCACACATGCTGAAGCAACTGTTATGGAATATATTTCCATCATGTCCTCCAAAATCAGTACTAATATCTAAACACAATCACCCACAGTCTCTTTACACATCAACCAACTTAAACCAATCCTAGATTCCACTTACGAATTCATGGGAATTATACGGATCCAGGAGAGCTATAATAGAACTTAACTTCATGGAGTCATATCCCCATATTTCGGTCGACAAAAGAGACTCACAAACCTTGCCATAAATAGTGAATATTAAGCACTTCTAACCTATTGTCAACATTTCACATGATAGCTATTAGGGGTTGAGCTAAGATGGTAAACAAACTGATTCTTGGCCAGTCACACATTGCATCAAAACCCAATTACCACACAATCATCATAAATATATGAACACATCAGCTTAACTAACCTGTTATGGAGTCGGTTATAGAACTCTGCTGGTGTGTTAAAATCAATGGGTCTGATCTCTCATTCTTGCTTTCAGTGAAGTTCAACTCCAAACCACCAAATACAAGCTTCTTATCTCTCCGAGAGCCAAGCATGTCACGAAAGTTGCTAAAACTCTCTTGAGAGTCACGAGATCCAAAGAAGTCTTTGCCTGATTTTCTTGATTCTAGCCAGGATGCTTCTTCTGGAACGAAGCTCCCTCTCGTGAATCTAATTTTCTTCAATGATTTCCAGAAACAGAGCCTGAACCATGCTCCTCCTCTCCTTCTCTGAGGATCTGTGTGCTCCGTTTTGCTTGTGCCTTCGTTTTCCCCAAGCCCTTAGAAATGTCTTCGTTCCTTTCTTTTCTAAGAAGAAGTCTTCACAGGGAAAAAAGAAGAAGTCGGAGAAGTCGTCCCCGCCCTTGTTCACCAAGAAAATCTCAAGAAAAGGCCAGAGAAAAACCTCCCTCAAGACCCTAGTGAATCCCCATTTTTTTCGTTTTCCTTCTGTTAAAACCGTTTTCCATTTTTATTTATTTATTTATTTATTATTTTTTTTTTGAATTCTGTTTCTATTATTTTTTATTTTTTATATATTTTTACTCTTTTCCTTCTATTATTTCCAAAAAGTTTATTTAGTACTTTTTGTTTATTTATTTATTTATCACAAATCATTTACTTTTATTTTCCTTCTTTTTGGTTTTATTCATATTTATTTATTTTTAAATTAGTATTGGTTTCTTGATTAATTTTAACAATTGGGGGCCTCGGACATAATTGAGTGTTTACAATCTTCATATGTGCACAAGCCCCGTGACTTAGCATGGCAAGAGTAGTATCTTCAATTTTCACATTAAATTCTTCTTTAGTGATCTCTTAACTTATTAGGCTCCATTTTAAGTCTTCGTAATAATATGCATGATTAATATTCAATCAATATGGTATGCACATATAGCCTTTAATCACAGATCATTCAAGAGAGAATATATAGCCTCTAATCTAATATATGTTTACATTTATCATCTAGATATGAAAATCATGTAATATATCACTCTCTAAAAAAATAAGAGTATTATCCATACCCTTAACATTCACCTTTGTGTACGTATAAGATAATACAAGTTAGTATAATTATTCTAATTTGAAAATCCACTTTCTACTCAAGATTTCCTAATTGTGCTGGATGTAACAATTCTTGGAAAGCATGCAACCTTCCTTCACAAGCTTGTCCACCTTATCTTATTTCATAAGATTAATGATAAATTTCTCATAGAAACTTAGTCCACTCATCCTTCTAGAACTCTTAACCTTTTCTTTTCTTAAAAATTAAGTCCTTCTTAATATTTTTAATGTGATTATAGTATATAGGATTTCTTCTATAGTTGGTCAAATGGCCTTTTTCATTGTTTACTTTTTGTGTACCTTAAATTGAATTTCTTATGCACAACTTACTTAATTCAACTTTAAGTGTTATATGTTTTATACTCATTGACTAATAACTTAGCTAGTTAGATTTATTCCATTAGCAAACCTGCTTGCAACACCTTCTTGCTAATGAACTTTAAGTTTTCAACTATGTCTTATTCAATTATCTTTAAATATCCAAAATAGCCTACTTACTTATTCCTTATCTAAGTGGCCAAATGCACACTCTCTAGTCCTAGGGCATTATATTTCAATTTTTCTTCAATTAAAAAGGTGATTTCTAATTAAAATTTAGGCTATTAATTACACCTACCTTAGAAGTTTTTAGGACTTTTCTTCCTTTTCTAGTGAGCACGACCGAATGCCTTTGTTTCCTTTCCTACTCCATAATTAATTTTTAATCACCTCCTTAAGCTCACCTTTTCCATTCTTAAATTCTAGTGAGGTTGTTAACTAGTTCTTACTAATTTTGTGCATATGACCAAATGGTACCCAACAATTACCAAATCTCTTTCAACTTTAAAATTCATTCCTTAAACTTGTTTAGGATCCACTTTGCACCTTAATCAAAATTTTCATTCAAGTTTTCCTAATTAATTGGAGAGTGGACCAATGCTCTAGGTGTCCAAAGCAAGGTTTCTTTTCTTTAATTTGTTCTCTCAGGGTCCCGATGTTATGGATTTTAGTATGTTTTTACCCAAATCTACCAAAGTGACCAAATGAGAACTTTACAAATTTTAAGTACCTTTCAAATTTATAACTTCATAGTTATACTTTATTAGGTTCCTCTTTATACCCTAATCACAATTTTAAACTCAAGATTTTCTAGTTTACTAAGAAGCGGTCGAATGTTGTAGGTGTCTTAAATAAGGATCCTTTTCCAATTTTCTTGCCACATGACCTGGTGTCATAAAGTTTATCACTTGGTTCATCTTATGTCCTTAGATTTATCCATAAATTTTCCTTACTCCATATCTTTGGTCATGGTCATGGAAGGTCTTAAGTGATTTGTGCAACTTTGGATCCAAAATTTCACCTTTAGACTTAGTAGTTTTTAAGTCCAAGTACAAGTTAAGTTTATGGATCTTATGGTACAATATTTTAAATCTTTAAAGGTTTTTCATATATAAGTCCAAATCTGGACTCTTAACAAAGATAGCTTCATGATCAAAGAATTTAAAGAAAAGAAATAACTAAGTTTCTAAATTTGAACATAAAAATCTTTAAGAAAACATCTTCCATGGCAAACAAGTGTAGGTTTATTAGATATACTCCAAGATTTATTCATCCCTTACTTTGATCACTTCAAAACTTTTATCATAAACACTCAAATCTTCCCCAAAGCATAAAAATTAATTTTTAAGAAATTTTAGCCGATTAAATTATTTCTAAGGTTGCTAGAAGCATTTTAATCCATCAAAATTTCTCTTTAGCTTCCAAAAATAACTAAAGAAAATTTATGATCATATTTAACCATCAAGGGCAGTTTTATGCTCCAATAAGTTCAAACAAAAAGGGATCTATAGATCTTGGAGAAGGATCCACCAAGAAGAAGAAAATCAAAACCATAAATACAAGATTAAAGCTTAGAATAATATAAGGTAAAATCCTACTTGTTGAAGATTTTTGTGATGGTTTTGGTAGGTCTTTATGGTTTTTCTTCCTCCTCCTTGGTGGTCCACATAAGATCTTTTAGTGTGGATGGTGGAGCTTGGTGGATTTGTCTTAATTTAACTTAAATTTGAAATATGGAAGTTTAAGCTTAGTGTAAATTTTTGGATTTTAGGAGTAGTTTGAGCTTAAAGGATTTGTATGTTTAGGAGATGTACTATGAAGAAAATGAAGCTCATTAACCCTTAGATAAATTTCTTGCACTTTAGGGCATGTGGAAATTTAATTCCCACTTAAGGTATTTTGGTAAATTTGCATATAATTTCCATTTTCTGAAAAACTACAAATGTAAAGAATTATCCTTTTAGGATTAGTTTAATGATAATTATTCTGATTTTGTCCCTAATAAAGATTAACTTATTCTAAGCATGATAATTTTACTTAAACAAGGTTAATTTACTTTAATCATGGTTAATTTTATCTTCCCTATTTATTATTTTTGTCTTATATGATATTAATGGAATGATGACTCATATGGTGAGTCACCACCAAATTTCCCACGTGGTATTTTCGTGCACAAGGGGTTAGGCCCACTTGACTTCTGCTTTGTATTTTCCTGCCCTACCGACCATCTAGGGGTATTTTGGTAATTTTTCTCAACATTTCCAATAAGGTTCCCAAATTATTCCTCCAATGCTTTTAACACCTATTGGTTCATTCCAAAATCATTCTTATGTCATTTTCCATTTTTTCAGGAATAATTTAGCCATTGTGGAAGACAGAGCTTTTCAAGGGCATTTTGGGTATTTTTGGAGTTTTCTAATGCCTTTCTTCTCCACTCTTTGTTTATATTCTTTTCTTATAACTTTCTAACCATCATTCAGATATTATAACCCCTTATAATGTCTTTTGATTTTTTTTTGGGTTTCCTGCACATTTATATGTGCTATCCTAGTGCAGGGGTAATTTCATCATTTTCTAAAAGTTTTCTAATTTATCTGGATTTTATTCTTATTTCTACTTTATTTTTTACTAGAAGATATTTGTAGTATAAAGATTCCATTATGAGAAATTACGGATGTTACAATATACATTATTTATTTGGTGGGACATAAACTTCAACTTTTTCAGGTCTGGAAAACACTTTAGTAGTGAGGGCTTTGACACTTTAACGACAAGCTCTCATCCAAGGCGTAATAGGCTCCATCTCCCATCTCCTAAAAATCTTGGAGTGGTTACGGCCTTGTGAAAAGAGAGATACCTTGTGAAGATCACACATGGAAAGAATTGTAGTAATATGAGGGCGTCTGTAGGTCACTCTCTCCTTCAAAAGAAAATAAGACTTCAACGTGTACTTTCGGGGGCACCTAACACCCTGTTGGTGGAGGAAAAATCATATTAGTGTAAAATACCACCAGAGGTATGGCAAAGTCGATCGTAGAAAAGTTTGGGTTGTGATGACTAGCCCAAGAGTATTAGTGTTTGTTTTGATGTTTTAAGAAAAGTTGGAGTTTTGGATAAGTTTAGAGAGTTTACTCAAGTGTTTAGAAGGGTGATAATGAAGCAAATAAGCTTTCCCTTGGTTGATAGCAATTTTGGCCACTTAAGGACTCATGGGAATTAAATTTCTACTTAAGGGTATTTTGATCTATTTACATGTAATTTAAATTTTTAAAATTAAAGTTAAATAGAAGGAATTATTCTTTAATATTAATTTAACACTAATCAAAGTTAATATATTTTAAGCATGGTTAATTTAAATTAAACAAGGTTACTTTGATTTAACCATGATTAATTTTATCACTCCTTATAAATGTTTTACTCCTACATGCCATAGTGGCTTTAATGACTTATGGGGTAAGTTATCCCTCATTTATCATATGGAAATTTGGTGTACAAGGACAAGATCTAAGTGATAGGCCTCTGCTTTGTAGTTTCTTTCCCTCCCGACCTTCTAAGGGCATTTTGATAATTTTGAGAATTTCCCAAAATGTCCCCAAACTATTCTCCCAATATTTCTAACACTTATTAGTTTGTTCCTAAATAGTTCATATATCATTTACTACATTTTGGAAACATTTAGCACTTATAGGAGACAGTTCTCTAAGGGTGTTTTGAGGTGTTTTTGGTGGTGTTTCCATTCTCTATTTATTTCTAATTTTTCCTCATAATTTTATAACCATCATTGATGGATTCTAAATCTCTAAAATATCTTTTAAATTTTATTTTGAGTTACTTGTACTTTTATTTATATCATCCTAGTGCAAGGTATTTTCGTCAGTTGTTAAAAGTTCTCTAATTTTTATCAACTTTTGTTCTTATATCTGCTTTACCTCTTGCTACAAAGCATTTGTAACATAGGTAGTCTATCATTAGAATTTGTGGGTGTTACAGGTATAACACCCTAAAAACGAATACCGATTTCACGCTTAAGTCGATCATTCGGTTCCATTTTTTGTTTGTTATCTCATGATGCGGAATTCATTTTAGAAAATACTTATATGAAAATACGATAATTGTTTTTTTAAAACTGTTTGATATAAAATGCGAGTCTCGTCGATAGAACATGCGTAGTAGTAAAATAAATTGATAAGCAGATTTCTACGTACGTTTAAAACCTTAGGAATACTAAGCGTTCGTATCGTTCTTTTTGTATATCATTGGCATATAATGAATAAACAAGATTCAAGCATAACATACATATCATACAATAATTATACATAACATTCAAACATCATGTAAGTCTTAGGCACATAGGTCTTATCATATAACTATTACATATACATAACATACTATTTATTACTAATATTTAGGATTCTTACATCCTTCTAATCATAATATTAACATGACGTGAATTTTCTTCAAACGAGAGTGTCTTACATCTGCTTCAAGTACGTGATCTGCTACTGTAACGAACAACATCCGGAATGTCTCGGAAGAAAGTGGGAAGAAGTAGAGGTGAGAAACTAAGTTTCTCAGTAGGCTTTCTACTTAGTTCTAATGTCATCACTTAAATCCCAGCCACTTCAGTTTATTTCAGAAAATCATTTCTTGCATAAAAGGTTACTTTTAATTCTTTGTAAACATTTCTCTGAAGTGGATACATTTTATTATCAAACATACATTTGAGTGCTTAAATATGCATTTCTCTTATCATTCATAAACTGTGGCTTCTCAACATACATTCTCATTAACATTCATAACTTCGGGATCACACATAAGATATCATTTGACATACAATTATTCTATGCCTTAAACTTCATTTTTTATTACTTATCTTTGTCTTTATCATTCCTTTGTCCAACTTTTGGTACACTTTATGAATCTAGTTTCACCACCTCAGGGAGAAACAATAAGACATAGACATGTATTAAATTTGTCAAACAATATCTTCTCACTGACTCTACTCCCACCTCCTACTAAAAATTAAGGATATGAGTTCATTCCGGGATGGTCGTCACCACCTTATAACTTGGTGAAGAAACTTAAGTCTTCACAGTAGAAGGATTTCTAGGAGAAACTTAAGTCTCCTAGAAACAACTTTAGGCTTCTCTTCAGTAGAGCTTTTTAGCGCCCTTTAGATACTAGTGCGTATAAGGCACAAAGAGAGTAGCATTACGTTTTCACATAAAGTTTGCTTTAGTGATCCCTTAATCTTTTTAAGTTCATTTTAGTGGCTTCCAAATAATTATGCACACTCAAACAAATTTCCAACCAATATGGAATGTACATATAGGTTTCAAATTTTCATTTCAATCATCATCATAAACCAATCTCATACATGATCATCATCCTTTCTCATTCATGAGTATCCATCATTTATTCATTCATAGATAGTGAACATTTATAACTAATAATGAAATTTGATTGGTAAATCACATAGCATAATGTCACATTTACACTACCAATCTAATGCTTCAATTCGGTTTGATGTTGAAATTACACAAAGGACTTACATCACTCATCCTTCTAAGTTGCCTCTCATCCTTTCCTTTTCTTAAATTTATATTGGTTCATTAAGATTTTACATCTTAGCATCTTAATCTAGGTAACCGAATGGAACCTTTCAAATTCTTTTCTCTTTGTGTTATCTTTTGTTCAAGTCTTATGCATGTCCTAATTATTCTATGTTCAAGTATTAAGTATTTAAAAATCTTTTATAACTTCTTCTCATTAAGGTATATTATGATCAAATTACATAGTGAACTTCTAACTTCAAGTTTAAGTCATATCCACCCTTCTTAATCATGCCTCTAATAAACCTTTGAAATATATTACCTTATGTTCTCCTTTATACTACCTTAATAATTAGGTCTAATTGACTCTTAAATCTTTAAAGTCTCTTTTATTCCAAACCAAATAAAATCTAAGTAGAAATTAATTAATCTTCTAGGACAATTTATTCCTAAATGGACGAATGACCTACTTCCTCAAATTCCACCTTTCATACACCTTAATTACCTTTTGCTTACATATTTAGGATCATTATTTAGGCCTAGTTAAGGATTGAAATTTATTTTTAGTTAATTTAAAACATGGTAGCCAAATTCCAACCTCTTAGACTTAGGTTTCCACAATTTCCTTCTTCACCATAAGATCATTTGCCTAAAAAAAATCAATAAGTCTCTTTATCCAACTTAAAAAATTTTCATACTTTAAATTCGTCCTATACATATAAAAATGGTCCTTAATTAACCCTAATTGGAAATTAAAACCTCTTTTAAGTTAATTAACTACTAAGTGGCCAAATGCCACTCTTTTAGGTTTAGGGTTTCCTTCTTCCTAACCCTAGTTGACTTAAGTCTTAACCCTAGTTGACCTTTACTTAGGGGCCAAGTTTAAGATTTAGAATTGACATATTATAAGTTAATCTTAATTCTTTTTACCCAAAATTTAATGGCATGGCCGAATTTGACATTTACCCTTGCTTAAGTTATGGTAGATTAATTACCCATTTTAAGCTTATTTGGAAATTTTACCATTTAGTAATTTTGAGATTTTTCCCTAAACTTACCTAGGCCATATATTCTGAAATTTAAAATTTTAAATATTGATTAAAACCTCAAAATAAGTTATTTACTTGATGAAAATACTTTATTTTTCCTTAATCACATTTTAAGCGCATTTTTTTGCCAAAATCTCTGTAGGGTGACCGAATGCAATCCTAGAGGTTTTTAACTCATTTTTGTTTTGTTTAACTATGTTTAAAGGTTGATTTAGTTCATTTAAAACCTTATTTCAGAGCTTTAGTTACTTAGAAAAATTTTAACGAAACTAAAGCTTGCTTAAGAGTTGTGGCTGAAAGCCTTCCTTGGTTAGCCAAGGTAATTTCTTCATATCCTCCATCTCACACCAACTTGGTTCAGTTATGTTAGGTTTGTGCAGCCTCTCTTGCCTCTAGTCCATGCTTAATTCATCCATGTTTTGATGCTTAAGTGCTGGCCATGATGAGTCTAGGGTGCCATACAAGGATTTTAGCCACTTTTGGCTACAAATTACATCATTTGCTTGGTAGCTACTAATGTCCAAAGGAAACCTTTGGAAATTATTACAAAACTTTATTCCACCTCTTAACATGCATACTCACAGGTGCAGATCCAGCACATAGGTCATACCAAACTCATCACACAAGAAAATCACAAAGTTAAAACTTAAGCATGAAAATAACAACATAGTATATTTTTTTCCAAGTCACAAAGAGTAGATTTTCATGATCTACTCCAAGATCCACAAATCCTCTTTCAAATAAACTTTAAAAACCTTTCTCATGAGAGCATAAAACTGATCAAAGCTTCAAAAATAATTTTAAAACAAAACTCACCGATTAAATTTCTTCTAAGTGCCTTTGAAGCACTTTTAACCGAACAAACTTTGTTTTTCTTCTCAAAAATCACTAAAAATGGGTGAGGCGGATTTTGAACAGTTAAAATACAGTTTTAAACTCTCACAAGTGAAAACAAAAGAAGACAAACAGATCTTAGAGAAAAGATGCATGAAAGAAAACAAACACATCATAAAAAGCAAGTTAAAAGCATAAAAAGACAAGTAGAAAGATCCTACTTGTTGAAGACCTCCTTAGTGTTTTTGTGGGCTTTAAAGGCTGCCTTGGGTCCCCTCTGGTCTGCTCTGGACGTGGACAAAGGATGTTGGTGGGGCTTAAGTGTTTATAGCTTTAATATAGCTTAAGTCTTAAAGATGAAGACTTAGGCTTAAAGTGTATGTTTTGGGTGTTTGGAGTTACGGCAAGCTTGGAGAGAATGGATAGGATTTTGATGAGTTTCTAAGCTGAAAAATATGAAGCAAATGGGGTCCCAAGTGTCCCAAAAAATTCGGACTCTTATGGGCCAAGTGGAATTAGTTTTGCACTTAGGGATATTTTGGTAATTTTGCCTAGATTTTCCTATTTTCCAAAATAAGTCAAAATTCAAGGAATTATCCTTTTAGGCTTAGATTAGTGTTAATTAGGCTGATATCACCTCTAGTCATGATTAATTTAACCTAAGCATGTTTTACTTTTAATTAACCAAGGTTAATTAGTTTTAACTATGTTTAAAGGAACCTTTTTACCATTCACTTTCGTCTTTTTGTGGAAGACTTGGTTGACTTCATTTTGGTGACTCACCACCACCTTTCCAGCTGTTGCATTTCGTGCACATGGGCGTGGGGCCCACTCTTGGCATGCTTATAACCTTATCTCTTCCAGCCTTCTAGAGCCGTTTTCGTAATTTTTCTCAGCATTGCCGAAAAATTTCCCAAGTTGTTCCTCTGATATTTCTAAGACTTTTTGGTTCGTTCCCATGTTAATCTAAGGCCGTTTGCTATTTTTATGGGAACTGACTAGCTTTGTGCAAAAAGTGCAGCTCCTAGGGGCATTTTGGTCATTTTCGGGGTTTTCGAAGGGTGTTTTCGTCTCTTCTCAAGTTTCTAAATTTTTCTCACTACTTTTAACTATACATGATGTTTATAATCCCTTTAGGATGTCTTATACTTGTATTTCCATTTTTCTGGCTCATTCTTTGAGTTGCCTAAGTGCAAGGGCATTTTGATCGTTTGCACCAAACATCCTAATATCTCTGCTTTTCGTTTCTAATTTCACCTAGTTTTATTCTAGAAACTATTTGTAGCCTCGAACATTTATCATAGAAAAATTAGGATGTTACAACAAGTTGGATTGTTTGAGCATGCATGTTATCTGGAAGCTTTGAAAAAGAATCTAAGTAATGCATATATAACTAAAGAAAGAACTTATGTGAAAATTTAATATTGTTCTTAATGTGTCTTGTGCACATTCAAAAGGCAAAAGGGTCCTTCTATGCTAGAGACAAAATGATTCTCCAAAAATCCTTCGATTATGAAGTACTAGGTCTTCAAAGATTACGATGGTGACAACCATCAAGGAATGAACTTATATCCTAAGAATAAAAAGTAAAGTAGTAGAGCTAGTAAAAAGCTATTGTTTGACTAAAATATATGATATGTCTATGATATATATTATCATTAAGAGAGTTATAAAGAAATGAGAAGAATTATGATTAAAGAATAGACGAAATGAAAGTCAAATGATATCTGTGATATAGTATAATATAATCTCAAAAATACATAAAGTGTGTGAATGTATTCTAAGAAAAAGATGAATTCAAGAATGAGTAACTTGTATGCTTAAAACAAGAGTTAATATCTGTAACTATGAAGAGAATCCACTCAGTTATGGATTTTTTTTAAAAGTTAAAAGTGAACTTGTATGCTTGTTATTTCTTAATAAACTAAAGTGACTAGGTTGAAAATGTCGATACTAACTATAGGGTAGAAACCTATTGAGAAACTTTGCTTCTCACACTCCCTTCCACCATTTTCTTCTCCAGATGTTGGACATGTCTTTCGCAATGACGATGATGTTCATCGAGCTCAATAACGTAAATTGGATGGTCAATGCTCATGATTTATTGATCACGGTCTAGGTGAATGTGAGGATCAATTTTTCATTCGGTCAAATTTTTATATCTGGTGTCTTAAGTCCACACTTGTCATCTAAAAACTTTTTATACCCCCTTGAATCCTTCCATCCAAATATGTTCTTTCCTCTATCACTGAGGTATCAAGTGCTAACTACAACACTTGCAGAAGAGTCTTCTTCATTCTTTGAAGGAGAGAGTGACCCACAGATGCCCTCACACTATTATAGTTCCTCACATGCATGGTTTTCACAAGGAAACTCTCCCTTCCCAATGTCATACCCATCCAAAGCCTACCAACAGATGGGAGAGGTAGCTTTTTATGCCCTAGATAAAAGCTTATGGTTGGAACCCTGAGGCCTACATTATTGAAGCGTTGACCAATCCCTGTTGATGATAAGAGTTGTTGAATTCCACCTCAATAATGTAAACTTTGTAAATAATTTTCATGTATGATATTTAGTAAGTATGTGTAATAGTATTAATATGTTATATAATTGTATATGGAGGTATGAAAGGGTATTGATGCTCTTACCTTGACTTCTAAACACAAGAGTATGTATAAGTTCTCAATGTCTGTATAAATAATATGAACCGATACTGTATGCACGATAACGTTTTATTCAAGTAATAAAAGCAAATTAAGGCGCGAGTGACGATCCTCAATCTTTCATTTTCTTCTATAATAATTGTTATGATGAGGCTCAAATTTTCAACTAAGGTTTCAAAAGAACTTTTATTATACTCTCAATATCAATAATTTCTAAAAGATTTTGCATCATGAAGTAATAGTCTAATAATGAAATCGTGTATACAACTTAAGGGTAGAACAAACTTCATTTAAAGGTGTTACAAAAGGAAAGGCCTAAAAGCTATGTTGACGATGAACAAGACATAGAAAACAATGACAACTACAATCGAACCAATGATGATGTAAAATAATGTAAAACTTGCCTATTTTGACAACTCTAAGATCTTAATGGTGAACAGAATCTTAACAAAGTTCAAAAATGGCATAAGGGGAGAATGACAAACAATGACGACTCTCTAGGGGCATTTTTCAAGTTTAGGAGCAAGCTTGGATTTGAAAATGATGAACAACCCCTTTGTTTACTGGGAAAATGGTGGGCAAAGGGATAACTACTATGGTAGAATAAATGTGAGAAAAAGAAATGCAAGAGAAAGATGAAGACCTAATTAAGAAATAAGACTATCTACATTGGTTCCCAGAATAACTAATGTAGAAAGTACTTTTTACATCGGCTAGACAGAACTACCAATGTAAAATATTCACTTTCTATATCAGTTGAAATAGTAATCGATGTAGAAAGTACTTTCTACATCGATTATTTGAGGAACCAATGTAGAATGTCTCAAATTTATTTATAAAAATGCCACCATGTTTTTTCTACATCTGTTCTAGAATAACCGATATAAAACCCCATTGTAGAATGTTATTTTTCTAGTGAAATATGGAAAATTACATTTACATATTCTATGTTTTAACAAAATTTCATCTGATATTTCTATCTTTTTTACATCTACAAAAACTATTTAATTGTTTGAGTCTTGTTACACTATCTACCCTTATGATTTTTATGACATTAAAAGAGTAAACAGAATATGGTCATGTGATGTGCACATGCCTATTAATAAATTTTTGTTTCAAAAAATGTTTCTATCTTCAACCTTGAACATGTAACTAACCCTATTCATTTGAAATCTCTCCAAAGACATTTCCCTCAATGCCTTCGCCAACACCTCCCTATGTATCTTTCTCACCATCCTTGTCCTCCTATATCAAACTCCCCTTAGTCATCTACTTCCACAATGGAAAAAAGAATAAAAAACAAGAAGACTCAAATCCATGGCATCCTTTGTTTTTTACAATTATCTCAAGTAAGCTCTCCTTATTTTCCAATGTTTAGTGAACCCATTCTATCAGAGGTTCATGCAGCCAAATAGCTCTCGTTGGAGACTCACTTAATCTTGCCAAGATGATTTAATTCAAAGGGATAAATATTATGAATTTCCTTCATAACTTCAAATTTTGTTAAACTTTTCATGGTTGAATTTATTAAATCCTCCTTAATATGAATAAGATTGAACCGTCTGTGTCAAATGCTACTTTTGTATGTTGACTAAGTATCTATTTCTTTATTTCATGAGTAGGCCTAACAACGATTAATGTTCATGTTACTGGCTTCGCTTTGCATTTCATGGTTTTCATCTTTTAAGTGTTTTTTCGCTTCTTACTTCATATTCCTTCCTTCAAAACAATTTCTGTGCAAGGTTAAGGTTGGATATTTTCTTTTCAAAGCGCAAGACATTTTCATTTAAGGGGGCTAGACATTTTCTTTTTAAGGGTGCCAAATATAATTACTAAGAGACAAATCAATATGATCATAAGAGACAGTAAATTGGAAAAGAGAGTTGTTGTTATGGGTGTTAGGATTTAGTTCATTCAAGTTCTACATAGAATAAGTCAAAGAAGGAAAAGGTAGAAAACTCTTATATATACGAATATTTTGTATGGGTCTTATCAGCACAACCACAACCATGTAGTCCTTTTGAACTTGGGTAGTTGTGTGTTACCACAACAATGTAGTCCTTTGAATGTTTTAGCAACTTGGTTAGTTATGTGTCAAAAATTGTAATGGAAGGATTTATACTTTGTCATGCCTTTGGTGGGGTACCTTCCATTACCCAACAACTAGTATTAAAGGTTGAGGTTTCGGGCTAGGGATAAGGAGAAACAAAGTAGGATTAGTTGGCACCATAGCACCAACCTTTTATGGAGAAAGATTCTCACTTGAAGAGAAGCATACTATCTAGAATGGTCTCACGCTTGAAGGGAAGATTGTTGTAATAAGCGAGAATGAAAGATCGTGTTGATTGGGATAAGGAATAAGATAAAAAAGAGTTACAGAGAATATAAAAGTTTCTCAAAGAATTTTTGAGAAAAAATAGTGTATGGCTTCCAAAAGTAAGCACAATCCATAAGGGGTAATTTTTTCTTCACAAAAATTTTAACGTCATAACCAAACAATGTTACTTAAAGGGTGATCTCTGTAATGGTAGGAAAGACATGGATATCGAGAAAATTTTCATTAAAGTACAAGTATGTGAATGTAATTTTCAAGTGAAGTTCATTTTTAGTCAAATCAAGTTGAAAATTCGAAATCAAGTTCATTTCAAATCAAGTTTCATTCCTTCCTTCAAATTTTGAGTCAAATTCATTTTAAATCGAATTTATCTTTTCAAATCAAACCCTTTATTATCTTTCCAAGCAAATTCATTTTAGGAATCACTAGTCTCACGCGATGAAATTTAAATGGGAAACTAGCGGTTTCACTGCTTTTCGATATTTAGAGATTCATATAGGCCCCAGTGCAGCCTTAGTTGCCTCAGACGTTGTGCATATGTGGACTAAAAGTTCCTCCTAAATAATAAAACCGTTCAAAAATACTTTTAGGAATCACTAGTCTCACACGATGAGCTCTAAATGGGAAACTGGCAGTTTTACTGTTGTTCAACATTTAGGGATTCATATGGGCCCCAGTGCAACCTTAGTTGTCTTGGACCTTGTGCATATATGGACTAAAAGTTCCTCTTAAAACAATAAAATCTTTCAAAATATTATCCCTCAAATTATTTACCTCCGAAGGTCAAGCTTTCACAAACCAGAACTATGTAAGCCTTGAGTTTCCCATTGCAGCGAGGAATACGAAGGAGCAAGATCAAGTCCTGTCAGGCTAACCTCCAGGAATCTATTTATTTTCACTCTAATCAAAGTATCAAAAAATTTTTCAATAAATCACACACTCAGTTTAAGGGTACCGTTCTCTGGAATGGGTGAGTGGGGTGCCTAACACCTTCCCCACTTGTAACCGACTCCCGAACCTAAATCTCTTCCTCAAGTTAGGGTTTTCCAAATATGTTTCCCTCAAATAAAAATTTGATGGCGACTCCACTTAATCCATAATAATTCATTTTAAAATTTTAGCAAGTGCGTCGTCTCGTCGTAATTACAGTTGCGACAACCTTAAGCTTATTAGCTTCTACAAAAAATTAAAGTTAATAGTAACATATAATTATTATTATTATTATTATTATTATTATTGAATAAAATGTTAAAGGTAATGAAGTGTTAGGATCAAATTACATAAATTAAGTACAAAATCATATAAAGGTTATTTAAATCCATTTTATATATAAAGGTAAAAATCAACGCTAACATTTGTAACTCACTGCATAAAAATTTTCATACAGTTATAATGCTTTTAAAAAAGATGGAATTTTTTAAGGTTCTAAAGATGATATTGCTTAAATAAAAATTATGAGAACTATTAAAAAATGATAAAGTATCAAAATGTTAGACAAGATGATGAAGTTAAATGCTAGCAAGGTTTAATTTATTTTTAACTAAAAAATCTCAAACCTTTGAAAATTAAACAAATGTGATATTATAAAGGTAATTTTATAATTTATTTAGCACACATGTTATTTTTAAAAAACATATGTTTATAAAATTGATAATTTTAAATTAATGTCTTTAATTATATATTATTTTAAATATAGAAAAGTGTTATTTATAAATTATAAACATGAAAGTTTGAATAAATTTATCTTTAAAATTGATGATATTTTGATAAAGAAACTATTATATAATAAAATTAAAAATAAGTTTGCTAAAAATATTTTTATTTTAATTGAAAATGTGATTACAATATATTTATAATAAACCACTATTTTGTTGATTTATCTACAGAAATTAGTTATACTTACAACATAAGTATTACCTATTTATTGATAATTTTATTGATTTTGTTTATTTTTTCAGGAATGATAACGTAAATAGAGAATTCAAAAGAGAGCACAAATTGGATTAAAACAGGATAAGGGAAAAAAAAAAGAAAAATGAATAACAAAACATAAAAATGCTCCTGAAAGAAGCTAGCACGTCTATGTTGGAACTTAGCATGCAACATCCGTTGTCTTTTCCACATAGTCATGCTGGATATAAGCACACTCGTGTTGAACCTCAACATGGTCATTTAGCATCTCCAAAATTCTTGATATAATCTTGTAGACTTGAGCATGGTCATACTAATATTGACGATGCAAAAAATGACCTAGGAAGCAACTAAATTCATGAGAAAGTCCAAATTAAAAGTTCTAAAAGGGAGTCAATTCCTTGGAAGAAATAAGGTCAAAAACACCCCACCTTATCTCACTAATTCATCCTTATTCTAGTACCTTCACATAGGATCTTTGGAGGTAGAAGATCCCTTTGTAGTACAAGTTACAACGTTCTATTGTTAGTCCTGTTAACATACGATTTATCATTCTAGTTTTCTGTATTAGAATTATGGATACTTTTATTTGTTGGATTAAAATTTTATTATCTATCCTGATTAACTATGTGTAACTGATCTCCTAACCATGAATCTTTGGTGGATTTTATGATGTAACCAACTGAACCCCTTTCTCTCTTATGAATGCATATTTTTCTATTCAATTGTTTTTGTCTTATTATGCTCAACTAATTAATGAAAATTAGCCACTTTTATTAATTTCTAAGTTAATTAGTGAATAGAAATTGTACCATTGCTAAATTAATAGATCTGCAGGGTTAACTGGATCTAGGTTTTTGGAGGATCAATGAGAATCATTGACTTCTAATCGGTTATTAAATTAACAAACTCTAATGTTCTTTATACTTGTCTTGATTATTTGTCTTGTATGATTAATAGGGATGATAACTTAAGAGAAATAATGTTACTATTACATGGTCACTGGATAGTAATAGAATAGTGGTTAGCAATTAATTCTTATCATTTATAAGAGACTTGGAGGAGATATTGGGTAAAATCATAAGGGAAATAAAAGTCTCATGCTTTTTCATAATAAATTTGTACTTATGATTGTTCTTTATCCTTTAAATTTTCTCCTATTTTTAACTTTAATTTTATTTTAAAATATCTCTTAAACATATTTTTTTCATGTGAGATCAAAAGTCTAGATTCATTCATTCTTTATGTTATTGAAATAGTATATGTAAGAATGATACGAAGGATCTCAGATACTTTCTTTTTAACTCTAATGAGTATAATAGTTTGTAGGTAAATGTACAACAATTTATTTAATATTGAGTTGGTATATAATGATCTAATAATTGTAACATCCTAAAAATGAATCATGTTCCACACTTAAGTTATATTAGCGGTTTCATTATTAGATTGTTATTTCATGATACATTATCCTTTTAGAAATTACTTATATTGAAAATATGATAATTTTTTTTAAAAAAAAAAACACATTAATTTAAAAGGCAAGTCTCGTTGTAGTAATTGTCGTGATAGCAAATAAATGATCAAGCATCATCACTCATGCCTTAATTAGCTTTGATTATTTAATATAAAACTTAATCATGCATACTTTTATGTTCAAAAATTAGTGTAAAGGTATTAGTACCCTTTAATACACATAAACATATACCATACAATTACGTCTCATATTACATACTATTACACATACTTATCCATCATATATTACACGATTATCTACATATTACTTATATATATTATAGCCATTCTTAATTATCACACAAAATGTATATTATTGAGTGAGACTAAATTTCTATCAACGCTTTAGACATGAGGACCCCGAGGCTCTAATCACCCAGCTTACATTGTTAACCTCCATGAACACCATGGCCTTTACAAACAACATTATTGAGGTCTAGGAAAGAAAATGGTGGGAGAAAGGGGAGAAACTAAGTTTCTCAATAAGATTCTATCCTAGTTATAGTGTCAACATTTTCAACCCAACCACTTCAATTTATTTAGAAACATGACATGCATACCGGTTTACTATTAAATTTTTAGAAAATCTTTAACTGTTGTGGATTTCTTTTACAGTTGCAGAAACTAACTTCTATCACAAGCATTCGAGGCACTTATTCTAAATTTCATACATTTTCATTCTCTTGAGATCATATTACATTAAATCGTAGATATCATTTGACTATCATTTCATTCATGTCTTACTCATAATTCATTCTCATTCTTTAGTCACCCTTTCCACGACAATTTAATTTAAGGCATGTCATTCACGTTCTTAGTCAAACAATATCTTTCACTTTCCTTATACTCTACCTTTTGTTCTAGGATATAACATTATTCTGAATGATCATCAACATCATAATTTCTTGAAGCCATATGGCTTCCATATGGAAAGTCTTGTGACCTCCACATGTGCACAAGCCCTATGACTTGGCATGATAAAAGTAGTGTCCTAAATTTTCACATAGAGTTTTCTTTAGTAATCTCTTGACTTATTAGGTTCCCTTTTAAGTCTTTGTGATAACATGTATGCTCAATACTAAAAAAAATATGGTATTCACAAATATAATCCAAGTCATACAACCTTTCATATAATTCATTCACTCACGGAACCATAATTCACATCAATTTCACACATTATTCAAGAGAGCACATATAGTCTCTAATTCAATTTATCTTCACATTTATCATCCACACATGAGAATCACATCAAATTTGTAAACGATCAAATGCATATAACATATACTTTACATTCATCTTTGAGTATTCATAAAGAAACATAAGAAGTTGGCATAATTATTCTAATTAAAAACCAACTTTCTACTCAAGATTTCTTAATTATGCTTAATGTAGATTTCTTGAACAGCATGCAACCTTCCTCCAAGAGCTTGTCCATCTTACTTTATTTCATAAGATTTATGAGAAATACCTCATAGGAATTTATTCCACTCATCCCTGTAAGTCACCTCTCAACCTTTCTTTTTTCTCAAAGCTTAAGTTTCTCTTAATGTTTTTAATATAAGAATATGAAATGTTGGAATCCTATTTTAGTTGGTCGAATGGCCTCCTTGGTTATATCTTCTTTGTGTTTATCAATTTTTATGTTTATGCATGACTTACTTAATTCAAGTTTAAATGTTAGAAGTTTTATGCTTTTTGAATAATAACTTTGCTAGTCAACTTTGAACCACTAATGAACTTACTTACTTACCTCCTTGCCCAAGAATTCCAAGTTTCTTACTCATGTCTTGCTTAAATATTTTAAGCATCTAGATTAGCCTACTTTTCTCATTTATTTCCTAGGTGGTGGAATCTACATCCCTTAATCCTAAGGTATTATGGTTCAAATTTTCTTCCTTTAAAATGTGATTTACGCTAGTTAGGACTTGAGCTATTAATTCACACCAGCCTTAGAAATTTTTAAGCTTTTTCTCCATGTCTAGTGAGTATGGTTGAATGATTCTTTTCCTCCTTTCACTCCATAATTAATTTCTAATCACCACCTTAAACATATTTAGATTCATCCTTAAATTGTAGTAATGTTTTAACATGTTTTTATCAATTTTAACCAATAAGATCGAATGGTTACTTCACAATTTCCAAGTCTCTTACAAATTTATAATTCATTCCTTATCCTTATTAGGGTCCTCTTTAAATCTTAATTAAAATTTTGAACTCATGTTTCCTTAATTACCTAGCAAGTGGCCGAATCCTCCACTAAGTGACCAAAACAAGGATCCTTTTCTCAATTTCTCCTCATTTGGCCTTGGTGTTATGAATTTTAGAACTTGGTACCTTAATTCTTCTCATGATCTATCCCTACTTCATAGCTTTGGTCATGGTCATGGAAATTCTTAAGTGACTTATTGAACGTTTGGTCTAAAATCCCACCTTTGCGTTTACTTGTTTTTAAGTCCAACTTCAAGTTAAGTTTATAGTTTTTATGATATAAATATTTAGTATTTTAAGATATTAAACATATGAGTCCAGCTCTGGACTTTAACAAAGTTCAACTTCAAGATTAAAGCTTTTAAGAAAAGATATAAACAAACTTCCAACTTTGAACACAAAGATCTTAAAGAAAGCACTTTTCAAGACAAACAAGTGTAGATCTAATAGATCTACTCCAACATCTATCCATCCCTTAATTTGAAAACTTAAAATTTTTCACACAAGTTCTCAAATCTACCCCAAACCATTAAAAGTAATTTTTAAGAAATTTTATAAATTTCTCCAAAGATTGCTAAAAACATTTTAATCTATTAAAACTTCCCTTTAACCTCCAAAAATCACTAGAAACTTTGTGATGCTCATATTTAACCATCAAGGGAAGTTTTGAACTCTAAAATACTCGAGAAAAAGGGATCCATAATGCTTAGAGAGAGATCCACCAAAAAGAAAAAAATCAAACATAAATACATGATTAAAATCTTAGAAAAATACATGGTAAATACCCTACTTGTTAAAGATTTTTATGAAGGTTTGGTGATTCTTTGAAATTGGTCTCATCCCTCCTTGATCATCCACACAAGATCTCCTAGTGATGGTGGTGGTGCTTGATTTATTTGTTTTGTTTTAACTTAAACTTCAAATGTGGAAGTTTAAGCTTAGTGTAGATTTTGGTATTTTAAGAGAAGTTGGAGTTTTTGGTAAGTTTAGAGAGGTTATACAAGTGTTTAGAAGAGTGTTGATGGATCAAATGAGCCCTTCCTTGATGATCCTAAGCAATTTCGTCCACCTAGAGCACGTGGGAATAAAATTTCCACTTAAGAGCATTTTAGTCCATTTACATGTAATTTCTATTTTTTAAATTAAATATAAATGTAAGAAATTATCCTTTGGGATTAGTTTAACACTAATTATTCTAAGTTCATCATTAATTAAGGTTAAACTATTCTAAACATGGTTAATTTTACTTAATCAAGGTTAATTTACTTAACCATGGTTAATTTTATCACTCCTCATTAATATTTTTATCTTACATGTTATTAATGAAGTGATGACTCATGGGGTAAGTCACCACTTCATTTTCCATATGTCCAATTCGTGCTTAATAGGTGGAGCCCATTTCCTAGCTTTTGTTTTACATTTTTTTCTCTACTCGTCTTCTAGGGACCTTTTGGTAATTTTCTAATAATTTTCTAGAAAGCTCCTAAATTATTCTTCCAATTTTTCTAACACTCATTAATTCATTCCTGAATCATTCTTATGTCACTTTATATTTTTTTAAAAATAATTTAGAGTTTATAGAAGACAGAATTTTCTAAAGGCATTTTGAGTATTTTTAAATATTTCTAATTACATTTTCATCCGCACTTTATTTCTATTCCTTTCTTATGACTTTCTAACCATCATTGATTGATTATAATCCTTTAAAATATCTTTTTGAATTTCCTGCATATTTATTTCTATCATCCTATTATAAAAGTATTTTCGTTATTTGATAAAAATTCTTTAATTTCTTTAAAAATTTTGGAAGCAATTTTATAATTATGAATTTCTCAACCACTAATTTAGGTAGAAAAATTTGGAGTGTTACAATAATTACATAATTTAATTAAAATTAAAAGTAAGTATGCAAAATAAAATATCTATATTAAAGCTAAATTATAGATGAAATATGTTTTGAATCTAAAATACAAACAAAGATAATTAAGACTTTCTCGAAGTACATAAATTTACTTTTGTGCATCAACTAAATATTTAATTATTATAAATTATTTATCAATAAGACAACAAAATAATAAAACTATTATTTATACATAGTAAAAAAAATAAATTATCATTTTTAACATTTTGAGATACAACTTATGGTTGTTAAAAGCTGCTATAAAATTTATTACCAGCAATTTAAAAATCTGTTAGTGCCATAGATATCATAAATGGTTGCTAACATTTTCTTTTTAACCGTTGATAAAATCATAAAAAATGATAAACAAATTTATTAATGATTAAAAATTTTCAAAAATAAAGGTAAAATCACTATAAATTTTTAACTAATAGATAGTTAAAAACCACTAAAATTGTAGGTAAAATCACCAAAAACTTTTAACTAAAATAAAAATGTTTACTTTTATCAATAATTAAAGATCATTATATAGATAAAATTATTATAATATTTTATTAACATTAAAGGTTCAGTTTTATTTTATATATTTTTAATAAAAAAATTAATACTTAACAAAATTTATATGATACTTAGAATTATAAAAATTAACTTCGAATTATACCGAGATAATTCAGATTTTCTAATGCAAAATTAAATCTATAGTTGTTTTCTTTGTTAAGTTGATAAACTACTAATATTTCACATGCCTACTAAATAATTTTTTGATCTCATCGAACTCAATAGTTTGAGGGACTTTATCAACAAGTTCCTAAAATATAATGAAAACCATAAGAGGAAATGAATCTCAACAAAAAAAAAAAAAAAATTAGACCTTAGAAATAATAATGTTGTATCTATAAAAGAATCATATAAAACTTTATAAATGAAAGATTAAAATAAACCTAATGATAAATAAATAAATAAATTACATAAAATAATTCTATTATCACTTTAGAAATGAAAGTCATACAAGACCTTATAATATAAAACTAAAATGTTGTGAAAGAGGCTAACCATGAAGTCAAAATTAGGAAAAAGTCAAAACTACATTATTGTTAATGCAAGGTTAAAAGATTGGTGAATCCGTAAACTTATAGTTATCCATGCGTGATCTCTCGCGCGTATATTTTGTCAATATAAAAATAATTGATGAACGAAGGCATCTTGTTCATGCAACTAGAATTTCTTTTCTTGTATTGTACGATTTTTTTTGGATTATCAATATTTAGATATTGTAATAGATATATGATTAATTCATATTGAATAAGGAAAAGTCATAGATGATAACATAATTGAGAAAACAAAATTAAAATTCTGAATTTAGGAATTAACATATTTTACCCTTTGCAATTTTTAAAGCTAACATCGACTTCTAAATTCAACTTTAAAAAAAAAAATTCAGCAATCTATTTATTTGTGATCCCAACCGAACAAAACAACAGAATCAAGTATCTTAAAGTTTAGTTTTATAAGCTTAAAAAATAAATAAAGTGTTATATTGCCTAAAATGGTTAAAGAGCCTTCGTTTCATTATTCGTAAAATATTAATATATACAATTTGTTTACTAAATTTGTTAATTTATTCATATTTTAGTCTTCTAGTGGACTATTTAATTGAAAAAATATTAATGTATACATTTTAGATTGTAAAAAGGATAATTTTATTTATATTTTGTTTATATATGGTCCATACTTTAATAAAAAAATTAAATAAAAAAATATAATCAAATTAATATAAAATTATACATGTAAAAATATAATCAAATTAATATAAAATATTTAAAATTATTTTAATTATATTTATTATGTAATCTACAAATAAACAAAATAAAAATGATGCAAGGGAAGAATTTTATTAAAACATTAAGGATAAAAATGATGAAAAAAAATAAGCTGTAAGTCGTTATAGCCTTAAATATTGTTTTAAAAGTTTGTTATAAATTAGTGTGGTAAATTTTTATAAACAGTTCTACTTTAACTAAATGAGCCTATAATAACTCACCCAACTCAATATCAATATCTAGTTTTACATTCTATGTTACCAACGCATTTTCATTTATAATTTTTACTGCAATTTCATTATGTTTTTTAATAATTTTTTTATTTATCAATTCATTAACTAGTGTACCTTGAGACACTTACTAATAAGAATATAATAAAAAAATTATAGAAAAAGAACAAAAACTAATAGTAAAGTATGATTAAGGTAGAGCATGAGAAACGGAATAGAAACTTCTAGTGATGACAATAAGAGAACAAGACATACCTTAGCAAAGGACATAGTAGGGTCAGTAGCACAACATAGAATGGTCAAGGGGCCATTCTCAAAAGAGCTTGGAGTTTCTTTCTTTATTTCCTGAATGAGAAAGGTGAGTTGGGAATTTCACACAGAAAAGAATAAAGAGGAAATGAAGTATAAGTTAGTCACTACCTATTTGAAGGAATTTATTTAATATAATATCTTTTCCAGTGAATGTCCACATAAAGTTATGTAAGAATTGTTAACTGCAGCTGTATGTATGCTGTTTCTTTCACTAAAAACCTTTATGAACATTTCATCAATGGTTCCTAGCCTTTTCTCCCCTGCTTTATACAAGTGTTCTACATTCTATTGTACTATTTCTTCGTCCACTTTTGGTCCTTCATAACATGTCGTACTTACATATGCAAGCAATAACTATACAAATACCTCAGACCAATAAGTCAAGATTTTATGCAAATCTTTCAAAATGCGTATGTTTGGTATAGTTTATTTTGAAGACAAATTTTTGAGAGATCTTTTGAAAAATAAACTATTATATTTTTAGATTTAAGTTAAACTAAACATGTTTTAGTGTTCAAGACTACTAATTGCAATGTCCTTGAAAATTGTAAGCATCAAATAAAAATCATAATAATTAACCGTCTAAAATTGAGAAAGAAAATAGTACCCTTTTTAACACATTATTATTAGGTTAAATACATGTGGATCTTACTAAATGAGGGGATAATAATGTTAAATACATGTGGATCTTACTAAATGAGGGGACTCATCATTCAGGGGAGTCATCATTTAGTGGATCTTACTAAATATGTTTGAAAATGTGTTATTTTTTACATGTGATTGCTTTTTGGATGAATTCTATGTTATAACTCCTAAATTTTTATGAATATAAACATGAGAAATTTCAGTTATTTGAAAGTAATTATTTAACAAACTTATAGTATGAGAAGCTATCGGATCAAATAACTTTCTTGTGCTAGAATGCAAAGCAACTCTTGCTCCTGTGATGATTAATGAGAAGCTTCCAAAGAATGGTGGGAAGGAGAAGAGTGCAGAATATGAGGCTGTATAGAAAATCTGTTGGATCACTCATTTACCTCACTCATACAAGAAATAGTATTATATATGTTCTATTAGCTAATTTCTAGGTTTTTATGAGTGAACTTATCAAGCTACATTTTGCACCAGCTAAGAGAACTATAGGGTGGCACCAAAATAATTGGTATTTTATGTCAACTAGGGAATTTCCAAGCAAAAAAAGACAACATTTTGATTAGTTATTGTCGCAACCGTAATTCCAACGCGACAACGGACTCGCTAAAATTTTGAAAATGGATTTTATTTGGATTAATGTGGAGTCGCCACCAAATTTTTATTTAAGGGAAAAAGATTTGGAAAAACCCTAACTTGAAGATGAGATTCTAAGTTCGGGAGTCGGTTACGAGTGGGGAAGGTGTTAGGCACCCCTCTCGCCCGTTCCGATGAACGGTACCCTTAAACCGAGTGTGTGATTTCTGAAAATGGTTTGATCTCTTAGTTAACGTGAAAATAAATAGCTTGATGGAGGTTAGCCTGACAGGACTTGATCCTGCTCCTACGTATTCCCCGGTGCAATGGGAAACTCAAGGCTTACGTAGTTCTGGTGTGAGTTGAAGGCTTGACCTTCGGAGTTTGAATTTAAAAGAAAATGCATCTTTGCCTTTTTATGAAAACATTTTAAGGGTGCGATCCCAATCCACCTATGCACAGGGCCCAAGACAACTACGGCTGCACTTGGACCCATACGGACCTCTAAACAGCGAACAGCAGAAAAAGCTACCAGTTCGTTTTTAGAGTTCGTCGCGTGAGATTAAGGAATGCAAAACGACATTTATTTGATCAAAAAAAAGGAAAGGCAATCCTCAATCCACATTTGCACAAGGCCCAAGACAACTACGGCTGCACTTGGACTCATACGGACCTCTAAACAACGAACAGCAGAAAAAGCTACCAGTTCATTTTTAGAGTTCGTCACGTGAGATTAAGGAATGCAAAACGAAATTTATTTGATAAAAAAAAAAGGAAAGGCAATCCTCAATCCACATATGCACAGGGCCCAAGACAACTACGGCTGCACTTGGACCCATACGGACCTCTAAACAACGCACAGCAGAAAAAGCTACCAGTTCGTTTTTAGGGCTTGTTGCGTGAGATTAAGGAATGCAAAATGATTTTTATTTGATTAAAAAAAGTAACCGCAATCCCCAATCCACATATGCACAGGGCCCAAGACAACTACAGCTGCACTTGGACCCATACGGACCTCTAAACAACGAACAGCAGAAAAAGCTACCAGTTCGTTTTTAGGGCCCATTGCGTGAGATTAAGGAATACAAAATGGGACTTGATTTAAAACAAAATGAACTTGATTTGAATTTAATGAAATAAAATTGGACTTGATTTAAAATAAAATAAACTTGATTTGAATTTTGGGCTTGAATTGGGCTTGATTTGAAATAAACTTGACTTGATTTGAAATTAAGGAAAAGAATTGCGAACATGCTTTAGTAATCAAGCGATAGAAATTTCATTTCAAATCCAAATTAGATAAATAATATCATTACAGAAACTAGAGAAAAATTCAAATATAACAGAACAAAAATCACCAAAATCAGAGATCATTTGACCAATTAAAAACGAAAATGAAAAACAGAGATGAAGATCAACCTCAAGAACACACAAGATTTTGGCGCCAAAATTTGAATTCAAATCTCAGAATTTTTAAAAAATATTTTTTGGCAGATCTGAAAAATCAAAACCGATTAATTGCAAGATATGGATCATATGAATCAAGAAAAACAAGTTTTACATAAATCCAATCAGAAATGAGAAAGTTATGCACAAATCAAATAAGCTAGGTTCACTTGTGCACCAGGATGAACATACTTCGGTAATCAGGCGATTAAAATTTCATTTTAGATCTAAATTGGACATACAATATCATTCCAGAAACTAGAGAGAAAGGAAAAGAGAACGCAACCAAAATCATCGAAATCGGAGATCATTTGACTGATCAAAAATGAAAATGAAAACCAGAGATGAAGATCAAGCTCAAGAACACAAGATTTTGACGCCAAAATTTGAATTCAAATTTCAGAATTTTTAAAAAATATTTTTTGGTAGATCTGAAAAATAAAAACCGATTAATTGAAATATATGGATCATATGAATCAAACAAAACAAGTTTTAAATAAATCCAATCAGAAATGAGCAAGTTATGCACAAATCAAATAAGCTAGGTTCACTTGTGCACCAGGATGAACATGCTTCGGTAATCAGACGATTAAAATTTCATTTTAGATTCAAATTGGACATACAATATCATTCCAGAAACTAGAGAGAAAGACGAAGAGAACGCAACAAAAATCATCGAAATCGGAGATCATTTGACCGATCAAAAATGAAAACGAAAACCAGAGACGAAAATAAGCTCGGAAATCCGAGAAGAAGCAAGAAACTTGAGCAGAATAAAAGTAGGATCTAACCTTGATTAGAAGGTGATGAAGAACTGGTTTGAAGGCAGAGGTAGAGAGTCTCCTAGGTCCTCCCTTCAAAAATTCTGAAAAAATATTCCCTCCCTCAAGTGCTCCCCCCTCATTTTGGTGAAGGATCTCTTCTTATATAGAAGGAGGAGAGATTGAAGAATCCCTTCTTATCCAATGTGGGACTTCTTTCCCACATAAGAGAATTTTCCTTTTTTCTTTCCTCTTCTTTTTTCTTTTCTTATTTTTTCTCTTTTCCTTTTTCCTCTTCTCTCTTTTTTTTTTATTCTTTTCTTTTTTGCTTTCTCTTTTCTGTATTTTCTGCTTTCTATTTTATATCTTTTCAAATTTCTAATTAACTTAATTTTTGGTTAATTTTAACGATTGGGGGCCTCGGACATAATTGAGTGTTTACAGTTTTCCCCTCTTTACTCATTTTCCTACCAGATAATGTGAGAAATGATTCTCTGATTTATCGTAGTAGGAAATGAGTAAAGATGTGAACACATTTTGTCCGAGGCAGGCCTTGAAGAAGTTCGACGAACAGGAGGAGCCTTGAACTTGAAATTGAACCTCATGGATGCCTGAAGAAGGACGATTGAATGACCTTACCGACTTCATGTACCGATAGGGTTTAAATATGCGAGGCTTAGTTGTATAGCCTGACTAGGCTAAGTGGAATGAATGAATGCTTGTTAGGACTGGCGTGGAATTCAATGGGATGGCTTGTTACGACAAGCAAAATGAAATGAAAATGGCCTGTTAAAACAGGAAAAGCAGAAGAGAAATGGCCCGTTACGACGGGCTCAGTAGAGTGAAAGTGACCTGTTTAAGACAAGAAAGCATGCAAGAACTAAAATGTAAGATATGTACAAGGTGGCCTGACAGCATAGGCCGAGATATCTATCTAAGTAAGAGGCCTGACATCAAAGGCCCAGCTGTGGAAAAACGAACTTGGTGAGGCCTGACATCGTAGGCCCAGAAGCAGAAAAGTAAACTTGAGGAGGCCTGACAACATAGGCCAAAGTGCGGAAAAATAAACTTGATGAGGCTTGACAACATAGGCCAAGGTGTGGAAAAGTAAACTTGATGAGGCCTGACAACATAGGCCAAGGTGCAGAAAAGTAAACTTGAGGAGGCCTGACAACATAGGCCGAGGTGCAGAAAAGTAAACTTGAAGAGGCCTGACAACATAGGCCAAGGTGCGGAAAAATAAACTTGATGAGGCCTGACAACATAGGCCAAGGTGCAGAAAAGTAAACTTGATGAGGCCTGACAACATAGGCCAAGGTGAAGAAAAGTAAACTTGAGAAGGCCTGACAACATAGGCCGAGATGCAGAAAAGTAAACTTGATGAGGCCTGACAACATAGGCCAAGGTGTGGAAAAGTAAACTTGAGGAGGCCTGACAACATAGGCCGAGGTGCAGAAAAGTAAACTTGAGAAGGCCTGAAAACATAGGCCATTAATGCAGAAAAGTAAACTTGATGAGGCCTGACAACATAGGCCAAGGTGCAGAAAAGTAAACTTGAGGAGGCCTGACAACATAGGCCAAGGTGCAGAAAAGTAAACTTGAGGAGGCCTGACAACATAGGCCAAGAATGCAGAAATGTAAACTTGATGAAAATCCCGTTGTTGACGGGAAGATGCAAATGAGATCCTGTTGTTGCCAGGATGAATGCAATCCTGATTGACAGGAAAAAAGAATTTAAACATGCTCGAGGTCCTGTCGTTGATAGGAGAATACAAATGAGGTCCCGCTGTTTCCGGGAAGAATGGAAATGAAATCCTACTGTTGACAGGATAAATGCAAACCTGCTTGACAGGTGGACAGAAATTAAACATGCTTCACGTCCTGCTTGACAGGAACATGCAAATGGGATCCTGCTTGAGAGGATGAATGCAGAAATTTAGACATGAAATCCTGCTTGACAGGATGAATGCAAATGAAATCCTGCTTGACAGGATGTGTGCAGAAATTTAAACATGAAATCCTGCTTGACAGGATAGATGTAAATGAACTCCTGCTTGACAGGATGTATGCGGAAATTTAAACATGAAATCCTGCTTGACAGGATAAATGCAAACGAAATCCTGCTTGACAGGATATATGCGGAAATTTAGACATGAAATCCTGCTTGACAGGATAAATGCAAACGAAATCCTGCTTGACAGGATGTATGCGGAAATTTAAACATGAAATCCTGTTTGACAGGATAAATGCAAACGAAATCCTGCTTGACAGGATGTATGCAGAAATTTAAACATGAAATCCTGCTTGACAGGATAAATGCAAATGAAATCCTGCTTGACAGGATAAATGCAAATGAAATCCTGCTTGACAGGATGTATGCAGAAATTTAAACAGAAATCCTGCTTGATAGGATAAATGAAAAATGACCTGTTAAGACAGGTGGAATGCAGAAAAAGTCCTGTTGATGACAGGAAAGATGCAAGCTTGCTAGACAGGCAAAGGAAAGTGAAAATGACCTGTTAAGACAGGCAAAAATGTAAAAGTCCTGTTATTGACATGATGGAGGCAAAACGCCTGTTAAGACAGGCACAATAGAATGGTGAAAACCTGTTAAGACAGGCAAAGCGAAATGAAAAGGACCTGTGAAGACAGGAAAGAAGCAAGCCTTGTTAAGGCAGGAAAGTAAATGACGAAAACTATCTTGTTAACACAAAATAAATGTAGATAGACTCCTGTTGTTGACAGGAGAAATGCAAGCCTGCTAGACAGGAAAAGGTGAAAACCTGTTAAGACAGGTAAAATGTACAAGTCCTGTCAAGGCAAGGGTGTGATGTGTCCTGTGAGGGTGGAACATGGACTTCGTCGTCAGCTTCCTTGGACAAGCTATTTTGAAATTTGTTTTTCTTGAATTTAAATAAATTGTTTATTCTACCTTGAACTTGAAGGTTTTTAAGCACTTGATAATTATTCTCTTGAAGAAACTTGGGAAACTATTTTTCCCCAGTTTAGAAAATTCTTGATAATTAAGGGCTATCTTGATTAGAAGGAACTTTGGGCAAGTGTTTGCCCCAGTTTGGAAGATCTTTTGGCAGTTGCCCCCGTTTTTATTTTGATATTTTGAATTTAAATCTCTCTTGGGAAAACGTTTGCTCCAGTTTGAGCTTGACTCAGAATTTGAGGGTGACCTCAAATTGAATTTTTGTGGGCAAACGTTTGCCCCAGTTTGAGCTTAATTCAGAATTTGTGGGTGACCTCAAATTGAATTTTTGTGGGCGAGCATTTGCCCCAGTTTGAGCTTGACTCAGAATTTGAGGGTGACCTCAAATTGAATTTTTGTGGGCAAATGTTTGCCCCTATTTGAGCTTGACTCAGAATTTGAGGGTGACCTTAAATTGAATTTTTGTGGGCAAACGTTTGCCCCAGTTTGAGCTTGACTCAGAATTTGAAGATGACCTCAAATTGGATTTTTGTGTGGGCAAGCATTTGCCCTAGTTTGAGCTTGACTTAGAATTTGAGGGTGACCTCAAATTGGATTTTTGTGTGGGCAAGTGTTTGCCCCAGTTTGATCTTGATTCAGAATTCGGGGATGACCTCAAATTAAATTTTGGGGGCAAGCGTTTTCCCCTGTTTGAACTTGTTTTAAAATTCGAGGATGACCTCAAATTAAATTTTTAGGGGAAAGCGTTTGCCCCTGTTTGGACTTGATCTAGAATTTGAGGGTGACCTCAAATTGGATTTTTGTATGGGCAAGAGTTTGCCCCAGTTTGAACTTGGGTCATTTTTAATTATGATTGACTCGAGCAGCTTTACCCAGGTCTTAATTAGCTTCGAAAAATGAATTATGAGATGCTTGAATGACAAGACACTTATTTCGATGTTTGAATGAATGAAAAAGATGCGATGCTTATGGTGTTTGAATAGAAAGAATGTGATGTTTTAATCTTATTGAATGCTTTTTTTATGCTTGAAATAATTATTTGATGAAATGGATGCTATGGGATGAATGCAAACCATGAGATGGTGTTAAAACCTTTTGTTTCTCTTGATTTTTTATTTATTTATTTTTTTTAACATGTCCTTTCTCGACAACCTCATAGTGGGTGTGAAGGGAACCAAAAATCAGAACAAGCTGGATTGACTCAATTTCGGAGTTTTCTTGGTCAAGATCCTGGGGACCCAACAACGGTTATTATTTGAATAAGACACACTCCTTTTGTCTTAGCGGTGTTATGTCTGACAGGAGGATGATCCTTCGGGAACAATCATGTCATGTCGCGATGGTTGAGGATTCATCTGATTTGGCATGACTTTTCAAAATTAATCTTTTTATTTTTATTTTTTATATTTTTCACATTTCTCTATGGCACATGCATTTTTGAGGTGTGCAAAGTGATTTTGGATGGAAAGAAACAAGTGGTGTTTTGTTTGGCAAGAAAAGACGAAAGGTGTGGGTTTGATTGCCCAAATGGCACCTTTTGATGAAAAATGTCAGTGCTGCTTTTCATAATCTTGATTGTCTAATTAAACAAAATTGAGAAACGGCAAAATTTTGCCCCAGTTCTAGGGAGATATGAGGTGCAGAAATGTCATGTTGTCTTGAGATTCCTGATTGACCTTGATTTTTTCCTGGGTTGTTCTTTTGAGTTTTCAACCCAGCAGGTCTTTCGTTTCGCCCTAACTTTTGCCTAGGTCGCCCTTACGGGTTTTTGACCTAGTGGGCTTTTGTTTGATTATGCCCTAACTTTTGCCTAAGTCTCTTTTGAAGATTGTCGACCTAGCGGGCCTTCTGCTTGATTGCGCCCTAACTTTTGCCTAGGTCGCCCTTATGGGTTTTCGACCTTAGCGGGCCTTTTACTTGGTTGTGCCCTAACTTTTGCCTAGGTCATTCTTGAGGATTGCTGACCTAGCGGGCATTTGTTTGATCGTGCCCTAACTTTTGCCTAGGTCTCTTTTGAAGATTGTCGACCTAGCGGGCCTTCTGCTTGATTGCGCCCTAACTTTTGCCTAGGTCGCCCTTACGGGTTTTCGACCTAGCGGGCCTTCTGCTTGATTGTGCCCTAACTTTTGCCTAGGTCTTCTTTAATGATTGTCGACCTAGCGGGCTCTTATATGATCCTGATTTTTTCCTGAATTGTTGTTGGAAATCGGCAAGACCTTTTCTGATCATGACTTTGTCGATTCATTATTTTGAACTTTAACCCTACTTTTTCCTGGATTATTTTTGGCTTTTAATCCAACGGGCTTCTCTTCTTCTTGAATTTTATGTTTCGACCTTGATTTTTCCTTGATTATTTTTACTTTAATCCAGCGGGTCTTCTCCTTTTTCTTGAATTTTGTGTAGTTGAATATTGATCTTGCCGGGATCATTTAAGGCTTCCAATTCAGCGGATCTTTTCTTCCATCCCTAATTTTGCCTGGATTTAAACTTGGTTCCAGCGGGATATTTTAATTTTGAATGGTGATCTAGAATCCCTGGTTGTTTATTCTACTTCCTCATTGGGTTTTTCTCTTTTGAGTTTGATTAACTAGACGTTCAAGATTGTTTATTACAGCACTAGCATTATCACCAATCAGTATTTATTGTTTGGATATAGGAATAAGAAGCGGGTTGAATGGATAAAGGGATGGCAAAAAAATTTTTAAAAGTAAAGCCAATGATGTGAAGCACGTGCTCCAAAAACATGAAAAATGTAAATTTTGTTTTATTCATTGAGATTTATTTACAAAGATTAATTTTGAAAAACATGACAAATTTTGGATGTTCTTCCTCGATAGCTTGACTTGTACAAGGTGGCTCATTGTGTTGCTCCCATTTCTTAGCCAGCAGATGAACTCTCATGATTCGGGATTTGGATTAGGAGCAATCTTCCCGAAATCTAGTCGTTTAGCATCAATTAGGCTTTGCACCTTGCGTTTCAGGACCTGGCAGTTTTCTGTTGAATGACCAATATACCCCGCATGGTAATCACATATGGCATTTGCATCGTACCATTTTGGATATGGTGGTTCTTGAGGTTTCAGCGGGTATGGAACCACCAAGGAATTTTGGATTAGCTGAGGTAGCAGCTCGGTATAGGTCATTGGGATAGGGTCGAATTGGACGGGTTCTTTTTCCTTTTTTTGGCTTTGGCTAGAATTTGAGCTCATGGCTTGTGTTCGGACTGTGTATGGTGTGGGCGGTCGTATTTGCGTTGGATAGTTGTAAGCTGGATGGTAGGGTGTTTGGTAGGTAGAGGCAATGTAAGGATATGGTGTGTAGGGTGTATATGGTGGTGGTTGGAAGCTAATCGGTCCATAAAGTGCCGTCGGAGGTATATACTGTCCTTGACCAGAAGCCGCATTATAAGCTTCACCTGTCCTCTTATTTTCTGTAGAGGCGTCAACTGTCCTTGTGGCCTTATGCGTGATCCTTCCTCGACGCATGCCACCCTCGATCCTTTCTCCAATGATGACGACATCAGAGAAGCTAGAAGTCACACTGCCAATCATCTTGTCATAGAAAGGATCTTGAAGTGTGTCAATGAACGTGCCGACTAGTTCCTTTTCAGATAGTGGGGGTTGCACTTGAGCGGCTAACCCCCTCCATCTTTGAGCATACTGCTTGAAGGTCTCATCTTTTTTCTTGGCCATGTTTTGGAGTTGGATTCAATTAGGAGCCATCTCGGCATTGTACTGATATTGTTTGAGGAAAGCCTCAGCCAGATCCCTCCATGAACGGATGTGTGTCCGCTCTAGCTGAGTGTACCAGGTTGCAGCTGCCCCTGTTAAGCTGTCTTGAAAGAAATGGATAAGCAGCTTCTCATCGTAAGTACATGTAGACATCTTTCTACAGTACATAGTCAAATGTTTCTTTGGACAGCTGGTTCCTTGGTATTTCTCAAATTCAGGGACCTTGAATTTGGGAGGGATGACCATGTCTGGTACTAAGCACAAATCGACTGCGTTTGTGGCTTCGTAAGCATTCCCCTCGATTGCCTTGATCCTTTCCTCTAGACCTTTCCACTTTTCTGTTTCCTCCTTAGAGGGATGATTCGGGTATTCCTCGGGCATAGGGTGAGGTTGAGAAGATGGTATGTGTATAGGGTGAGGCCCTTGGGTGAACATAGGATGCGTTCCCCCAACAACTGTTTGGTGAGCTCGTGAGATGGTGTTTGGGGGTAGGTCATGTGTTTGGGCTTGTGTTTGGTTGTATGAGGGCGCATTCCCATGAGGAAACCCATAATGAACCCTTTCAGTTTGCAGAGGTATGGTTAATGGTGGAGTGAAGCGAGGAGGATGTATTGGGTCAGTTGGTTCTCTCGGTAGAGATTCCCTTTCCTCTTTTTGTTTGGATAGTTGCATGGCCTCCATCAGCTTGGCCATCTGCTCTTTTAGAGTCTTGACCTCACTTCTCAACTCCTCGTTTTGTCTCTCCAGCTCATCCATGATTCTTGATTGTGCACGAGTCTTATAAGGATGTCGAGAAAATTGTATTTCTCTAATTTTTCTGTTAAAGTTAAAAATTAATTTTTTGAGAAATAATTTGAATGCAAAAATCATGAATGATAAAGATGTTAATGCAAAATGAGTATGATGTGTAGAAAAAGTGTATGAGGTGATTTTGAAACTTTTCTTTTGATGATAAATTTATGAATGGAAAAATGCATGCATGCTATGTGCAAATAATTTTAGAAATTGGAATAATTGAAAGTTGCTCTTTTCAATTCTTAGTAGTTTTGTATTTTTTGGTATTTTCATTTTGCTAGAAAACCCTTGGTTTTGTTTAGAAAAACTCTTTAGTTTTGCTAGAAAAATTCTTTAGGTTTTCAAAATTTTATTTTATATCTATTGAATCTTTTTATTTTTTCAGTATTTTCAAAAGATTATCTTTCTAATTTCCTATTTCTAAAACATCCTTTTTAAGTTTTCTTTTTTATATTTTCAAAATATTTTTCTAATTTTTCCTAGGAATTTTCTCCTTCTATTTTAGTTTTCTTGATGTTTATCTTGATTTGATTTTTGTATCTCTTCAATTGTAGCCTTCAAATTCCTTGTATCTTGAGAGGGGTGTGTGTGCCCTCTTTGCTTCTCATGCGGGTTACCTGTCCTAGGGATCTACGACCTTTTATATGAACCTCTCAAAGGTGGTCTGTAATCCTGGGGTGTAGAGGTCACTAGAGCCAAGTTCCAGTCTGCAATGCTTGCCACAACAGCAGAAAAAGCTACCAGTTGTGGGGCATTACAAATAGGACGCACTCTAGCCGGGATTTTCGTGATAGTCAAATAGGACGTAAGCCCCAAAGTGACACCACTAGATCCCTCTATTCCTAGGTTGCACTCAGACCCGGGTATAGGGCACCACTCATGATAAATGCATATGTAATGTATGAGGGCACACAAGTAATTGGGATACCTGCAATTGGGAAAATTGTACAGATATATATATATATATATATATATATATATATAGTAATTTAATGTTCGTCAATCCTAAGGTTTGTACAAAGAATAAACAAACAGATAAACAGTTAATGGATTGTGCAAATAAACAGAGAAGGGATCAAATATAATACACACTCAACTAAACAAGCTTGACTCTCTAATGTCCCCAGTGGAGTCGCCATCTGTCGCAACCGTAATTCCAACGAGACGACGGACTCGCTAAAATTTTGAAAATGGATTTTATTTGGATTAATGTGGAGTCGCCACCAAATTTTTATTTAAGGGAAAAAGATTTGGAAAAACCCTAACTTGAAGATGAGATTCTAAGTTTGGGAGTCGGTTACGAGTGGGGAAGGTGTTAGGCACCCCACTCGCCCGTTCCGAAGAACGGTACCCTTAAACCGAGTGTGTGATTTCTGAAAATTGTTTGATCCCTTAGTTAACGTGAAAGTAAATAGCTTGATGGAGGTTAGCCTGACAGGACTTGATCCTGCTCCTACGTATTCCCCGGTGCAATGGGAAACTCAAGGCTTACGTAGTTCTGGTGTGAGTTGAAGGCTTGACCTTCGGAGTTTGAATTTAAAAGAAAATGCATCTTTGCCTTTTTATGAAAACATTTTAAGGGTGCGATCCCAATCCACCTATGCACAGGGCCCAAGACAACTACGGCTGCACTTGGACCCATACGGACCTCTAAACAGCGAACAGCAGAAAAAGCTACCAGTTCGTTTTTAGAGTTCATCGCGTGAGATTAAGGAATGCAAAACGACATTTATTTGATAAAAAAAAAGGAAAGGCAATCCTCAATCCACATTTGCACAAGGCCCAAGACAACTACGGCTGCACTTGGACCCATACGGACCTCTAAACAACGAACAGCAGAAAAAGCTACCAGTTCGTTTTTAGAGTTCGTCGCGTGAGATTAAGGAATGCAAAACGAAATTTATTTGATCAAAAAAAAAAGAAAGGCAATCCTCAATCCACATATGCACAGGGCCTAAGACAACTACGGCTGCACTTGGACCCATACGGACCTCTAAACAACGAACAGCAGAAAAAGCTACCAGTTCGTTTTTAGGGCTTGTTGCGTGAGATTAAGGAATGCAAAATGATTTTTATTTGATTGAAAAAAAGGAAACGCAATCCCCAATCCACATATGCACAGGGCCCAAGACAACTACGGCTGCACTTGGACCCATACGGACCTCTAAACAACGAACAACAGAAAAAGCTACCAGTTCGTTTTTAGAGTTCGTCGCGTGAGATTAAGGAATGCAAAACGACATTTATTTGATAAAAAAAAAAGGAAAGGCAATCCTCAATCCACATTTGCACAAGGCCCAAGACAACTACGGCTGCACTTGGACCCATACGGACCTCTAAACAACGAACAGCAGAAAAAGCTACCAGTTCGTTTTTAGAGTTCGTCGCGTGAGATTAAGGAATGCAAAACGAAATTTATTTGATCAAAAAAAAAAGAAAGGCAATCCTCAATCCACATATGCACAGGGCCCAAGACAACTACGGCTGCACTTGGACCCATACGGACCTCCAAACAACGAACAGCAGAAAAAGCTACCAGTTCGTTTTTAGGGCTTGTTGCGTGAGATTAAGGAATGCCAAATGATTTTTATTTGATTGAAAAAAAGGAAACGCAATCCCCAATCCACATATGCACAGGGCCCAAGACAACTACGGCTGCACTTGGAACCATACGGACCTCTAAACAACGAACAACAGAAAAAGCTACCAGTTCGTTTTTAGAGTTCGTCGCGTGAGATTAAGGAATGCAAAACGACATTTATTTGATAAAAAAAAAAGGAAAGGCAATCCTCAATCCACATTTGCACAAGGCCCAAGACAACTACGGCTGCACTTGGACCCATACGGACCTCTAAACAACGAACAGCAGAAAAAGCTACCAGTTCATTTTTAGAGTTCGTCGCGTGAGATTAAGGAATGCAAAACGAAATTTATTTGATCAAAAAAAAAAGAAAGGCAATCCTCAATCCACATATGCACAGGGCCCAAGACAACTACGGCTGCACTTAGACCCATACGGACCTCTAAACAACGAACAGCAGAAAAAGCTACCAGTTCGTTTTTAGGGCTTGTTGCGTGAGATTAAGGAATGCAAAATGATTTTTATTTGATTGAAAAAAAGGAAACGCAATCCCCAATCCACATATGCACAGGGCCCAAGACAACTACGGCTGCACTTGGACCCATACGGACCTCTAAACAACGAACAACAGAAAAAGCTACCAGTTCGATTTTAGAGTTCGTCGCGTGAGATTAAGGAATGCAAAACGACATTTATTTGATAAAAAAAAAGGAAAGGCAATCCTCAATCCACATTTGCACAAGACCCAAGACAACTACGGCTGCACTTGGACCCATACGGACCTCTAAACAACGAACAGCAGAAAAAGCTACCAGTTCGTTTTTAGAGTTCGTCGCGTGAGATTAAGGAATGCAAAACGAAATTTATTTGATCAAAAAAAAAAGAAAGGCAATCCTCAATCCACATATGCACAGGGCCCAAGACAACTACGGCTGCACTTGGACCCATACGGACCTCTAAACAACGAACAGCAGAAAAAACTACCAGTTCGTTTTTAGGGCTTGTTGCGTGAGATTAAGGAATGCAAAATGATTTTTATTTGATTGAAAAAAAGGAAACGCAATCCCCAATCCACATATGCACAGGGCCCAAGACAACTACGGCTGCACTTGGACCCATACGGACTTCTAAACAACGAACAGCAGAAAAAGCTACCAGTTCGTTTTTAGAGTTCGTCGCGTGAGATTAAGGAATGCAAAACGAAATTTATTTGATCAAAAAAAAAAGAAAGGCAATCCTCAATCCACATATGCACAGGGCCCAAGACAACTACGGCTGCACTTGGACCCATACGGACCTCTAAACAACGAACAGCAGAAAAAGCTACCAGTTCGTTTTTAGGGCTTGTTGCGTGAGATTAAGGAATGCAAAATGATTTTTATTTGATTGAAAAAAAGGAAACGCAATCCCCAATCCACATATGCACAGGGCCCAAGACAACTACGGCTGCACTTGGACCCATACGGACCTCTAAACAACGAACAGCAGAAAAAGCTACCAGTTCGTTTTTAGGGCCCATTGCGTCAGATTAAGGAATGCAAAATGGGACTTGATTTCAAACAAAATGAACTTGATTTGAATTTAATGAAATAAAATTGGACTTGATTTAAAATAAAATAAACTTGATTTGAATTTTGGGCTTGAATTGGGCTTGATTTGAAATAAACTTGACTTGATTTGAAATTAAGGAAAAGAATTGCGAACATGCTTTAGTAATCAAGCGATAGAAATTTCATTTCAAATACAAATTAGATAAATAATATCATTACAGAAACTAGAGAAAAATGCAAATATAACATAACAAAAATCACCAAAATCAGAGATCATTTGACCAATTAAAAACGAAAATGAAAAACAGAGATGAAGATCAACCTCAAGAACACACAAGATTTTGGCGCCAAAATTTGAATTCAAATCTCAGAATTTTTAAAAAATATTTTTTGGCAGATCTGAAAAATCAAAACTGATTAATTGCAAGATATGGATCATATGAATCAAGAAAAACAAGTTTGACATAAATCCAATCAGAAATGAGCAAGTTATGCACAAATCAAATAAGCTAGGTTCACTTGTGCACCAGGATGAACATACTTCGGTAATCAGGCGATTAAAATTTCATTTCAGATCTAAATTGGACATACAATATCATTCCAGAAACTAGAGAGAAAGATGAAGAGAACGCAAGAAAAATCATCGAAATCGGAGATCATTTGACTGATCAAAAATGTAAACGAAAACCAGAGATGAAGATCAAGCTCAAGAACACAAGATTTTGACGCCAAAATTTGAATTCAAATTTCAGAATTTTTAAAAAATATTTTTTGGTAGATCTGAAAAATAAAAACCGATTAATTGCAAGATATAGATCATATGAATCAAACAAAACAAGTTTGAAATAAATCCAATCAGAAATGAGCAAGTTATGCACAAATCAAATAAGCTAGGTTCACTTGTGCACCAGGATGAACATGCTTCGGTAATCAGGCGATTAAAATTTCATTTCAGATTCAAATTGGACATACAATATCATTCCAGAAACTAGAGAGAAAGGCGAAGAGAACGCAACAAAATTCATCGAAATCGGAGATCATTTGACCGATCAAAAATGAAAACGAAAACCAGAGACGAAAATAAGCTCGGAAATCCGAGAAGAAGCAAGAAACTTGAGCAGAATAAAAGTAGGATCTAACCTTGATTGGAAGGTGATGAAGAACTGGTTTGAAGGCAGAGGTAGAGAGTCTCCTAGGTCCTCCCTTCAAAAATTCTGAAAAAATATTCCCTCCCTCAAGTGCTCCCCCCTCATTTTGGTGAAGGATCTCTCCTTATATAGAAGGAGGAGAGATTGAAGAATCTCTTCTTATCCAATGTGGGACTTCTTTCCCACATAAGAGAATTTTCCTTTTTTCTTTCCTCTTCTTTTTTCTTTTCTTATTTTTTCTCTTTTCCTTTTTCCTCTTCTCTCTTTCTTTTTTATTCTTTTCTTTTTTGCTTTCTCTTTTCTGTATTTTCTGCTTTCTGTTTTATATCTTTTCAAATTTCTAATTAACTTAATTTTTGGTTAATTTTAACGATTGGGGGCCTCGGACATAATTGAGTGTTTACAGTTATATTGAATAGTGATTGGGCTATATCAATTAATGATAGAAAATATTTAAAATTATACATTCTTCTTAAGAAGTAAAATTATGTATTTTGTGGTCATCAAAGAAACAAAAGACATTTACTTTATTATTAGCAGAAGCAAGATATGTCGCAGCTACTAGTGTAAAATGGTATATCAAAGAAGACTAATTCTTTATCTATAGCAGAAAGATGATACATTGTAGCCGCTGCATCCATTTGTCCTAAAATCATCTTGAAGGATATAATAAGAAAAATCAAGGCCTCCTACCACAATATTTTGTGAAATATATGTCTTTGATTTCCATGACTAAATATCCTATTTTTCTTAACCACCCTAAGTGCATTGAATTGACATTCAATTACATTTGAAATAATGTACAGGAAGAAGAGGTTAAATTACAAGTTGCAGACATATTCACAAAACCAGTTTCTCAAGACTTGTTTTTAACTTTTGTTTTGGGACAAACCTGGTTTTGTAGAATATTCAGAATTAAGGGCATGCTAGGAGTTCTTGGAGTACAATATAATGAGGTGATGTCTTTTGTATGTGTGCTCTTGATTTGAATTATATCTTCTAATATGACTTATCCATTTGTAGCGAGAGACAAGCAAAAGGTCATATAAAGGGAAATCCACATTATTACTCGGAAAACTATTGCTATATACATCTCTTTCCTAAATGACATGTGTTAAGGGATCAAATGAAGGTACTTCAATTGAATCCTTTTTTACATTGACATAACCATCCTCTAGATAAACTTTAGTTAAAAAATAGGTAGAACCATAACATAATTGCCTTACTATCAACTAAACTTTTTTTAAATTATTTAACTTAATAGAACATTATTCCAAATGTCATGCTAGCTTTCACTTTAATATACGATTGCAGCTCAAATATATAAATGAACGGGTAGGGGATGGATTAAGCACCTTTTTGTGATCACCACTTGTTTCGTTTTCAACATCTTGCTCAAGATGGGAATGATATGTTGACAGATAAACTTCTTTAATTTGTTTCGGTTGTGATGGGGTACGAGAAGATATAACTTCTGTAATGGCTTGATTATCAACAATTGATGTAGTTAAGGCATGCCTTATTATAGTAGCGTCTGGAGTTGCAGGATCATGTAGCCAAAGCAACATTGCTTTCTACAAACATTTAGAAACAACATTAGAAAAATAAAATAAGGATTACATATATTTTGAGAAGCTATAAAATTTATAACAAAAATCAAGAAAAATAAATTTTTCAAAACTAAACATATTTTATCAATAAAACAATCTCTTCTTATTAGTAAAATAAAGGAAATATCTTGTTATATAAATAAGACTACCTAAATAGAACTTTTTTGAAAGCAACACGATTGTAACATTGGCCTATGTACCTTGACATGCCCATGAAGCTATGAAGATATTCGTTTGGAAAGCAGTTTAGAGTAGGTAGTTTCATATTCTTGTTGAATGATGTTGTTCTACAGTCCTGTAAGCAAGGATTTTAATAACTTTAGACGTGTCACAACCAAGACTTTGGATGAGTAATAAGATGATTCAAATGGTGATTTCAACCCCCCGGCAAGAACATTCTGCGATGGCCAATCCACAAGATTCAAGTAAAAATCATCATGCAGTGATGAACCATCCAGAACCTGCAACCAAGTATTCTTCAACTAAATATTCAATTCAATCGACAAGTCTTATTTATATCATGTGTATAATGAATTAAACCAAAATCCTTTATGAAACACGGATCTTAATACGAGTAAAGGGATATAAAAAGGAGGAAATTTTTTGAATGAATATACCTTTGCAAGAATCCAAAACTACTTTTGCTTATGAGCGAGCGAGTGAACGAGAGAGAGAGAGAGAAATAGAGAGAGGAATACGAGTGATAATAGTTACAACACACGATTAGGATCACATTTGGGTGCAAGATTAGAGAACAATAAGTTTGGGATCAAGATATTAGAGCTCATACATGTAAACTGAATTTAAGAAAAAGAAAATGTTGGAGGACAATATGTGTATTAGAGCGCAAGATAGAGAAAATAAGAATAGGAAAGAATTTGATCATCCATTGAACTTCAAAGAAATCAACGTCAAATGCTGTGAATTATGGTCACACAAACGACATTAGATGGCGTGTCCAAAAACAAATTTCTACAGATTGTTTTTAAACCCTGCAAATGAACCGCTCCGATTTGTAGTGAGACATTAATAAAATAAATATAATAAAACATTTTATAAAATTAACATTTAATAAATAATTTGAAATTTAGTTCAATAAAACTTAATGTTAAACATTTGTTTTAATTATTTGAATAAATTAAATTTTCTTGTAATACGATTATAATTCCCTTTTCTTTTAGTTAAAAACATATAATTTTCTTTAAAAAATAATATGTCTATTATTTAAGTTTATTTTAAAATAAATGAATTTTTAAAAAAATTAAGGTTGATCATCTATATTTGTGAGCTTCATGTTGTGCATTTAAACCAATTTATTTTCTAACATTTTATATAGATGAGATGGATGTCAAGATTTTTATTCATTGTAATTTTAAAGCACCAATCTCTTATCGACCCAAAAATAATTAGTAAAATTGGAATAAGACTAAGCGCAATACCGTTAATATTAGGAGTATATAAAAAGGAAGCATTTGTCAAGCAGGGTTGACAAGGCTTGACAAGGAAGGGTGTATGGACATTTAAAGTACTTTACGAAGAATACATGAATATAGGCACAATTGGATCCAACATCATGCGTTTAGGTTGAAACACCCAAACGTAAACAATATTTTAAAGGAACATTAGAAGCTTAAGAGTGTGCTTGAAAAGGAATTAATTTTTATATACAGATACCACCCAAGCATACAAGCTTAACAATAAAAATCCTTATCATCGAAGAATGTATTGAAGAATCAAATGCATAGAAAGTCATCTTCTATTTTACTAAACCATTCCTTGAAACCTCTTTTGTTTTGGTTCTCTTTGTTGAACCAAGTTGTAATGGGTGGATCATTCATACATAGACATTTTTCTTATAAAAATCCAAGCATGGAATTGGGAGGGGATTTGGGTGATTCAAAAAGAAGGAAATGAAAGTAAAAAATGCATATTATATGGATAAAAGAATAAAGGTCCTAATAATTAAGAGATTTTATTTTCCTACTTTATAATAAATTTCATATACATGAACTAAAACAAATATATCTATATATTTTAAAAAAATTTAATAAATTTTTATTAGATCTCCACAAAATAATTATTTTTGAATCCTTCCTTAATCTATATCTTGAAACATAACACATTTTCCATATTGTTAATAGGTTAAGAAATATCATTTAGGGTCCATTCACCTTTTAAAAAATAATAAAAATATTATTTTCCAATATTTATAAAAAATATTATGTTTATATAATAAAACATAGAATTATATACATTCAAACTAAGCTATTTTATATAAATTTGCCAATTATACGTTGTTTCTGTCGAATAGTTGTTTGGTTGAGAAATTGACATCATTGATATCCCATAAGATAAATTTTAAAAAAAAATTATTTTAGAAAATCTAAACTATACTTTGCATTAAAAACTATCATTACACAAATGTAAAATTTAAAAATTTTGTTGTATATTTTTGTAGTAATAAAATTTTCTAGGTATAGCATTTTTGTTCTTTCTTTTACTATACTTACTTGCAAATAGAGTTATTGATAAATCATTTTTCTGATTGCAATTGACACATGTTTGATAACTCTATCCATTTGTACTAAAAATTTAAGCTATCTTTTTTTTTATACAAACACATTCCTAAAAATATAAATAGAAAGCATCTTATTTAAAAATATAAAAATTATAACTCGCAATAAGTGCAAAAGGTGAGACATAATATAATGTAATATTGTTCCTCTTTAATTTCATTTAATTTCTTTAAAATTACTACATTTCCACTTCTTAAAACTTTTTGCTCATTAATTTCTTTTACAAAATAAGTACATGTGAGTCAATATTTAAATGTATGACTCACATATAACTCCAAAATCTAGGATGCATTTAGAATATTAATTATTATAGAGTTAGAATAATACTTTTTAAATTTTATTATATAAATTATAAGGTGAATTATTAATAGTAACCTCTTCATATATTTCTTAATTTTTTCAATATCTTTTTTATTGATTAAAAATACATTTATTAAACCTACTTATTGAATACTTGCCTGCAAGTAAAGATAAAAGTTTTTATTAAACATATTTATCAAGTAAAATAAACTATGATATTTATTGAATGATGGAATGAAAATTGTAATTATAAAATATTAAATATCTCTAATATTAGCAAATATTAAAATGATAACCATCAGATCAAATTGGTGTTTTGCTAAAAGTTTTGAAACTTATGGAAAATGCATCCCATTGTGTCTGGTTAGTGTTAAGTTCTTATATTGACAAAAGAATCATAATCTATGAGTAATTTGATAACAACTAGGGAGTAAATGGATATTTTAATTCTAAATAGAAGTATAAATGGTAATTTAGTTAAATGTCATTGATCTTTTGAAATAATTTCAATTTATTTTATTTTTTCTTTTTTTATGATATTTAAACAAATTGACCAATTATATTTATAAAGATAAAATTATTATAAAAAATTAAGTTAGGTAAATATAAGAGTATTATATGGATAAAATATATCACATCATATCTATTAAGATATCATTTTTTTCTTGGCCAGAAATTATATCTTCAAAGGAAGTTAAATAATAAAAATGATAAAAATATTAGCAATTTCACGTTACATACCTACTATTTCTTCTTAAAAAATATCTTATATTTGTACTTTAATAATTTTTATTGTTCACTATTTTTTTTCACTTCAAAATTTTTATTTATATAAGTTTTTCCTTTCATCAATTTAATTTTATTAGTCTATTTTTAAAGTTTGATACTTTTCACATAGGTTGAAATTTGTCACCCTAACATACACCTTAAAAATAACTTAAATCATCTTATACTATTTTTTCTTTAATTTAAAATAATCTCACATGAAACTACACAAGAAGAGAATTACCTTCTCATGCATGAACATCATGTTAAAGAATTCAAGTTTATAATATTTCTCGACATACCTTAGGTTTATTATCATGATGGCTAACTTCTTACTTTCTTAACTATCATTATATCATGAATCAATCTTAACTTACTTATTTTTTTTTATTTTCTGTTATCATCTAATAAAAGGAAAAAATAATTAATATTTTATATTGCAAAAACTTAAAACAAAAAAGTTTCATAAAATGTTAAGAGTGTCATTTTATTTTCAAATTTACTTATATAACCCATATGTCATTTGTGCTCATTTAATATAAAACAAACTTCCTAATTCTAGAAGTATTGGTTAAGATCAACTGTGAAATCATAAGAAAGAATTCGATAATTTTAGTCTTTTGAAAAATATTATGCGTTTAGTAATAATTAATAAAAATATACAAATATTTTGAACCCTTAGTATTTTAAAAGGCTAATCAAATAACAATGTATAAATATTTTGAATTTTAAATTTTTTAAAATGTTATGTTGTATCATCTAATCTAAACTAAAATAAATATTAAATTTTTTTATACTTACACCAAGAGAAAGGAGAATTCAATTTTTCAAGTGTATTATGCGCATTAAAATTATCAAAGCAAGTGATAAAAAATATTATATCAAATGTTTCAATAAGTTGTGAAAAAAAACCTTTAGTTAACTATCAGTGTATTTGTTAAATTTCTAAAATATTTTACATGTATATTTTCCAAATAAAAAAGAATATATTTTTTTTGTCTAGGTTAATATGCATCTTTTAAAGAATTATATAAAAACATCCATCGTTTGAATAGAAAAAGAATCTATGATAAATTTATCAAAGTAGTAATAATTTTTTTTAATAGTAATTCATGAGATGGACTCATAAATAACAAAATTATATACAAGCATCCATCATTAGAATAAAGGAAATAATTATGAAAAATTATCAAAGCAAATGTCCAAAAGGTATTTACAAGAAGGAAGTCATGAGATGTACTAGTAAATTATGACAAAATTATCAAAAAAAAAAGTGACCAAATGTATTAATAGGAAGTCATGAGATATACTATTTAGTTTTGATAAGTATATACAGAAGCATCCATCATAAGAACTAAAAAAACAACTATAAAAAATTATCAAAGTAAGTGATAAAAAAATATTAATAAGAAGGAAGTCATGAAATATACTCATAAGTCCTGATAAAAATATATGATAGCATCCACCATTAAAAAAAAACAACTATGACAAAATTATCAAAGCATCTTACAAAAAGTATTATTAAAAGTCATAAGATGTATTGATAAGTTATAATTAAAATGCATAGAAATATCCATCATTACAATAGAAAAATAACTAGGAAATATTATGAAAACAAGTGATGAAAAAATTAAGAGGAAGACATTAGATGTATCCTTAAGCTACGAAAAAAGGTTATGAAAATTGATAATAAACAACAAAGACTTTAAGGATGATATTTTATTATTTTGGTTTGTCCTTAGTTCTCCTTTCTACTCTTGTCTCCTGCTCCTTTGATAGATATTTTCAAGTGGTGAAATAGATAAAGATGAAATTTATAAAAAAAATAATTGAAAATAAAACAAATGAAGATGAAAATATATCTAAGAACAATCTATGTATTTATATAAAATAATTGTCATATGTTATTATAATATTGAACAACTAATAAAAATAGAATTTAGTTGTTTGGAAAGAATTGAAGATAACTTTGCAACAAAATAACACGAAAGATTGTAAAAGAATTAAAGTTAATAATTATTACATAATATTACTAAGTTATGTAAAAGAAGTATAAGGAATGAAGAATAATAAAAGGAAGGAAGATGGATAAGAAGTAGAAGGTATGAAAACAACCCAACTCTAGTAGGTATGCCATGAAAAAGAATAAAACAAAACAAAATTAGAAGGCATGTTGCTAGATCAATCAAAAATGATGGAATACTATTGCATGAATCTACAATTTACTAACATTTAAGTTTGAATCTGCTCAAAAAATAAAATTTATTTTTATTCTTCTCCTTAAACCTAGCTAGAAAAGCATCAAACTTTAAAACATTGTTATCATTTTTATATTAAAATCAATCTTTTTTCTCCATTCGACCTAGCCCAAAGAACATCACATGTGCACAGAGATCACACAATGCCATGTAACAGGAATGAAACTACCAAGCTACACAAACATATACTTGAAAATTGGCATAATGTTCGACCAAACAAAATAAAATGGTGAGAATGCATATATATGGTCTGTAAGTATTTTTCATAAATAATATATGTGCATGACAATACATATTAAAATTTAGAGAAAAAGAAATGAAAGTAAAGATTAAAAGTGATAGAGAACTCAAATTAAACACTAGAATAGAACAAAAAAAAGGGGGAAAAATGTAAATACCTTTATCTTCCTCTCCTAGTCAAGAGAAAGCATTTGTGATCAAGGGAAAGATTAGAAAGATATTTAAGATTTTGTTGTCTCCTTGTATACCTTGCATTAGAAAGGCATGAATTGTATGAAATAGAATAATAAACAGAAGGTAATGAAAAAATTCAAAGGATGGAGCTTCAATCCTTAAAACCAAAGGTAGAAATATTTCTTTAAGGACAAGTCTAAATGAATGGAAAAGGAATGAGTAAACCCAAAAAAGAAGACTAGTGTTAGCCATTAGATTATTATAATCATCAATGGTTAAGATAAAAGAAGAAAAGAGAGGATAACAAGTGTTATGAATTGACACGCTCGTCGTAAACGCGCAAAAATAATTTCTAGATTTCCCCCAAACTATTGGTATAGTATAAGGTGCAACCTAGGTCATCTCCCAAAGACCATTTCAGATTCTTAAGCAAATAAGGAGAAGGTTAGAACAAGGGGATTTTGGAAAGATTTGATATGAAGTTCTAAATGCAAAATACAGAATGAAATTTATTTGACTTAACAATAATCAACTCAAGGAATTCAGAGGCTATTTTCTTAACTAATCATTGATCACTAAAATCATGCATTGTGTTTATCAACCTAGGATCATCTGGAACCCCTACAATGATCCTTGAATTCTCTACTGAGAAACCTCTCAGAATTTAATTGATTATGATCAACAAGATTTAGTAACCACTTAATCTTTTATCTAAACCAATTTCACAATCAGAATTCAGTTGAAGTAAGTAATAAAATGAAAACCTTCAATTAAATTACTTAATTTCTACTCTTCAAACTTTTGGAAAGTGATTTACCAATCAAAAACCAATTATAAATCAATCATGCATTAATCAAAATACGTCAACCGATCAAACTTTGATTAAAGAATAAAATTGAAGAATATAGTGAAGTAGAGTAGAAACCACTTAATAAGCATGTAAATAAAGATCAAGACCTCAAAGTTAAAATGAAAATAGCTTGAATCCTCGAATTGAAACTACAAACCTAGCCTTCCATGAAGGAGGCAAATTAACAACAAATAAATCCTAAGCCTTCCATGTAGGAGGCAAAACTAACAAGAAATAAATCCTAAGCCTTCCATGTAGGAGGCAACTAACAATAAAGAAAAACTAAGCCTTCCATGTAGGAGGCAAACTAACAAGAAAGAAAGGAAGAAAGAAAATGGTATTGGAGTTAATCTCCAAAATGGTGTGTGTCTCCTCTTGCAAACCCTTCTATTTATAGAGGATTTTTGAGGCATCATCTTCAGAAAGTCACCAACTAGGATATTACTTTTCTACCCTTTTCTTGCTTTCACATGGGCTTTGTTGAAATTGCAAAACACTTTTGAATTTTTGCCACCAATGAGCACAACAATTTTGACTTTCTTGCACCGCAATTTCGGATGTTCACATGTCCGAATTAGAGCTTGACTTCTGAACAAAAGTTGTAGCCCTGGATCTTAGCTATCCAACAAAGTTGAGTTCATCTCAATATGACTTCTATATCTCAAGATATGGCCGGATCTTTGCACACTGTTCAAATTCCACGTCAGCAACACTATCTCATCTTTTGAGATAATTTCGGAGTCCTAAACATCCCATTTAGAATCTGCTCTTACTTTGTAAATATGGACACTTCTTTAAGCTTTCATTCAAGATAGATTTCATGATTTTTGGATGTCTACAACTCCTATTATGCTCAAAATACTATAATAGTGTCATTTTAATCGGGTAAGCAAAGAAATTCAATTAAACTTCATATGAACCCAAACTCATAAAATATGACAAAGATCACTTAATTGAACATATAAGAAGTCTTAATGAGATAAAAGTGAGAGATAATTATTTATGAAATCTATGCTTATCAAATTCCCCCACACTTATCTTTTGCACGTCTCGGGCAAACTTAAGTTAAGGATTGGTGACTTTTTTTTTTTTTTTTTTTTTTTTTTTTTTTTTTGAAAGAACATCAAAGTTTTGAGTTGATTTCTCAAGAATTCACAAAATTTCATGAAGCATTCCTTCATCACATTTTTGAAATTATTTAGAAAGGCAACTTTAATTTGAAAAACATAGATTGAGAAAGATAAAACCTCACATGATATACTCTGAATCTCTCAAGTGTTTGATTTGGTAAGTGTTTCTCTCAAATTCAATCCATGAAAGATGAACTATCATAGGCTTGCATATCTTCTACTTCTCTACTACTATGTACACATGCAATGCACAAATCAAGAGGTCTTTATTTTGGTTCTAACGGGATTAGAAAGATGAAATGATATATTGAAGAGATACAATGTTAGACCAATGAAAATGGTGAGGATTGAGAATTGATTGTAAGTGCAAGTGTGAGAAACAGATATCACTTCTTCAATTTTTTTTATTTTTTTTTTTCAATATAATAGTTTATTTATTAATTTATTGCTTCAGTTTTTTTTTTTTTTTTTTTTTTTTTTTTTTTTTCAACCATGATATTGATGAACACAACAATAATCTCCCCCACACTTATTGAAACACTTATGGTATGATAAATCCAGTATTCCTCACCTTCTATGGTCACACAAAGTTTTTTTTTTTTTTTTTTTTTTTTTTTTTTTTTTTTTATTTGTGGTGAGCTAAAAAGAAGAAAAGGTTAATCGGCTCAAAGGGCTGATCAAAGGATAAAATTATATGGTTTAGTTATTTGGCCAAGTGGTTTGTTCAAGAAAAACAATGCCTCAATCATTTTTGTACAAATCATGTGAAAATGTAGCTTCAAAAAGAATCAATGCAAGTTCTGAAGTAACATATTCCATGAATGAAAATCACACAAGAAAGAAAATAATAATAAGGCTCAAAATCTCACAGGTAATATATTTATCAAATCTAATCTATCCAGTTCAAATATGTGTTGCCAAACTAATTAATCTCGAAATGTAAATCATTTTGCTTCAATTATTTTATGAAATCTAAAGAAAAACATACTTCCACATTCAAAATTTTTTTTTTTTTTTTTTTTTAAATCATAAGATGCGTATCAAGAGTCAAGTGTAACTCCTTACTCAGCCATCTTACTCAAAACAAGTTTATGAATCTAACCTAATTTTTTTTTTGTTTTTTTTTTTTTTTTGTTTTTTTTTTTGTTTTTTTTTTTTTGGGTTTTTTTTTTTTTTTTTTTTTTTTTTTTAATTTTAGATATCGGACCATCTTCCCCCCAACCTATCCAAGACATTGTCCCCAATGTCTTAGATGAAATTTCATATAACAGGAAAAGAAATGTAAGAAAACCATCAAAGTAAGGAAAAGTTATAACCGAAGAGTGGTATCTGGTTCTCTTTTATCTCTGCCATCCTGATTTGGTTGGTTCACCAGCTGCATTGCTTGACTGAGCTCAGATGTAGGATTTTGCAAAATCTCAAGTAGCTGTTCAACAGTTGAAGCAGATACTATGATGTTGCGCATGGATTGTGGCATGAACTCCTGCTCTACTGCATGATCTAAAAAGGATATCAAACCATTATAAAAGCCATTAATATTCAATAAGCCCAAAGGTTTTTTATGAAAATTCCGATAGGCCCAAAATATAATGGTAAAAATTTCTTCCATTGTTCCAAGACCACCAGGTAATGCAATAAATGCATTAGAATTAACCAACATGTGTCTCATACGGTCATGCATGGTTGCAACCTTCAATTCAGTACCCAGGGTGAAGTAGGAGGTGCTCCCATTTTTTAAGCCAACACCTAAGACGTTACACCCCTTTGTGAGTGCAGATCCTGCAACACATCCTTTTAAACCCTGAATCCCTCCCCCATAAACAAGATTGATTTTTCTTGCAGCTAATGCCTTACCAAGGGTAGAAGCTGCATGTTGAAATGCTCCATCCTTTCCAAGGTTAGACCCACCAAAAACACAGATAGTATTGATCTTATCCATATACGGTGTTTCTGTCTTTTTTTTTTTTTGAAAAAATATGTCATAGAGGTGGATAATTTATAGGGACTCAATATCAGACAAGGAGATCGCTTGAATAGTGCGGGATCAGGATTTGGTAGCAAAAGTTTGAATTTTTGCTACAAAAGTTTGAATTTTTGTTGCAAAAGTTTGAATTTTGGTTGCAAAAGTTTGAATTTTGGGTTCAAGGAAAAGGTGAATGTCAGAGGGGAAAGACTTTAAGCAGGGGTGAAAATTTCAAAAAAAAACGGTGGCCCAATAAATTGAAAAGACAATGTAAATGACAAATATACACGCATGAGAATGAACAGTAGTTGTGATTGTGGCTCACATCTTCCTCTGGTTTTACGTCCAGTAACGGCTGAAACGCCTTCTAAGAGTCGAGGATGTGCTTCCCATTCAGTTTTCTTGTAAACTGACAACAGGGTCTTTTAAAGTCAGATTCCCAAGACTATAACGTGCTTTTTCCTTACGGAACAGTTCAAACAAATCAAGAAGGACTCCTTGTACATGCCCACTAGGATGCGTCTCAAGAGTCTGAATGATATCATCCAATGACTCCTTACTCAGTCCATCCTTTATGAATTGAATTTTGTCCTCTCGATTTCTTGAAACCATTCCAGGGTTCTTGCATCTTGTGTTACAGGTCCATCTTGCACACCTGTAGCAAACTCCAATTCTTTTTGCCCTTCTCTTCTTTGCATAGGAACTTCTTCCCATACCTGGCATATTTTTAACAAATGATTCTTGAAATTCACCTGCTAAACGTACCTTAGCTTCAATGATCCAACGGACATCTTCTGGAAGGCCTAAGAGTGTTAATGCTCTCAATCGTTCAAGTCTGCAATTGTAAATGTCTTTAAGAAAATTTCTGGGGAGAGTAGGGAACAAAATTTTGATCCTGGTGAGAGCTTTCTCCATTTTTTTTTTTTAAAACACTCAAGTTATTATTCCTGCAAGCTCAATGTGGTGTAATAGTTAGGATGATTTAAGAGGTGAAGAAGGAAGTTGAGAGAGTAGTTGAAACTTATAAGCGAGGAATGGGAGAGAGGGAGAGGGAGAAAGAGAGAGAGAGAGAGAGAGAAAGAGAGAAAGAGAGAGAGAGAGAGAGAGAGAAAGAGAGAAAGAGAGAGAGAGCGAGAGAGAGAGAGAGACTTCTCTTGAATTTATTGCAGGTATGTGGCATTGTGCAAATGCACTTCTTCTACCGTGTGCTTTTGAAAACCTTCGAAAAATGGTTTAAGACGATGTCCATTCACCTTGAAGATTTTTTCAGTTACCTCATTTTTTATTTCCACTGCACCATAAGGAAAAACATTAGTAACTACAAATGGTCCTAACCATCTAGAGCGTAGCTTACCAGGCATAAGCTTTAGCCGAGAATTGAAAAGGAGAACTTTTTGTCCAACGAAAAACTCCTTTCTTGCCAACTTTTTGTCATGAAAAGCTTTGACCTTTTCTTTGTAAATTTTGGAGTTTTCGTATGCTTCCAATCGAATTTCTTCAAGTTCCTGCAATTGAAGCTTCCTATGGATTCCTGCTTGGTCTAGATCCATGTTGCATTTCTTTACTGCCCAAAATGCTCTATGCTCTAATTCAACTGGAAGATGACATGCTTTACCAAAGACAATCCTGTAGGGAGACATGCCAATGGGTGACTTGTAAGCTGTCCTATATGCCCATAATGCATCAACAAGGCGCAAGCTCCAATCCTTCCTGTTAGGCTGGACTGTTTTCTCTAAGATTTTCTTGATCTCTCGATTAGAAACTTCAGCTTGACCATTTGTTTGAGGATGATATGGGGTGGAGACTTTATGCATGACTCCATATTTGCGGAGTAGGGCTTCCATTGTGCGGTTGCAAAAATGAGTACCTTGGTCACTAATTAGAGCTCTAGGAATGCCAAACCTGCTAAAAATGTTAGACCTGATAAAATCTGCAACAACTCGAGCATCATCAGTACGGGTGGCTTTTGCCTCCACCCATTTTGAAACATAATCAACAGCTAGCAGAATGTAAACAAAGCCAAAAGAGACAGGGAATGGACCCATAAAGTCTATACCCCATACATCAAATACCTCACAAAAGATAAGTGGTTGTTGGGGCATCTCATTTCTGCGCGAAATACTCCCTATTCTTTGGCACTGCTCACAAGTTATGCATAATCTGTGTGCATCACGAAATATTGTAGGCCAATAAAAGCCTGAGTCTAGTACTTTTCTAGCTGTCCGTTGTGGCCCAAAGTGTCCACCACAAGCTAAGGAATGGCAAAAGGTAAGTACAGACTGAACTTCATGATCTGGAACACATCTTCTAATGATTTGATCACTGCATGTCTTCCAAAGGTATGGTTCATCCCATATGTAGTGTTTGGCATCACTTTTCAACTTGGCAAGTTGCGATTTGGTGAAGTGTTTGGGTATTTCTTTAGCAACCAGATAGTTTACCAAATCTGCATACCAAGGATCCTTCCCGTGCAAATGATAGAGATGCTCTTCTGGGAATGAATCTGCAATTGAAGTTTCTTCACAAGGTTGCTGGATCCGACTTAAATGATCTGCTACAAGGTTCTCTGCACCACTCTTGTCTTTAATCTCTAAATCAAATTCTTGCAACAGAAGCATCCAACGAATCAGTCTTGGCTTAGCATCTGTCTTCTTCAGCAAGTATTTCAAAGCTGCATGGTCAGAGAAGACAATAACTTTAGATCCAAGCAAATAGGAGCGAAATTTATCTAATGCAAACACAATTGCCAAAAGCTCCTTCTCAGTAGTTGTGTAATTTGATTGGGTTGCATCAAGTGTGCGAGAGGCATATGCAATGACATGAGATCTCTTGCTAACTCTTTGAGACAGTACAGCACCAAGGGCATAATTGGATGCATCACACATTAATTCAAATGGAAGCGTCCAATTAGGTGGTTGAATGATGGGAGTGGTTGTCAACCGCTTCTTTAGTTCATCAAATGAATCCTTGCATGCTTGATCAAACACAAATTTGGTATCTTTTTGTAGTAGTTTAGAAAGAGGTTGTGCAATCTTGCTAAAATCCTTGATGAATCTTCTGTAAAAACCTGCATGACCAAGTAAAGAACGTACTTCTCGCACAGAAGTGGGGTAAGGTAGAGAAGTAATAATGTCTATCTTGGCCTTATCAACCTCTAAACCTTTGCTAGATACCAAGTGTCCTAAGACTATACCTTCTGTTGCCATGAAATGACATTTTTCGAAATTCAAAACCAGGTTAGTCTCAATGCATCTGTCCAAAACTTTAGAAAGGCTTTCTAAGCATGCATCAAAAGAAGAACCATATACAGTGAAGTCATCCATAAACACTTCCATGCAACTTTCTAAGAGATCAGAGAAAATGCTTACCATGCATCTTTGAAAGGTTCCAGGGGCATTGCATAGACCAAAAGGCATCCTTCGATAGGCAAAAGTACCAAAAGGACAAGTGAAGGTGGTCTTATGCTGGTCTTCTGGGGCTATATGTATTTGAAAATAACCTGAAAAACCATCTAGAAAGCAATAGTGAGATTTTCCTGCTAATCTTTCCAAAATTTGGTCTATGAAGGGCAAAGGGAAGTGATCCTTGCGAGTAGCTTGGTTAAGCTTCCTATAATCTATGCACACTCTCCAACTGTTTTGTATTCTGGTAGGGATTAGTTCATCATTGTGATTTTTGACTACAGTCATGCCAGTTTTCTTAGGAACTACTTGCACCGGGCTTACCCAATCACTGTCTGAGATGGGATAGATGATACCAGCTGCCAAAAGCTTACCTACTTCCTTCTTTACCACATCTAGGATGGTTGGATTCAAACGCCTTTGTGGTTGTCTAACAGGTCTGGTGTTTTCCTCTAGCAGTATCCTATGCATACAAGTAGATGGGCTAATACCTGGAATATCAGCCAAAGTCCATCCAATTGCTTGTTTATGGCTTTTTAAGGTTTGCAGTAACCTTTCTTCCTGTTGTGGTAGAAGGTTCTTTGCTACAATGACAGGAAGCTTCTCATTTTCCCCCAAATAAGCATACTTTAGATGTTCAGGCAAAGGCTTCAATTCTAAAGGAGGTGGTTGTATTATGGAAGGAAGAGATCTATCTGAGATTGAAATGTCTGCAACACTTGCATCTAACATGTCATCTTTCAACGAAGGTTGGTCTGCAGCATTAATCCTGGAACACACAATACATGAATCAAATTCATCACATGTGCAAGTAAAATTATCTAAGTAATCTAAATCAAAATCAAAAAATTTAAAAAGTAGATTGTCAATAGAATAATCATCCGCAAGAAGGTCTATGACATCAAGTTGAAAGAGTGAATGATTCTCTATGGGATGCTTCATGGCTTCAAATATGTTGAATTGGATGATATCATCTCCAAATTCCATAGAGAGAGTCCCCGTATGCACATCTATCTTTGTTTTTGCAGTTTTGAGGAAAGGTCTCCCTAGGATCAAGGTTGCTCTATTGATGGATGACTCATCTTCCATATCCAAAATGTAGAAGTCAGCTGGAAAGATCAGCTTATTCACTTGAACTAGCACATCTTCAAGTACTCCGGCTGGATGTGCTGTACTTCTGTTGGCTAATTGAATCACCACACCAGTTGGCTTCAGTTCTCCCAGATTCAAAGATTTAAAAACTGATGAGGGCATAACATTAATGGAAGCACCTAGATCCAGCAATGCATCACCAAATGTAGAGTTTCCTATTGTGCAAGGAATGGTGAAAGTTCCTGGATCTTTACATTTCTGAGGGAGGCTGGGTTGAATTAAGGCTGAAACATTGCGTCCCACACTAATCTTCTCATCCCCTTTGAGTCTTCTCTTATGCGTGCACAAATCCTTTAGAAATTTGGCATATTTGGGAATTTGCTTGATAGCATCTAGAAGTGGTATGTTGACTTCCACTTTCCTGAAAGTATCTAGAAGCTCCTTATCCAATTCTGCATGAACATTGGGCTTGGATTGGACCATTCTATTTGGAAAAGGTAAAGATACCTTCTGATCAGCACAATTTGGGGTTTTCTTCTCATCAGATGCTTCAAGTGAAGATCGTTTATGGCAAGCTTCTTTTTGTTGATCATTCGATGTCTTATCGAAGGCTGGTGTACTTTTTTCATCAGACTTTCCCTCTGATTCAGATGGCTCATCAGAGATATCTCCAGGTGTAGAGATAAATGCTTCTTTTTGGTGTGGATTAGTCTGATTGAAGCTTTGTTGCTTTAAAATTGTAGGGTCTGTCTGCACTTTCTTCCCACTTCTCAAGGTCATGGCATTCACACTTTTGGGATTTATGACAGGTTGAGAAGGTAGTTGACCAGAACCTTGAGATTTAAATTGGTTGACAGTGGTAGCCAACTGCCCAATTTGAGTTTGTAAATCCTGAATGGTAGAACTTACATTTTGTTGAAACTGAAGATTGTTGGTTGCTAATTGCTTCATCAAATCATCAAGAGAGGGTTCAGAAGCATTAGAGGGTACAGATTGCTGCATATGTTGTTGTTGTTGTCTGAATGGCGGTGGTTGGTATTTATTTTGGGAGTCAGATATTTGAATCCTTTGTTGTTGTGGAGGACCATATCTCAAGTTAGGATGGTTTCTCCAACTAGGATTGTATGTTCTAGAAGGTGGTTCAAACTTCTGTTGCTGATAATGTTGAGGAGGCCTGTATTGTTGTCCTGTGCCAAAAATACCATTTACTGTAGCCTCAGGTGTCTCACTTTCTTGCAATGTTGGGCATGCATCAGTAGGATGATCTGCAGAAGTGCAGATGCCACATGTTTTGGTTTTGTCAACAACATTAAGTTGCTGTTGTTGTCCGATGGCCAACTGTCTTACGATGGAGGTTAGTTCTTCAATTCTGTTCTCCAATCGTGTATGGTCTGTCTTGGTGGTCATTTCATGGACTCCTTTAGACAAGGAATTAGTTCGAGAATTGAATTGCTGAGAATTTTCTGCCATGTTGGCAATCAAATCTCGAGCTGCTGTAGGAGTTTTGTCCATAAGTGCTCCACCACTAGCTGCATCAACCATGCTTCTGTCCATTGGCATGAGTCCTTCATAGAAATACTGAATCAGTAATTGATCACTGATTTGATGGTGTGGACAAGTGGCGCATAGTTTCTTGAATCTCTCCCAATACTCATAGAGAGTTTCTTGGGAGTTCTGTCTGATGCCGCAAATCTCTTTTCTGATAGCTGCTGTTCTGGATGCAGGGAAGAATTTCTCCAAGAATAATCTTTTCATATCATTCCAGCTTGTAACAGATGTTGGATGTAGATAGTACAACCAGTCCTTAGCTCCATCATTTAAGGAGAAAGGAAATGCCTTCAACTTGATATGATCTTCTGGAATTCCTTGTGGCCGCATTGTGGAACACACAATGTGAAATTCCTTCAAATGTTTATGAGGGTCCTCACCTGCAAGGCCATGAAACTTAGGTAGCAAATGTATTAGTCCAGACTTCAGTTCAAATGGTGCATCAACATCAGGGTATTGAATGCACAATGGTTGATAAGCAACATCAGGTGCAGCTAATTCTTTTAAGGTTCTATTAGCCATGTTCTTAGCAAAATATTTAAAACTATCAAAATTTAAAGATGAAAAATCACTACTGTTACTTTCTTGGTTATTACTGGATGAATGCCTTCTATGTGCTCTTTTCAAATGGTGGAATGTTCTATCAATCTCAGGATCATATGCATATAAATTTTCAGGATTGGATCGGGTCATACACAAAAAGGTGAATTCATACAGAAAATCCAAGAATATATACCTAAAGTAAAAAAAATTGTTAGAAAGATTAAAATTTTTATACAAACTCCTAAATGAGCCTAGGAAATTAAAATGGTCCCCGGCAGCGGCGCCAAATTTTGACACGCTCGTCGTAAACGCGCAAAAATAATTTCTAGATTTCCCCCAAACTATTGGTATAGTATAAGGTGCAACCTAGGTCATCTCCCAAAGACCATTTCAGATTCTTAAGCAAATAAGGAGAAGGTTAGAACAAGGGGATTTTGGAAAGATTTGATATGAAGTTCTAAATGCAAAATACAGAATGAAATTTATTTGACTTAACAATAATCAACTCAAGGAATTCAGAGGCTATTTTCTTAACTAATCATTGATCACTAAAATCATGCATTGTGTTTATCAACCTAGGATCATCTGGAACCCCTACAATGATCCTTGAATTCTCTACTGAGAAACCTCTCAGAATTTAATTGATTATGATCAACAAGATTTAGTAACCACTTAATCTTTTATCTAAACCAATTTCACAATCAGAATTCAGTTGAAGTAAGTAATAAAATGAAAACCTTCAATTAAATTACTTAATTTCTACTCTTCAAACTTTTGGAAAGTGATTTACCAATCAAAAACCAATTATAAATCAATCATGCATTAATCAAAATACGTCAACCGATCAAACTTTGATTAAAGAATAAAATTGAAGAATATAGTGAAGTAGAGTAGAAACCACTTAATAAGCATGTAAATAAAGATCAAGACCTCAAAGTTAAAATGAAAATAGCTTGAATCCTCGAATTGAAACTACAAACCTAGCCTTCCATGAAGGAGGCAAATTAACAACAAAGAAAGAGGCAAATTAACAACAAATAAATCCTAAGCCTTCCATGTAGGAGGCAAAACTAACAAGAAATAAATCCTAAGCCTTCCATGTAGGAGGCAACTAACAATAAAGAAAAACTAAGCCTTCCATGTAGGAGGCAAACTAACAAGAAAGAAAGGAAGAAAGAAAATGGTATTGGAGTTAATCTCCAAAATGGTGTGTGTCTCCTCTTGCAAACCCTTCTATTTATAGAGGATTTTTGAGGCATCATCTTCAGAAAGTCACCAACTAGGATATTACTTTTCTACCCTTTTCTTGCTTTCACATGGGCTTTGTTGAAATTGCAAAACACTTTTGAATTTTTGCCACCAATGAGCACAACAATTTTGACTTTCTTGCACCGCAATTTCGGATGTTCACATGTCCGAATTAGAGCTTGACTTCTGAACAAAAGTTGTAGCCCTGGATCTTAGCTATCCAACAAAGTTGAGTTCATCTCAATATGACTTCTATATCTCAAGATATGGCCGGATCTTTGCACACTGTTCAAATTCCACGTCAGCAACACTATCTCATCTTTTGAGATAATTTCGGAGTCCTAAACATCCCATTTAGAATCTGCTCTTGCTTTGTAAATATGGACACTTCTTTAAGCTTTCATTCAAGATAGATTTCATGATTTTTGGATGTCTACAACTCCTATTATGCTCAAAATACTATAATAGTGTCATTTTAATCGGGTAAGCAAAGAAATTCAATTAAACTTCATATGAACCCAAACTCATAAAATATGACAAAGATCACTTAATTGAACATATAAGAAGTCTTAATGAGATAAAAGTGAGAGATAATTATTTATGAAATCTATGCTTATCATGAATTTACTATGTATGCGAAGTTTTATGTATAGGAAAGTTCACTCGTCGAAGTAGAAAGAAGGTATTTCACACCCCTAGCATCGTTCCTATAGAATCCTGACTTATAGACTTACCAAGAAAATGTTTTAGTTTGAGATATATTTAAAATATAAATAAAAAATAAAATCAAGAATAGGAAATTAAAGGCAAAGAAAAATAACAAACACGAATTTAATTATGGAAAGGTATAGGATTTTGGTTTTCCTTTTGACTTTATCCAATTTAATCTTTCACTCCCTTATGAATGAGAAAGTAAATTGTTAACTATCTGTTCTAATTCTATAAATACTCAATGATCATGCAATTGTAACATTCTTTCCCTTAAGTTATTATCCTAAATAATCATGTAAGTTATATAATTAACAAAAACATAAAGAACACTTCATTTTGTTGATTTAAAACCTAGTTAGAAATTAAGGATTTTGATTTATCCTTTAAAACCTTAGATTTAATTTACCTTATAATTCAATTAATTAGGTAATGATATGATTTCATATCTCCTAATCAACTTAGAAATTAATAAGAGTATCTAATCCTCATCAATTAATTATATGAAATAATCCAAACATAGTTGAATAGAAACATATAAACATTCTTGAAGGATAAAAAGGGTTCAAATGGTTACATTATAAGTTCTACCAAATCCCCATTAATGGAGATTAGTTACACACAATGAATAAAGATAAATAATAAAATTTTAATCCAACCAAATTGATGTATGAATCCCTAGAGAGGCTACCTCAAAGCATGCACCACAGCACTTAGACACCCATGTTGCCTAAATAAAGGCATCTTTATGTGTAATTCAATACTTTTGAGTCATTTGTAAGAATTCTATACAGAATTAACATAGAAATCTCTTCCTTTTTCCCTTCTAAACTAGGCTTGGGGTTGGAGAACCTCCTCATCCATGATAGCCTTGATGGTGGTAGAGAAAAGGCTCATCCTCCACAGGAGGCAGTGCCTCCAAGCATACCTTTGAAGATCAAGAATCACCACCGATTCTTCCATGCAATTTAGCCTCCATTGTCCAAATTCACTACTTCCATCCAACATTGCATTGACTAGTATCACAGCTCCAGCATTGGAGGTTACATCCGATCTATTATCATCTTGTACTTTTGTGCTTATTTTTATTCTTTCGAGTTCATCTTCTACTTTATTTTCTTTCTTCTTTTTGATCAGTCAAATGATTATTTTATTATTGATTCTTGTTACATTGAATTCATCTATGTATCTAGTGTCTAACTTGTTCTTGTTTCTTTAATTTGATTGAGAATTGCATCAACAATTTCCTGATTATTGAAGTATATGCATCTTGGCATCAAAATATGCCTACCCTGAGTAAATTGAGCATAACTTAATCAAATATGGTCTAATCTATATCAATTTTGTTTTTTATATCTGATCCTATCCTTCAAATAATTGGTATGAATTTTGTAGATCCACAAAAAAAAATTTGAAAATTAATTTTGAAGTTTGAATTCAAATCTTTGCGCCAAAGTTGATCTTGAGTTCAAAATGCTTGATTTGAATTTCATAACCTTTTTTAGGTATAATTTCAACATGTTTGATCCTTCTAAATATGTTTCATCTAATTTTATTATGTTTTTCTTTTCCACTTCAAAAATTTCTAAGAGTTGCATGATCATATGCATGCATGCATAATGCTAGTTAAGTTTGAATCATTCATGATCTAAGTCATTAAGTCTAGGTGACTAATTCTATGCTTCATTAAATTTGTGAGAATCATTAAAAGAAACTTAAATCTACCTTTGAACCTTATATAACCAGAGTTGGATTGGAATTATTGGACAAGCACCATGAGACTTAGAACACTTATGCAAAGGATGACTGTAAATGCACTAGATTGAACTTGTGGACATATGACCTTGAATAAAACCCTATGTAAGGATCGTTTGAGGACTATGACTTTCTGGAATTTGGACCAAGAAATTGACAAAATAATTTGAGAAAATCTGAAAATAAAAGGAAGGAAAATAAAAGCAAGGTAAAAGAGTAAAAGAAAAATAAAAGCATATATAAAAGACAATGCATAGAGGTCCATTTTTTTTTCTTAAGTGTGGTATGCTTGATTGTCCATGACTCATGTTAGGCCATAGGACATGCAATTATTAGATAATAATTATTTGTTTGTTTATTCATTCTTGGCTTGACTAAATAACATTTCTCCTTCGCATGAGCATGTGCATGCTACTCTAAAAGTTTCTAGGAATTTTCTTTTATGTGTTTACCTTCTTTGCATCCGTTAATTCCAGTTTGTATAAATTCTTTGGCTTCGAAGTGTTGTCTTGAATCAAACCCCTTGAGTGTGCTTTGCATTGGTCTCAAGCTTAGATTAAAGGATTTATTTATTTGTGAGTAAATTGGTGTGAAAAGGTTGGCTATGTGTGATGAGATTCATTAGAGGAGAAATGACATAGTTATGGATGGTGGTTCTAGACTGTGCAATGAAGGCTAACTTCGGAGGTGGGAGATGAAGAAGAACTTGATGTAGGATCTTGTTTACTTAGGAGCGCCACCTTTTATGGAAAGATAAATTCCTTCTTCGCCACCATGGCCATTATGGATAAGAAGAAATCTCCCACCCCAAGTTGGTGTTGAGAGGGAGAGAAGTGAGAGTTTTTCACTCAAAATTTAGAATAAATTTTAATAAATGATTCAAAGTGAGAAAAGTACACATGAGGGTGCCTTATATGGGAGTAAGAAGCTAACTAATATCTAGAAGCTTTGGAAATCCAAATTGGGCATCTCATAGAGTTTAGCAAACAAATACTGGGAAATAGGTCTGCTTCTATACATATTAGGCCTACTAATTTCTAGAATACAAGAAAAATACCTAAATCCTATTCTAATGTGGGAGGCCATATAAGCCTAGTTTGTGTGAGGTCCAGTAGGTTTAGTGGCTCTGTAGCTCAAATCCTCTACATCTAGGACCTTTGCATCATCTCCTCCCCCTTTGAAAGCATTCATCTTTAGATGTGTAAGCTCAACTTTATCTGCAAATAAAGATATAAGTGAGTAGAAGAGATTTTATTAATAAATTAAAATAATTGAAATAGCAGGATCAAATACCAACCTTTTGAATTTTTCAAGAAACATGTAAGCACAAACAATTAAAAATAAGAGGTAGTAAAGAAATAGAAACTCATAACCAACATAAGAGTAAGATGGAGGGTTGGGAACTCTAAGTGGTTGATGAGTTCCATTCCCAGATTATGTCCATAGTAGGTATCTAGGATATCACCTAAGGTATTATTGAAGGGGCTCATGGACTTGTTGACCCTGTAAGGCAGGATATGTACATAACTATGAATGGGGTATCCTTGCCTTTGATAAAGTGACCAAAACTAGTGGTGTGGTAATAAAGTTTTAACCAAGAAATTGGATGGATCACCCACCAAGTCATTGATAATGGAATGTTCAATTAGCCTAGATGCATATGGATAAGACGATCAATGATGCATACTAGGGCGATGAATAGATATCACTGTATGATGCACATTAAAAGATGAAGGTTTCATTAAATGGATGGTTCTGATTATACCATGCACATCATTCCATGTAACACAGGTGTCAAAAGTAACAAAGCTTGGTTAGGAAGATTGGGCCTTTATGAGGGCCAAGTCTTGACTTCCTCCTAAAGGAAAGGCTTCCTTTCCTATAAGGATAAATGAAGTATTAGACTCTATCTAAATAGTTAGGTTCAAAGTAATAGGATGTAGGAGGAGGTTTCCTAGCTAGGAGGATTTCTTTTATCTCATCCTTCCTTACAATTCTAACCTTACCTTCTTTTATAAGAGAGATGGAATCCTCACGTACCTTTCCCCTTATCTTCCTCTTTTTTTTATTTATCATTTTCTTTTATTTCTTCCAATTTTATTTTTTCTCAACCATTGGCTCTCTGTCACTTTCAATGTATTTGACTTCTCTTCCTTTGCTACAGGAACTGATGATGATGAATCTCATTCAAAGATGAATGCACTCGAAAGGGGAGGATCTGATGCAGGGATCCCTATAGAGGCTACCTCAAAGACCTCAAAGTATGCACCAGAGCACTCCACTACTCCAGGCAAGACACTTAGGCCCATTGGGCCGATCACCAATGTTAGGGCTAAAAGATTATAAATAGAGATGGAAACCTTCTTGAGCCTTCAAGATTAGAACCTCCAGTGTAACACCCCAATTTTTCGTGTTGAACTTTTACAACTACAAATATCTCTAAAATCAAACTAAGTATGATTAGGAACCAAAAATAAAGAAATTAGAAAGTTTGGTGCAAATGACAAAAATGTTCCTACACCTGGGCAACCCAAATAAAGTACCTGAGAAATGAAAACGCAAGTATAATACATCTTAAAGGATTACAAAACATCATGAATGACCAAAAGTAGTGGGATAAACGTAGAGAATCAGAAAGGGATGAAAATGCCCTAAAAAACCTCAAAAATGCCCAAAATGCACCTAGAAGCTTTATTTTTTACACAAAGCTAGTCAGTGATCAGAAAAATAGTAAATCACCTTCAATTAACATGGAAACAAACAAAAGAGTGTTAGAATTATCAAAGAAATAATTTGGAAAATTTTCTGGCAATGCTGAGAAAAATTATGAAAACGCCCCTAAAAGGTCGGGAAGGCAAGAAAGTGTGAGAAACAAGCCATAAGTAGGCCCCATAATGGGCTGCACGAAAATTCAGCATATGGAAGACTTGGTGGTGACTCAGCAACCATAAAAGACAAAAATAAATAATTATAAAATTTCTTTAACCATGGTTAAAACCAATTAATCTTGATCAATTAAAGGTTAACCATGCTTAGGCTAAGTTAAACATGATTAAAGCCTCATTAACAATAATCAAAGTCTAAAAGGATAATAATTTTGAATTACTTTAAAAAATAGTAAAATTCATGCAAAATTACCAAAATACTCCTAAGTGTAAAATTAATCCAAACATGTCCTACACTTGGCCGAACCCACTAAATAGGTTTTGGACCTCATTTTGCTTAGTTTTCATCTCCCAAAACCTTTATCCAACTCTCCAAAATCTCTTCAAATTCATCTAAGTCCAAAAAACCTTAATCCTACACTTTAAGCCTAAGTCTCCAACTTTAAGATTTAAGTTAAAGCAAGGCCTTAAACACTAAACCCCACTGCTTCCACTTAGAGAACCTTGTGGACCAGGCAAAGGGGGGACAAGGAGCAGCCATCACAGCCCCACCATCACTACACAAAGTCACCATCAAATAGGATTTTTCTACTTGTCTCTTTTAAGCTTTAAACTTGTTTTTTATGATTTGATTTTTTTTCTTTTGTAGATCCTTTCTCTAAAATTCATGCATCTCATTTTCTTTCAACTTATGAGGGCTCAAAACTTCATTTGAACCATTCAAAATCAGCTCCACCATTTTTAGTGATTTTTGAAAAGAAAAATGAAGTTTGATCGGTTTAAAGTGCTTCTAAACAACTTAGAAGAAATTTAATCGGTGGAAAATTTTTTTAAACCCATTTTGATGCTTTGGTTAGCTTTGAGAACTCATGAACAAATTTTTAAAGTGTTATTGGTGGGAGAAGTTTGGATCTTAGATTATATCTTAAGGATCTACACTTTATTGTTTCAAAAAAATGGTATGTTACATGTTTTTAAGCTTAAAGTTCGAAAGTTGTGATTTTTCTCATATGGTGGACTTGTGTATGATTCTATCCATATCTAAACCCATGAACTTGTATGTTAAAAAGTGAAATAAAAATTAAGGTTAGGTCCCACAAGCCTACTTTGGGCATGGATCTAAAAATTATTAAGCAAAAGTTGGAATTTTGAGTCAAAAAATGGCATAAACCTTGTTCATCCAAGACTCATTTCGGACATAACCAAATCTCCGGAACATAATGTTATGCAAGTGCACAAAACCAAAGAACTAAGGTTGTGTGGGAAGAAAATTTGGGAAAAAAAATGACCTTGGCAAGCCAATGGAGGCATTCGGTCATACTACCATAACCAAGGATAAAATTTGTTAAAATTTTTACAAGTGGCATAAACTATGTAATTAGATTATAAATGAGGTGAACAAACCTTTGAATGAAGTGAATTGGAGCAAAAATGGTTCAAAATTCACTAGGGGGCATTCGACCATCCTAGTATAATTTTAAGGAAAAATAGTTTTAAAAATCAGTTAATGGTGTATTAAGGAATTTATTTGATAAATGGAATAATTTATGTTATAAGAAACATATAAAAATTACAAATTTCATAATAACCAACATAGGTAAATTAAGGTGAAATCCATAATTAGTATTTGGTCTAAATCACAAAGAAGCCTAAAATTGGTGACTAGAACTGAACATGACTTAGGTAAAGGGGAACATAAAATTCAACTAAGACACTTAATGGTAGGAAAAATCCATAAAAATCATCTAGGCTTGGTAAAACTTGAATTTAAACTTCAACTACAAGAATTGGTCAACCTAAGTTAACTAGGGTTAAAAATAGAAATCTTAAAGCCTTTAAGCATTCGGTCACTATCTAGTTAATTAACCTAAAAGAAGTTTTAATTCCTAACTTGGTTTAATTAATTATCCTTAGCATACAAACATAATGGATTAAAAGTGTAAGAAATTATTAAAGTAGGTAAAGGATCCATTCGGCCACTTTAGGTAAATGGATCTAGGGTTTAAAATGTGGTACCCTAAGTCTAAGGAGTGACATTCGGCCACCATGGGATTAATTAACCCGAAAGGAGTTTTAATCCTTCACTAGGTTTAATCAAGGATCCTAAGCATGTAAGTATAAGATTAAAAGTGTAAGAAGGTTATTACATAAGTTAAGGGACCATTAGGCCACTTAGAAATAAATGGATCTAGAAGAAAATTTAATTTTCAACTAGCATGAATCAAACATCCTTGGACTATAATTAAATGAGATTAAAAATGGAAGTAAGCCATACAAACTTTAACCCATTGGGACATATCCACCAAGGTAGTAAAAAGGAAGTCAAAAAGTTATCATAATTCAAGCTTAAATCTAAGCATATACAACATTGGTGTTTAGGAATAGAATATAAAGTTTGGAGGATAGTTTAAGTCATTCAGCCATGATCTTTAAGAAAGGAGAAAAAGTTTTTTAAAATTTCTAAGTTAGATAAATTAATGAATTAGTCTTTAATAGGTACAAATTAACTCATAAGTCAAGGAAAAATAAACTAGAAGGTCAAAGAGACAAAGGATTCACATTTGGCCTTTCTAAGTTAACTAAGAAGAAAAGAGTTTAAAATCTTGGTTTAGGTAACTTAAGAAGCCTTATAATGTTAAATGAAGGATTAAAAGTTCAAAAGAAGTTTAACAAAAACATAGGCAACCATTCGGCCATAGGTAAGTAAAATGTCCTAAACAAGTTAAAATCTTGTAAACACTTAACATTTCAACTTAGTATAAGTAGGACTTGCATAAGACTTGAACAATTGAAGACATAAAGAATAAAAATATAAAAGGTGTCATTTGGCCACCTAAAGTAATTTTTAAGTTGTAAAAATTCATGAAACTAATGTAGCTTTGATAAAAGGAAAGGTTAGGGAGAAACTTAGAAAGTTAAGAAAATTAATCCTTTTAAGTGATTCAACATCAAAGGTTAAAGAGACAAATAAGTTAAACATGTACTTCAAACATGTAATGATGTTATGTGATTTACCAGTCAACTTTTATTACTTTCATGAATGCACACTGTTTATGTAAGTTGAAATGTTGAATGCTCATAAGTAAGGAAAGAATGATGTTATGTATGAGAAGTGTTTATGATTAATGATGAGATAAAAGTTGAGATCTATATATGCATATCATATTAGCTAGAAATTGATTGAGCATGCATAATTATCTGGAGGACATTAAAAATGAACCTAAAGAGGTTAAAGGATCATTAAAGCAAACTTATATGAAAATTTAAGCTACTCTCTATATGTCTTGTACACATCATATTCTAGAGGGCACCTAGAGCTCTATTGAAGAGAAGACAAAACGGTTCACCTAAGAGATATTAGGTTCTCCAAAAATCCTTCTACAGTGAAGACGTCAGGTTCTTCTCACCTTTTAAGATGTTGACAACCACCTAGGAATGAGCTCATATCCTTAATAGTGGGAGGTGAGAGTAGAGCCAGTGAGAAGATATTGTTTGACACTTTTAACGCATGTCTATGTCTAAATAATTTCCCCAAAGTTGTGTAACTGGATCCATAATTTTTCTAAAGTGTGGAATAGAGAAATGACAGAGATAAAGAGAGATGATAGAAATAAAGTCTAAGACATAGAATAATATGTATGTCAAATAATATCTTTATTGTGATCCCATACTTATGTAGGTTAGACAGATATATGCACAAACAATAAGTTCTTCTATATAAAAATAACCCACTTCAGTAGAATGTTTCTAAAAGATTAAAATAAATCTTATATGCATGTAATGATTTTTCTAATAAAATAAAATGGCTGGGATAAAAGTGATGACATAAAAATAGAGTAGAAAACCTATTAAGAAACCTAGTTGCTCACTCCTTCTCTTCTCACTTTCTTCCCAAACAACAATGATGCCTTTTGCAACAGTGGTGGTGTTTGTCGACATTAGCAATGTCGACTGGTCTGCGAACCCGCATGGTTTATTAATAATGGCATAGGCCAACGTTTGAATCTATTTCTCGTTAGTTCATCTCTTCACCACCGAAGTTCTGAGCTTGAACTTCACAACTACCGGATTTGCAAGTTCCTTATAGGCGTTCCACCCCAACCTGGCTACCGGAGGCAATGGACAACCATAACTACAAATTCCTCTTTTTCTGAAGGGGAAACCGATCCACAAACCCTGACCCACTATCATAACTCATCTCACATTTGGTCCTCATAGGGAAGCTCTCCATATTCGATGACATCCCCTTTCCAAGCCTATCAAGAAATGCCAGATGGAACATTTATGTTGTTAGATCCGAGCATGTGGATGGAACGATTCCACCGTTAGGCTAATAGAGCTTCGCGGGTCTCTCAATTTTCTCAAGGAACTAGAAGAGTTTGTTTGTCATGCTAATAATGTATATTTTGTAAATAGATGGATGCAAGAATCCTAAATATTAGTAGGATAATAGGCTATGTATATTTGATATATGTATAATAGTGTGTAGTAGAAATGTATGTAAGTGAGGAATGTAAATTAGGGCTTGTAATAAATTGTATGATAAAACCTTTGTGTCTAAGATTTTTGAGATATGTTAATGGACAGTATAATTATGTAATGTTATGTCTTGTATATTCAAGTTATGTTTAAATGTTTGCTGCGAAACAAGAAAGAAGTTGAAACAACATAAGCACTATGCATCCTGAACATTTTTTATGCGCACAAGAACGTTGAGTATTTTATTTACTGTCATGCACGTTAAATCGACAAGGCTCACAAGTTATAACAAACAGTTTTAAAAAAAAAAATGTACCATATTTTCAATTCAAGTATTTTCTATCGCATCATAAGATAATAAAATAATAATAGAACTAAATGAACAATTTAAGCATAAAATCGGTATTCGTTTTTAGGGTGTTATATTCAAACCCAAACCACTTCCTATTTGATGATACACATATTAGAGTGGGACTTAGGTTGATTCTTATATTAAGAATTAAAAGGAATATAGGATTGGGTTTATTTCCCTATCATTTTCTGCTGAACTTTTTAGGCTTCCCTTGACATATTTCTTAAGCTACCTCAAGGATAGATGAGGGACACATTTTGGGCTCCATGTCAAGCCCAAAATCAGATCCCATGAGGTTCTAAAAACCACCCAATGCACATGCTCTTTAGGCGCCCCTATTTCCCATATAAAGGAATCTTTATGTGTAATTCAATACTTTGAGTCATTTGGGAGAATTATATTCAAAATTAAGAGAGAAATCTCTCTCTTTTCTTCCTTCTAAATCAGACTTGGGGTTGAAAAACTTCCTCATCCATGGCAACCTCCATGCTAACAGAGAAAAGGTTCATCCTCCACAAAAGGTGACACCTCCAAGCATACCTTTCAAGATTAAGAATCACCACCAATCCTTCCATGCAATTCAGCCTCCATTGTCCACATTCATTTCTTCCATCCAACACTGCATAAAAAATTATCCATAATTTTAATTCTAGAGAACAAGAATGAAAAAACTATATTGTTGACAAGAATGAAAACAGGATGCTACAACCTACACTATGAAAGAGCTTCTGTCTCCAAGATCCTATCGAAAGATACTAGAAGAAGGATGAATATGTGGATGTAGAAAATGGATTAGGAGCATAGGACATTGTGCAAAAACATAAGAAAGTGTTATAAAGTGTATCTTTTTCCAAGTCCTAACCTTTTTTTATAGGATTGAATTAATCTTTTCTTACCACGAATTGGATTGACCTAAGTATTTTATACGTCGTTAGGGTTGGTCTAAGTCATATTCTACATTGACAGAGTTGATATAGCTCATCTTCTGCACAATTGTGTTCAGAACTCAAAGGATGTTGTATGGCCATGTCGAAGTTCAGCACAACCATGCTAATCATTTAGCATGATTGCGTTCAGGTACGCATGGAAATATCGAAAAATCATGAACATTGAAAAAGATGTGTTTGTGTTCCAGCACGGGCATGTTAGCTTTCTTAAATGGAATTTTTACCCTTTTATCTATCTATTATCCTCTTTATGCCCTTTTCAGCCCAAATTGTGTCTTGTTTCGTATTCCTTGCTTGCTTTACCATTTTTAAAAGAAATAAGAGAAATCAGTAACTTATCAAAAAATACAAATTATAATCATATTGTAATTATAACTATTTTTTTACAAATAAATTAACAAAATGGTGATTTATCAACAAATGTCCAAAAAAGGATTTTATTTCTAGTTTGTAACACATTACTTGACATTTTTAAAGGGAAAGGATATAAATTTTCATGTTATAAAATAAACATTGTCTACTCAATTAAATTTTGAGAGTTATAAACATCGTATTAAGTTATTAATTCAACTAATATAATTTACTTGAACCACTACTAATACTAAAAGGAAATAATCAAATTATTGGAACTTAGAATATTTGAGGATTTTATATTAAAAAATTTTAATGATAACATAAACATTAATTATATATATAATTTGATTATAAGTTTTTGTATATTTAGTTTTCAAGATTCAATCATGTCAAGACTGTTGAACAAGCATATGAAGAGTCCATTTAAAGTATCAAACCTAAAGATAATCTCAAACACATGATATTTTGACTTCAAAATCTAAGATCTCCAAAGCTAAAGAAGAAAAAAGCGGTGACTCTAAAAATGAGAACACAAACAAAAGATTAGATCTCTTTATCTCAAAAAGGATAAGAAAGATAGTAGAAAAGGTAAACACTAGCAACCTTTAAGGAAGAACATAAGAAAAAATAATTTTATAAAATAAGAAAAGAAAGAAATCACATGCTTTAAATGAAAGAATCTAATACACATCAAATTAGAGTATCCTAAAATTTAAAAGGGAGGAAAGAAAGAACAAACGGTTAATGATCACTTAGAATAACTTAAAAAATAGTTCAACTAGTGACGAAGATATAGTAGAAGAAGTAAACATCTATTATGTCAAATATCTAAAACTAACATAAAAAAAAGAGAAAGAAAAAACATTGAACTTTGAATTAAATCTTGCTTATGGACTCTTTCTAATTTATTCAAGCATTCTTCTAAATGAATACAAAGCATAAATATATTTAAGAGACAAAGCATATGCAGCTCAAAAAGGACATTTGTAAAAAAAAAATTAAAATAAAATTTTTTAAACTTGTGACTAATATAACAAACTTGATAACTGAACAAAATTTATAAAAAGAAGTCACAATTAAATATGTTTGGCATAAAAGATTTGGATGCACATATCTAAGAGTTCTTGATATAGTCTTAAAGATAGTAATTTCCAAATTAAAGATAATAAAGTTCATTTTTATAATACTTGTTAATATGGTTGTTGAATATGTGTAAATAAGTTAACTTTATAATTTTTTAATCAAAGTAATACAATAATTAGAAAATTATTTTTAATTATAATGATTAAAAAAATAAATATTTTGTGATTAATTCCTATACTAAAAATCTTTAATATAAATATACGTTCGTTAAAGATACAATTTATCATATGATTTTTTATTTTTCTTTTATTCTAAATAATGGTAAAATGCTTCTTCTTATTTTTTTAATTTTTTTATCATATGCTTTTAAACCCCTTGCATTTGTTGATAAAGATTTACAGGAACATGCATCTTTATCATATAGCTTCAAGTTTCTGATCCTACATATATTTTTTAGATGACTTCAATTGACACTTGTTTATTCTTTCAAAAATAAATAAGAGATCTTAAAAAAATTTAATCAATTTAAATTTTTTATAAAAACTAATTTTTTTAAAAAAATAAAAATACTTTAAAGGGATTGAATTAAAAATTTTAAAACTTTCACTTAATATATTCAGGTGACAGAAAATAGTTTTATAAAATTATATCTGTGTACCTTAGCTCAAAATGAAAGAGATTGAAATTGGGTTCATACTGATAACACAATCTAGTATGTTTTAGTTACACTTATGGGAAGCTTCAATTCTATTATTTTTCTTTTTCTATTAACAAGTTTTTTACTAGCTAGTATCATAAACAACTTATCTTCTTTGAGGTCCATTTAAAAAAAATCATAATATAATTCTTTAAAAGTTTTCTTATGTATTTATTTTTTATGCTTGAAACCATATAACAATCATAAGTGGATTTTATGCCACAAAGTGTCATTTTTTATTATATTCCTACTTATCATAAAAGATATAGATACACAAACTCAATAGGAAGAATTTATATTTCCAAGCATGTTGTATGTAATGAGATTTAGTTTTTCTTAATAAGAAATAGGCTCCATAAAAATCATAGAATGTAATTCCTTCTTTTTATTCAATAATGATTGTCTTGTCCAAACAAAAACATTTATAATCAAAGTATTTAGAAGAGAACCAAATATCATTAGTTGTGATAATTAAAGAACAAAGTTCTATTGGACACCAAAAGGTATCTATCAAAGACACAAAATATTCTCCATATTATTTGTCCTTAAAAGCATTCATAAAAAAAATATTAAAGAAAGATCATATAAATTGAACATAATTCAACACCATCTGTCTATAAATCTTTTTTTACAATTTTTAAATGAAAAAAAATCACCAACTCACTCATAACACATAACTATCCAAATTTCAAACATACCCAAAGGGCTACATTGTTATGGTGATAAAATTCATACAAAATCTTCATATTTATAAGAGTTTTCTACTTCTTCATTCTTCAAGTTATTTAATGTGGAACTTGGATGAATAGTCATTTTGACCCAACATATCCTCTCTTCATCCAAAGTCTCACATTTTTCACTTTACTAGAAACCTTTTTATCTAAAAACTCTTGTTTCTTGCTCTTACGATCCTCCCTTATTATAGAATTCACTAATAAACAAGATTTTACACTTTCACTTACGACAACAATCTCTTTGTCAAGTGTAAGATCCTTTCACATGATATGCTCCTTCTCAAGCGAGAACCTTTTCCAAAAAAAGTTGGCATTATACTATCAACTAATTCTCTTTTGTTTCTCCTTATCCTTGGCTCAAAGTTATAAGCTTTGGTATTAGTTGTTGGATAGTAGAAGGTATCCACCAAAGGCATAAAAGATTACATAAGATCTTCCATATTATCTATTCTTAGAAGCATTCATAAGAAGAAAAATAAAAGAAAGAACATATAAATTTAATGTGGTTTGGCACCATCTTCCTGCATCCACAAAACATTTCAAAAGTAATTTTATTACCATTTATAATTTTTTCACGAAGAAAATTAAAAATTATTTCTTACAATTTTTAATAGGTAAAATTGCAAACTCTCTCATGACACACAACTATCCAAATTCTAAATATACTCAAAAGACTACATTATTATAGTGATAAAATTCATACAAAATTTTCATATTTATAAGAGATATTTACCTTTTTTTTTTCTTCAAGTTGTTTAATATAGAACTTGAATGAATAATTATTTTGATCTAAAAAATTGATGTCTTGTAGACATAATACCAATATAATTTAGTACAAATTCATATAACACCTGATGATCATATTGTCACGAAGAACTCACTTATACCTTCCATTAATTCAATAAACAAGTAGAAAGATACATAACAATAGAAACATACTGTAAATTTCAACCATGTCATCTAATGACCACTTGAAGCAAGAGTGGAATATTCAAACCAAAGAAAGAAAGTTTGGTATAATAAAACTACACTACAAGATCTACAATAGTATAAAAAATGAACAAAAATTATGAATTTTAAAGCAAAACAAAATGTAACAGCTTGTTCCTTTGACAACAAATATAATGTGATAGATTTAAAATAGATCTTTAAAATCAACTATAATAAATAGCTCTATCCAAAGGAGGATGGCAAGGTGTCAAATAAATAAATAATATTTGAAAATTAATTTCTCAAAAAAATATATTTACATTTGAAAGTATATTATTTAAATTTTAATTTTTTAAAAATTAGATTAAATGTGTTTGGTCTAAAACTTAACAAAATGTAATTTAGATGATGGAAATTCTTTGATATTTCTGAAAAATTAATCTATGTTTGGTTTGAACTCTAAAATTTGATTTCATTCTCATATATTTATCCATTTTCATTGTTTTTGTGAAAAAAAAAAAGTCTTTTTTCTTTACTTTTTACTGTTGTTCATTTTTCTTTTTGAAGGCTAAATTTAAATTTGATAAAAATATTTTTTTTTTATTCTAAACTTGCTCCATTTTCTCACATTGCTCCATTTTCTCACATTGCTCCATCTTCTCACAAATGTATTTAAATAAAAAAAAATTATCCTAAATCAATTTTAACATAAAATTTTTTCCATTTAATAAAGGTGACTAAATTGTTGAGTTTAAAAGGACATAATCTCATTCTTTTTATTTTCTTCTCTCCAATTTGTCTCTCAAAACAACAATCTATAAAATTTATTATTTGTATTAATAGCGTGCTTTAGCCAAATCATATTGAAAACAAATTCTAATTCAAAATATTCATCAATTAACACTCATAATCAACACATAATCATACTTGTTAGTAATTAATAAAGACTATTAAATTAAGCACCAAGTAAACCATAATAAAGGCATTAAAAGAACATATAGTTACATGAAAATAAAGAAAACAATACAACCTATAAAAACCTAAACTAATTATTACAAACCATGAATTAAAAGAGGGATTAAGAAAATCTCATATGAATTATGCTTTTTTTAATTAAATTTTTTTAAATAAATTATTTATTTAAAACTAAAATCTCACTCCAAAGATTCTTTAATTTTAGTTAAAATAAGAAAGTAAATAAATAAAAAGATAAATATCACAAGTTATGTTGATTCATTCTAAATATCAAAAATTACGTTCACTTCTTAACTTTTCATCAAAATTTTCATTATAACAAAATATCTTTACCAACATTTGATATACTCAAACCTTTTCTAGGTATTTTTTTTATGCGAGCCTCTCCAAAATTAAAATTTAATATTTTTATACATATCTTTATAGGTTAACACATTTTTAAAGAATAATTTTTAAAAGAAAAATTGTAGACTATCTACAAATAAAAATACAACAAAAAATAATAGCCATAAAACTAAAAAATAATTGAATGTTGATCATAATTTTTTTTATTCTCTTTTCTTTTCTTGATGATATTTAAATTATTTATTTATAATCATTTTAGGTTCTTTCATATATATATATATATATATATATATATATGATCAACATATATATATATATATAATTAATGCTTAAAAGATCATCGATATATGTTTTTTTTTAAACTACATCAACTTTATTGAATATGTTCTTTTAACTATCTTTTTTATTACATTTTGTATGGAAATATTTTTTCTTTTATCTTATAAAAAATTCTGACATTATTTTGACAAAGTAATTTTACCTCACATTTGGATATACAATGCTGAGAAACAAAGAGTTGATTTTGGTTTGAAATTCGTATATTTCAATTTATAAACAACAAGCTTATTTGTATTGATTGCTTTTATATTATAATAGTTATTGATTATTCAGTTATAAAGGTCAGCTCCAAATTTTCCTTAAAAAAATTTTAGTTCTGCGGTTGACATGTATTTTATTTTCTATACAGCTTACTAATCTCACACAACCGTTTTACTAGTAATCTACATCGGACCATTTGATTCTTGTATATTTATGCATGACTTTTAATTTAATGTGACTATTTTAGAAACATTGATTTTTTATAAATTTTAAAGAAATGAAAAATCATTTTTTCATCCAATGAAGAAAAAGTATTTTACTAAGCAATTTGTATAAAGTTACATATTTAAATTTTATTATTTGTGTTATGTATATTAAGAAAAATAATTTTTTTATGTCCTTTAAGCAACACACGGTTATTTGTTTTATATTTTATTCATTCAGCGTAAGATCATTAATATTAGATATATCAATATGGGTTGCCACAGATGGTTAATAATTTCTGCCTTCTAGAAATAGATATCGATTTCAAATTTTGCTTCGTGGAGATCCATCTCCAACGAAATCTCTGGATATCGGGTTAAATCGGATTACGGGTGCCATGTCCTTCCAATTAATTATCTTTTTTCACGAAATACAGTAACCTGTGGGGTGGGTGTAACACGAATTAAATAAAAATAATAATTTTAATATCACTGTATACTAATTTTTTATAATAACTAACAGAAAGGCAAGTGTTATTGGGATTGCTTTTTCATATTTTTTTTAAATTTTTTGAATTATAAATAAGGGTGGAGGATAATAATCAATGTTGCGATGAAATTATAATAAAAATAAAAGTAAATAAAAAATACTGTACAAAACGTATTCTTGATTGTTTCTAAAAGATGTTTATAAATAATTTGGTTAAATTTAAGTTAAAAATGATAAATTTATATTTTATTATTGATAAAAATAAAATATAAATTAATAATATTAAAAATTGATTAATTCTTAGTTAAATTTATAAACGAGATTATTATAGGTTAAAAATATATTTTTAAAAATAATTTTAATTTTTTTTCTTGAATTTAATCAAGTAACCATCATTAAATTTATTATTTTTTATTAAAATAATATCTACAATTTGATTTAATTCATATTCAAACAATTAAAGCAGTTCCTAAATCAATTCTAAAAAATCAAAATCACCACAACTTATAAGAAAGTTCTAATTTTTATTTAATTTGAATTCAATTAAAAAACCTTCAAATTAAACTCATGATTTTCTACTAGAATAACATCTAAAATTTAAATTAATTCATGTTCATACAATTAATTAAGTATCATCCGAAATCTTTAAATTAATTCTTAACAATCAAAATCATCAAATCTTATAGAAAACCCTATAGCCCTTTTAATTTTTGCTAACAAAGTAGAGAATTAAGAAAATCCTATTTTAGAATTTCAGCATGAAAGATGAAATTAAATTAAGTATCCAATTTAGCTATTAAAACAACAATTGTAATGTATTAAAAGGAAACAAAAAAAGAAATTGCAACAAAAATTTAATTAAGAACAAAACCTCAAATTCCTAACTTATAAAATTAAAACCAACGAATTAACCAAAAAAATTAATCTTTCATAAGACTTTTTATGAAATCAATAAGAATAAAGAAAGAAAGAAAATTAGAATGAAAATTTATTAAGAAATTGGAATAAGTTTTGGTGTGTTTATAATGCGTAAATGTTTCCGTTTTTATAGACCAAATTTTCTTATTAAAATTGAAAATTTAAAATAAAGATAAAAACTAAATAGTTATTTTAAATGCAAAATAAAGATCTTTCAAGAATTGATTTCCTTATTCTTCTAGATTTGTAATTGAATTTCTTATCTACTCTTTCAGTTGAATTCAAATTATGTACGAAGTATATGTCCTTATCCAACGCCTCTTTTCTCAAATTTTTGTGAGCATGTTGACGGTTGAATTAGGGTGTTTTTCTTTGAACAAATGTTGTAGAAAATTCTAACCTTGAGCTTCAAAAATTGATCCATCTAAAAATAACTTTCGTAGTCCTAGATATGTATGTTATACTAAAACATGTTTGACTTGTTTAGGTAAAAATTTTGAATCACAATTCTACCCAAATAACTTTATGTTCCAACGAGGTTAGGCTACATAAGATACATGTGATTTTAGGATTTTGTCTCATCTTTTTAGTGTCTTTGGAATCGCTTCAATGTTAATTTTATAACTTAAGATTTGACATGTACAATAAACAAAGGTCAAGAGACATTAAATTCAAAAATTAACCAATTTTATCACTTAAAAACAATAATATAAAAATCATTCAAAATGATAAAATTAGATATAATTAAAATCTAATTAATCCCAACATAAAATAAAAAAAAAATCATTTATTAAGGGTTATATATAGATTTTATTATTTATAAAAATAAATAATTATGTATAAAAGTGGATTTAAAAATGATTATGTTCTAATAATAAATAATTATGTAATAAAAAAATAATATATATAAAAATGTATTTAAAGGATTTTTTTTTTTGAAAAAAAAAATATGGACACTAATACTTGAAAATTCCTTTATTTATTTATATAAATGAAAGAGAATGTGTGAACACTAATAGTTATGAAAATACACAGCTGATTCATTCAGTTCTATTCAATGGGAAGGTCCTATAACACCCACTTATGCATTGTTTGCACGGAAAGAATAAGAAAGGAAGAACTAGAGGAAAAGTAAAGATTGGAATTTTTTATTTTAATTAATTTATTTTACAGAAAGAAAAATAATTAAGTTTTGTAGATTTTATCTTTTTATATTATTTTTTTATGAGAAAAAAATGGAGAAGGGAAAGAAATTTTTCTTTTTTTAAAATTTAATATTTTAATTATTAAATTTTATATAAAAATAAATAAAAATTATAATATTAATAATAAAATAATATAATAATAATTTAATTTTTTATTTTTTATTTTTATTTATCTAAATAAAAAAATTAATTCTATCTTTTCCAATAATTTTTTTTTAATTTTAGTATATTTTTTATTTTTCTATTTCTTTTCCTCTTCTTTCGTTAGGAGGCCAGTGATTGAGCGACAAGTACCTCAACGTACTTTCTCCCACATGTTAAGTGTCTGTTTGGCGTGCCGTTAGAAACCTATCAATCTCCACTAACTAGCTGCTCCAAACTCTATTTATAATATTTTCTATTTGTATTTGGACGGAAGTGAACTTGATAATGTAAAGGAGGTTGTTAAGCGCATAACATGGTTTTCCCAAATCGATACCAACATCAAATCGCTGTTGTTTACCTGTGTAAACGTGGAAAATAAAATTACAGTTATATTCATATTACATAACAATCCTTATTATTTTTTTTATCATATCAAATATCAATGTTGAAATTTTTTTCATTTTAAAAATATATTTACTTTATTTTATTTCAAAAATAAATTAATTTTAATATGATGGTATGAAAACACAAATCAATTTTATTAAAATTAATTTTACCAAATCGGTTTTTCTCCACTTTGTACCAAACACACCCTAAACATTTGTTGCAATAAAAAAAAAAAGAAACAAACAAGACAACCGTTATTTGATATGAAAAACACGTTGACTTGGTGCTGAGCATACTTTCGTTTTTATTAGCTACTAGCACAATCCAACTCTGTTTTCCTCGATCAATCAGCTACAGTCCAAGTCATGTCATTCTCAAAGATCCAATGGCATACTTCAATTCGACCCGGACCCGACCCGAGAGCCAAGAATGCACCGTGGGTGGGACTCCAAGCAGTTGTATCCAAGTGACAAATAGCAACACCATGGTTAATCTTAGCCTTAGAATCTGGGTCCAAAAGATCCGCTTCGTAGACCCGAACCTTAGGAACTGAGTGGCAGTAATAAAGCAAATAAGGGAACAAACTCTGATGGCACGACACAGATTTGGTTATTTTACCACCGTTCATCCCCTTAATCCGACCCACCATGACGTTCTTATTAAACCCGTTTACACTCTCGGTAGTCCAAACCGCCACATTGTGTCCCAAAATGGAGGTCGCAAAATCAATCATATCCTCAACGGAACCAACGCATCGCTTGATCTCACCCATGCTCGGTGCCCTCTCGCACTCACCCAACGAGTCCATAATCATCTTGTCCATAGAGGAGTTATCAGACACCTTGAACACGCGCTTAAAATCGTCAACTTTGGAAGACGAGAAGGGCAATTTGGACAAAATATTGCGGGGCAAAAATGACCTTCGGGGCATTTTATCTCTTATATCAGGCATAGGCATAAGGGTCCCTTCCTTAAGCATCCTCTCACGGAAAAACTTACCCGGTTCAACCCACCTTTTTACCAAACTGCCACTAACGGTTTTGGAAGAGTCGGAAGAAGCGTTAGTGTAACTAGCGAACGAGACACCTTCTTTGGCGTAATCCTTGAAGGTAGTGTTGACGCCGTAACCCGTGAAACCAACCTTGTGATCCCCTTGTGCTCCTTTAGCGTACCCTTTGAAAGTATCACTTCCTTCGTTGAAGGACTTCCCGTAGTTTTTGAAATCCACTTGGGTTCCTTCTTGGGTGTTCTTAGCATAGGACTGGAATGAGTCATCACCAACATTGGCCTGGTCCCTATAGTTGGAGAACTTCTCGGTGCCTCCGTGGGTTCCGTCAGCGTAACTCTTGAAGGTCACTTCAGGAACGTTCATATTCACACCGTAGTTCGTGAACGTGTCGTTAGGAGTAACACCACCCTCACCGTAGTTATTGAAATCCGATCCAACGACGTTCGAGTTTGTACCGTAGCTATTGAACCCGCTCTCGGCGCCGGCGGAGTTCTTGCCGTAGCTAGTGAACGTTTGCTGCCCGGCGTTACCGTCCTCGCTGTAACTCGAGAACGATTGCTGCCTCCCGGCGGTGGAATCCGAGTACGAGGTGAATCGCAGGTCAGGAACGTTTGATTCGCTTGAGTATTGTTTAAACTCGCCAGATCCGCCGGCGGCGTTTTTGCCGTAGGTGTGGAAGCTCTGGTCGGCGACGTTGGTATCGTCGGCATAGCTGACGAAGCTATCGTCGTGGCCGGCGGAGTCGCGGCTGTACCGGCGGAAATCGTTCACCGGTGTGCTGAAAAGGCCGCTGGAGTAGTTCTTGAACGAGTCAAGTCCACCAGGTCGATTCGTTCCATAATTGGTGAAGTTCTGGCCGTCGTCGTACTGTTTAAAGTTAACGTCCTCGGTGTGTTTCTCAAGGCTGGCCCGCACCTCCGGGAAGCAGAGGAGGTGTGCGGCAGAGCAGAACTCCGGCAGCCGCGTCGAGAGCGTGTTGGTGGAGGCAAGTTTGAAGAACGACGCCATTTCAGCGGCGCTCATTGGGGACGCCTTGGAGAGAAGGAATGATGGCTTGGGAAGGTTGTTGAAGACGTGTTTGTCCCAGTAGCGTGCCACGTAAGCCTTCGGGCTGAACGGGTTTTTATTCCCTATGTCGCGACCAGCGAAACCAACCTGCATTCATTCGTTAGGCATGAAATATAGTGTGAGAAAGAGTAAGCATTGAAGTAAGAGAGTGTAGGGAAACTGCGCTTACACTCATGAATGTTGCAAGAAGCATAAAGAGAAAGAGGGTGTTCATGTTGTGCAAGCCACTTTTAACTTTAATTCCTCTGTTTCAAGAGAGAAAGAAGGGAGGGAGAGGGTTGACAATATTGTTGGGTTCTTGAGAAAATTTATAGTAGTCTGGAGTTGTAGTGAGCAATGAAGTGAACTGTATAAGGGCCATTAATCTCGAAAATATGAATAATATTAAAAGTATTGATTATCTTATATTTATATAATATTTTTCAGTATTTTTATTTTTAATATATTATATATTATATTATTTTTTCTTTTTCTTTTTCTTTTCTATCTCATGCAATATTTTATATGATATATATATATATATATATATATATATATATATATATATATTAAAATACATGGATTGGAATTTTAAGAATATAATGATAAAGGAAAAGAAAATAAAAAAATTGATCTATATCTAGATAGTTAAGAGCGAAGGAAAAAAATAGAAATATATATAATATAAAAATAAGGTATGTTAAAATTAAAATATTAAAATTCAAGAAAATTGGTAGCTAGGCACGGTGAAAATTAGATGACGCATCTTTAAGTGCGGGTCGCATGAACAAGTAGGAAGGGAAGAGGAGGAGGAGTGAGCGATTTATGAGTACTATCAGGGAAATATTTGGTACTTTATTTTTTTTCATCCCTAATAATTATTGTTTCTAAAATTCATATCTCTTAAAATTATACTTTTAATAATGTTAAAAAATTATTTGATATATATAAAATATTTGTGTGATGTTTTCATCGAAAAATAGTTAAAAATTTTCTTTCTTTGTAACATTTAAATATTGCATCCCTCCTATAAAAATATATTATTAGAAAGCTTATAAAAATTGAAAATATTGATCCCCTGAACATATTTTTAAAAAAAATTATATCTGATATAAATATAATATTTTAAACCAATTTCTTTTAACAAAAAGAATCCATATACCAAACAGATATTCTCTTAAAATGAAATTGTCTAATTCATTAAGATCTAATTATGTGTAGATGATTTCTTATTTTCTTACTTTATAGCCAAGTTCATTAATTAGAAAAAAAAATTTCTTACCAAACCTTCATAATTGTCTTGCTAATTAATGAATATAAAATTACTTTTTTTAAAAGTATATTAATTAGTTCTTCAAAAGGTGTATTTTAAATGCCGGTATTATAGTAACATAGGAAGGGAATGGATCAGCCACCAGTGCCCCTACTTTTTTTGGGGGTACATCATGAATTGATTGTATTATTAGAAAAGCTCCAGCTTTGGTTGAAGATGACACCAACGCAAATAAAAATTACACCAATTTGACTAGGACATCTTTTTTCGTTGGTTGGGTACGTTCAATTAATTAATTAAACGAGTGAGGGGCGACTGCATGTTTGTATAAAAAGTTTGTAAGATCGATAATAAATGACAATAAAAATAAATATAAAAATTATGAATAATAATTTAAAAGAATAGAATATAATAGTATTGTTCAAAAAATATTTTTTTAATTTAAATTTTTTACTTATTTCCAATTTTATAATATTTTAAAATTTTATTTTTTATCATTAAAATATTTATAATCTAAAATTTTAAACATTATTCAAACACATGTAAGAGATAATCATAAACGAAAATTTCTTTTAAATTTAGTTGAATTATTAAAATTTAATTTGATAATTTATAATTTTATATGATAGATCTGATGCATAAACAATTTCTCTTTTTCGTACATAATTAATGTTCAAAATATTTATTAACACATTTAAAAGTCACAATTATCTAATAATTATATCACACTTTGTCGGTAGTTCTCTTTAATTATGACATTTTCATTATAGGATGATACTTTAAACAAAATATAAAAGAATACATTCGAAAAGGAAAGAGAATCACTAGATTAATTAACATGAGGCCCTTTTTCAATCAATAAGAAACATGTCAAGTTGCCATGCATTCTGAACAGATAATTAATTCATCCAACAAGGTATCTATATGTCCTTCTCTAATACTTCAAATATTTTTTTGCATGAAAATGCAGCTTTTATATATACGTATCATGAACAACATAATGATTCATGTCATACCCCTCTCCCGGTCAACTCCTTAAAATAAATAAATAAATAAATAAAATTATTTTTCAGTGTATAAATCTAAAATTAGTATTATCTTATATAAACTGTGGATCTGATCTTGTAAAATATGTTTTGAAAAATATTTGATTTATTTCTCATTTAAAGTGTACCGAGTGAGATGAAATAAAGATAAAAAAATATTAAATATAATATATGATGTGATAAAAAAAAAATATTTTAAAAAATATTCTTATATGTATGAATTTAATTTTGCATTATATTTTTGCTTCAACAATGCCAAATTTATACATTCACATTATTGATTCTACGTTTTCCATGTATCTTAGTTCCTTCACAATATACGGAATAACCATCTTTTCAAGATTCCTTATAATGCCAAAGGAGCTTCGATTATGCAACTTATAATTAGTACCCTTTTATGACTAAGTTGAAAAGCCTTGCCTACCCGCCATAATATGTCTATCTCTTTATCTTTGCTTCATCTGAGACAGTGTAAAACCCCACGCATTGAAAGAGAACTTGTTTTTTTTCTAAATATTATACTTTACTTAAGGGCTTTGAGTGATTTAGAGAATCACTGGGAACTGAAAAGTCATTTTAGTTTTTAAGAAATAAAAATTTAATTATATTAATTTTAAAAGATAAAATTATTTTAATTTTATAAAGATAAATAATCAATTATTTTAACATTGATCTAGAAGATAAATAATTAATTATTTTAATCTTTAAAAAAATTATGATGTTAATTTTTAAAAATTAAAAAATAATTTTATTATTTTAAAAATAAAAAATAATTTTTTATTTTAAAATTAATACAATAAATTTCCTATTTTTCAAAAAGTAAAACAACTACTTATTAAAGTACCAAATGGCTTTTGGGTCATGCAGGTAAAGACGCGCGTGTCCATTTTAGCGTTATTGGACCATATAGAATGCCTGATGAACCAAAAAAATAAGCATGCCTGCAGAATTGTTTGCTGCAACTCATATGTATAACATAAATATGACAGATTTGAGGGAAACAAAATCGATATTTTTAAAACTTAAGATTGGCTAATATTAATCCAGAGTTGAATAAATATTTTAATTTTTTGTTCAAATGATTAATTAAGAAAGTAGTACTCATTCGATTCCCACTAGCCTCCACCGGCCACTACTGGTGAAGCCATTCTCTTTTGATCCTACATGCTATCGTTGATTACATATGTGAAAGGGGAAATCATTTTGAGGGCAGAGTCATTGATATCCTGTAAATCAAAGCCATTGATAATGGAAAATAAATACTTTACACAAAAAAGTTGAATGCATATTAATAATTGTGCAACGATATTTGATTGCACATTGTTTATATACATTATACACTAGTATTTAGAAAAATTTTAATATTTAAAATAATAGATTTATATTTATTGCATAAAAATATAAAAGTACAATATTTTTAATAAAATTTATTGTTTTTAAATACATAAAATTAACTTCATGAATCAATATTTATATTAACAGGTTTTATAAGCTTATCCGACTTTTGGCCATTATCATGAGTATCAAAACGTAGTTTAAGTGCACGTAACTTAATTAAAACAATACACCTTGAAAATGTCTCCAATAACCTGCGCGGTAGTTTCAACGAGAGGAATTCTCCACATGGCTATTCATGTGTACATCCATTTTATTTAGATATTGCAAGAATATTATAAAATAGCTAAAAATAATATAAAGTAAAAATAAAAATAAAAGATATTATAAATGATATATATGAAAAATAAAAATATATATATATTTATATATTTTTTTATATAAATAAAAAAATATTTATCCTTACCTTTTATTTGATAAGATGAAAACGAAGAAGAAAGAATTTATTTTTTAAAATTTGATAGATTTTATTTTTTATATTATTGTTTTTTTGTATTTATCTTATATGAAAAAATGAAATTAAAATTTTTAGGGTTTGCAAAAAATATTTCTTTCATTTTTGAAAAAAAATGGAAGAAGATTTTTTTGTTTTTATTTATTTTAAATTCTTAATATTATCAAATATTTTCTAAAAATATAAATAAAAAATAAAACTATATCAATAAAAAATATAGTAAAAAAATTATATAAAACAAAATTTATATTATTAATATTTCTTTCCATCTTCTTTTTAATTTATTCAAATAATAATTTTTTTAATTCAATTAATTCGAAAAATATACTTATTTATTATATTTTTATTCTATTTTTTATCTTTCTATTTTTTTATTTTTTAATTTATCTAAACAAAACATTAATAGATATTTATTTATGTAATAATATATACACATGTGAATTTGTGGTGTGTACATGCATATTTTTTCCTTGGATAAGAGGGGTAGTTCAGTCTCTACCAATCTACATGCACTTCCAATCAAGATTGATTGTATCAATTAAAACATTCGTTTAAGATTCAATGGATTAAGAATTATGGTTGAACAAATGCTATTTAAATATTATTTTTTAAAATATTTATAATATATATTATATTAAAAACATAAATATATATAATAATAAAATATATTAATATCATAATTATATATAATACAAATTTAAAAATATATTTTAATTTTTTTAAAATTTAGATTATATAAAATTAAATAAAATATAAAATTATAAAATACATCCATGCATTTAGTACTATGAGAGAATCTTTCTTTCTGTTAAATAAGTACAGCTATTATTATTAATAGAAGAGGTTCAGTCAGTTTTCAAATCAGCGCTCAAAATAATACATCCATGCATCTCGCATTTAGTACTATGGGAGAATCTTTCTTTCATTTAAATAAGTACAGTTATTATTATTAATAGTAGAATTTCATTAAAATATACTGTAAATATAAATATTTTTATATTATTATTATTATATAATTAAAATATTATTAAATTTTAAAATAACTATTTTAAAATTTTATTTACAATAATTTTAACAATTAGTTGATAATATATAAAATTAAATTATTATTATTATTACTAATGAATAATAGAGAAAGATAACATCAGTTTGCCTCTTAGCTATAATCAATGTTATTTTTATGAAAAAATAGAATGATATAAATTATATTAAAAATAAGTAAAATAAAAAAATAAATGATATAAAAAATGATGTTATTATAATATATTTTATTTTTATAATATTTAAAAAATATTATAAAAACATAAAAATATTAGCTATTAATTTTAATAATATTTTAAAAAATTATATTTAATTTATGTTGCAAAATATTATTAATAATATTTAAAAAATATTATAAAAATATAAAAAAAATATCTATTAATTTTAATAATATTTTTAAAAAATATTATATTTCATCTATATTATAAAAAGTATAATATATTATAATATGTAATTAGAAAAAAATAAAAGATAAATTGAATATATGATAATAATTATTCTATTTTATAAGCATGTTGCGAACAGATCCACGTGTTGAAACCAAATTTCAAAAAAGTTCTCGAATGCCTAGATACGTAGGTAATTCAATCATATGTTGTTTATCTCAAAAAGGAAAATGTTTTATTAACAATTAATTAAAATAGACAACTGAAAGTTATTTTCCTTTAATTTTTTGAGGTATTTCGAGATATATATGTATGAAGAAATATAAAAAATAAAAATTTGATTGTAAAGTTTTTTTGTGTAATAGAGTGAAAAAGTATTAAATATACAATTTTTTTATGTTTTTACTATAATAACTAATTTTTAAAATAAAATTACTTATTTTAATTTTTATTACTGTCTATATTTAATTTATTTATTTTAAAATAAAAATTTCAAAATCATCTATTATTTTAAAATTCTAAGATAGCATTAATTACAATTTTCTAATTATATATTTTATTAGAAAATAGAGAAAAATAAAAATGAATAAAATGTTAAAGCAATAAATAAGATATTAAGAATACTAAAAAATTATTAATATTTTAACAAAAATGAAAAGAATTTTAATTTTCCTAAATTGTTTGTTAAAACCCATTAAACAACAGTCAATAGGGATAAATACACACTAAAGAAAACCTTAATAAATCAATCTTGAGTTTTTATGCTTCACCTTTGTTTCTCTCTCTCTTTCTAAATATTAATAAATTATGGTACTTATTTAAATTTCACTGATTTTTAATGACCATTACTAATTTAAACTTAAAATTTTATATATATTATTCAATTTTTCATTGTTAAACTAATCCAAATAAATTATCACCGGTTACATAATGAAAACAAAATTCATCTTGCGGACGTTCTTAGTATAGTTGTATTTATATAAATTTTTAATGTATATTTAATAAAAATAAAAAATAATAATTTTTATTAAATAATAATATTTAATATTATTAATATATTAAATTTATAATTTAAAAAAAATATTTAAATTTATAGAAATATTTATTATGTATTTCCCTGTATATATTATAAAAATTATTATATATATAAAATGATTGTGATACATATAAAACATATATTATATATATTTTATCTTATTTATAGTTATATAATTATTTTTTATATTTTTTAGAAATATAAAAAAATTATTAACCGTTAAATTTATAATATATATAAATATAAATAAATATAGATTAATTTTATGTATAAATTAATTATTATAGATATATAAAGATGAGAAATTAAGTTATTCAAAAAGTAATTTTATTCAGAATTACTTCACTTAATAACTTTTATATACAATTATATTTCATCAATTTAACCGTTGAATGAATAAATTATATTATATAAATTTTTTTTACAAATTTTTATAAAATTTAAAAAAAATTTGATACCTCAAAAAGTAAATTTAAATTAACAGATAATATATCTTTTATAATATTTATTAATTTAAATTTATTTAATAAAATATTAAATATTTTTAAAATTTATAAAAATAATCTATATAATATAATTTATTTATTTAACGATTAGATTGATAAAATATAATTATATATAAAAATTATTAAATATAGTAACTTTAAATAAAAATTACTTTTAAAATAACTTGATCTCTTTATTTATTTATTTATTTATTTATATATATATATATATATATATATATATATATTAAACTTACCCTAGATTTAACCATATGTACGGATGTGAAAGATGTTTGGGTGCAAGTAATTTAATTCAGCACGAATGAACTTTTAACATACAAGTAATATCATCTAGTATTACTGTTTAGATGAAAAAAAATTTCCTTAATTCAAACCACCTTTCTTAATATCTCTTCATCGAGCTGCATTGGATCGTAGTATTACTGTTTGCAAATTCTACGTGTATATACCTTTATATACTATGCTTGAATTTTGTTTTTAAATAAAAACATATCTACACATTATTTTAATTTTTATTAAATTATATAAGATCTTTTAGATTAAATATTCAAATTTATATTTATTGATAATTTTATTTTTAAATATTAATTTAATTTAAATTTCTAATTTTGATATTAAAAATAATTCATTTATTCTATAAATCTGTAAATTAATTATAGATGATCTTGAGCCAATTAACTAATCCAGTGTGTTATTATTATTAGGATTCTAATAATTATTAGGATTTTTAATACCTTCATCTTTTAACATTTGTAAAATATTATATTAGAAAATTATATAGATGATTCATAAATATTTTATAGTTGATAAAATATTACGTCAACTTTTAACATTTTTTGTTATTTTGATATAAAAAATAATAACTTCTGAGATCATACAATATTACATACTTATTAAATTATTATTTTTTTTATTGGAAGCTTATACAAATTCATAACGATTAAAATAAAGAAGGTGATAAAGAAGAAAATACTAAAAAAAATTTACTTTTAAGTAGAAAAATTTTTAACAGTATTAAATGAGCTAGTTAATTATAGTTAGAAAGAATAAAATGTTGGATACTTAATGGGAAATTGATCCTATTTAACTTTTTTTGATATCCATGAATATATGATGTGTCTATTAATTTTAGAGGTAATTGTTTTATGAAAAAAAAATATTTATAAATATTTACTTAAGCATAGATTTTTAAATACAAATATTTAGCATTAAATATTTCATCTAAAATGAGTTTTGAATGTTTGGAAGGCCTCTAGAAATACTCTGATTTCTGTCCAAAAAAGCTGCAACTCAATTCCCAAAAACAAATAAATCGCATAACAGTGGCATAAGGTATTTGATCCTACTTTGCTACTTTTTTATATTTTTTATACGCATAATTTGTCTTACACTTAGTATCAGATCATAATTATCCTCTGTTTTGTTTTACGAACACATTTTTGTGATTTTTAGATAATTTGATTTTACCTAATTTTAACAAAAAATTGAAGTTTAAATCATTGTAAAATTGATTTATAAGATTTTTGGACATTAAAACATAATTTTCATGTTCAAAAGCTGGAATTTTTATTTGGGTTGAAACCGAATCAAACAAACCCATTTTAATTAAGTTCAAGTAAAGAAGATGATGAACAATACTCGGCCACCTTTTGTTAAATATGAATAATGCTATCTATATTGAACAAACATATGCACAAGGCTAAGTGGTAGTTGATGCTTATAAATTTCAAGGTCTTGGATTCAATTCCTTTTATCAACATTTTTGCTTATTATGAATATAAAGCATGATCAATTGGAAGCATGCGAAAATATTAAAGGCTTTGACAATTTTGAATTTATTTTCAAAATTTTTATAATATTATTTTATAATTAAATTATAATTATAAATTATATATGTATTTTAGATAAGTTATACATATAAATTTTTAAAAATTATTTAACTATATTTATTACATAAATTAATTAATAATAAATATTATTTTAATACTAATAATTAAATAATTTTATTTAATTATTGTTTAATCACAACAGCTTTAGTTAGATAAAATTATTTTAAAATTATATAAAGAGTCGTAGATATTAAATAATTTTATAAATTTTAGAAATTAATATCTTGTGATTAATATAATTTTTAAAAAATAGTCACAATATTTTTAAATTAAAAAGATTATATATAAATCACTTATAATTAAATATATTATTTGCAATTATTTCACTTTTAATATAATAAATTTATTTTACAAGATACTATTATATTATATTGTAAATTAATTGGGATGAAATATTAAATTATTTATTTAATTACCCACAAGAATTAAGAAAAGAAATATAATTTAATAGTTTTATCAGTATAGTTGTGTGAATTTATTTGAATTAGGAATTTAGCCCACAGAAAAATTTTATGTCATAAAATTCATATTTTATTGTATGATTTACATTGGTAAAACATAATTATTTAGTTTCCTCATTTTATAAGAATGCTAAAAGAGACATTTTTTATGCAATTTTTCAACTTATAAATGTATCTTATTTGAAAAGTGAAATTCTGAAACTTAAGGGTAATAATTATAAGATGTGGAAGGAGTGAATTCTCCTTCATTTAGGTTGGATGGACATTGATTATGTCATTCGTAAGAACGAACCACCTCCAATTACAGAGGTAAGTGATTCTGATGATGTTGATCTATATGAAAAGGGGGAGCAATAAAATTGTCTATGCGTTATGTTTATAAAGACCAACAACATCTCTTCTACCATTCGGGGTTTTGCTGAGCAGTATGCCAATGTTCGAATCCTACTGAGGCATTTGATGAACAATTTGTAACTTCAGAAAAAGTCTTAGCAAGGACCTTAATTATGAAATTTTCTAATGCAAAGCTCGCCGGTATTGAAGGAGTGCGTGAACACATCATGAACATAAGGGATATAATGGCCCAACTTAAGGCTCTTAAGATTACTATGTCAGAATCTTTCCTTGTGCACTATATATTAAATTCTCTATTGCAACAATATGGACCCTTCAAGATTTCTTATAACACACATAAGGACAAATTTTCTATCAATGAAATTATGACCATATGTGTACAAGAGATGAAATTATGACCATATGTGTACAAGAGGAAGGGAGGTTGCTTATGGAAGGCAGTAAGATTGTGCATCTTGTAACTTAAGGAAGGAACAAGAATGACCAAGCCAAAAAGAAAGGAAAGGAAAAATTTTCTCCCAAAGGAGACAAAGAAAGAACCTAAGTGCTTCTTCTGCAAAAAGAAATGACATATCAAGAATGATTGCCTTAAGTTCCAATCTTGGCTTAAAAAGAAAGGTAACCTACTCTCACTTGTCTGTTATGAGTCTAATATGGTTGATATTTGTAATAACACATGGTGGATTGATTCTGGATCTACAATCCATGTTACAAATACCTTACAAGATTCGCAAAACCTAAGGGAACTAAGATGCAATCGCATGTGGAAGCTATTGGAACTTGCAAATTAGTATTTAGGAGTGACTTTATTTTAATTTTAGAAAAGATATTTTATATTCCTAGTTTTTCAAAAAATTTGATTTCTATTTTAAGACTTATTCTGTTAGGATATAATTTTAGTTTTATGAACATTGGTTTCAGTTTATATTTTAAATCTGAACATATTGGTAATGGTGTTTTTCATGTTTAGTTTATTTCCTCGATTTACAAAATACTGTCACTCATGATGTTTTGCATGTTCAAACTGGTACTAAACAGTGTGTTATTAATGAGGATTCTTCTACCTTATGGCATTGGAGATTAGGACATATTTCCATTGAGAGAATTAAGCGGTTAGTAAATGACAGAGTACTTAACATTTAGATTTTACTGATTTTAAGACTTATATAGATTATATAAAGGAAAAGCAAACTAACAAGTTTAAGAAAGATGATAAAAGAAGTTCAACCATATTAGAAATCATCCATTCTAATATTTGTTGCCCAGATATAGATGCTCATGGACAAAAATATTTCATCACCTTTATAGATGATTACTCATGATACATGTATCTTTACATGCTTCACAACAAAAATGAAGCACTAGAGGCCTTTAAGATTTCAACGCAAAAGTAGAGAAACAATACAATAAACTAATTAAAAATGTGAGAACTGATAGAGGTGAAAAGTATTATGGTAGATACACTGAAGATGGACAAGCACCAAGTTCATTTGCGAAGTTTTTTTTTCAAGAGAATGAGATAGTTGCCCAATATACTATGCTAGGTTCTCCTAATCGGAATAGTGTAGTAGAAAGAAGAAACCAAACTTTAATGGACATGGTTCGTAGTATGATTAGTAGTTCTAAACTGCCAAAATCCTTATGGGTTGAATCTCTTAAAACGGCAGCGTATATATTGAACCAAGTTCCAACTAAGGTTATCACTAAGACACCATTTGAGTTATTTAAAGGTTGGAAACCAAGTTTGCGACATATGTGCAAATGGGGATGCCCATCTGAAGTGAGAGTTTACAACCCACAAGAAAAGAAACTAGATCCAAAGACCATTAATAGACATTTCATTGGATATGTTGAAAGGTATAAGGGGTATAGATTTTATTTTTCATCTCATAGTACTAGAATTGTGGAGTCAAAAAATGCCAAATTTTTAGAAAATGACTTGATCAGTGAGAACGTCAGATCATTAAGTGAAAGATCCGAGTTAAAGCAATCTAACCTACAACCTTCTACATCAAGTCATAGTCGAACTATAGTTATTCATCACACTCCTTCAATTTGAGTGCATGTTGAACAACCTATTCCTGAAGCTTCACAAATTGCTGATAATGATCTAGTAGATCCTGTTCAACAAATGTCAAAAATTAACGAACATCTAGTTGAACAACATGTTCCTCAGGTAAATGTTGATACAATATTAAGAAGGTTTACTAAAGTAAGAAAATCAACTATTCCAAATGACTATGCAGTGTATCTGCAAGAATGTGACTATAACGTTGGAGTTAAAAATGGTCCTGAATCCTTTTCACAAGCCATGAGTTGCAATGAATCAAAATTATGATACAATGTCATGAAGGAAGAGATGAACTCCATGAAAAGCAACAATGTTTGGGATCTTGTCTTGTTGCCTAAAGGTGTAAAATCCATTGGGTGTAAATGATTGAATAAAACCAAGAGGGACTCATTAGGCAACATAGAAAGGTATAAGGCTAAACTTGTTGCAGAGGAATTCACTCAACAAGAAGAAATTGATTACATAGAGACTTTTAGTTCTATATCTAAGAAGGATTCCTTATGTTTCATATTGGCATTGATGACTCATTTAATCTTGAGTTGCAACAAATGGATGTGAAAACAATTTTTTTGAATGGAAATATGGAAAAGAGGTTTATATGAAACAACTTGAAGGATTCTCCTCTGGTAATGGTGAACAATTGGTATGCAAGTTAAATAAATCTATATATGGCTTGAAATAGGAATCTCGTCACTGGTATTTAAGATTTAATGATGTTATCCCTTCATTTGGTTTGTTGGGAATATCATGGATAAATGTATATACCAGAAGATTACTGGGAGAAAAATTTGTTTCCTTATTCTATATGTGGATGACATTTTGCTTGCAACAAATGACATAGGCATGTTGCATAAAGTGAAATAATTTCTTTCTGAGAATTTTTATATGAAGGACATGGGTGATACATCTTATATCATTGACATTAAGATTCATCGTGATAGACATAAAGGTATTCTAGGTCTATCTCAGGAAACCTATATCAACAAAGTCTTAGAATGTTTTCGGATGAAGGATTTTTCACCACGTGTAGGACCTGTTGTCAAAGGTGATAGATTTAATTTGAATCAATGCCCTAAGAATGACCTTGAGTGGGAACAAATAAAGAACATTCCATATGTTTTTCTTGTTGGAAGCCTAATGTATGCTCAGGTTTTCACAAGGCCTGACATTCCATTTGTTGTGGGAATGCTAGGAAGGTATCAAAGTAATCCAGGTATTGATCATTGGAGAGTTGTAAAGAAAGTCATGAGGTACCTTCAAGGGATGAAGGACTACATGCTTATGTATAGACACTCAGATAATTTGGTGGTGATTAGGTTCCCCGAGTTTGACTTTGTTGGCTGTGTCGATTCACAAAAATCAACATCTAGTTACATTTTTATGTTAGCCAATGGAGCCATATCTTAGAGGAGTGTCAAGCAGACCTTAACTACTACCTTTACAATGGAGGTTGAGTTTATTTCATGTTTTGAGGCTTCCTTACAAGAAATATGGTTGAAGAGTTTCATTTCAGGACTTAGACTTCTGGATTCCATTTCTAGGCCAATAAAGATATATTGTGACAATTCAGCTACAGTATTTATGGCTAAAAATAATAAAAGTTGAAGTCAAATTAAACATATTGACATTAGGTATTTAGCCATTAGGAAGTGTGTCAAAGATATGAAAGTAAACATTGAATACATTAACACTAAGCTAAAGTTAGCTGATCTTTTAATTAAGGACATGCCACCATACAAATTTAAGGATCATATAGTCATTATAGGACTTGGTTCCACTTTGTAAATTGTTGTTGTTAGAACAAATATTTATAAAACTCTACTATCATCTCTCACATTCAGCATTTGTGTATACACATTCATTTATTTGAGAAAAGTCACTACAGTATGAACCTAGAATAAACATTGGGCTTATTCATTAAGTAATTTGGGTAAGATTTAGAAATAAGATATATTGTGATATATAAAACATACTACTTAATTTAAAAGGAAATATTGTCATGATCCATGTATTATGTTTCTGAAGTACATGATACTTCATGGGTATTTATTTAAGATATACGGACCAAGTGGGATATTGTTGGTTATACGTGCACTTTTGCATGTTCTTGGGAATTGCCCACTAAAGTTTATGGAGTAGTTACCTTAATAGAAAGTGGTCCTATCCTAACCACCCTCTATACCCATGAACTCATGATGTGCCCACTAACCTTGGAGGTGGTTTTTTTTTATGGAAAGAAATGCATACAAATATTTACTTAAGCAGAAATCCCTAAGTACAAAACATTTAACACTAAATATTCCATCTAGAGTGAGTTTTGAGTGAAAAACTTGAATATTTGGAAAATTTTATTTATGAGAAAGTATATTTATCAGTGTAGAAAAGGATATTTATGATCTCTAGTATCGATCTCATAGAGACTATGTCAATAATCTATAAAAAAATTGAATCTCAACTTTTAAATTCACCAAAAGAGGATTATGTGCTTGTGTGTTTAAAACAAAAATATAAGTTTTAAAAGAAGATGGTAATAACATATACAATGCAAGTTATGGAAGAACATGAAACTTTTGATCCCATTGTGACTTTACTTATTTTTATCTCCAATTTTTTCTAACAATTGCTAACCACCTACTCTAAGGTTATTACTATCTAATAATTATATAATAATAATAATATTTTCTTTAAATACTATCTCAATGATCAAGCAAGACAAACAAATAAGAGAAACATAAGTGTAAGAGGTTGTCAACTACTGATTAGGTAATTAATTTGTTAGAAACATAGAATTTCGATTGATCCTACAAAATCATTAAATTTAGTTACTTTATAGTTCCGTTAATCAGATAATGGTACGATCGGATACCTTCAACCAACTTTTAAGTTAAAAAAATTAGCTATTCCTATTAATGAACTTAATACCAAAAACTCCTTTCTAAACATAATCTCTAATAAAATAATATCCATCACCTTTACCAAATTCTCCAACCATCTTGATCTTTATTTATGATATTAAAACTAAATTGGACTAATCTTTCAATGTAGATTGTGCTGATAAACCTTTCACTTTATCTTGATAATTTATAACAAATAATAAAGATACTTGATGTTGAATTTGTAATGTTTAATTTCCTCCTACTAATTCATTTTATATTTTTTCAAAAGATTTTTTTTTCAATTTTTTCTATGAAAATTCATCATCAAATTCTAATGGTTCTTTATTATATTTTAATTTATTATTAAATTTTACATGAATATATTTTTTTACTATTAAAGTTCTAAAATTGTAGATTCTATAGAAATGTCTTAAGTATCCAAATAAGATTCCCTACTTAGCTTTTAAATCATATTTTTCAATTTAATTCTTAGTATAAAGAATATTTATATCTAAAAAAAGAAAATATAATATTTTTTTTCTTTTTCATAATTCATAAGAGTTTTATCTATTTTATAAAAAATTTATTTTGATCATAGCAGGCTTTGTTAACAACTTCTATTTAAAAGTATCTAGATATAAAGTTTTTACAAAATATAATCCTAATTATTTTATTCAATATTTCATTTTTCGTTCTACAATTTCAATTTGTTGAAAGATTTTTACAAATAAAAATTTATGTGAGATAGCATTGTTATTGAAATTTTTGTAAAAAAAATAATTTTTAAATAATTTTTATTAAAATTATATTATATGAAAACTTTTAATAACATTTTAAATATTAAATAATATTTATCAGATAGATGAAGAATACATTCTAAATGTTAAATAATATTTATATTATAACATTAAATAATTTAAGTACATAAATTTACATTTTAATATATTAGAATATTAACATCTTTTTAGTTTAAAATTAATTTTAAAAGTTACGATTAAATGATATAAAAAATATCAACTTTATTTAATATAATTACACATTATTTTAGAACTTATTTTTTAAAATTTGTCAATAGTTTGTTTTCAAATAAATATAAACATATAAAACAACAATTTGAGAAATTAAAAAAGTTAGACTCAATATTTTTAACAAAAATATAATTGATAATAATAAAGCTCATCAAAAACTAAAACAGTTATATAAAAAAATATCGTCCTTAAATTTAAACACTAGAATTAGATGAAAAGTAATTTAATTATTTTTTTAAAATACAAAAAAAATGGTAGGAAGAATATAAATAAACATTTCAAATTTATAAAACTAAATTTATGTAAAAAAATTTGTAATCATTAACATATTTCAATTTTCACTTAAAATTACTTACTTTTTTTTATATATTTTATTTTAATAAACATTGATAGTTTAGTTTTAGATGAATGGATTCTATTATCAATAAGTAAACAAGATATTTTCATATATTCAATAGATCTACATTTTATGAGACTTACTTGATGAATTAATTTTTTACTACCACAAATAAAATTTTGTAAAAATTTAAAATCTTTTGTTAAATCACAAAGAGAACCAACAAATTACAAAAATAAATGCAAAAAAATATACTTAAATTATACATATTTTAACTTTGTTATATTCAATTTTAGGTTAGAAAATTAAAATTTTAAATAAATCATTACACTCCAAGTCAAGAATTTGATTGGGAAGAATATATAAAATAAAAATATAAAGACAATCTATGTAAAAGTTTAATATAAATTTAAGATAAAATTAAACTTAAATTTTTTTTAACATGACAGATAATTTTGTTAAGGTATTTTATTGATGATTTTAGGAATCTATCTATATGATATTTGTTATAATAATTAAAAAAACTATCAATATAAGATTTATTTTGAATATTATAAGAGTATGTAAAAATATTTGATGAATTGTGATTATTGGTGAAATTTTGTATGGGAAAATATACGAAAAAATTGTATTTCGCTCTAAATTGAAGAAGATAAGAAACATATTAAAATATAGTGTGAAAAGAGAATAAATTTTAACATAAATGTTTTTAAAACAAAAAAAGAAGAAAATATATATTCATAAGAATTCTAGAAATATTTAAACAATAACAAAACATCGAAGTAATGTGATTTCTCATATAAATATGTTTTATTTATATTATCTAATAAAATATACACCATTTTATACAAACACAATAAAAAAGTTCATGTTTAGCAACCGAATAAATCGATCTCTAATTTTAAAAAATCGATCATTAATTGTTTTTGCGATCGAATAGGAGCTGTTGCTAAAACTATAGTCACAAAAGGATTTTGGGGTCGAAAATCTAATTTAGCTATAAAAATGGGTATATTAGCGATCGAAATTTTTAATCTCAAATAATTAAAATTGGTCACTAGTGTGATAGCTTTATTTATGTAAGAAGACAATTTGGTGACCAAAAATGAAGTCACAAAAATATTTTGTTGGTGACTAAAATAGAGACGGAATATTCGATCGTAAAATCTACTGCTAAAATCGATCGCTAAATTGGTCATTAATATATCTACTGGTGACTAAATCTGGGATGGAATATTCGATCACAAAATTAGATGATAAAATCGATCATTAAATTGGTTGCTAATATGTTTGTTGGTGACTAAATTTGAGACAGATTAGTTAGTCGCAAAATCTGTCAAAAATTAATTAATTTTTTGTTATTTACATAAAAAAATATTTGAAACAAACCTGGATACATGAAATATATACACAATCATTGTTAAGAAAATTATAAATTAAAAAATATAAAATCATTAAACAAAGAAATTGATATAAATGAGGTAATCCAAACATAATTAAGTGTAGATAAGTTTAAGTTTATACAAAAGTAGTATATAATAAAAATAGATAAAAATCTCAATGCTGATCATGATGATCACTGCTAGGAGGTTGACTGTCATCATGATGATCATGTACAACAAGAGCATCATTAGTATATTTATTCCCATTGGAGCTCATGAAATTAGAGTTTGACGGTGATCCTAAGTGTTGCACTATTTGTTGAAGAACTTATTTAGTTTGAGTTAGATCATTTGTTTGCTTATCTATCTTTGAATGTGTGTAAGTTAACTCTACTTTTGTTTGAACTAACTCGATTGTTTGCTTATCTATCTTTGAATGTTCCTAAGTTAACTCTATTTTTGTCTGTTGCAGCTCTTTACTGAGGTTGTTGATGATCTGCTCATAGTTGGTCGAACATCAAGATTGGGTACAATTAGTGGGTGAAGACACAAATTCATCACTCAGCTAATCCAAGTCATAAGTCATGTACATGTCCTTTCTTATTCCATCCTCCAACAACCTCCCAAACAAATGGCATTGTTAAAGGCTACAAAATGTTCACTATAATCATTTTGAAGGGATTCAAATCGACAATGAACAAATTCCTTTTACAAAGTATGAGTACACATAAGTGTTTAGAATAAAAAATAATAATCATTTAACGCACAATAAAACTATAGTTGATATATACATTCAACAACATTCTTTTCCTTGTCATTAACCCATTCTCTAGCTTTATTTCTTTTAGTTATTTTCATAATATCAAATGTAGTTGGATCCCAATCAAGCTCCTTACTTTGCATAGACAATATTGAGTTAAACTTTTACATAACTAAAATTAATAAAAATAACTTAAATATTTAATATTTGATTACCATCATATTATGATGCATAACAACAGATAAGGAGGCTCTATTATCACAAGTTCGGCTTTGCTTGCCAATAGTGTTTCTCTTTTGGAAGTCTTGTCTAGCTTGATGATGCTCCAATCTGTCTAACTTCATGAGTAATCCAAACCCCCTTATACTTTTAAAAATGTTGTGGCTGATATCTATATAAAGGTAAAAAACTTGAGGTGAAATATTCTTTTACCTATAAATTTATGGGAAGTTTAATTTTCACAAGATTTTACTATTTCTTATGTGAATTCTAAAATGTTCTTTCCTCCCAATGTTAAGGATATCTTATACCAAAAGGTTGGAAACTAAGGCCACTATTTAGGAACATCCATCAAAATCCAAAATTCTACCCAACTCCTCACAGTTTTGATCTATCAAGGTTTAAAGTTTATTTTGTTGAACATCATTTTTTCCACACCACTTAGTCAAACAAATATTTTTATAAAAAAAACCTATATATTCTTATGAAATTTTAATATATTTTAATTTTGAATGTTTTCAAGTTACTTCAGAACCCAATACTTTTATGCCATTTAGCAACAAAGTGCACTCTTGTTCAAGAAATAAGTTTTCCAAATTGAACATGCTGATTTTAATTCACCATCTAGCAACCAAATACAGAGAATATTCACCTTGTTGTCTTGTTCCTGCAACATTTACAACATATGTATTCATTTATTATATTCTATTTTACATTTTAAAATATGTGTGTGGTGTGTGTACACATATTAATAATTTATGGGAGTAAATTTATAGAGGGTTCTGAATAGTCAAATTAGATATGATCCTGCTAATTTTATTATTGAAGAATAAAGTCTATTACGTATACATGTATAATTTATCAATTGAAATTTGAAATAATTTTAATTTTTCTTCTTTGTTCAAATTTCAATTTACATGTACATTTACATCTTTAACACCTACCATTAGTATTTTCTTATCATGTTAAAAATATTAATTTAATTATATTTCATCCATTTGTTTGAGTCAGTAACACATTATGAAACTATAAATATAAGGAAAAATGTTTTTTGAATTTGAAGATAAAATTCTATATCCTAGTATTTATATTAAATATCTTAACTATTTTGTATAGGTTTAAAACATCCAAAAGAAAATATTTTGGAATACAGTCTATATAGTTTTTTTTATATATATAAATGAATGAGGAAGGATACAAATTCAAGTTGTAAAAGACTAATTGCAAGCAATTAAACAAATAATAACTAATTGAAAGTATCTAAACATACAATGGCTAATTACAACCAACTAAACAAACAACTAAAAAAGTGAAGCAACTAAACAAATAATAACTAATTGAAAGTATCTAAACATACAATGGCTAATTACAACCAACTAAACAAACAACTAAAAAAGTGAGGCTAACAAATAATTAGTTAAACAAATTTATTTTATTTTGTTTTTCAAAATTTCTACTTACTTTGTTTCTTTTATTTTCTTTCATTTTTTTTCTATATTTTCATTTAGCTATGTATTATTCTTTATTAGACTTGAATCTTTAGAAGAAATTGATTCTAGTTTTAAAATTTTTTATTAGGTGACAAGAAAAACTAGAAAGAATACTTCTCTATAAATAGTAAGAACACACATCATGATATCATTAATAATATAAAATCACATCATTCTATCACCCAATACCTAAACAATAGATTAAGTATTACTTTAATTTTTCTTAATTGTACTTCAAGAGTTATTTTCTTAGTGCTTTTCCAAGCAATAACAAAAGAAAGATATTTTTAAGCTCTGTTAAAAGGACAAAATAATGACTAAAGTTTAGGAAAAACTAAACACATTAACTAAAGTAATTTTTTAAATATTAACTAAAGAATGTACGTTATAATAAAATCAAATGAATAAGTTTATTTGAAAAGGAGAAGTTCAAGTCTTAAATTTTTGGTTTAGAAAATTTGAACTAATTCACATAAATCAACAGGTACTGAAAGATTGAGATAGGATAATGATAGACAAACATTTAAAAGAACTCAAGAGAGCGAGCACTAGAAGAGAGAATGATTACTCGAAGAGGAGAAACACAGATCAATTTTCTAAATTGGAGGATACATAAACTAAGAGAAGTAGGCACTAGAAGAAATAATGAACACAAACCAATTTTCTAAATTGGGGGAAACATAAACAGAGAAAAGTAGGAGTAGAAGACGAAGTCAAATAAAACAGAGTTAATGATGGAGGAGAATGATTTTTAGTTAGGATTCAAATCGGGGAAAATATAAAATTTAATAAGAGAAAAGATAAATGTAAATGAAAGATTCAAAAATTAATGTTGTTTTATGACCAAAACATTTCTTCTTCAAATAAATTAATAATTTTATATATTAAAAAAATTAAATTAAATTTAACTACGATTTATATTTTACAATTTATCATTGATAATTCGGTTATTTTCCATCCTCATTAATCTCTAAATTGATATTTAATGACAATCGAAATATGGAGGTAACAAAATTTGATTCCAAAACTCTTATTTTCTAAAGAAAGAAATTTAAATTCAAACTTTTTTACCATAAAGATTATGTTTGTATTAAATCAACTCACACACCTTCTCTAAATAAAAAATTTTCATGTTAAACACCATATCGTTTCAAGTCAACCACAAACGTAAAATATTGATATGACTGTCTACTAATATAAATAACTTTACATATAACTTCATTCTTTGAGATGTAGAGAAAAAACATTATAATAATTTTACTTAAATAAAATTGTTTTTAATAAAAAAATACATGTGATCAAAACAAAAAAATATCATCAATGTCAACTAATTACTAGTTTCGTCTAAGTAATGGCATCATAAATTTATAATACTGTTCTTTTTAATCAAAATTGATCAAATATTATATTTTTTTTATCTGTTTTAAAAAGAATAAAAAATTATTTCTATTTATTTGTTCATTTTGATTTTTAAAAATATATATTCTTATATTTATTTAATTATTATTAATTATAATAAATTGTTATATCTAATATTTTTATTCTTTTCGTATAAAATAGAAATTAAAATTATAATAAATAAAAAAATAAAAATAAAGTTTAAAAAAATATATTAAAAAAGTTGATACAATTTATTAACCATACTCTTTTTGTTCCTTTCCAATTATCGAGAAGGAATAAAAGAATTGTTCTTATTTCTCTCAACTTTGATTTTTAAGAAAGTATTATTTTTTATATATATTTTTTTATATTTTTTTGTTATTATGGATTGTAATAAATAAATAAAAATAAAAATAAAAAATAAATTAAAAAAATAAAGAATTTTTTAAAAAATTAACAACATTAATTATATTTTTTAACATTTATCTTTTTTCTTTAACAAATAAAATGAACGGATTATTTTATTTTGATAACTTATGTTACCATAGATTTCATTATATTTTGTGTGATAATTTTCATTAAGGATAACATTACTAATATTTATTGTATTAATTGCATTTAAGTTTGATTCTAGTTAAGTTAGAGCGTTCATTATTATTATTATTATGAATAGGTTTCATTACAGAAAGTTATCTCAAAAAAAGTTTACCTACTCTTACATCGAATTATATTTAGATATAGTTGTTAGAATTTTTTTAAAATGTTGAATCGTTGGATTGTGAATGTATGAAAGTGTGGAGCACTGTTGTATGTACGTATATTACGACTGAAGTTATTCTATCCACTCATCTGACATTTTTGTTCTATACTATCTTTGTAGAGTTTTCTTCAATTATGACAACACATTCAGAAAAAGAACTGCCACTTAACAGGTAATTGTATGTTTTAAAAGTTTATTTGATTAAATATTTCATTTAAACGAAATAAAAATAGTTAATTAAAAGTTTTTTACGATAATTTCAGTTCTATTTGATATGATAATTAAATAAAATAAATAATATTCTTTTAATACTATCTTTATTAGCTTCTAAAATTTTAATTATTAGTTAAAAGTTATCATTTTATTTTTATACTTCATGATAATGTTTCATCAATTATGAAATTTTATTATTTATATTATTATTTAATGTTACAATATTTAGTTTAGTTATTAAATATTTATTTTAATTATTTATAATAAAATATGTTATTTTGATTAATAAAAAGTTTACAAATAAAATAAATATTATTTTTTATAGAAATATTATTTAAAATATATTTATAAAATTTAAAATATATTTTTTTAATTTTAAATAAAAAAATTATTTATTTAAAATATGTCATAAATAATAAAATAAATAGACAAAATTATCAAACTCTTTTTTTATAATATATAATCATCAAAATAAATATAAATTTATTTGTATAATATTTTCTAATAGATTGACATATAAATAAGAATAAATTAAAAGATATTATCGTTATTTTTAATATATTAATTTAATTTAAATAATAAAATTTATAATTAACAAAAAAATTATAATATATAAACTCAAATTTAATGATTATATCCTTATTTATTATTTTATTTTGGTCAATTAATTTACAGATAGCTTTACCAAACATTTATTATTTTAATTAGTAGATGCTACCTATCTTTTCGGTTATAGAGTTTAAAGTTACTAATTTTTGAACTTTGAACTAATTTATCTATTAATTTTATTAAAAATATCCTTAAATATATAAACAAAAATTTTAATTATAGCTAAATATACTAAAAAGATGAATAGAGAAAAAAACTATTTTGATAGTTTTTAGAAATTATTCTTTTAACTTTGGTTAGGGGATACTTTATTTACATTAAAAAAAAACACGAACCTAATACGAGATGAATTAAAAGTAAGGCTCTTTTTCAAACAATAAGGAACAGGTCAAGTTGCCAATACCACGCTTTCTGAACGGAAAATTCGGATTCAGTTCATACAACATATTCAAAGTTCTATCTTTCTCATATTTCAATTTTTTTTATCTTAACTTGCAGCTTTTATTTATAGACAAAGGGAGACATAATAATGCAGGCCATTTGCGTCCATCTTTTCCACCCAAAAAGGAAGCATTATTCTCAAGTGAACAACTTTGAAAATTCGGTTATCTTGTGGGAACTATGGACCTGCTTTATGAAATCTGTTGCTATGGCATAATGGCATATGAAGTTTCGCATTATTGATACCACCACGTTTTTCATGTATCTTCACAATCCATGGATTAATACCCTTTTTTTTCACTCTTCAATATAAGGCAAAAGAAGCTTCCATGCTTAAATTGAAAACTTGCCTACTCCCGAAATATACATGTCTTTTTCTCCCTGTTTCAATACTAATTCAAACAATGGAAAATCCCACATCGAAAGGGAACTTTATTTTATCTTGACGTTGTGCATTATTTAGGGGATTTGAGTGATTCTGTGAATCACGGTGTAAAATGGGTTTTGTAAGATGTGCAAAGGTGTGTGTGTCTTAGCTTTGGACCACATAACATGCCTGCAAAGCTGTGGCCGCATGCTAGAGTTTAGATATCAATCACCTGACAGATTACAAGAAATAAATTGGGTACTTTTAACAAGATTGGCTGCTATTTATAACTAACCATGAAGATATTGTTAAAATATTTATTTTTGTAAAAAAGAAACTACTTATTTGTATAGCTATTTATTAGATTGGATTCAGATAATCTATCGAATTGCATTAAATTAATTAAATTGATTTAATTTTTTCACATATAAAGATAATCAAATCAATTAAACTGGATTTTCCTTGGTTCGATTTTTAAATTTGTTTTTAAAAATTAAATCATTTTTGGATTTTTGTTAATAGATATATTTTAATTAATACTAGTATTCTATATTTAGAACTTATTATTAACTTTTTTATGAGACTTCTAAATTTTTATAGCATATTTATATTTTTTATTTTTAAATTAAAATTTGGAAATTATATATAATTTACCAACAAAGTAACCAAATATTTGATTTTTATTGGCTTTTTTAGTTTTAATTTGATGATTTTTTTAAAAAAATAAACTAGACTACACAATTAATTTTGATTATTTATTTTTTAGAAAATGTTAAGAAATATTCTAAAAATACTGATTAAGAAGTTAAAAGTAAATTTTTTATTAAAAATATTATTAATTCATAACTACCTTACTTTATAATACATTCTATTATTATTTTAATAAAAAAATTATACCTTTATTTGCTTAGCCAATAGTTTTAAACAACTAGTTAACAAAACTTTATTTTCCAAAATTAAACTATTTTTTAATATATATTCAAAGATATATAATAAAAAGTTAATAAATAATATTTGTATTCTATATATAAATTTGTATTATATATCTATATACCTTTAGACACATGCTAAAAAAAAGCTTTAAACTAAGTAATGGTACTTATTTGATTCCCACTTGCCTGGAGCGCCACTACTGGATTGGTTAACCATTGCCTTTTTTATTTTGAAATCACATGCTATCATTGATTACATAGTGAGGATGTAATCATTTTGTACGCAGAATCATCGATATCCTATAAATCACATCCACCGATAATTGATTGGGCATTCTTTACTAAGTAACCCTACTCGGCATTTAATTTTCATAGATATTAAGCACCCCTACTATGATTAATATTCTAAGATTATTAATTAAAAATAAAAAATATTTTTTATAATTATTAATATTATTATAAATAAAATATTTTATTTTTAATTAATATGTACACAAATTAGTAAAATCTTTTTTTCTACTCTTCATTACCTTAATTTTAACGATACAATTAATATATAATAAAATAAAATTTTAAATAGGAATAAATCTATTTTTGTAAAATTAATAAATTAATAATATTTTATATTTTCTTAATATATATGCTTTGATAAAAAAAAATTGAAGAAATACAAAAAATTGTTAACTTTCGCTTTTGAAATTACTTTTAAGAATTTAAAAGAAAATATTTTTTAAGTATAAATATTATATAAAATTATAGAAGTATAATATATATTTTTAATAAAATATTATTTAAAAATATTTAAAATCGATCAAAATTAATAAAATTGATCATTATTATATTATGTATTGGAATCCACTATTATTAAATATTTAAATTTAGATATTTACATCGTTTAATCTATAAACGTAAGATTTATCAACATAATTAATAATTTTAAAATTTTTATTAAATAAATAAAATTTATAAAATTTATATAAAAAATAAATAAATATTTTATCATAAAATTTTATTTTAATATATAAAGTTATTAAAATAAAAAAAAATTATTAAATAATATATTCATAAATATCTAAGTTATTATAATCACTAACGTATTAGTACATAATTTAAAGTTGAATTTGCACTTCATGTCAATAATTTTCAATCCTTATATTTTATATTAATAAAGTGTCTTAAGCTTATCCGAGTTTTCATGATGTTTAAGTTACGAGTGTTAGAAGGAAGCCGTGTGTAAAGAAGTATGATAATGTTTAAATGAAACCAAATGCTAATAAATATATGCAACAATCTGAGCAGTTGTATCGACAAGGGGAATTCTCTTTGTGGCTTCATCTATATTATCCATGTACATGTCACGTTCTCTTCTTGGTTTAAAGACAACCCCGTTTCAATCAACTTTAAGCTGGGTCCTCATAATAATACACTTTTGTTAAATGATACTTCGAATAACTTTCTATTAAAACAGATTTTATTACCAATTCAATAGTTGAATTTAAAAAATATGTATAATAGATTAAATTTTTAAATTTTTAAAATGATTAAAACTAATTTTATACTTTATCATTTTAATTTATTTTAAAGTAAATTATATTATTTAAAATATGAATAAATAATTATTACTAGATTATTTATCAACAAAAATATTAATCGTGTAATATTTTTTACATATATAAATACCATGATAATATGATATAAATTAATGAAAAATTAATACAAATTATTCAATATATTATTTGATTAATTTTAATATATGATATTATTTAATCTGATGTTAGAAATATTTATACATAAATAATTTTTTTTAAAAAAATTCATAGTAGAAACGAGATAATTCATCATTTATTTCTTTTTTTTCTCCTTTATCGTAACAGATGTATTTTTTAATTTATAATATATATATATATATAATTTCTCATTTAAATTGAAAAGTGTACATCTTTTATATTTTTTTATTTTTTTAATTATTATTATTATTATTATTATTATTATTATCACACTTAAATATGTTTTTTAATTTTTCAAGTATGGTTGAATTTAATTTTAGATTTTAAAAAATTGTTGTTTTTAGTCAATATAAAATTTAAATTTTTTAAAAACCAATGCACAAAAAAAAGTTTTGTGATGGATAGTTTCTAGCACCTATATAAATTGATACAATATATAAGCATAAAATATATTAAATTCTATTTAAAATATCTTCTAACAAATAATTGTCAAAAACTAATTTTGTTAAGATTAAAATAGCCACTAAAATATTTTTTTTAATGACGGTGCTATCATTTTTGTGAAATGTTATACATTTAAGCATGTTATGCTATATGTTATATCAAAATGATCATTGATATTTCATAATTAAATACATGTTAAATGTTAATAAATATTATTTTTAAGGATTAAAATAATTATAAAATTAAAGGATTAAAATAAAATTTAACCGTATTCATAGAGAATAAAATCATGTTTAGCCATATTTATAAAGATTAAAAAAAATTAAAGGATAAAAAAGATTGTACAAATAACTCACTAATTAATAATTTCACAACATATAATAAGTGAAAATATGAACTAAATAATGAAAGATATAATTTTTTATAATTACTAAATGAAGATATAACGTGAAAAAATTAACAAATTTAAAATTTCTTAAAAGACAAAACATAGAACAAAAGAAAAATATTAAAACAAGGAACTACGTGAGAACGTTCTCCTTTTTTTTATTATTACTATAATATAAACATTATAAAGGAAATGAGAGCGAAAAATAAAAAAATAAAAACACCTGTGTTCAACAGTAATAAGAAAGTAGTGTGCAAAAAATATTCTGGAACGCGTTGATACATTGACAATTCAATCTTATATTTAAATCCTTTCACTCATCTAAAATTAGTGATGAATTTAGATTAATGCCAATGATAGTGATGGATGCGCACTACGCTAATTAACCCACATCTAAAATAAAATAATGCTATTATTGTACTATCGTCTTTTACGTGAATGGATATAAAGTTGCTCAACTTAATTAATAATTTATTCAAGAGCTATGCTTAGCATATAATTAGGAGTTTTCAATGCTTTGTAATATAAAAAAGTTAGTGAAGGCTCCTTTTATTTATTTAGCTTGATTCCTCACTTCCTTTTATTTATTTATTTCATTTGTTTTGCAACAACGTAATGTACCTTCAAAATGAAGATGCAATTGCATGGGTATTGGATAAGAAAGAACCGCAAAAGGTTCCTTTGTCTTTAGCTAGGTGTATTAGATAATGAAGAGACTTGCTTATGTTTTTGCAACTTTTATAAAGATGATGAGAATAAAAGTAAAATAAAGTTAGTGAAGGTTCCAACATAAGTGCTTATGGGGCCGATAATATATAGTTTCCTTTAATTTAGTTCTTAGTATGTAGGGTAAAAAAGAGTGATCATCCTTTCAAGAAAAAGCAAAGGCTGCTTAGATAGTGACATTAAAGATTGATCTTTATATTATTTATTTTCTATAATGATTACAGTTGTTATTTTTAAATGAAATTTATTTTGATATATTATTAATGTAAATTTTTTATGTATATTATTAATTAATTATAAACTATTTTATATATAATTTTTAATCATAAAAATTCATTATTTTTAATCATCAACTAACTGTATAATTGAAAGATATTAAAAAAAACACTTTTTCACATGTAAAAAAAATATAGTATCAATATATTTTATTTTAATTTTTGAGTTATAAATTAGTATATTATTAAACTTTAATTATAGAAATAACTAATTTAAAATTAACTATATCATGATGTATTAATATATAAATGAGTAACATACAAATGTTACTAACCACAAACAAGAAACAAGAAATTTGGCATTAATATTTGATATAAGATTAAAATTTTAGCGAATATAATGACATAGAAAGAGCGGGGTTCTTGAATAGGATCACCGACTACGGGAAACGTGCTTTTATGATTTCCCAGCACTAAAATTTGCGCACGGCAACATAATTGGTGATTGACCATTTTAAAAGAAAAAAGAAAAAGAAGATAGAGACCAGACGCATTATTTTCCCTTTGCAAAACTATCTCGACACGTTGGAAATAATACTGTAACTTCCTTATTAAAAGCAGCTATTTTGATCTTGTTTTTGAAAATGCGACCGGATCCACCGGTCGATCGCAAATAGGATATTTTATTAATTTATTTAATAAAAAATTATTTAAAAAAATAATTGGTATAAAATCAGTAAAATTAAAAAAAAAATTAAATAAATTGAATTGATAAAAATTAATTTATTTAATATTTTATTATTTTAATTTTTTTATAAAAAAATAAAAACTAAAATTTAGAAATTATTATTCAAAAAAATATATAGAAGAATCGTTCTTTAAGGATACTGGAAAACGATTTCTAAATACTACTTTTCTAAGTGGTATATAGAAAGTAGTTTCTAGGTAACTATTGAAAATTACCTTAATGCATAAAGTAATAACAATGAAAAAAAATATTTAACATTATTTTTGTATTGTTTCAAGTTAAAATTATAGGAACTATAATAGAGGTTCAATTAATTTATCTAAAAATTTTTTATGTGTAATATTAGTTTAAAGAAGTAATTGTAGAAGAAACAAATAAAATTTTAATGTTATTTATACAATATCAAACAATAAAAAATTTGAGATAATAGTAAAATATAAAGATTTATTTTGATTATATCTATATAATTAAATATTTAAATTTATTATATATATATATAATTAAAATTTATAATTGATTTACTGTAAATTACGTTAAGATTTGATATTAATTTATAAGTTATTTTTTAAAATTATTTACAAATTAAATTAATTTTTTAGATTAATTAGAAATTTATATTTGTTTTATATTTTATTAGATTTTCTATCAATTTAAGTCAATTAGATTTTCTATATAATAGAATTTAAGGATTTAGTGTAAATATAAGTTTGATGAATAATAATATTTTTCTTTATAAGTTTTCATCTCTATATGATTTGATTCTCTTACTTCTTTAACAAAGAACGGTCCGCAATAACATTGGTTCTTTCATAAGGTCATATTTTTTTTATAACTTCGGTATTCTTCGACAAGTTATAATTTATGTTGATTCTTTTGCTTTATCCTGTTTTGATTCTTAAGATATTCCAAATTAACATTTATGTTTTTCGATTCATTTCATAAGAGGTGAATCATATTATTTGGTATCAGAACTTAGGTTCTTGAAAATTAGGTGTTATCTAACCTTTTATATTTTTTTATTATCATTGTAAAAACTTTTCAAGTTGAAAAAAGTAAGATAAAAAAATTACTGAAAAAAATATATAGAAAAAAATGAGAAAAATATTTGAAAAAAAAAATACAAAAAATTTATTCTTGCAAAATATCCAAGCAATATGCAAACTGAAATATTTGATTCAAAGACGAATCCTTTTGAAAAGGTAGGGAATCATAAACATCCCATTAGCCTACCTAAACATTTCTTATGTGCAAATTAGACTTTGATTTAGGATTGAATCATTTTGAAGAAGAATGATAGAGATTCAGTTAGCTTATCTAAAAACTTTTTTTTAATGTAATTTTGATAGAAGAAAGTAAAATTTCAGAAGAGGAAAATAAAAATTTGATGTGAGTTATGCAACTTCAAAAATTGAAAACCTAAGATAGTTTTAGATTTTAGATTGATTTGTAATTCAATTAGGATTTCATATTTATTTTATTTTTTATTATATTTTCTCTCAATTTAGGTCAATTAGATTTTCTATATAATATGATTTATGGATTTAGTGTAAACACAAGTTTGATGAATAATAATACTTCTCTTGTATAGTTTTCATATCTGTGTAAGTTGATTCCCTTACTTTTTAGACAAAAACTATCTCTGTTAATTGTTGTTTTTCCAGTAAGTTGCATTAAGGGTCATGTTCTTTTTTTATAACTTTGATGTTCTCCAATAGCTCACATTTGTGTTAGGTTCCTTTACTTTATCCTATCCTAATTCTCGAGACGTTCCAAATTAAATTTTTCACTTTTTGATTAGGGATAAATCATATAACTTGGTATTAGAGCCTAAACTCTTAAAAGTTAGGTGTTATCTATCTTTCTATATTTTTTTAATTATCATTGTAAAAAAATTTCAATCTAAAAGAAAAAGTAAGACACAAAAATTACCAAAAAAAGTGTACACTAATGAAAGTGAGATAAAGAAGTTTGGAAAAAAAAGTGCAAAAAATTTATTTTTACAAGAAATCCTAGTAATATGAAAACTCGAAGGTTTGATTCAAGAATAAATTATTTTATAGAGGCAAGGAATGATAAAGATCCAAATAGCCTACTTAAACACTTATTGCAAATTTAAGATTTGATTTGAGGATAAATCTTTTTGAGAAGAGAAAGAGAGAGAGGATATAAATTCAATTAGCCTATCTAAAGACTCCTTATATGCAATCTTGGTTTAAGAAAGTAAAATTTAAGAAGGGGTAAACAAGTTTTGATGTTACCTACGCAACTTTAAACAAGTGAAGATCCGAGGTGATGTGCTACATCAAAATTTATTGTTGTCAAATCTTTAGAACCAAATATTTAAATTTATTATGTACGTATTCAATTAATATTTATAATTAATTTTTTGTAAATTACATTAGAATTTGATATTGATTTATATGTTATTTTTTAATTATTTACGAATCAAAAATTAAGATTTTAGATTGATTTGAAATTTAATTAGGATTTCATATTTATTTTCTTTTATATTAGATTTTCTCTCAATTTAGGCTAATTAGGTTTTCTATATAAAAGGATTTGGAATTCAATGTAAACATATTTTTGATGAATAATAATACTTCTTTTGTAGAATTTTCATTTCCGTGTGAGTTGATTCTCTTAGTTCTTGAGCAAAACCTATTCTGGATACTGTTGATTCTTTCTGCAAGTTGAGGTAAATGTCACATCTCTCTTTGATAACGTTAATATTCTTCCATAGGTCATGGTTTGTGTCGAGATCATTTACTCTATTCGATGTTTTTTCTCAAGACGTTCAAAATTATCATTTACGCTTTCTGATTCATTTCGTGAGAATGATAGATATCCAATTAGTCTCTTTAAAAACTTTTTTGTATGTAATTTTTGTCTAAGAATGTAAAATTTAAGAGGTTAACAAAGTTTTGATATTACTTGTGCAACTTCAAACAATTGAAGATTAGGAATAAGAGTGAAACATAAGGATTTGTTTGATTAAGAGTTAATTTATTATATACATATCTAATAAATATTTATAATTGATTTGTGAAAGATTACATTAAGAATTGATATTGATTTACAAGTTATTTGTTTTAAATTATTTGTAAATCAAACTAAGATTTTAGATTAATTTTCTATTTAATTAGAATTTCATATTTATTTTAATTTTTATTACAATTTATCTCAATTTAGGTCAATTATGTTTTTTATATAATAAGATTTAAGGATTCGGTATTAACATAAGTTTAATGAATAATAATATTTCTTTTTAAAATTTTTCATCTTCACATGAGTTAATTCTTTTAGTTATTGGCCAAAGAACTACCTGATAACATTGGTTCTTTCAGCACAATAAGAGTTATGTTTCTCTTTGATAACTTTAATGCTCTCTAGCAGACTATAGTTTGTGTCAAATTTATTTATTTTATCCTATCCTAATTTTAAAGACATTTCAAATTAATGTTTACATTTTTGATTCATTTCATGGTGGTGAATCATATAATTTGATATTTGAGCTAGGCTCTTGAAAATCAAGTGTTATTTATCTTTATATACTTTTTTATTGTCATAGTAAAAAGTTTTTCAATTTGAAAAAAAAGTGAGACAAAAAATTACAGAAAAATTATAAACAAATAAATGTGAAAAAAAAAGAGTGCAAAATTTTATTCTTGCAGGAAATCAAAGCAATATGCAAACTAAAAAATTTAATTTGAAGACGAATCCTTTTGAGGAGGCAAGAATAATATGTTAGCCTACCTCAACACTTCTTGTATAAAAATTTAGGATTTGATTCATGGACAAATCTTTTTAAAGAGAGAGAATGATAGAAATCTAATTAGTCTATCTAAAAACTTCTTGTATGTAATTTTGAAACAAGAAATTAACATCTAAGAAGATGTAAACAAAAATTTGATGATACTTGTGCAACTTCAAACAATTGAAATTCCAACATAATAGTAAAAAATAAAGATTTATTATAATCAAATCTTTATAATCAAAGATTTGAATTTATTATATATATATATTGAATTAAGATTTGTAATTGATTTATTGTAAATTACATTAGAATTTGATATTGATTTACAATTTATTTATTTTAAATTATTTATAAATAAAATTAAAATTTCATATATTTTTTATTTTTTATTATATTTTTTCTCAATTTAGTCCAATTAGGGTTTCTATATAATAAAATTTAAGGATTTAGTGTAAACACAAGTTTAATGAATAATAATACTTATTTTTTACAGTTTTGATCTCTGTGTGAATTGATTTTCTTGATTCTTAGATAAAGAATTACCCTCGATAATGTTGATTTTTTCGATAATTAAGTTCATTCTCTGCTCTTTAAATGATATTATTGCTTAATGTTGTATATTTTAAAAAATGGTTAAAATTAACCTAATAAAAAATTAGTTATTTTTTTTATCTCTTTTTGAATGTAGGTAATGAGATTTAATTGACTAAAAAATTTAGAAATAAAAGTTTCACATAATTCAAACTGAAAGAAATAAAATGTAATTAAGCTAAAATTTAAAATACATGTAATATTTGTATTGAGAAAATGTAAAAAAAATTATAAAAAAATAACATTTATCAAATATATTTTTTATTATTGTTAAAGTAATTATGTGAAATAAAAAATAATATTAAAAAATTAAAAAACTTTAAAATATATATATATATATATATATTTAGATTGAACGTTTAATAAAAATAAAAGTTTATATTTACAATAAATAAATTTAAATATATAATTAAATTTAAATTTAATAAGCTTAAAATTATAAGGACATAAATAGTCATTTTTAATAAATTTAATATAATTAAAATTATAAAATTAATGATAAAAAAATAAGAATTTATAATTTTTGTTTATATTTTTCTTTTCAAATTAAAAGAAGGCATGTGGCCATCCTGAAAATAACCCGGGCCCACCAGCTGCATGTTCCCTGTCTGAGACTGCATCACCAATTATTCTTTTCAAAGTGACTTAATCTTTTTCCTGTTTCACCATTCTAAGAAAATCAGCCCGTCCACTTTTTCTTTTCCCTTTATTGTTATGAGGTTTTACACATAAGAAAGAATAAAAACAAATTCAACTCTGAGGAATCGAACATTCTCCACGTTACCACTGTTCCTTATTAAAAAATTAAAAGCTGCCGACTCAATCTTATACATTAATTTTATCTGCACTTTTCTTCCTCAAAATATTTATTTATTTATTTTTATAATATTAAAATGATAAAAATTTAAATTTAAATTTTATATAAATTATTTTTTAATTTTAATTTTTTATTATTAAATTAATTTTAATAATTTTTTCATTTCTTTTTATTCACCCGCGTTAATTTAAATTGGTTTGGGTATATATAATAAATTTATTTTGATCCAAGTTAAAATAAAATAAAAAATTAACTTCATAATTTATCAGTCTGGATCAAAATAAATTAATTATTATACAAAACTAGTTCAAATTAATGAAGTTTAATAAAAAAACGTATTCTGATAAAATGATAGAGGGACATTACTATGTGTATGTCCTTGCCAACCAAAATATAATAATTCTTATTGAGGCTGACGTACCCTACCTAATAAAAATGAAAGAAAAAACCAAACAATTATTGACTTCAGCCAAGAGGTGAAAATTTTTTAAATGCCGTCTACATTTTCTCCTTTTTATTTATTATATAAAATTATTTAATAAATTAAAAATAATTAGTATTTTGTTTATGTTAAATTTAATACTTTATCATGTATTTTTTTATTGTACTCAAATTTTTTATTGGTTAACTTCTTCTATTAATTAATATTTTTATAAAAATAGACTTATAATAAAAATAAAAATTATTTTAAAATTTTAAAATAGTTAAAATATTAAAAAAATAATAAAATTAAATATTTTCATTATTAATAAATCCTAAATGTTTGGATGAAATATTTTAACTTTTAAAAAATTTAAATATTTTTATTTTAAAAATATTTTTTTGAATAAAAAATTTAAATTTTTTATTTAGATGATAGATTTTAAATTTTTATAATTTAAATTAAATAATTTAATTTGTAATATATACAAATTTTAAATATAGATTTTTTTTATCTAATCCATGGATTCAATGGGTTGGATCCATATGTTTAAGAAATAATTCTCAAATTAATATTTTTTAAAAAATAAAAAAAGTAAATTTTTATATATTTTTATTAATTTTTTATTTTTTACTTTTTATAAATATAAAAATAAAAAAGTTAAATTTTTATTAATTTTTTATTTTTTATAAATATTTTTTAATTAATTTAATAATTAAATAAATTAAATAAACTTATTCATTAACTTGCATATTAAAATGGGTTGAATACAAATCACTATTTTTTGTCCATTTATTTTATAAAATATTTCGGTTTGTTTCATTTATTGTAGATCTATCCGGATCAATCTTAAACAGATGGGATTGGTTCATTTACTAAAAAGAATGAGTTAAAAAATTTTAAAAAATTTTAAATTTTATATATTTTAAAAGAATTTTAAATATTTTTAATTTAATTTATTAAAATACTTTCTCAAATTCATAAAATTTAAAATTTTTTTAAATAAATATTTAAACAAAATTATTCAATTCCTAAAATTTAAATTTTTTAAAATTATTTTTTCTTTTTAAAATATCTTATCCAAATATAAGATAAGTAACTTATATCTTACACTATAATATAATTAATTATTTTTTTTAAAGATTATTATTTAGATCAAAATCTTTATATATAATACAAATTTTTAGTATGCAATACATCTACATTTGAAATATATATAAATTTTTACCTTACTTTGCAATATTTTTTTTAAAAAAAAAGTTTAAACGATTAACTCTTAATTATTTGGTTCTAGATTGAAGCTTTTTCTAAATTCATATAAAGGTACTAAACATGTATGAGAGAAAGAATAAACTCTACACTAGCAAATATTCATTCAACAACTCTTACAGTATTGATTTTGACACGGAAAATTCGATTTGGCCATAAATAGGATTGCGATTAAGTTTTTCTTGATTTGTAAATGGTAATAGAAAAGAAAATTTGAGATATAACTACTTGTTTTGAATCTGACACCGACACTGCCCAATAATTATAATACTAAGCTTACGTATGTTTTATCTTGGTTTCTTACTTTTTATGGTTCGTAATATTTAATTTATCATTTATTTTAAAATGTATTTGATTGATACATGATATTGCACACAAAATAGAAAGAAGCAAGGGTAGGGCAGGTGAAAGAGTTTACCCGACTCGCAACGGGATAGGGATAGGTATTAATTTCTTTTTTCTCCCTGCCGAAAATGGATTAGATTCGAGGAATAGTTTGGAAATTCAGAATTAGAGTGGAAAAGACCAAATTCACCCCTACCCAATTGCCATCTTTAACCGGTGCAATTTTTCTAAACAAGATTAATGTCTTTACCAGTGAGACCGTTTCTCTTCCATATTTTTTACAAACTTAAATCTGCACTATTTTTGTTGGAGTCTCATGATTAATATTTTTAACACTTTTTTATTTTTATATTTTTTAGGGTAAAGTAAATAATATATAATTATAATTATATTTATATTAAAAAATTTGAATATCATCTTTAAAGGTATAGTAAATATGTATAATAATTATATTTATATTAAAAAAAGTTGAATATCATATTTTAGGTTGACGTATGTAATATTATTTATTAGTCACATCGATTGATATCAATTTTTTATTTTGGTTATTTGAGTAATATTGAAGTGAGTAATATAGAAAATAAGACTTTCTATATCGATTATAGAACCGATGTAAAACGTCTACTTTCTACGTCAGTTGTGGGTATGAACCGAATGTCTCAACCGATGTAGAAACTCACATTTTACATCAGTTATAATTTTAACTGATTTAGAAAGTCTAGTTTTTTTTAAATGTTTGTTTTGTTTAGGCATACTACCATATTATTTATTCACAATAACTACATGTATAAATAAAATAACCAGACAAGCAATACAGAAATCATAAAATCTATATATTTAAACTTTTGTCATTCCACTCATTCCTTACCTTCAAATTGAATAATCTTAACATTACTGGTAATCATGCAAACGTAGTGCATCTCAAATACAAAGGTTTCTTCGAATTAGTAGACAAGTTACCACACATATTTGCTTGCTCAAACGACGCATGCCCTATACCACGAATCATATCCTCTACTCGATCTTCCATATTTATATCAACCTTCACCGTCTGTAACATACTTGACATGCCTAATAATTCACCATGCCATATCTATCTTGTATAACTTTTGTATAACCCATCACAAAGAACATACTCTCTAATTTGATCAACTGCCAACCGTCTCTCATTTAAATAATTAACATACAAACAGTAAAACCGTCCATTACTCTGAGGTAGATTTGTTTGCGCAAAATTTAAAAACTTTTTGACCCCATTCTTGTACTTAGACACATGATTTAACATTTATCCAACTACAATCAATACTATAAAATAATCATAGACACATGATTTAGGATTAACCTTATCACTTATAATTGGTAATTTATTTTTCTCACTATTGGTTAGGCCCTATCCCATTCAAGAAAAAAGTTTTGTACTCATCGATTAATAGACTTCTAAAATCTCAGAACCGATATAGAAACGACTTACTACATCGGTTAAAGGAATAACCGATATAGAATCTTTGTCATTTTATTTACAAAAATGTCATCGCCAACTTTTTACATTGGTTCCCTAAGAAACGATGTAAAAAATTGTTATAAAAAATCCACTTTCTACATTGATTCTCAAAACAACCGTGTAGAAAGTACTTTCTACATCAGTTGTTTTGAGAACAGATGTAAAAAGTTTTACATTTATTAACAAAAATGCCATCGTGTTTTTATTTACATCAGTTGTTCATGAACTAATGTAAATTCCTATTATAAAATGCTATTTTTCCACTAATGATTGTTCTCAAGAATTTATACATTTATTGTGTGATCTTTCAAAAATTAAAACTAGAAAAAATATAAATTAGAAATTTAGTCGACTTTATAGAAATGAAAAGAACAGTCTCTTTTATATATGAGTGAAATATTTTAAAAGTTTAATTTATCAATAAATATAATTAAATATTGTTTAAAATTTAATTTAATTAATTTAAATTTTGAAGTTTAAACAAAAATAAATATTTTAAATTAATAATTAATCTGATTCAATATATATAGTCATGTTTCAAAATGATTTAATGTATGTAAACAAATTTAAATAGGGAATCATAATTATAATCGATAATAGAATATTTTAATCACATTTTAAACATGATAATAATAATAAATTACAATTTAAATTCTAGTAATAAAGCATTGTTTAAAACTAGAAATTAAGAATAATTATCATGAATTAAAATAGGTAGACAGTAAATTATAAAAAAAATATTTTTTAAATTTAAATTTTTTTGAAATATTCAATTTTTTTACAAATCCCCTACATATTTTAAAAGGTTTCAAGAAAATTTTAATAAAATCATGTAGAAAATAAGTTTTGCTCGATTTACATTATGAATGTAATGTATCAAATATGGTATCTTTTGAACTATGAACCAAACTTAGATAGATAAACTTAACTTACAATAATTTGGTGAAGCATCTATGAACCAAAAATACTTTGGTGTGAGTTAGAGATTCACTTATTACATTATATTCCGACAATTCTTGTTATTTTTGCTGGTTTTGAATAAATAGGTCATGCACGTGTATGGTAATTCATGAGTGCTCAAGAGATTGTATCTCAATCTCATACAAGCATTCACACTTGACACTCATATAGTTGGACTTCATCAAGTATAACTTTCATGTTATACATGACTCATAAATGATATGATAGTCATTAAAAACACTAAGTTTAACACCTCGTTCAATGTAGCCTAACACTTCACACACCATAGTTCTAGAAGGACCAACAATAATTTTTTACTAATTGTATGAACCTTCTTCATAAGGTCTCCAGTCACAAAGGTTGGGTTCCCATTATTGTTGATTTTATTTCAGTTAAAACTTCATTTCTCTTGATTTTATTCACTAAACTTTTTCTTTGTAAAAAATACAGTCAAATTAATTTTTGACTTCTCATTAATTAGGATCTATAGTAATTTAGTAATAATTCATAAGATTTTGACGTTTATAATTATATCTCGATTTATATTTATCTATTATTTTCATTATTGTTTCTTAACAATCATAAGTATGCTTATAAGAAATATAAGTTTTTTTGTATAAAGTATTTATTAAAAAATTTTCTTAGTACATATTTTTAAATTCTCTCAAGTTAAAATAAGGACCTGATATCTATAATATATTTTACTATTTGTTTAAATCATCAAAATCATGAATTTCTTTTAAGATTGAAATAAATCCACTTATGAGTTATTCTTGTATGAATTAAATTTATTTATCATTATTATATTATTTTAATATAGTAAAAAATATTAATACCATAGTTTATAATATCTCTCAAACATTTAATCAGTATAACAACATAACAAAGATATTTTTGCTTTAAACTTATAATATTACTGTCAACGATCTTCTTAAATATTTTGATATACTTATATTATACAATAAGATTATTTATACATTTTTTTTCTATTACATATCAACATCATAATAAATTTCTAATCATATGATTTTAAAATATCTAAATTTTTTATAATTTTTTTCAATATTATAATTTTGTTATAATATTATTGTATCATTTTTCTTATGATTTTAACATATAAAATTTACTTGTTATATCTCATTTGTTGTAATATAAGAACAGTTATAATTAGTGTATATAATAGAATAAATTTTAGTTCAACAGTTGTTGTAAGTTAAAAGATACAATAGACACATTTTATGTTAATTTCTTATGTCATATTCTAGAATAAAAATTAGTATCATATGCTGGAAGAATGATAAAGACACCAATATATCAAAAAAATTATACATTAGTTAATATAAGTCAATTTAACTTCTTATAATTGAATATTTAATTTTAATACTATCAATATTATGCTTTTTCAATAACATAAAATATGAAAATTACTCTACTTTCATATATGTATATCAAGAAAATTTTTCAAAGTTTATATATTATATAATAAATAAAATATATATTTTTTATTTTATTATTATTATTAAACGAAATATAAAATGCAATATAAAAAGTTTAGATTCATATATATGAATATAATTAACAAATTTAATTTCTTTTTTAAAATAACCTTCCATTCAATATAATTGATATTAAATTTATATTAATTGAATAGAGATTTTATTTCTTTTAAAAAAATAATAATAATATAACGATGCATTCTCCAACATATAAATATAAAATAAAAAATATTGATATAGAATCATTCATATACATATAATTAAATTTATATGATTCAAGAAGATGATAGATTTATTAATATATATATATATATAGTAAAATATGATATTAGTCAAAATAATAAATAAATAAATAGTATTTTGAGAAATAAAGTATGCGCATCTTTATTGAGATAATATTTACAAATCTTTAAAATTGTTGAAAAAATTTAGATATCATCTTATAAATATGACACATGTAATAATACTATTCTCAAGATTTTATATGCTTGCTATGTGAGCGTCCGGATCCTCTTTTATGATAGATTAGGAAAGAGAACTAGTAAGAAATTATAAATTAAGAAATATAATACTATTAATAATTTTTAAATATTTTAAGTATATGAAAATGAAAAGAATAGTTCCTTTTATATAAGAAGAGTGAAATTTTTTTAAAATTTAATTTTCCTATCAATATAATTAAACACTGTTTAAACTCTTTTTAATTAAATTAATTTGAAATTTAAATTTTAAAATTTAAAATTCAAAAAAAATTAAATAAATATTTAAAATTAATAATTAATCAAATTCAATGAAATCACATTTTAAAAAATTTCATGTAAACACATTAAATACAAAATTAAAATTAAAATTAATAATAAAAATTTTTAATCATATTTAAGTATCATGTTTTCAATATAGTAAAAGAATAATAAATTATAATTTTAATTCTAATAATAAAATATTTTTTAAAACTATTAATTAAAAATAATTATCATAAATTAAAATAGATAGATAATAAATTATAAAATTTATTTAAAATTAAAATAATAAATTTATTTTAAAATTTAAAATCTTTTAAAGTACCACCGTCTAAAGAATACATAATATACTCAACTAATGCTGTGCAAAAATTGATTTTTTTAAACATACACTTTATATTTAAGTTAAAAAGTCAAAGTATTTTTTCAAAAGCTTAGATTTACACCTTTTCTTATACAAATTAACTCATTCCAAAGATCTAAATTTACATCTTCTCTAATACAAATTAACTCATTCTCCTGAATGTTTAAATTGTTAAATAAATGTTTAGTATTAATTTTATATCATGTTATAGGCAATCTTGTGGACTTGATACTCAGCCAATACACATATTCGTCCAACTTCATATTAAAGTTTTAATTTTATTAAAAAGATACTTTTCCTGATTCATATTATTTATCATTTTAGAAAATTCTATTTTTTAAAATTTAATTATTATTTTAAAATATTAACAAAGAAATTTATTTTTCAGTTTCATCCTTAAGAAGTAATTTTTGAAAACTGTGCTCATCTTTTTTCTCAATAACCATTGTTTCTCTTCTTCCAAGTCATGTGGTATTATTCATTTGTGAATGAATATAAGCGGTGTAATATAATGAAAAAAATTTATAACAATTTTCACAAAAATAAAAATGTTAATTTTTTAATTCCTTTACATGTTACAATCTTAAAATAAATAATATGAAAGGAATAATAGGAAATAACACGTAATCATTTGGTTATGAAGTCTTTTCTGCATGCAAAACTACTTCATTTATCCTAAAACCTGGTTTATAGGTAAAAGGTCTCTATCATTTTGTCATCATATATCATATAGACATTCATGTATGTAAAACTTCATTTCTCCGAAAATCAGGTCAATATCATATATCTTTTATTCAATCATTAATTATATGGTTAACGCTACTTGCAACTGGGCCATACGATGCTTTCTTTTTCTTTTTTTAATTATTTGTCGCAAATCATGTATCCGTATGTTCAGGACATATAGTTGTGAGGTCACCAACACAGTATTTCACTCACACTTACCGCAGATCAGAGGAAGAAATTTGACCATGTTCTTAGAATAACAAATTAAGTAATTTTTTTAACTAATAATAGTCTACACTAATCTCATTCAAAGTACAGAAATCACTGACCAAACAACATAGTTATGCTTTACGAAACAAAACGAATACCAGTATATAACTTGATTTGATTACTCTTTAGCAAATATGTAATACATGTACATACCGGCCAAGATTTATAATAATGGTTATGCTACAACTAGGTAAAATTAATCCCCACCAAAAATAAAAAACTGAAGAATGTACCCAAGTGATTCATGCCACAAATCGATTCATTTTACGTGTTGGAAAGTTTTAAATAACTTATGTAGTTGGGGGATTATATGTTATCATTAAATGGTTCCAACCACAAATGATGTAACATCAAATGGATAGTTAATTGCATAAGTTTGTGAGTGTAGTTAAATCAGTGGGATAAATAGTTAAATGAATTTGATGTTAAGTGATCAATTAAATAGTTAATTTTGTTTGATAGCTGGTTCAAAAAGTACTTCAACTAAGGTAATGCAACCTTATTTTATTTGGTAATTAATTAACACTTTTGCATTACGGGAAGTGAAATATATTTTTAAATACATTTTTTAAGAAATATATATATATATATATATATATATATATATATATATACTCTATTATTAATTTAAATTTATTAAAAATCAAAAAACTATAAATAAGATAAAAAAATATATTAAATTAATATAAAATATATTAAATTATGATGATTATATCATTTGAATGATCATTAAAATTTTTATTTATGAATGATTCTGATAAATATAAATTGATAAAAAAATTTAATAAAAATTAAAATTATCATTATTTATCTTTTAAAATTATTATCAAAACAAATTATTTTTGTAGTGAAATACATTAAATAAAGAATATAACACATAATTTTATGATTTTTAATAATTTATCAGAAAATATTAACACTAATTTTTAAGATTAATTTTAAATATATAAAAACAGTACATCTTTATTAAACGATACAATATTTATTATATTTTTATATTTTATAAAATAAATATTTTCTTTTCAAATTCAAAATCAAAATCAAATGAAAGAAGAAAAGATGCTATTCGAAAGCTATTCAATTATGTATCAACACTAAAAGAGTTCCACATCACTCCCTATTAGGTCTCAATTATCATAAATTCTCAACCCTACTTGATGTTGTTTTATCCTACTTTTTATTTGTCAAAAATCAACTATACAAATGAGCAAGTTTCGGCGTCTTCGAACTTCTCACCAACTACCAATTTTTAATATATACAACTCTCATGACGTTGATCAATCGTAATCTTTGTAGCTTCTCATTTCCAACACTCTCTTTTGGTTTTCAACCATTTCTCTTTAGTGTTCTTCGTCAAAAAGAAAGTCTCTTTTTCTTCTTGCTTTTCTCATTATCTTACGATCCATGTGGGTGACCCTTCCCTAGTTTAAAGGACATGATTATGAAGCTTGAGTCCCATTGAAACAAAGACATTATATGGTGGAATACATAAGTGGGTCCACCCACCTAATTTGCACACCACACCTTCCACCACATTGATTTGTGATCCTTTGTTGTATAAAACTAAGCCACACATGGTAGATAGCATGGTGTTGATGAGTGAATTATGGTTTCTTCTGCTTCGACTAGGGATATTGTTTTCATCGTAAAGTATATGTTTCCGGAGCCATATGGTTACCCTCTATTTAATGAGATATGAATTTAATTGTAATCGGAAGCCTATTGACTTGTATTTCCACCTACGCCCACTTCACTTTCCCTAACTATTTATTTATGGGTTTATCTAAAATACTTCGTAGGATAAACAACCTATCCTCAACAGATTAATGAGATTTTTGGTAAAAATTTAAATAAAAAATGAATTTAATTTTTAATATAATAGCTTAATTTTATTGATCTATCTTAAATGAAATTGTTTACTAACAATCAAGACTTTTTTATAGGCGAAGAAAATATTCATTATAAACAAATATAAGTATTCTAAAAACAATTTACAGCACTTCTAATAAAAGGTTTTATACATACTAAAGAGAATTTGCCCACCGATTGAAAAGGAAACATTTTCCACGAGCAATTCTAGAAGAAAACTAGGACACCATAATTTAACTTTGAAAGCTACTAAAACCAAGCATCATTTTTGTCGTACGTTAAATTGGAGAATTAATGAGATTCATAAACTTTTCAGCATTAGTTCCTCCCAAACAAAAAATTACCTCCCTCCAGTGTATTGATTTTACTTAACAAAAATTACTCTATTAATATACATAATCATGAGTTTATACTAACATTTTGATATATTATATTAATAATATGATACATCTTTGGTATATATTAATATAGATTTATATTAATGATTGATTGTTAGTATGGTGTATCAAATTATAAATTTACAATATTTCTATTAAATGTTTCCTTTCAGTTACACAAAGTTTGTACTAATAGATCAGATAAATCTAACAACTAACTAGATCCATCTATTTATACAAAAAATTAACTAGATAAGGATCGAACTTTCATGGATCAAAAAAGGGTTTATATGTATAGAAACTCTCGTAACATATCATGAACTAACAATTCCAAAGGATTAAATTCTTAGGTATTCATATAAATTATTCTACATTATATCTCTAACAAATAAAACCTCACACACTTGCCCCTTGAGTGTAAATCAATGCAAGTGGCTCTTGCAATTGATTACTACTTTGCCTGTGGATGATGTAAAGAGGAGAGGGTATGATGTTGTAAAGAACTAGAGCTCAAAGGTTATTGGGGGTTACGGTGGAACTCTAAAGGAGATGAAACGTGATAGATATTATGGACGCCGACAACATCCCTCTCATTAACCATATGGCCATTATGAAGAGAGCATGTGCTTTGTTTTTAATTCCTTCGTGGTGTGGGCCTCAATATTTTCATTGTCATGAGCTGATTTTGTTTGTTGCAAACTTGAATTCCACTATGAAGAAGTGTATCATAACGAATTATGGATTTTATGGACAATGTCAGCAAACATCCATAGGCCTATGTAATATTGATTAAAGTCTACATTTCATTCAAACCAAGTAATTGATTATATGCTAGAAAATCTATACCACTTTCCATATTCATCCTCTATAAATTTGTTGATTCCGAAGGATGAAACACCATTCTATCTAAGCAACTCGTGTGAAAGGTAACAACAGTTAATCAACGATTGTAGCAACACTTCTACATGTATCTTTAGTTATAAGCTTGTGCCAAGTTTCCAGTACCAATTATGGCTAAAAAAACATTTAAATTTTAAAGATGTAAAATCAACAATAATGAATGAGTAAAAAAAAAAGTATAACATTGTAAATGATAATCCAAAAGTAGTTAAACATAATAAAGTAAATTAAATTCTCATTAAATAAATATTATTTAATTTTTTAACATAAATTATCCAATTAAAATTTTAAGAACTCTCTTTTATCATCCTAAGTATATAAAGCCTTGTTTCTCCCCTTTTGCAAAAACAATCGGCTCTTTACCAAAATCTTGATTCCATCCAAGAAATTCAGGCCATACACATCATTTGACTTTTCTGATTCAAATTTCAGTAGAAATAGCGTTTATCTAACAATTTTGGTGTGCTCTTACATTTAGACCAAATTTGGATAAACTTATAAATAAATGCCTAGAAAAAAGAAAATAAAACAAAGGCAAGTTAAAATCCATCATCTAAAGTACTTTTTTAACTAAAAATACTTGCTGAGAAGTTGATCCAAACTAACCATTAGTCATTTAGACACTTATCGACATCGCTTTACTGAAATGGCAGACAAGAATTTATGCACCAGGTAGCGATAATTAAGGGGTATGAAGCCATACGGAGGATTACATCAAGTACAAAGGCTCGTCTTCCATTATAATACTCTAGCATAGAATCCAAGGTAGAAGAAGATACACATAATTCCAAAGTAAATAGATAGCGAAACAAAAAGCAAAATCTGGAAGCTAATTTCCCTATCGTTCACTTAATGCCTTCATAGGTTCGGTGGTTCAACGAACAAGAACAACTGAGTCAGCTGTAAGAAGCAACTCTGAGTACCATTAGCTTCCAAATATCTATTTCTAATTTAACTGCTTTGCTGGATTTGTTTATTCTCATTATAACACAGCAGGTGTAAAATGTCCTAAGAAATCACTCCACAACATTCACCAGTTCATATTCAATAAGGGACAGGTTGTTATCTTCCTTGACAGTGAAACTTGCAGGTTCTGTGACTTCAACACGACCCCATTTGTCCACAGCAAGCCTCATTGATCCTTTGAACATGTCAATTTTTGCATTTCGCAAGGTGACAGTAGAGCCCTCTTTCATCAAATCCACTGCATGAGTGAGGAAAGTTATTAATACATGGGACATATTGTGGCAATATAACTGAACATGGGATGTTGAGCCAGGCAAAAACTTTCAACATATTCATAGGTAACATTTCAGCAAGACAAAATGCAGCAACAAAAAATAAACTTCTTGAACCAGCCTGAATTGGTTGGCTTAATTCATGACAAGTTCAAGCTTTGTTCTCCTAAATATTATGAAAGTTCCACCGTGTTGATTCAAACTTTTAAGTCCTTACTCCTTAGATACATAAACAAGTCATTTCCCACATCACCAGCATCACCTGTTGGTGTTTTATTATACAGCCAACAGATCATTCATTGACCACAAAAGGCAACAAAATCAACATTAAGTCGGATTAATGTAAAGTAGGATAATGACACTACTTCAAGATCAAAACAAAATACAGAAGCATATCACCAAAACAGAACATAATGCACTTTTTCCTTGGGAATTTCATCTCACATTTTAGAACTTGAAAATCAAAAACCCATCTAATTTCAATGAAAAAGCTGCTAGGGCGATGAAACATTGCATGTGAAGCAATGCTGCTTCACAATCACCATTGCCTGCATGGCTCCAATTTTCTGGCTCTTTTTTCAACAAATTAAGATGAAATCAAGCAAGCAGTTCAGCCTGTGTATTGAATAATTATAATCTTTATTTAGCTCTTCAAATGGGTTTAACAGGCAAGAACCTCCTAGATCATAGTCCAAAATGAGATCTAGCTGGGTATTGACTTACTGGAAACATGCTCCTTCAAAGGTTTTGTCCAGCTTACCACAGTTAAGTAGAAGTGACCACTTAAAATAGTTATCCGGTCCAATGCAGACTGTTTGATTGTCCATATGATTGAACTGGTAAGATCAACAAGAAGTTTAAATGCAATGGTCCTAATTTGATTGGAACAAAGTCTAACCACAATCTTTACATGACAACCAACATAAAGAAATTATTATTTAATACAGATTCTCCCCTTTAGCACACAAACACGATGAGGTCAGGTTTGAGAGAGAGATGCACAAGGGGGTTCCATGATTATCATGTAGGGACCCTCCAATCTGTCTTTCTCAAAAAAGGACCTCATGATGGTGAGTAAACTAATGAAGAGGATCCCAATCCAATTTGTTTCTACTAATTCCCCTGGTATTTGCAGTAGTCTGTAAACCCCAATTATTTTTCAAAATCACTCAGATAAACTTAAGGAAATTTCAATAAAGCCCTGTTTCTCATAATCATTCAGAAAAAAGAGGGAAAAAATTAATCAACACAAATTCAGCATCCTTCCTAATCAAGGTTCTCTGTGTCACTTGCAATCTCAAAGTCCAGTATCAAACTCAAGCACATGGTAGAAATTAACTGGCACCTTCTCACAGTAAAGATGTAACAGTGTCAAAAGACTTTATTATCCCATTAATACCCACTTCTTTAAAAACAAAAGCTAACAGTTCAAAACCTCTTCTTAACTAAGATGCGGAAGATTACAAAGTGCTAGGAGGATAACAGATCTTATTTAAAAACAGAAAAGAATAAAGAAAACACTATAAAACAAACCAAACATCAATGAAGCAAGGCTATACAAGCCCTCAACATATTCGTACAACAGACCCTTTTAAAATGATCATGTGCTTTCCAACAAGTAAAGCCAGATGGTTAATCCAATATGAACGAAGCTGCTCATTCAAAGAAATCTCCTCAAAGACATGAGAGTTGCATCCAACCAAAGGCACCAAACTGCAGCATAGTTAGCACTTTGCAAATTAGTTGCCACAAGTTTAGTTTCTTCATTGCTACCAAAACCAGTGGAGCTAGTCAATATAAACAGATCAAAAGACCAAGGACAATCCTGTTGATATTATATGGTTGATGTAGGGAAAGCAGAATAGATTGAAAGGAGGCTCTCAATAATATTCTACCAGACTGATATGGTATGTAATAAGGCAATACAAAATAGCCACACAATGGGCTTATTTATATTAATAATAATTAGGTCAAGTACTAGTATAGCAATACAAGCAAGGTTGTCAAACTCAGAAAGTTTACATAAACTTGTGGAGAGCCCATAAACTCAAGTCAGGCTAGTACAGATACATAATCATAGTATCCAAACCAATGTCACAATAATCAAAGATATGAAATTCCTAAATTTCAGACCAATAAATGTTAAAAAAAATAAACCAAAGAGACATTCCAAAACTCTTCCAGACCAGCATGCAACATGCAGGAGGCAAAAAAAATTGAATAGTACGAATCAATGCACCAACATGCAATTTTGACAACCATGGAGATTAGGGTTAATTTGGGTGAGGCTTTGTGGGGAGTTTTGCAACTGAGGCTGACGAAACCTGATCTGTGAAACCCAGCTGAAACAAACATGTCCTGATCAGAAAAAATGCAGATCCTACAATTTTGCAAGTGCGACTGACGATTTCACTCCAATCCCACAAAGTTGTGATCCTATGTGCAATCCAGCACAAAGGGTGACAAAACTTGAGGAATGAGCAATTAAGGTTCTCTTAATAAAGATTAACTTTTCGAATTCTGGTTCCAGTTTAACAATCACCTTGAACCATGGATCACTAAACTTTATTGCATAGAAAGGAGGAGGAAAAGGCATTAATACATACATATCCATGAGGGTTTAGAGTATTTTTTCATTCCACACAAATGTCCACCAGAGCAACATCAATCCAAAGCCTGAAAGCTAGTTAATCATGGAACAATTTTCATTGGAACAATAAGAAACATTTAGGTGGTGTATGGTTTATGAAGACATTTTCTATTTTCACTTTTATTTACAAAAATACCACCTTGTTTTTATTTTGTTTTATTTTTTCGAAGTTTTGTACTGAAAACTGTAAAAACAGAAAATAACTTTTTCTTGTTTTCCCTGTTTCCTGCACAAACTGCTGAAAACAAAAAACATGGTAACATTTTTGTAAATAGAAATGAATATAGAAAATGAAAACAGAAAATGTTTTCCCAAACCAAACGCCTCTTTATTCTCTCAATAGTGAATATCACTATTTCATAGCACTAGTAGAAGTACTTGGAAAATATGACATCAGCACCACAACGCAATTCAGGCTTAAGATTGTTCACATGTCAATGACCAATAAGCACAGATTCAATAGAAGTACATAGAAACAACATAGGCACATGCATAAATGGGACATCAAAGGCAACACAAGCATTACTTTCCTATCATACAGATTACTCCAGAGATCACTAAATCAGCAAACTAATCCATTGAATTCTCACAATACATGGATTGCAGTACTGAGTACTGATATACAGCATTTGGCATAATTTCAATTAAATTGCATGCAGGAAAAATAGAAATAGGAAGGGTTAAATACATAAAACCAGAAATGGATGAAAAATGCAGTCTATTTAACTTCACAGTAAATTATCCATTCAAAATCAATCTTAGTGATAGTTGTCACAACAGCACAATGTGCAACATATATTGTGCGATTAGAAACAACTCAAACAATACCATTGCTGCCTTAGCAATTCAACTCACAGTGAACTAGAAAAGGTGCTGAATTACAGCTGGAATTGCAGAATAGGTGTTTTCAATTCATTTGAGCAAATCACACAACACAACTAATTCCCTTTGTATGAGGTTGTTACTTCATTGTCATGGATGGGTGACCAGAAGCCCAGAATTTGGATCTGAGTGAAGTAAAAACAAGAAACTACACTGGTTTTCAACTTGTATACCTTTTTACAATAACTAGGAGCAGAATGTTATATAAGAAATTTTATTATTACAAAATGCTGTTAGAACTTAGAAAGAAGATTTACATATAGTCTAATCAAGTCACATTCAAACCAGTTTGGATCTACATAACATGAATATGAAAAGATATTTCTTTCAAAATTTTTGTTTTTCTCCAAACCATATTTAAAAAGGTCATATGGATTGTGCTAGAAAATGCTACTGAACTGAACATGGGAATAGGACCTCTTTTGGATCAAAACAATAATATGCCAACACTAACTGCCCAGCTGCATCATTGATAATAAACATTCAGTATAGTTCTTAGTTTTCATCATTTACAACTAGATTATTTATGAATCTAGACTTATTCAAGACCTTTCATCAGTTTGGTTTTGAATCATTCATGGTGTAAGATGTTACATGACATATGTGAAGATAACACGGTTAAATTTGGGTTGAAGATACTACAACAAGTATTTGTAAATAACTCATGGACAATACAAGGCCAGCATCAAGGTCTTTATGTCTTTTATAGCATCGTGCTTTAAAAGATAACAAGAACAATATCCTGTTCTTTTGCAAGAGGAAAGGACATAAAAAACCATCGAAAAATAAATGCAAATATCCCAATTATTGTAATGATAAACTAAATAATGATGCTGGACAATGAGGATCAGTTGGGGAACGTAGAAGGTTGAATGGATTTTGTGTGTCGGCACAAGGAACAATGACATAAGAAAGTGGAAAAGACAAATCACATGACTGGTTCGAGATTATTGCCTTATCAGCACCAATCAGCAAATAAAGAAAGCAATAAAATATAAATTTTCAAACAATAGAATTCATGTAGAGGGAAGCCAATGAAGGAGGAGATACCATGTATCAGTAGGGTGGACAGATTTAAAACAAGCATCATAGTAATTAATAGTGCATGATAGCAATGTGATAGCGGCTTCAGGGTACAGTGCGGCCACCTAGCACTCCTCTGGACCTTGTCACACTGCAGTTTGACATTGCAACTGGGGCAGCATGAAAGCAGATGCAAATTGCAGGACTTCACAGCTGGAGCAGCCGCTATCTGCTATTCAACAGGTATAATGCCCTTTCCGACCTCAATTTTTAACCATTTGGAGGGTTTTTTAGGGGTACTCTTGGGTTTTGACCCCCATTTACGCTAAACTTATTCTGGGACCCCTAAGGAGACATTTGTGCAAACAAAGCCCCAAACAGTCAACTCTAGTCCCTGCTCTCTAGTCTCTCCTCCAACTACCGCTCTCTCATTTCCTCCTTGAACAAACCCCAACAAGCCAGCGGTGAGTCCATTTCGAGCAAGGTTCCAGCACTGTTTCATCATTTCCCAGCGAGCTGGGTCTCTGTTCTGTTTTCCAGTACAGACCCATCACTGTTTGGGTCATTTTCCTCAGTCGTTAAGCCATTTTTCAGCAATTTTGTCACTGTTCTGGCCTATCCTTTCTTTTTTTCTTCTGTGTTCAGCAATTTAGGTTTTCTTTCTTAATTTTTTAGCATATAAATGTGTAGGATAATCTATCTTAGATCTACTTTAAAACTTCAAAATAGCAGTCATCCGCTCCTTGCCACTTTTTGGGGATTGACTGCTGTGACAAGTATAGATTATTAATTCATAAGTTGTAATCATGTTAGAGACACAGGCAGGAAACATAAAAAGGTTGAATGGATTTTGGGTATTGGCAAAAGGAAGAATGATACAAGAAAACAGAAAGGAGAAATCACATGATTGGTTGTGACAAGATTATTGTCTTAATGGCACCCACCAGCGCACAAAAAAACAAGTAAAAATTTAAAAGTTCAAACAAAATAATGCATGTAGTGGGCAGCCGGTCGATGATAATATGCCACATATCAGCAGGTCAAACAAATTTAACACAAGTATGGTTGATTTATTAATTTGAAAGTGGTAACCATCCCACGGACAATACAAGGCCAGAATTAACGAACATCAGATCATAGATAACGGATACCAACAAATTAAAACGAACTTGAAGCATCATATGCCAAAATAATAAGAGAATTTTTTTCCCAATTCCCATATACTTTCAAAAGAATTTTAACCAAATGATGACAAGGTTAAAAGCATCCATACCTTGATCATTTCTGGCCGTGAATATGATCATTCCAGTTTCATCACCCACCAAGCATTCAGCAATTCGCATTTGGCGAGGTTGAGGACCATCAGGACGACCCTTCTGCATCACCATCTTAGTACTAACCACCTTCACAGTGAGGGTATGCCCACTAGTCCCAGGGCGAAGCTGATCAACTTTGGTGAACACTGGCTTTCTCAATCCAGGCTTTGATTCTGCCATATCTGAACTCCAACAAAACCAAACATCACACACATGAAGGTTTAGATTCTTCCTAAGAATCTTAAGCTACAGAATAAGGGCAGCAAATAATTAAAACGTTTGATTAATTCATTCCCCCTAAAAGAATCAATTAATTAGGGAAAAGTGTAAAGGAGCAAAAATGGGATACAAAGTTTGTCACTTTTTGTCTTGTCAACTCAAAATATTTTCAGCCAAGGAGAAACCCCATTTTGGCCAATGCAAAGTAATCAGAGTAAGCAAGCTCAATTAACATCAAATATTGCATAATAAAGATGAAGTGTTTAGGGCTTTACTTCTCAAAAACTTCAAAGTGGAATACAACGACAGCAATAATATCAACGATAATAGGATTCAGAATCTGACCTGAAACTGAAAGCGAAACTCCAAAGGCGAAGAGGAAAAGGGAGATCTAAAACATACAACGTAGCCGTCGAGGTCGGCGTCTGAGGTATGTATAAGTTCCCTGATGTCGGGTCAATGTTGACCCGCTCCGGCCCAACCTTCATTAAGCGGAAAGAGGAAAATTACCAAAATACATAATTATATTCATTATTATTATTATTAGTTTTTTGATAAATTTTTATGGTATATTTAGTAAAGTTAGTAAATAAATTAAATGAAAAATTATTATAAAATTTCAAAATTAAATAAAAACAAAAACTAAAAGTTAACAAATTAAATTAAAAATATTTAATAAAATAAAATTAATTATTGAATTAAATGATAAAAATAATAATAATTGAATAAAAAATTTATTATAAATTTATAATTTTTATTCATTTAAAATAATTTATTATTTCAAAAATTCACATATTAAATTTTGTTAAATTTTTTATATTTATAAAATATTTTTATTAAATAAAATAAGATAAGACAATAAATTTATAATAATATTTAAATATTTGATATTATAAATAATAGAATTAAGTGGTTTTATTATTTATTATTTCTATTTGTTATGTTTTAGAATAAAATATATTAAATTTAATTAAATAAATTCTTTCAAATTAAAAATTTTAACTTTAGAGTTTTGATAAATAAAGTATAAAATAACATCTTTATGAAAAATTAATTAATTTTTATAAATTAAATTTTAATCATAATTAAATATTTTATTATAAATAATTAAACTAATATCTAAATTAAATAGCATAAAAATAAAATCATATTTTAAAAAATAGTATTTTATAACAATAAAAATATAATTTAACATTTCATAATAAATTAATAATATTATTGCAATCTCCTTCATTCTAATAGATCATTTCTATAATTTTTTTATTATTTGTGTTCTATCATTAATTCTTAAATTTCATCCCAAGATATATAATTTAGATATTATTCAGGTATAGCAAATATCACATGGCCTTTGAGTTGATTTAGATATAGTTATGTAATGTAATCATTATATCATCAATTTGATATGCACTCTATATTGTGACATTCATTAAGAAATTTTCATCTCCTCTCCAATAATTAAATGAATTTTTACTGTAATTTTAAAGAGATGGATGTATACGATTCAAAGCCTCAACATTAGTTGGACTCATGTTTAAATTAAGATTGATGGTTTATATAATATCTTTTTTTAATTTTAAAAAAATATATCTATAACAATACTTTTTGAATACTTAAAAAAGTTCAATTCTAATGTGTTAATAACATGAAAAAAAAATATGCATCATATGTTGATCCTTCTCATTCAATTGATGAAAATGTAAAATGCATGTTAAAATCATAAGTAATCATTACATAAAATATAAAGATTCTTTTTCTTTCCATGTAATATATATGATTTACTTTAGGAATACATGGACTTATGAGGCTGTTGTTAATATAGCTAATATCATTCTAGCATAACATGTTAGATAATGATATTTATTAAAAATTATGACATGAAAAAAGAAAAAACATAATAAATTTTTTTATGTGTACCCTGAAATAAGACTTATATCATTCATTATTAGTAATTTGGTATGGTATAAATTAAAAAATCAAATCGATGATAAATGATAGTGCAGTTAGAAGTTTCTTTAATGTAATTAAAAGAATGATGATGAAAAACTATCGTAAGAATGAAAACATAACAAGGATGTTCGTAAGTATGGAAAAGAAACAGATAAAAATAAAATAATGATTTTAATCCGTAATTAAAAATTAAAAATATTCGTAGAAGTAACACTTTTTTTAAATTCTCATGGCTACCCACTTCAACTACCTTAACAAATAAAATTAAAATTCTTTTTACTACTCATTTCATTATTTAACTAACTAAAATGTATAATCAAAACATTATATTTTAAATAATTTTTTTACAAAATTATTAATATATGTAACTTACATATTAATCATTTTATGAATATTTTAAATTTTCATCAATTAAATTAAGATATTTTCTATTATATATAATTGTATTTAGTAGCTATTATTTAAGAAACCAGAAAAAATGAATAAATATCTTTTTGGATTAATATATTGTATTTTTCAAAATTTCATCATGATTCCATCATATCCATAATTTTTATAAATATTTTATATTTAAATCTAAATTTTATAAAGTTAATAATTATTTTACTAATTTTAAATATTTTTTAGGTACTTGTTGTAAATATTTATCATTAACAAACTAGTTACAGGTTCTTAAAAAATATTGGGGGTTTTATTTATTAAGTAATTAAATTAATAAAAAATATCACTAAAATAATTATTTTAGTAATAATAATAAAAGATATATAGTAGATTTTTTAATTTTTACCAACTTTTTAATGGTAAGTTTGTATTCATGATAGATTACTTTTCAAGAATAATTTAGTGAAAGTTTGTATCAATTGATGATATAATTTTCAGAATCAATTTAATTACTAGAAAATTTATTTTGTAAAGGTTAAAATCAATACTACTTAATTCTGAAAATCTATTTTTTTTTATCTTTGTGTTAATGTCAATTTTAATATGTAAAAAATTAATAATATTCTTTTATCTATTTAAACCATAAAAAAAGAGAATAATTTAAAGTGCTAATATATTTATCATATGAAACATTCTATATTACTATGATAAATTTTTAGTATTATTTCACATAAGAGTAACAAGAATAATAAAATGATAAAAATAACTAAAATTGATCAAATACAAAATAATAATAAAGAAAAGAGGAGAAATAATTATAAAATGCTCATTTTGTACAAGTTTTGAATATGTTCCTACATAATGACTTTGTCAATGTCATATTATTTAGATTACCTACATTCTCTTAGTCTTACTAGTACATTATTTCTTACATATACGTATTAATTATGAAATAATTGTATGTTTGTGATATATTTAATTCTTCAAATAATATATATATATATATCTAAATAAACAAACTTCTTATAAATATATATGCATCCTTATCAAGAGTATACCAATTCAATATTTTTAGAATACAGGTAATCAGAGTACTTTGACTAAGGTGATAAGTTAGGTGCATACAAAACTAAGTTACTCTATCTAAACTAAAAACCACAGGATTTTCTTTCTTTCTTTAGATTGGTACTTTTGCCTCATAGCCATTGTTTATGATCATGGAGTGAGAGATCCTTTGTCTATTCTCTACATTAATGGTCACCTCAACGTCAAGATGGTGATGTCACCTTAACGTCAGGAAGAGAGTGATCCACGATATAGACTCACTAAGGATTCACTTCCTTTCTTCAAACTGGTACTCTTTCCTCATAGTCATTGTCTACGATCACGAATTGAGAGATCCTTTGTCTATTTTCTACATCGATGATCACCTTAACGTTAGGAAGAAGGTGATTCACGTTGTAGGTTAACTAAAGAATCATAGTTACATACAAAGAATATAACACAACGGGAGGGAGACATTTCATTCAAGTAAAAGCAAGGATATCAGTATTACATTAAATCATACTTTAATATAAAATATATAAGTTCTTTAACCTTCTCAAACAACTATCAACTATCATTAAACAATCATCATATGCAATATATGAATGAGATTATTCTATCATCTTCTTCACAAGTTTTTATAATGATAGACTCAGGATTAGACTGAGGTTTACTATCTCCTATACCATAATAATCCTCACCAATCTAGAGTTGGTCATTCCTATGATAGGCATATGTATGTGGACCTAAATCTTTATTATCGCTTTATCAAAATAATGGGGGGTACTGGGATCCAATTTCAAACCACAACATGTCCTTACCAACACTTAAATCATCATCATCATCATCATCGTTATCATCATCATCATCATCATCATCATCATCATCATCATTATATTCATCATCATTTCACAAAACCACGAAATTGCTTAATTGGTAATGATAATCTTTAGGATCTCGTCAAGATAGCTAAGTTCGACTAGAATAGTCTCGATTACAAGGAGAAACCCTAGACCATTAAGAGACTAAACCTAGCTCACTTATCCCCTAGGATCGAAAGTTCCCATTATCTTGAATTCTGATTTACTTCCATGTGAGCTGACCATTAGATTTCCTACCTTTCTTTCATAAAGGGCACATAGATTATCCCTCATTAATGATTTCCAAAATAATTCCTTTTATGCACATGATACATGCCAATTAATTGTTCTAATTCTCATTTTTATTTTACTTGTAGGTCTTACCTTTTTCTCAAAGTTCGTGATCTCATAGTCTTAATTTAATTATCTCATTTTTTAACTTAATATCTTCTTAAAATTTAACTAAATACATTCTAATAATCATATGAGGTTCCAGACCTCCACTCGACATTTCATTATATCTAGACCAACACACCATGAATAGTCTAATAAGACTTTTCATCCTTTAATAATTTATATAGTACATTTTTAGGATTCTAAATTGAAATTTTGTAGAATTTATTCCTTTTAAGAGTTTGGAATTAAATATTTTTACATTTTTAAAAAATAATTTAGAAGAAATAAAAATTAAATATTATAATGCTATCTAATTATAGAATAACCTAACACATTAACTTATAAAAATTTCATAAAATAAATATTAATATAAAATTACTCCAACATTTTCATATTTTATCCTTCCATATCAAGGTTCAAATATAAAGTTTTTCATCTATATAATAATTCAATTAAACACTATATATATATATATATTAAACAATGTGAATAGATTGGAAGGAAAAAGGAATAACTATTATAAAGTACTAGATTTCCAACATTTTATAAAATAGTAAATAATTCTATTTTTCTCTAAACTTTTCAAGTGAATATTTTCTTATACCTACTCTATTTGTATAATTTAAAAAGTTATTAAATGGTGTTCTTTGTTAGGAACTTTTTCTAATTGCTCTAGATTTAAGTATTATAACTTCTAAAATTTATAATACCTACAAAAATTTGTGGATGTAGTCCAAAAATACATATTATTGTGCACATCAAATTTGAGGTTGAAAGTCTCACATACAAGTGAGAACCGCAAAATTTAAGATTCATAGTTTTAATATATTACTTTTTTAGTATACTATTTCACATAAATTTAAATAATTTCATAATATAATTTCTAGCCAATCAAATATCAACCAGCAACTAATCAATTCAATCTAACAATTAATTATGAAAATAATTAAATTTAAATTTTCAAATAATAAATATATTTCCATTCCAGAGCTAAGAAAAATTTAAAATTATTCCTATACTCTACTTGAATCTCTTCTCCTAACGTGAAACTTAAGGTTGGTGTAGTCTCTATATTTTTGGATGCTTCCACTTAATTTAACTTTCAAATCTAGTATCACCTTGACTGAAAATTGATTAAAATTCTTCAAACTTTCTTTGACTGAAACTTTTCTCTTTTAGACTTCATTTTCTTTAATTTTCTAATTGATTGCCTTCTTCACAAGATGAATTTGGTAGAACTTAAGTGAGGAACAATTCCAAATAAATTGGAGATTAATTTTTCATCACAATGCTATTTAAAATTGCTACAATATAAACTGATTTGGGGTTGTTCAAATTTATGGCTACGCCTCAAAGTTCATCATCAATGGGAGTAGAGAGTAGCTGAGAATATAAGAAGTTGAGAAAATGACATTCAAACAGGAAAATGAATTTAGAAGCAGCTTAGAGAATGAAATCAAAATTTAAATTAAAGTTGAATGGTGAAAGGTGAAAGAAGTGATTTCGGTTGTCAATTTGGCCATAATTCCATCTATATATTCTTATGGAAGAAAAGGCAATTTCCATTTGTCATCTCACATGCAGGCTTTTCTTTTGAAAAATAGAATGTTATATTTCTTCTTCTCAAAATAAAAATTTTTGTCCTCAAAATTTCTTAGTGAAATAAATATGGATATAAATCTTTCATCTCTTCTTCAATCTCCGAAGTTGCATTCCTTTCTTCATTTCATGCAACTTTCACCAATTTCAACATTCTTCCTTGAAACTATTTGTTAACCTCCTCTAGGATTTGCACAGGTAGTACTTTTAATTTAAATTCTCTTTTAACTATACAGTATTTGTTTCTATGATATGTGAAGGATTGGAAAAATACTTTCTTAGTTAGGACACATGAAACACATCATGAAGATTTGATAGAAAGGGACGTAAGACTATTTGGTAGACTACTAAACCAACTCTTTTTAGGATTTGGTATGGACTGATATATGTAAGACTAAGTTTTTGAGATTTTATCGTTCTACAAAACTCAGTTAGAGATGTGACTATTAAAAATATATTATCACCTTCTTAAAATTCAAGAGGTTTTCATTGTTTGTCAAAATAACTCTTCTACTTATTTTGTGATATCTTCATCTTTTCTCAAGTCATCTTGATTTGCTTTATCATTTGTTGTATTGTCTAATATCAAATTCTCTCCTACCAAGTACCAACACAATAGTGTCCTACATCTTCTCCAATATAGAGATTCACAGGGAGAAATTCGTATACTTGAGTGGAAACTATTATTGGAGATGAATTCAACCAATGGAAGAAATTGATCCTAACTTCCTTTATATTCCAACACACAAGCTCTCAATATATCTTCTAGGGCTTGGATTATTGTCTCTATTTGTCCATCCATTTACGAGTGATTGTAGAACTAAGTCAAAGTTAAGATCCTAAGGCTTTATGCAAGATACCTTAAAATCATGACGTGAATCTTGGATCTCTATCAAACACAATAGATGTAGGGACTCCATGTAACATCCTAAAAATAAATTTTCTTTTTACACTTAAGTCATACATAGTTTCATTATTAGACTGTTACTTCATGATGCAAAATCTTTAGAAAATAAATTTTAGTGAATATACAGTGAATTTTTTTTCTCAAAGACACTTTGGTAAAATGCAAGCCTCGTCAGACTAGTTGTCGTAGCAGAAAATAACTAAACATATGTGCTGGTTCCCGTTTAATTCATTTATAATATATGTTACTTTTATTGTTCCATAATTTTTCAACAAGTAATAATGCAACTAATCACAAATACAAGTATGCTAAGTGATACAACTTATAATTATGCAGTGCGTAATTGTGCATACTTAGTCTAGGAAAGTTAAGTAGAAAAAGGCATCTACACCTTTAAATACCTAAATATATGTACAATTTTTACTTCTATTTACATATATTACATATACTATAATACAATCTACTTACTAGTAATTAGGATACATTCATTCATATATTTTACAAATTGTACATTATGGGTATGACTTGACTTCTCTTTCCTTAAAGATAGAACCATGAAAACACTTCAGGACTGGTGGTGATAGCACTCCAACCATAAGCTCTCATCTAGGGCAGCAAAGGTCCCATTTGCCACCTCCTAAAATGCTTGGAACGGATAGGGCCTGGAAAACAGGGAATTGCCATGGGATGACCGGACACACGAGGTACTATAGTAGTGAGATGCTGTCTACATGTTGATCTCTCTTTCTGATGAAGAAGAAACTTCAATGGGTGCTGTTGGAGGTTCCTAGTAGTCGGGTGGAAGTGGAAACACCCCATATGGGTGGAAGGTTTCTAGAAGGATAGCAAACTCATTGGTGGAGAAATCCAAACTCATCATAGTAGAAACAAACAAGTGATCCAAATAAAAATAAACTCGCACATTGGCTTGAGTGATAATCATTAATCTATGAGTGTTCATGATCCAGTTAACATTGCTCAACTGCACGAAGACTACTGCATTTGCAAAAGACCGCATTCGCGAAAGACATTAAGGGCATGTAGGCAAAAAATAATGAGAGAAAGGGTGAGAAACTAAGTTTCTTAGTAGGATTCTACCCTAGGATTAGTGACATCACTTTCATTCCAGCATTTTAGTTTATTATAAAACATGTCATGCACACAGGTTGACTTTTAATCTTTTGAAAACTTTAGTTGAAATGGATTTCTTTTACATAAAGAAAAATTAATTTCTATCTAAGCATACAATTACATAAGTCTTATGAACCTCTAGGATCACATCATAGATATCATTTGACTATCATTTCATTTGTCTTAACATAACTCTCCTTTTTTCTCTATCATTCTCTAAGTGATAGTTCAAGACACATCATACAATACTACTTAGTCAAATAATATCTTCTCACTGGCTTTGCTACTCTACCTTCTATTCTTAGGACATAAGTTCATTTCTCGATGGTTGTTACCATCATAAATATTGAAGACCCGACGCTTCATAATAAAAGGATTTTAGAGAAACCTTTTGTATCCACTATAGAAGGACCTAACGCTTTCTGAATGTGCACAAGGCACATTGAGTAGTATTAAATTTTTACGTAAGCTGTTTCTTTAATGATCTCTTAGTTAATTAGGTTCCTTTTTAAAAGCTTTCAGATTATATGCATGCTTAAACAATCCAACCAATATTCCATGCACATTTAGTTTTTATTTTCAAACTACTTTCACATCATTATCCATATATGATCATCACATAACACATTACTCTTTAAATAATAAAAAGTATTATCCATAGACTTTACATGCCTTTTTGTGTACTCACATCACATAATACATACTCTTTAACCAATCAAAAGTATTATCCCTACATTTTACATACATCTCTATGTACTCACAAATCCATACAACAAATTGGCATGATGTTTCTAAATAGAAACTAATCTTTTGATCAAAACTTTCTTAATTAAGCTTGATATTACTATCTTGGGAAGCTTGTATACTTACTCCCATAGCTTATCCAACTTGCTTAATTCATAATATTTATGATGAATCACTCATAGTATCTTAGTCCACTCATCTTTCTAAGTTACCTCTCAACCTTTTCTTTTTTCAAATATTAAGTTCTTCTTAATATTTTTAATATAAGATTATGGAGTGTACAACTTCTTCCCTAGTTGGCAGAATGGATCTTCATAGTTGTTTACTCTTTGTGTTACTTATATTGAATGTCTTATGCACAATTTACTTAATTCAAGTTTAAATATTTATATGTTTTATGCTTTTTGACTAATACTTAGCTAGTTAGATTTGCTCCATTAGTAAACCTACTTGCTTTCGTCCTTGCTCATGAATTTAATGTTTTCTACTCTTAACTTATTTAGTTATCCTTAAACAACCAAAATAGCCTCATTTGCTTTTTATTACCTAGGTGGCCGAATTCACACACCATCGTCCTAAGATGTTGTGGTTCATTTTTTTCCTTCTCCCAAAAGTTGATTTACACTAACCAGAACTTAGGCTACAAGTTCATACCACCCTTAGAAATTTTTAGGATTTTTATTCCTTACTTTATGTGAGTAATTGAATAATTATCTTTTTCTACCCTATAATTAATTTCTAAGCTTCTCCTTAAGCATGTTTAGGTTCATCCTTAAGTTCTAGCAAGATTTTAGTATGTTTTTACCCAAATCAAACAAAATGGCCGAATGAGAACTTTACTAATTTCAAGTCCCTTTCAAAATTTATAATTCCATAATTATACTTGATTGAGTTCCTTTTTATACCCTAATCAAAATTTTAAACTCAAGATTTTCTAATTAAGTAGGAAATGGTCGAATGCTCAAGTGACATAAACAAAGGTCCTTTCTAAATTTCTTACCACATGACCTTGGTGTCATGTAATTTAGCACTTGGTACACCATATGTTCTTAGATCCATTCATAATTTGTCCTTACTCTATAGCTTTGGTCATGGTCATGGAAGGTCTTAAGTGATTTGTTCAACTTTTGGTCCAAAATTTCACCTTTACTCTTAGAAGCTTTTAAGTCCAAGTCCAAGTTAAGTTTATGGATCTTATTACATAATATTTCTTAGCCTTTTAATACTTTTAATATATGATTCCAGATATGGACTCTTATCAAAGACAACTTCATGATCAAATATTTTTAAGAAGAGAAATAAACAAGTTTCCAACTTTAAACATAAAGATCATAAAGAAAGTATTTTTCATGGCAAACAAGTGTAGATTTATTAGATATACTCTAAGATCTATTTATCCCTTACTTTGAACACTTAAAAAGATTTCTCATAAACTCTCAAATCTTCCCTACAACATCAAAAATTGGTTTTAAGAAATTTTAACTGATAAAATTGCTTCTAAGGTTGCAAGAAACACTTTAATCCATCAAAACTTCTCTTTAACTTTCAAAAATGACTAAAAATATATGATGCTCATATTTAACCATCAAGGGAAGTTTTAAGCTTCAATCAACTCAAATAAGAAGGATCCATAGATCTTAGAGAGAGATCCACCAAAAAAAAAATAATGAAACCATAAAAGCTTATAAGAACATATGGTAAAATCCTATTTGTTGAAGAATTTTGTGATGGGTTTGGTGGGACTTTTATGACTGCTCTTCCTCTTCCTTGGTTCTCCACACAAGATGTCTTAGTGGTGGTGGTAGGGCTTTATGGATTTGTCTTGGTTTAACTTAAACCTCAAAGTTGGAAGTTTAAGCTTAGTGTAAATTTTGGGTTTTAGGAATACTTTGAGTTTAAAGAATTTTTCTAAGTGTTTAGAAGATGCAATATGAATCAAGTGAGCCCTCCAATGCTAAGATAGAATTCGACCACTTAAGGGAATTTTGGTATATTTACATATAATTTCTACTTTCTAAAATAAATGTAAATGTAAGAAATTATCCTTTTAAAATTAAATTAATGTTAATTATTTGAATTTATCACTAATCAAGAGTAACTTATCCTAAACATTGTTAATTTTAATTAAGCAAGGTTAATTACTTTAACCATGGTTAATTTTATCTCCTCTATTTATTATTTTTGTCTTATATGATATTAATGAAGTGATGACTTATATGATGAGTTACCACCATATTTTCCACATGATATTTCCGTGCGCAAGGGGTGGGTTGCACTTCTTGGCTTTTACTTCGCATTTTCTTCCCCTACCAACCTTCTAGGGGTATTTTGATAATTTTTCTCAGCATTTTCTCCAATGTTTATAACACTTATTGGTTTTTTCTTGGATTATTCTTATGTCATTTTCCATTTTTCTAGAAACAGTTTATCCCTTGTGGAAGACAAAGTTTCTAAGGATGTTTCAGGTATTTTTGGAGTTTTCTTATGACTTTTTCATCCTCTCTTTGTTCCTATTATTTTCTTATGACTTTTTAATCATCATTGATGTTATCTAATCCCTTATAATATCTTTTAACTTTAGTTTTAGGTTTTCTTCACATTTATTAGTGTTATCCTAGTGCAGGGGCATTTTCATCATTTGCTAAAATTTTTGTAATTTCTGTGAATTTTGCTTTTATCTCTACTTTATTTTTTACTAAAGGGTATTTGTAACCTAGTTCAGGGGCATGCCTTGTACTGGGACTCATTCTCATACTGTGTGAAGCGGGAAATCTCCCCTTTATGACCTTGGTGCATGGACTATGGGAAGTACTACATCGGGAAGAGGCGTTATAGTTGATCTCAGGATGTGATGGATCCTTCCAGTAAGGAGTTGAGCTAGTTTTTACCTTCTCAGTGATGGAAAAGGGAAACACTTGCAATTTGATGGTGTCTTGTGAGATGCCATTCATTTTGATGGTACTCAGCCTCAAGAATAGAGATGTTGATCCTCTAAGACCATCCCTTTAAACTGAAGCAAACTTTGTATCATATTAATGAGTGCGAGCTTCAACTCGAAGTTCTTAACACCATCCATTGTTGGGATGGATATACTACTCCTCAGGCCCTTATTAATAGGAGGGTCATAAAGTCCAGCAATGTTCTCCTTTTTTACGTTATCATTTATTTTCCCTTGTCTCTCGCCTTAACCTACTAATTATTTGTTCTATCTCATGTTCAGACTACATGTTAGAAGCTTGGGAACAAGTTAGCATAAACAATATGGATTAAGGAAAAGAAAAGAATTTTTTTTTGTTGATAATTCTCTTCAAAATAAAAATAGAATATAAATATTTAAAAGGAAAATTTTGAATATGTACATCTCTCATGAAATTAGAAATGAAACCTCAAAAAGTGCTAGAAAATAGTCCCCAGCAACAACGCCAAAAACTTGTGTGCAAAACGTGAGCATAAACTCTTTGCCATGTTTTACCTACGGGTAAGTATACTCATCAGTGTAAAAAAATGATATTTTAGGGCCCTAGTATCGATCATACAGAGACTATGCCAACAATCTATGTTTGAGGTTTGAATTTTAATTTTTTAGCTCACAAAGACAATAGTTGTTTTGTGAAAGCAATGAGAATAAAAGAAATAGAAATATGATTTCTATCATATGGTAAACAAAACAATATGGTGCAAGTTATAGAAAATTATATGGCTTTGGATCCCCTTGTGACTTTACTCATTTTTACCCCATATTTTCTGTTCTGTTTAATTGCTAACTAGCTATGCTAATTTTACTACTCCTCCTGGATCCAACAAGAGTAGTAATCTCTCTTCCAAATACTACCCTCCTTGATTTGGCAAAGTAGATAAATAACAAAGGCATAAAATTTAAGAGAGTGTTAACTACTTGTCATGAAATTAACCAGCTAGAAACTTAGGTTTCTAATTGATCTTCTAAGACCCTAAAGTTTAGTTATCCTATAGTTCTACCAATTCAGAGTGGTATGATCACCTAAGCCTCTAACTAATTAATAAATTAATAGAATTGAGCAATTCCTATTAATGAATTATGCATAATAAAATAACATAATTGTAGTAATGAAAATATTATTTAAAAAGGGAAAAACAAGGATTCAAACAATACATATCACAAAGTTTTCCAAAGCTCCATAAAGGGGAAATTAGTTATTCATTGATAGAAATAGCCCACAAATATCTATAATGAAAGCAGGTAAAAGAATACAAAAATATTGTTGCCAACAAAGCTAGAAATTTCTCTAAAATTGCACAACATAGGGATTGCTCCCACCAAGATCCTATGGAAGGATACCAAAGAGAGAACCAAAAATGGAAAGGTTAGAAATGAGAGATGTGGGAAGGTAAGGTTTGGCCCAAAGAGAGATATGTACTCGGGGGTGAGAGGCGGTGCTCCTTGGTGTTATGTTGTTGTTCTGAATGGAGTGGCAGAGCCTCTGTTCTATAGGTGCAGATCAGGGTTTACAACGTGCAAATCAGACTTGACCTAGCTTCCTTGTAGTTTTCATGGCCATTCTAGGTCTTCTGAAACGCCATAGGGCTAATTGGAATACCCTCTACATTACTAGGTCTGACATGTCCTATTTGTTGGCACATCAGAGTTGGCACGATTGTGCTAGGTTGGCATGGTTGTGTTGTATCATGTTGGCATGGTCATGCAGCCTCGTGCTGGTCCGTCAAGGGGGAATTTTTGTTTTTTTTTTTTCGCATCCTTATTTTTTATGCCCTTTTTTTGCCTCTTTTTGGTCTAGAATCTATCTATGTTTAAACTCTTTGTTTACTTGACCATACTTTCGAAAATAAGGGATATTAGGTTGAATTACCAATAAATTATGAAAATTCATGCAGTAATAATGCTTAAAATCCCACAAATAAAATGACAAAATGATAGTTTATCAACCTTCCTATACATAAGCATGTGTCCTTGTCTTTTACAAATACATCATGAGCTTCTTAGCAAAAACCTAATGAGCATGTCTTAGGTTTGATAAAAAGTTCCCAAGTACACTAATGGAAAAAGTCAAATTAGGTCTAATGCATTCATAAGCATACATTAGCATTAGGAACATTCACCATAAAGTTTCAAAATCATTTAAAGGATATTGATCCTTCTACAACTTATCTTTTTTGATAATAAGAGCATTATTAGAATTACTAGTATCCATATTGAATCATTTCCAAACTTACTTAATATAATTCTTTTGGGATAGACCCAAAAATTTACAAAACTTGTGTTGATGGATCTCTATCCCCAAAATAATCTTTGTTAAATTCTTTCATGTTAAAACTAATAACATATTCTTAGTATGAAAGAACAAATAACAATTATTACTAGCAAATAAGATGTCATTTACATAATGAATAAGAATGAAAAACTTACTCCCAAAAATCTTGAGATATATGCCTTAATCCACCTTATGTTCCTTTAATCTTATGGATGTAGCTATCTCATCTAATTTAGGATACTATTTTCAAGAAGTCTGCTTCAAACCATCAATTCATTTACTCAATACATTAGATTCATGTTGTCACTCTCTATGAAATCCTCTAATTGTTGCTTATAAATCTCCTTATCAAGATCTCTATTCAATAAAATCATCTTTACATCCATATGATGCAACTCATGATCTTAATATGTCACTAATGTCATAATAACCCTAAAAGAATCCTTTATGAAAATTAGAGAAAAGGTTTCTTTATACTAAATGTCTTGCTTTGAATAAATCCTTTTTGCACTAATCTTGCTTTAAAATTTTCTACATTTTCTTTAGTGTCTTTATTAGTTTTAAATATTCATTTAAATCTAATAGAATAAAAAAAACAAAAGAATCTTTCACTAACTCCCACACACCATTGTTATTCATAAAGAGTATTTCATCATTCATAGCCTATATCCATTTATCACATAATGCACTAGAAATTGTCTCCATATAAATCTTTGATCTATCATGTAACTAAATTGAACTCTAGCTTTTAAAGAAAGGTATAATAATTGGACTTCTCTGTTTCTTTTATCACCTAGAAAAGAAATCTCAACTTGTTTTTCTAGAGGTCACATATCTTGTAAAGCTTTTTGTTATGGTTTCTTAGGCACTGTATTAACTGGTTGATACACAATCTATTTTGCAACGTAGGAATTGAAACAATAAACCTACCAAAACTTTTCCACCATCAATAGAGACATTATAACCTTCTTTCTAAAATTTTGGAACTATCCTTATTCTATAAGAGCGACAATAGAATCTATAATCCTTGGTATTTATGGAGTAACCAAGAAAATAACACCTCATAATTTTAAGATATAATTTTGATGCGGTGATCATATATTTTCGCTTTAATTGTGCAACCTCACACAATAGTTAGGACTAGACTTCCATCCCTTAAAAAACTCAAGGCATTTTAGGAATGGACTTAAAACTTATCCTATTTACAATATACATAATTATTTTAAATTCTTATCCCAAAATGATTCAAATAAACTATATCAACTTATCATAGATGTCTCCACCTCTATTATAAAACTCATCATCCCTTATAATGTTTCTAATTCAAAAGCTCAATATTGTTTACAATGTTACAATGTTATTATGAAAATTTAATGGAGATAAAAATAATAGTAAAACCATTAACAACATAAACTTTTTATGTGGGTAGAGATTACACCATACAAAATAACAGTTATAAAATTCAACACCCTCGGATAAATGAACTTTACTCTTGAGATGATCCACAAATTAACATATCACAATAAATCAATCAATGAATTAACCCCTTATAGGTGAGTTAAAACAAAAGTTAATCCAAATAACATAACATATAAATAATTTACATTTAATAAAAACTCTATCAATTTAGTAAATAATCCACTATAAGGATTTACACTCACTCAATCTAAAGAGCTTCCAATAGAGGTAAAAAACTATCCAAAAATTTAATCATTAAACTCCAATTTTTGAAACAAAAATTGAAATATAAAAATTAATTATATATATCACTATAAACAAAATAAGAGGCTATCCTTTATATATATAAATTCCTAATATGTATATGATGATCCAATAAAGAAAGCTTCACATATTTTTGTTTGGATTTTAATAACAAAATAAAGCTCAAATTTATTTTGTTTAGGAAAAAAATTATCAACCCAAAATTCCTAAATATTAACCAATTTAGAAAAAAATTTAAATTGAAATTTTGAGATTCTAAACCTTGTATAACCTTGCCTTGATACCATACATAAGTAGATTTAACCTACTCTATACTAAAATTTAGAACATCCAAAAATAGGAATTAATAAAAACTACATACCTTTTGAAGACACCTTGAAAACATAACTTTTCTGTGTATCCAAATGTATACATCTAGAATAGATTCTTCCACTCATGCTCTTCCTTTATCGCAACCCTCACTTTGATGGAACTTTGGGTAAGCAGAGTGTATAGAGACAAACGAGAATCATTCCCTCTTATACAAAAATACATGTCATAACCGTAATTACGACGAGACGACGAACTCGCTAAATTTTGAAAATGAATTTTGTGGATTATGGAGCCGCCACCAAATTTTATTTTAAGGGAAAACATTTGGAAAAATCCTAACTTGAGGAAGAAATCTAGGTTCGGGAGTCGGTTACGAGTAAGGAAGGTATTAGGCACCCTACTCGCCCGTTCCAAAGAACAGTACCCTTAAACTGAGTGTGCGATGTTTTGAAAACAGTTTAATCCCTTAAAATAGAATAGAAAATAAATAGGTTTATAGAAGATAGCCTGACAGGACTTGATCCTGAACCTACGTATTCCCTGGTGCAATGGGAAACTCAAGGCTACGTAGTTCTGGTTAAGAGACTTGATCTCTTGGAGATTAGGAAATGAACGAAGGATTAGCGTGCTTGCAAAATTCAAACTGTCGTACGCCGTGTTTGAATTTGCACGAATTAGAACACGTAACAGTAGAGAACGCTACTTGCCCGTATTAGAATTCGTTGCACAATCTGAGGAAAATTAAAAAAACAGACGTTTTTGGAAGAAGGAAGAATTTTAGAAAAAACAGATGTGCTTGCATAATCCAAATCGTCGTAAGCCGTATTTGAATTAGCACAGATTAAAACACGTAACAGTAGAGAACGCTACTTGCCCGTATTAGAACCCGTTTGCACAATCTGGGGAAAATTAAAAACAGACGTTTTTTAAAAAGGAAGATTTTTAGAAAAACAGATGTGCTTGCATAATCCAAATCGTCGTAAGCCGTATTTGAATTAGGACGGATTAAAACACATAACAGTAGAAAATGCTACTTGCCCGTATTAGAACCCGTTTGCACAATCTGGTGAAAATTGAAAATAGACGTTTTTGAAAAAAGGAAGATTTTTAGAAAAAATAGACGTGCTTGCATAATCCAAATCGTCGTAAGCCGTATTTGAATTAGCACGGATTAAAACACGTAACAGTAGAGAACGCTACTTTCCCGTATTAGAACCCGTTTGCACAATCTGGGGAGAATTGAAAACAGACGTTTTTCAAAGAAGGAAGAATTTTAGAAAAAACAGACGTGCTTGCATAATCCAAATCGTCGTAAGCCGTATTTGAATTAGCACGGATTAAAACACGTAACAGTAGAGAACGCTACTTGCCCGTATTAGAACCCATTGCACAATCTGAGAAGAAATTGAAAATAGAGATGAAGATGAACTCGAAAATCCGAGGAGAACCAAGAAAATTAAGCGGAATAAAAGATAGATCTAACCTCCATTGATGTTCCTTATTCAATTATCTCCAATCCAGCTTAGGTCATAAGGTTCAAAGGTAAGAATTAGGTGTTTTTTTTATTTGATTCAAGCATACACTTAACTCTTTAGGCTTAATGACTTAATCATGCATGACTTAAGCTAGACTTAGCATATAGGATGCATGCAAATGGTCATGCACTCTTAGGAATTTTTTCCAAAGGAGGATATATAAAAACAAAAAAAATAAAATAAGAAATAAATACATGTAGAAGGATCCACACATGAAAAATAATACCTAAACAAGGTTAAGAGCAAGATCTACAAAAGAACTTCAAAGACACAAGATATTTTGGCGCCAAAAATTTGAATTCAAATCTTAGAATTTTTCAAAAATATTTTTCCAGAGATATAAAAATTAAAACTGATCAATTGAAATATATGATTTATAGGAATCAAACAAAAAAGGTTTGACAAAAATCAGACCAGAAATGAGGGGGTTATGCACAAATCAAACAAGATAGGTTCATTTTCGCACCAAGACAAACATACCTCAGTAATTCGGCCATAAAAACTTCATTTCATATCCAAATTAGATAAATAATACCATTCCAGAAACTAGAGAGAAATACGAATATAAAAAAACAAAAATCACCAAAATCAGAGATCGTTTGACCGATCAAAAATGAAAACGAAAAACAGAGACGAAGATTAACTCGAAAATTCGGCGCCAAAATTTGAATGCAAATCTTAGAATTTTTAGAAATATTTTTTGGTAGATCTGAAAATTTAAAAACAAACAATTGAAAGATATAGGTCATAGAAATCAAATAAAACAAATTTGACAAAAAACAGACCAGAAATGAGCAAGGTATACACAAATCAAACAAGCTAAGTTCATTTGCGCATCAAGAAGAACATCCTTCAGTAATCAGGTCATAGAGACTTCATTTTATATCAAAATTAGACAAATAATATCATTCCAGAAACTAGAGAGAAGGACGAAGAGAACACAACAAAAATCACTGAAATCGGAGATCATTTGATCGATCAAAAATAAAAATGAAAACAGAGATGAAGATGAACTCGGAAATCCAAGAAGACGGAGGAAAATTAAACGAAATAGAAGCAAGATCTAACCTCCATTGATGTTCTTGAATGCCACTTGATAGCTGGTTCCATGGAGGCCAAGGAGGTGCTCAATTGGATGTAGAATTCAAGAGTCTCTTTGGTGCTCCTCTTAGAAAAAAAAATTAAAAACCTCCCTTCAATGACTCAAAGTGCTCCTCTCTCTCCCTCCTTAGAAATTCTGAATTTTTTTTAAATGAAGAATCCCCTTGAACTAAATGAAAGTCCCTATTTATAGGGAAGGGAAAAAAATTTTAGAAGTGAAGAAGCTTCCCCCTTTTGTATTCTAATTTTTCTCTTTTTTGTTTTCTTTTTATCATTTTCTTTATTTTTCTTCTTTCATTTTCTTTTTTCTCTAATTAATTCTTACCATCATTAACTAATCCAACTAACTTTCTAACTAAATTCTTAACTAAAAATTTATTTTTCTTTCATTTTCTTTTTTCTCTTTTTTTTTCTTTTTTCTCTAACTAATTCTTAACCATCTTTAACTAATCCAACTAACTTTCTAACTAAATTCTTAACTAAAAAATTATTTTTCTTTCTTTTTCTATTCTTTTTTTTTGTTATTTTTTGATTTTAGACTAAAAAACAAAATGATTTATTTTGGGTTTTAAATTTATCCTCGGACATAATTCAGTGTTCACAGTTTGCCCCTCTTTATTCATTTTCTTACCAAATAATATAAGAAACAAGTTTCTAGATTATCACGGTAAGAAATGAGTAAAGAAGTGAACAAATTATGTCCGAGGTAAAAGATAAAATCTGGCATGGGTGCGAGCCTTATTGGCAAGTCTTGAAGATGTCAGGGAGTTGAATGATGCTTCCGGGGTACCAGAAAAGTTCCGGGCTTGATCGAAAACTTAGGAATGCCTGCCCTAATAAGTTGGACGATCGTAGTTCAAATGTGGAAATTTTGCATAAGTTTTACAAGCCTTGTGTAATGAGTTGACGAGGTTCAAATATGCAGGGCCTAATATGGTAGGCCAAAATGAAGGGATTTAAGATGCGACACCTGAATAGGCTAGATAGAAAAGAAAATGTGTTGGGGCTTGTATAGGCCAGGATGAAGAAATTTAAACATGTAGGGGCCTTGTGTGATAGGCCAAGATGCAGAAATCTATATGCGCAGGGGCCTTGTGGGCCAAGATGCAGAAATTAAAATGCAGCGCCTGATGTGATAGGCTGGACAGAAATTTAAACATGTAGGGCCTGATGTGATAGGCCAGAATGCAGAAAAGTAAAATGCAGCGCCTGATGTGATAGGATGGACATAAATTTAAATTGCGGGGCCTTATATGATAGGCCATAATGCATGAAATTAAACTGTAGTTCCTGATGTGATAGGCTGGACAGAAATTTAAAATGAAGGGCCTGATGTGATAGGCCAGAATGCATGAAATTAAAATGCAGTGCATGATGTGATAGGATAGACCGAAATTTAAACATGCAGGGCCAGATGTGATAGGCCAGAATGCAGGAAATTAAAATGCAGTGTCTGATGTGATAGGCTAAATAGAAATTTAAACATGAAGGGCCTGATGTGATAGGCCAAAAAGTATGAAATTAAAATGCAGTGTCTGATGTGATAGGCTAAATAGTAATTTAAATATGAGGGGCCTGATGTGATAGGCCAGAATGCAAAAAGTAAAATGCAGCGCCTGATGTGATAGGTTGAACAGAAATTTAAACATGAGGGGCCTGATGTGATAGGCCAGAATGCAGAAAGTAAAATGCAACGCCTAATGTGATAGGCTGAACAGAAATTTAAACATGAGGGGCCTGATGTGATAGGCCAGAATGCAGAAAGTAAAATGCAGCGCCTGATGTGATAGGCTGAACAAAAATTTAAACATGAGGGGCCTGATGTGGTAGGCCAGAATGCAGAAAATAAAATGCAGCGCCTGATGTGATAGGCTGAACAAAAATTTAAACATGCAGTGCCTGATGTGATAGGCTGAACAGAAATTTAAACATGAGGGGCCTGATGTGATAGGCCAGAATGCAGAAAACAAAATGCAGCGCCTGATGTGATAGGCTGAACGAAAATTTAAACATGAGGGCCTGATGTGATAGGCCAGAATGCAGAAAGTAAAATGCAGCGCCTGATGTGATAGGCTGAAGAGAAATTTAAACATGCAGTGCCTGATGAGATAGGCTGAACAGAAATTTAAACATGAGGGGCCTGATGTGATAGGCCAGAATGCAGAAAGTAAAATGCAGCGCCTGTTGTGATAGGCTGAACAAAAATTTAAACATGCAGCGGCTGATGAGATAGGTTGAACAGAAATTTAAACATGAAGAGCCTGATGTGATAGGCTAGGCAGAAATTTAAACATGCTTGATGTCCTGTTGTTGACAGGAAAATGCAAATGAGGTCCCGCTGTTTCCGGGAAGAATGTAAATGAAATCCTACTGTTGCCAGGATGAATGCAAGCCTGTTAAGACAGGCGGACAAAATTTAAACATGCTTGATGTCCTGTTGTTGACAGGAAAATGCAAATGAGGTCCCGCTGTTGCCGGGAAGAATGCAAAAGAAATCCTGCTGTTGCCAAGATAAAAGCAAATGAAATCCTGCTTGACAGGATGTGTGCAGAAATTTCAAAATGAAATCCTGCTTGACAGGATAAATGCAAATGAAATCCTGCTTGACAGGATGTGTACAGAAATTTAAACATTAAATCCTGCTTGACAGGATGTATGCGGAAATTTAAACATGAAATCCTACTTGATAGGATAAATGCAAATGAAATCCTGCTTGACAGGATGTGTACAGAAATTTAAACATGAAATCCTCCTTGACAGGATGTATGCGAAAATTTAAACATGAAATCCTACTTGACAGGATAAATGTAAATGAAATCCGGCTTGACAGGATGTATGCGAAAATTTAAACATGAAATCCTGCTTAACAGGATAAATGCAAATGAAATCCTGCTTGACAGGATGTATGCAGAAATTTAAACATGAAATCCTGCTTGACAGGATAAATGCAAATGAAATCCTGCTTAACAGGATGTATGCGGAAATTTAAACATGAAATCCTGTTTGACACGATAAATGCAAATGAAATCCTGCTTGACAGGATGTATGCGGAAATTTAAACATGAAATCCTGCTTGACAGGGTAAATGCAAATGAAATCCTGCTTGACAGGATGTATGCGAAAATTTAAACATGAACTCCTGCTTGACAGGATAAATGCAAAAGAAATCCTGCTTGACAGGATGTATGCGGAAACTTAAACATGAACTCCTGCTTGACAGGATAAATGCAAATGAAATCTTGCTTGACAGGATGTATGCGAAAATTTAAACATGAAATCCTGCTTGACAGGATAAATGCAAATGAAATCCTACTTGACAGGATGTATGCGGAAATTTAAACATGAAATCCTGCTTGACAAGATAAATGCAAATGAAATCCTGCTTGACAGGGTAAATGCAAATGAAATCCTGCTTGACAGGATGTATGCGGAAACTTAAACATGAAATCCTGCTTGACAGGATAAATGCAAATGAAATCCTGCTTGACAGGATGTATGCGGAAACTTAAACATGAAATCGTGCTTCACAGGATAAATGCAAATGAAATCCTGCTTGACACGATGTATGCAGAAATTTAAACATGAAATCCTACTTGACAGGATAAATGCAAATGAACAGAAAGTAAAATGCAGCGCCTGATGTGATAGGCTGAACAGAAATTTAAACATGAGGGGCCTGATATGATAGGCCAGAATGCAGAAAGTAAAATGCAGCGCCTGATGTGATAGGCTGAAGAGAAATTTAAACATACAGTCCCTGATGAGATAGGCTGAACAGAAATTTAAACATGAGGGGCCTGATGTGATAGGCCAGAATGGAGAAGGAAAAATGCAGCGCCTGAGGTGATAGGCTGAACAGAAATTTAAACATGAGGGGCCTGATGTGATAGGCCAGAATGCAGAAAGTAAAATGCAGTGCCTGATGTGATAGGCTGAATAGAAATTTAAACATGAGGGGCCTGATGTGATAGGCCAGAATGCAAAAAGTAAAATGCAGCGCCTGATGTGATAGGCTGAACAGAAATTTAAACATGAGGGGCCTGATGTGATAGGCCAGAATGCAGAAAGTAAAATGCAGCGCCTGATATGATAGGCTGAACAGAAATTTAAACATGCAGTGCTTGATGAGTTAGGCTGAACAGAAATTTAAACATGAGGGGCCTGATGTGATAGGCTGGACAAAAATTTAAACATGCTTGATGTCCTATTGTTGACAAGAAAATGCAAATGAGGTCCCGCTGTTGCCGGGAAGAATGCAAATGAAATCCTGCTGTTGCCAGGATAAAAGCAAATGAAATCCTGCTTGACGGGATGTGGGCAGAAATTTAAACATGAAATCCTGCTTGACAGGATAAATGCAAATGAAATCCTGCTTGACAGGATAAATGCAAATGAAATCCTGCTTGACAGGATGTGTACAGAAATTTAAACATGAAATCTTGCTTGACAGGATGTATGCGGAAATTTAAACATGAAATCCTGCTTGACAGGGTATGCAAATGAAATCCTGCATGACAGGATGTATGCGGAAACTTAAACATGAAATCCTGCTTGACAGGATAAATGCAAATGAAATTCTGCTTGACAGGATGTATGCGGAAACTTAAACATGAAATCCTGCTTGACAGGATAAATGCAAATGAAATCCTGCTTGACAGGATGTATGCGGAAACTTAAACATGAAATCCTGCTTGACAGGATGTATGCGGAAACTTAAACATGAAATCCTGCTTGACAGGATAAATGCAAATGAAATCCTGCTTGACAGGATGTATGCGGAAACTTAAACATGAAATCCTGCTTGACAGGATAAATGTAAATGAAATCCTGCTTGACAGGATGTATGTGGAAATTTAAACATGAAATCCTGCTTGACAGGATAAATGCAAATGAAATCCTGCTTGACAGGATGTATGCGGAAATTTAAACATGAAATCCTTTTTGACAGGGTAAATGTAAATGAAATCCTGCTTGACAGGATGTATGCGAAAATTTAAACATGAAATCCTGCTTGACAGGGTAAATGAAAAATGACCTGTTAAGACAGGTGAAATGTAGAAAAAGTGTTGTTGATGACAGGAAAGATGCAAGCCTGCTAGGCAGGAAAAGGAAAATGAAAATGACCTGTTAAGACAGGAAAAAAAAGTAAAAGTCCTATTGTTGACAAGATGGAGGCAAAACGCCTGTTAAGACAGGCACAACAGAATGGTGAAAACCTGTTAAGACAGACAAAGCGAAATGACAGAAACTTGTTTAGACAGGTAGAAAAAGGTCGTGTTGTTGACAGAAAAAAGCAATCCTGTTAGGACAGGCAGAACGTAGAAATGGCCTGTTAAGACAGGCGTAGCAGAGATGACCTGTTAAGACAGACAAGGTAAGAATGATCATACTTATTAAGATAGCTCATGTGAAAACAAAAAGAAGATTGACCTATGAAGACAGGCAAAGGAAAAACAGTCTGTTAAGACAGGAAAAAAGCAAAAGTGGCCTGTTAAGACAAGCAAAAAGTAGAAGTGACCTGTTAGGGCAGGCATGAGAATGAAATCTGTTGGTGCAGGCAATGCAAAGGTGGAATGATGGTTAACCTGTTAAGACAGGTAAAGTAAAGACAGCCTGTTAAGACAAACGACAAAGCTGGTTTGTCGTGCCAGACAAAAAGCGCGTAATGACCTGTTAGGACAGGTATGGGAAAGAGAGGCTTGTCAAGACAGATAGACAAGTACAAAAAATAGATGTCTTACCGAGACAGAATAACCTATGGAGACAGGTGTGGCAACATGAAAGTAATGGCCTGTTAGTGTAAGTAAAAGAATGACCCAATGAGACAAGTGTGGGAAGTAATATGATGTGCCTTAGGAATGCACGGGAGGGTGGAATATAGACTTCTTCGTCAACTGCCTTGGACAACTTATTTTGAAGTTTATTTTTCTTAAATTAAAACGAATAGCTTATTCTACCTTGAATTCGAAGCAATCATTTGCCCCCAGTTTTGAAATTTTCTTGAGTTGAAGAATTGAGGATGACCTCAAATTGAATTTTTGTGGGCAAGCGTTTGCCCCAGTTTGAGCTTGACTCAGATTTTGTGGATAATCTCAAATTGAATTTTTGTGGGCAAGCATTTTCCCCAGTTTTGATTTTGATACGGGAAATTTTCCCTGGTCTTAATTAGTATTGACAATGGATTATGAGATGCCGGATGCTTATCATGATGTTTGAATGAATGTAGAAGGATGTGATGCTTTAACTTGATTATTTCTTCTTAATGCTCGACATAATTATTTAATAGATGCTATGGAATGAATGCATGCCATGAGATGGTGAAAAAATTTTTTCTTCTCTTGATTTTTTATTTTATTTTTTCGATAGGTTCTTTCTCGACAACTTTATAGTTGGTGTGAAAGGAACCAAAAATCAGGATGAGCTGGATTGACTCAATCTCTTGGCTTCTTGGTCAACTTTGGATCCTTCTTTCCAGGATCTTTGAGACCCATCAATAGTCAACATCATTGGATGAGACACACTCATTTTGTCTTGGCAGCGTTATGGCTGGTAAAAGGATGACCTTTTGGGAAACAGTCATGTCGTGTTGCGATGGTTGAGGACTCATCTGATTTGTCATGACTTTCCAAAATTTATCTTTTTATTTTTACATTTTTCACATTCCTTTTTGGACTGTGTACCTTTGAGGTATGCAAAGTGATCTTGGATAATTAATGGAAGGAAATGCAGAATTTTGCAAATGATGTTTAAGGTAGTATATTTGAAAGGAAAGGGCGGAGGATGTTGGTTTGATTGCCCAAATGACACCTTTTGGTGAAAAATGCCAATGCTTCTTTTCATAATCTTGATTGTCAAATTAACCAAACTTAAGAAGTGGCAAAAACTTTGCCCCAGTTTTGGAAAATATGAGATGCAGAAATGTCAGATTGTATTGCAATTCTTGGTTGACCTTAACTTTTGCCTAGGTTGTTCTTTTGATTTTTCAACCCAACACATCTTTTGCTTGCCCTAAATTTTGCCTAGGACGCCCTTGCGGGTTTTCAACCTAGCAGGCTCTTGATTGTATGCCCTAACTTTTGCCTAGGCCGCCCTTTGAGGGTTTTTGACCTAGCGGGCCTTTGTTTGTGTGCCCTAACTTTTTCCTAGGCCGTCTTCGAGGGTTCTCGACCTAGCGGGCTTTTTGTGCCCTAACTTTTGCCTAGGCCTCCTTTGCAGGTTTTCGACCTAGCGGGCCTTTTGTATGCCCTAACTTTTTCCTAAGCCGCCCTTTGAGGATTTTCGACCTAGCGGGCCTTTGTTTGTATGCCCTAACTTTTGCCTAGGTCGCCTTTGCAGGTTTTCGACCTAGCGGGCTCTTGATTGTATGCCCCAACTTTTGCCTAAGCCGTCCTTTGAGGGTTTTCGACCTAGCGGGCCTTTGTTTGTGTGCCCTAACTTTTGCCTAGGTCGTCTTCGAGGGTTCTCGACCTAGCGGGCCTTTTGTGCCCTAACTTTTGCCTAGGCTGCCTTTGCAGGTTTTCAACCTAGCGGGCTCTTGATTGTATTCCCTAACTTTTGCCTAAGCCGCCCTTTGAGGGTTTTCGACCTAGCGGGCCTTTTGTGCCCTAACTTTTGCCTAGGCCGCCTTTGCAGGTTTTCGACCTAGCGGGCTCTTGATTGTATGCCCTAACTTTTGCCTAAGCCGCCCTTTGAGGGTTTTCGACCTAGCGGGCCTTTGTTTGTGTGCCCTAACTTTTGCCTAAGCCGCCCTTTGAGGGTTTTCGACCTAGCAGGCCTTTGTTTGTGTGCCCTAACTTTTGCCTAGGTCGTCTTTGAGGGTTTTCGACCTAGCGGGCCTTTGTTTGTGTGCCCTAACTTTTGCCTAAGCCGCCCTTTGAGGGTTTTCAACCTAGCGGGCCTTTGTTTGTGCGCCCTAACGTTTGCCTAGGCTGTCTTCGAGGGTTCTCGACCTAGCGGGCCCTCGTTTTGATCCTAATTTTCCCTGAATTGTTTTTGGAATCCAGCAAGACCTCTTCTGATCATGACTTCATCGATTTATTTTTTGAATTTTAACCCTACTTTTTCTTGGATTATTTTGATTTTAATCCAGCGGGTTTTTTTCTTTTCTTTTTCTTGAAATTTTTTCTTTCCTTGAATTTTTCCTGGTCAGATATTGGTCTTGCCTGAACTGTTTCGACTTTCAATTCAGCGGATCTACTTCGCATCTCTAAATTTTGCCTGGATTTGGACTTTTGATCCAGCGGGACATTTGTTATTTCTTCTAGAAGTGTTCCTTGAATGGAGATTTGAAATCTCTAGTTGGATTTTGATTATTTTGCTTACTCATTTAATTTTTCTCCTTGAGTTTGATTAATCAGACGTTTCAAAATTATTTATTACAGCACTGGCATTGTCACCAACAGGTATTGATTGTTTAGGTGTAGGATAAGAAGTGGGTTAAATGATGAAAAGAAATGGAAAGTTTCAAGAAGTAAAGTTAACATGGTAAGGTACTTGCTCAAGCAACATGAAAAATGTAATTTTATATTATTTATTAAGATTTATTTACAAAAGATTAACTTTGAAAAGTATGAAACATCCTGGATGATTTTCCTCGGCATATCAGCTTGTACAAGGCAACTCATTGTGCTGCTCCTATTTCTCAGCTAGTTGATGAGCTCTTATGATTCGGCAATGGATTGTTCTCAGTGTTAGGAGCAAGCTTCCCAAAATCCAGCCATTTTGCATCAATCAAGTTTTGTACTTTACGCTTCAGTGCTAGGCAATCCTCTGTGGAATGACCAATGAATCGTGCATGGTAATCGCATGTAGTGTTTGCATCCTACCATTTAGGATATGGTGGTTCTTGAGGCTTTAGAGGATAAGGAGCGACTAGCGAGTTTTGAATTAAGCGAGGTAGCAGCTCAGTGTAGGAGATCAAAATAGGATCGAATTGGATAGGCTTCTTCTCTTTTTTTCAGGCTTTGATTAGGGTTTTGGCTCATGGCTTGTGTTTTTATCGTGTATGGTGTTGGTGGTCGTACTTGCATTGGATAATTGTAAGTAGGATGGTAGGGTGTTTGGTAGGTGGTGGCGATATAAGGATATGGTGTATAGGGTGTGTATGGTGATGGTTGGTAACTGGCTGGACCATAATGTGCCACCTGCGGAGTGTTCTGGCCTTGACCAAAAGCCACATTATAAGCTTTGCCTGCCTTCTTCTTTCCTGATCTGATGGAAGCATTGACTGCCCCTGTAAGCTTATGTGCAATCTTCCCATGGCACATGCCACCTTCGATCCTTTCTCCAATGATGACGACATCAGAGAAGCTAGCAGTCATACTACCGATCATCTTGTCATAGAAAGGATCTTGGAGTGTGTCGATGAACATACTGACCAGCTCTTTCTTAGACAAGGGAGGTTGTACTTGAGCAGCCAACTCCCTCCATCGTTGGGTGTATTGCTTGAAGGTCTCCTCTCCCTTCTTGGCCATATTCTGGAGCTGAGTTCTGCTAGGAGCCATCTCCAGGTTATACTTGTACTGCTTCAGAAAGGCATCAGCTAGGTCCCTCTATGAACGGATATGTGTCCGTTCTAGCTGAGTGTACCAATTTGCAGCCGCCCCGGTCAGACTGTCTTGGAAGAAATAGATGAGCAGGTTGTCATCATGAGCACATACGACCATTCTTCTACAATACATGGTCAAATGGTTCCTCGGACAACCAGTTCCTTGATATTTCTCGAATTCAGGAACCTTAAACTTCGGAGGGATAACCACATCTGGGACTAGACATAGATCAAATGCGTCTTTGATATTATAAGCACTTCCTTCGATTTCCCGGATTCTTCCTTCCAAGATTTTCCATTTTTCAGCATTTTCGTTAGAAGGATCGCTTGGATACTCTCCTGGCCTATTGTGAGGATGGGAAGGTATGTATATTGGATGAAGTCCTTGGGTGAACATAGGATTCGTCCCCCCAGTGTTTATTTGGTGAGCTTGGACAGGTTGTTGTGTGGTGTTTGGAGTAATATGAGGGATTCCTGTAGGGTTTGAAGGTAGGTTTTGTGTTTGGGTTTGTGTTTGGCCGAATGGGGGTGCATGCCCATGAGGGAACCCATAGTGGACCCACTCAGTTTATGAAGGCATGGTCGATGGTAAAGGGTTTGGTGGATTATAGCCAGGAGAATATGATGGGCCAACTGGTTCCTTTGGAGAGGACACCCTTATATCCTTCTGTTTTGACGATTGGATAACCTCCATCAGTTTGGCCATTTGATCTTTCAGAGTTTTCACCTCATTTCTCAACTCTTCATTTTGCCTTTCCAACTCATCCATGATCTTTGATTGGGAACGAGTTCTATAAGGATGCCGAGAAAACTATCTTTCTTTAATTTTTATTTTTCTGTAAAATTTGAAATTAGTTTTGATAAGTTGATGACTGCATGAATACCAATGCTTCAATGAGTATGAAATGAAAAAGATATGAGATAGTTTTCAAAATTTTTCTTTTTTCGATGATAAATTTATTTAATGAATGTAATGTTTTGAAATGCATAAATAATTTATAGATTTAAAAGTTGACCATCTTTTGGAATGATCAAATGTTCTCTTCAATATTTGGGTTTACTCTTTTCTAGCAAAAATTGATTTCTTGATTTTTTTTGATTTTTTGATTTTATTTTTTATTTGGAAATTGTTTTCTAGGTATGGAGGAAGTTATCTTTCTTCAATTTTTTGTTAAATTAATTATTAAAAGAATGTCAGTGAAACATCATGAGTGATAAAAACATTAATGAGTGTTAATATAAAGAAGGTATGAGATGACCTTTAACGATAAAATCATTTGATGAATGAATGTATGTTGGAATGCTCAAATAATTAGAGATTTGAAAGTTGATCATTTTGAATAATTTGTTGCTTTATTTCTGGCTTCTTCAAATTTTTGTTTTTTCTTCTTCTTTGAATTTTTTCAAAATTTTCTCCCTCTTTGAATGAGAAATTTTTTTGTTAGATTTTCAAATTTTCATTTTAAACTATTAATTTTAGAAATTTTTTATTTTATTTTTTATTATATTTTTAATTTTCTAATTCTTTTTTCTTCTTTTTTTTTTTGAATTTTCCTGATTTTCTGATTTTATTTGTCAAATCTATTTTTTCCTTCCTATTTAGTTTCTAATTTTATTTTGATTTTTTTAATTTTAAATCAATTTTAAATCTTCATATTTTTATGGTTGTTCAAAATAAATATGCCCTTTTTTGGTGTTTTGAGTGAGGTGATGTGTGACATAGGCTTAAGGTTGTCTGATGTATGCATCTCACACAAGGTGGATTGTAATCCTAAAGGTTATGAAGGTCACTAGAGCCAAGTTCTAATTCCTGGTGCTTGCTACAACCGTAAAGAACGCTACTGGTTGTAGGGCTCCAAGAAAAGACGCACTCTAGTTGGGGTTTTTATGATAGCCAAACGGGACGTGCATCCCAAGTGACACCACTTGACCCCTTTAGTCCTAGGTTTTGCTCAGACCCGGGTGTAGGGCCCCACTCATGTTATGCATGCAGGACTACAATGTGTGGAATAACCTGCAATTTAAACACAATGGATATATATATATGTCTTCTACCCTAGGGTGAGAAACATACAAACTTGAATAATCATGAATATCATAAATAAATAACAACATGTGAATAAATAGAAAAAGGGATCAACATGCATTTATACACTCAATTTGAAACAGGGCTTGACTCTCTAAAAGTCCCCAGTGGAGTCGCCATCTGTCATAACCGTAATTACGACGAGACGACGAACTCGCTAAATTTTGAAAATGAATTTTGTGCATTATGGAGCCGCCACCAAATTTTATTTTAAGGGAAAACATTTGGAAAAACCCTAACTTGAGGAAGCAATCTAGGTTCGGGAGTCGGTTACGAGTAAGGAAGGTATTAGGCACCCTACTCGCCCGTTCCAAATAACAGTACCCTTAAACTGAGTGTGCGATGTTTTGAAAACAGTTTAATCCCTTAAAATAGAATAGAAAATAAATAGGTTTATAGAAGATAGCCTGACAGGACTTGATCCTGCTCCTACGTATTCCCTGGTGCAATGGGAAACTCAAGGCTACGTAGTTCTGGTTAAGAGACTTGATCTCTTGGAGATTAGGAAATGAACGAAGGATTAGCGTGCTTGCAAAATTCAAACTGTCGTACGCCGTGTTTGAATTTGCACGAATTAGAACACGTAACAGTAGAGAACGCTACTTGCCCGTATTAGAATTCGTTGCACAATCTGAGGAAAATTAAAAAAACAGACGTTTTTGGAAGAAGGAAGAATTTTAGAAAAAACAGATGTGCTTGCATAATCCAAATCGTCGTAAGCCGTATTTGAATTAGCACGGATTAAAACACGTAACAGTAGAGAACGCTACTTGCCTGTATTAGAACCCGTTTGCACAATCTGGGGAAAATTAAAAACAGACGTTTTTGAAAAAGGAAGATTTTTAGAAAAACAGATGTGCTTGTATAATCCAAATCGTCGTAAGCCGTATTTGAATTAGGACGGATTAAAACACATAACAGTAGAGAATGCTACTTGCCCGTATTAGAACCCGTTTGCACAATCTGGTGAAAATTGAAAATAAACGTTTTTGAAAAAAGGAAAATTTTTAGAAAAAATAGACGTGCTTGCATAATCCAAATCGTCGTAAGCCGTATTTGAATTAGCACGGATTAAAACACGTAACAGTAAAGAACGCTACTTGCCCGTATTAGAACCCGTTTGCACAATCTGGGGAGAATTGAAAACAGACGTTTTTGAAAGAAGGAAGAATTTTAGAAAAAACAGACGTGCTTGCATAATCCAAATCGTCGTAAGCCGTATTTGAATTAGCACGGATCAAAACACGTAACAGTAGAGAACGCTACTTGCCCGTATTAGAACCCATTGCACAATCTGAGAAGAAATTGAAAATAGAGATGAAGATGAACTCGAAAATCCGAGGAGAACCAAGAAAATTAAGCGGAATAAAAGATAGATCTAACCTCCATTGATGTTCCTTATTCAATTATCTCCAATCCAGCTTAGGTCATAAGGTTCAAAGGTAAGAATTAGGTGTTTTTTTTATTTGATTCAAGCATACACTTAACTCTTTAGGCTTAATGACTTAATCATGCATGACTTAAGCTAGACTTAGCATATAGGATGCATGCAAATGGTCATGCACTCTTAGGAATTTTTTCCAAAGGAGGATATATAAAAACAAAAAAAATAAAATAATAAATAAATACATGTAGAACGATCCACACATGAAAAATAATACCTAAACAAGGTTAAGAACAAGATCTACAAAAGAACTTCAAAGACACAAGATATTTTGGCGCCAAAAATTTGAATTCAAATCTTAGAATTTTTCAAAAATATTTTTCCAGAGATATAAAATTTAAAACTGATCAATTGAAATATATGAATTATAGGAATCAAACAAAAAAGGTTTGACAAAAATCAGACCAGAAATGAGGGGGTTATGCACAAATCAAACAAGATAGGTTCATTTTCGCACCAAGACAAACATACCTCAGTAATTCGGCCATAAAAACTTCATTTCATATCCAAATTAGACAAATAATACCATTCCAGAAACTATAGAGAAAGGCGAATATAACGAAACAAAAAGCACCAAAATCGGAGATCGTTTGACCGATCAAAAATGAAAACGAAAAACAGAGACGAAGATTAACTCGAAAATTTGGCGCCAAAATTTGAATGCAAATCTCATAATTTTTAGAAATAGTTTTTGGTAGATCTGAAAATTTAAAACCAAAAAATTGAAAGATATAGGTCATAGGAATCAAATAAAACAAATTTGACAAAAAACAGACCAGAAATGAGCAAGGTATACACAAATCAAACAAGCTAAGTTCATTTGCGCATCAAGAAGAACATCCTTCAGTAATCAGGTCATAGAGACTTCATTTTATATCAAAATTAGACAAATAATATTATTCCAGAAACTAGAGAGAAAGACGAAGAGAACGCAACAAAAATCACTGAAATCAGATATCATTTGATCGATCAAAAATAAAAATGAAAACAGAGACGAAGATGAACTCGGAAATCCAAGAAGACGGAGGAAAATTAAACGAAATAGAAGCAAGATCTAACCTCCATTGATGTTCTTGAATGCCACTTGATAGCTGGTTCCATGGAGGCCAAGGAGGTGCTCAATTGGATGTAGAATTCAAGAGTCTCTTTGGTGCTCCTCTTAGAAAAAAAAAATTAAAAACCTCCCTTCAATGACTCAAAGTGCTCCTCTCTCTCCCTCCTTAGAAATTCTGAATTTTTTTTTAAATGAAGAATCCCCTTGAACTAAATGAAAGTCCCTATTTATAGGGAAGGGAAAAAAATTTTAGAAGTGAAGAAGCTTCCCCCTTTTGTATTCTAATTTTTCTCTTTTTTGTTTTCTTTTTATCATTTTCTTTATTTTTCTTCTTTCATTTTCTTTTTTCTCTAACTAATTCTTACCATCATTAACTAATCCAATTAACTTTCTAACTAAATTCTTAACTAAAAATTTATTTTTCTTTCATTTTCTTTTTTCTCTTTTTTTTTTCTTTTTTCTCTAACTAATTCTTAACCATCTTTAACTAATCCAACTCACTTTCTAACTAAATTCTTAACTAAAAAATTATTTTTCTTTCTTTTTCTATTTTTTTTTTGTTATTTTTTGATTTTAGACTAAAAAACAAAATAATTTATTTTGGATTTTAAATTTATTCTCGGACATAATTCAGTGTTCACAATACATATGACCTAATTTCTCTTTATCATGGATATTAGGTCTACTAGGTCATATACAAAAATTCTCAGCACACTTATAAGTTGTGTTTAAGCCCAGTTAACACATATACATGCTATTTTTAAAAATCTATAATAAATCACTTAAAATTATATAGACTTATTAGAAAAGTATCAAACTACTTGTTCAAAACTAATTTTCAAAATATCAAAATCACCAATTAATAGAAGTTTAAATTAAAATAAATATTTTAGTTAATTACTCATATACTATACCAAAATGAAGATTTTATGACATTTCCGCGTACCATTTTACAACATTTATAGATGTTGTTAAATCTCCTATTGTAATAGATGTTGAATATATTACAGCATGTCCAACATTGTAAAATCAACTCTCTTACCGCTTTTAAGAGACAAAAATGTTGTAAAAGAATATAATTTTTATAGTGTTTCTACTTTCTAAACGCGGTAAAATAGCATGTATTTACAACATTTTTATCTTTAAACGCTGTAAAAGAACTATTATCTTATAACGTTTATATAATTTAAACGCTATAATAAAGGTAACTAATTGATAGCATTTACAACCTCTAAATGCTGTAAAATTGTATTTTTTCAAAAACATATTCTATGTGTATTGATTTATATTCAAGCCAATTCCTTACTCTCTTAATGCTTTTTTAGTTTTATTCTTTAATTTTATTATTATACTTAACATTTATATAAATTGTGGAATACATAACTTACATCATTATTCATTCAGTTCAACTACATATATTAGATTATTCAATATATTTATGCAAACTACCATATTAATTATATTAAAAAATGGCATGAACATTAGACCAAATAAAAGACCAAATCTTATACAAATGAATTATATTATAGTAAAAAGATAAAATTAATAAAGTTATTTCAAACAAATCTTATAAAAATATTGAAGAAATTATTTTACTTTTGTCTTATAATTATTTGATTCTAATAAAAATATAAAATAAAATAATGCTTCAATTTACTTGGAGAACAAAAAAAAAAAGAAATGGTATATTGACAACATATATTTTAAAGAACCCAAAAAAATGGTATGTAAAAACAAAAGCAAGGGAGTAACTTATTAACAACATTATATCGCTTATATTTTAAAAAAATTAACAATGTTAATAATTCTAAATTTAGTTATAAAATTTTAAAACTATAAAGATTTAATTGAAAGTTTTTAAATAATTAAAACAATTAAAATTTAATAAAATTATATGAAAAACATATTAATTTAACTTATTGAAAATATATTTTATGATCAATTTTTATAATGTTAATCTTTAAATAGACAATAAAGATTTATACATAATAAATTTTTTATTAAAGGCCATGAGATTCAATATATTCATATTATTAAGTGTTACAATTTTGAATAAAAAATAAGTATTTATTAATTTTTTTATCATATATCCTTAAATACATACACTACAAAAAATTATTGTAGTGTTTTATTTTTAACGATTATAAAAAATTGACACAAAAATATAATTTTTGACAATTTATATTAATTGCTACAAAAATATTTTTAAAAAATAATTGTTTTAGAAATAACCCATATTTTATCTTTCCAAACATTGCCCCCCTAACCCCTCTTCACTTTAACACTAAATCCCTCTTTACTCCATTTCGCTTGTTTAGAAACAATTTTCACTCTTTTCTATTGAGTTAGAATTGCAAGCTTCAAAATGTATTCACCTTTCACTCACGCTGCAAATTTCTAGTGCTTAATTCTTCTTTCTATTAATAATTTCTCTTTAATTGATACACATTATAGGGTTTCTTCATTTTTATTGAACATTGCCTTGAAATTTTTTTGTAATACATTTGAATTTGAAAAACTCCATTTCCTTAATTTTTATTAGCTTTGAAATTGTTTACAGTGGCAATCGTGGTGCTTAGGTCATTTTTCTTAATTTGTGTTTCAATCCTAGGTTTAAATAGCACAAATTTTGTTTGAAGTGTAGATCTATCCTTTTAAGATTAGGTACTTTTCTCTCTTTTTCCCCTTTGATCTTTTAGCTTTGATTCGAGTATAACTTATCCCCATTTTCATCTTTAATGCAGCCAATATGTTATCCATGTGGATCCCGATGTTTTTATCGTGTGAAAACTTTTGTAAGTGTTTTACTGTTGCAGCATTTCTTTTGAGTTTTCAACTAACAGTTTTAACTTTTAAACTTCATCCTGATTCCTTGGCTAACATGTGTATGGTGGATGTTGCTTAATCAAAACTAATTTAAATTATGATTGCCCCCTTCATGTTACTTAGAAGTTTAAATTTTCGTATTTTGGCCTTAAAACTATTTTCCCAGTCTATTGTATTTGAGTTTTTATATTGTAATTGCATTTTTTTATTTTTGTTGATAATTATACAACTGGTAGCATATTTGTTAATGAATTTGTTCGAAAGTTTCTCTCTAACTGGTTTCACTATAGAGTAATTCTTAATTATTTGGATAGACTTTTATAGATATATAATTTTTGAACCTCTCTTTATCTCTCTTCTTCCTTTCAATTAAATGTCTCGTCATATTTTTAGATCCAAGTTTATATTTTTCCAATTCTAATACAGAGGGTGTGTAAGGCATAAAGATTAATTTATAAGCGTTTTCTATTTCTTAATCTCTAACTGTAACATCACTTATCTTTTGTTTTTTTTTTATATATTTTATGATAGAATGAGAAAGTAATAGAATGAATTAGAGGAGAAAATAAGAATGATGAAGTGTAAAAGTAGTTAAAAAGTCCTCTGTAATGTGTCTCTATCTCCTTTTTATATTCATATATATTCATATAGAGAGCCCTCTAATGATGATGTTGAGTCCTCTTATTCAAATTTATGCTAATAGTATTTTTATCATATTAATTGACAGAACTCTTAGTATAAATAATTTCTAATTATTAATATATATGTTTGCTTATAAAAAAATAGTACAAATAATTAATACCTTTCATGGGTATTCATATTGCTATTATGATGGGTTAGACTATATTATCGTAAACTCACGATGAGTTAAACTCAAGGTGTGGAATACAGGAAAATTAAGTTTGGACTCTCCATATTTTAAATGCTAGTGCATTTCTTTGATGTAATTGTTTCCTCTCGGACCAACTATCATTTTATAGATATTATATATATATATATATATATATATATAAAAGCTCGTAAAAATAACTTAAATATTGTACCTGTATACTGTAATATTGGCAAAAATGGTTCAGTCAACAATGGACATTCTTATACTGTGTGGGTGGACAAAGGAATAATTTTGGTTGCATAACTGTTACATTTTTCAAATGGTTTGCCAAAATATTATCTTTGGTCAAGCGTTGCTGCATGGTAATTGTTATAGGTCAATAGGCCAGCTAGTTAGCAACTTGATAAACTTGCTGCTATGCTTTTTAGGCTAAGATGCTATTCTTGCTTGTAACAAAACAATTGTAAATAAATCTAATTCGGTGGCAATGTCTGAATTCACTTGGCACACTTCTGCACAATTTTTTCGCACTTTGTGGAGTAGATGCATAAATATAATTCAATGACCCTGTCATGGAATGAAGAGCTTGGGGACCTTATTGTTATTTACATGGAGAATTTTCTCATATTTCACAATTATTTTTCATAGTATCTTGCTAATCACCCCCTTCCAATTTCTTGAGAATTATTTTCATTACCTCTATACAATTGTAATATTGTTCAGGAGATTGGAATTTAACACCTGCAAAAGTGTAGTAAGTGTTGCATTAGTTTGAGTTTGCTGCTTTTTTTGTCATGAAAGTGTTTACGCTGCTAACAAGTATACACTCAAAACACCACAACAATTTTTCAAGTGTGGGGCTGTTTGTTTAAAATTTTTCATGAAAAAAAATAGTTTTTTCTTATAAACATCACTTCTCAAATTTTTTAATTGTTTGTTTAAGCTTTTGAAAAAATTCGATTTCTGATTACTGTGAGAAGTTGTTTTGAATAGCATTTTGAAAAGGCTAAAATTATAACTATCTTTTAAAATAAAAAGTTCTTTTCATAATTGTAAACAAACAAAATGCAACTTCTTTTCTTCATAAAATTTCTAAATTATAATTCATGAATTATCAAAAATATATATTTATGCTTAGACAATGGCAAGCATAAATTATTTGCCTACTTGATCTTCGAGACCAGAACTATATATATTTTAGAAATGTGGGGAGGAATTTAGTGCTAGATCAACCCAAAATTTTGGAAACGTGCGAGCTATTTTGATGGTTGATTTCATTCCTAGTTTTGAATTGCTTTACAATGTGTTTGGCTTGCTGTTTGTTTTACCTGAATTTATGTTCATCTAAACATAATAAATAAATTCATAGTATGATCAATCCCAAACCTTGGTTTTTTGCTTGTTATTTGTGGCATACATATGAATGTTATATATTGATTTAGTGTGAGTATACAGTATTGCTTGCAGGTTTCCTAATGTACAAATAATAAGTTCGAGGTTTTATCTCTTCCTTTGTATCCTATCTAGGAAAGGAATAATAATGTGTTGAACATCAACCCTAGAAGCATCACAAAAGGAACTTCTACTATTGTTTTTAAGTGAGTCTTTTTAGTTAATTTTCTTTGATAAAAATTAATCTTTTTATTTGGTACATTTTAATTTTGTACATTAATGTATTTCATACTCAAGCATGTGATTTTGCAACCTTATCTATTCTTTTTTAACAATAATTTATCATTATCTCATTTTAATATATTGTTAAGCTAGCTAGTTTTTTTTAAATGATGAAATTGTATTTGAAATGATGATATTGTATACTTACATTTTTTTTTTAAAATGTAGTTGAATGATCATAACAATGGATAAATCATGGATTGATATGTCGCAAAACACAAATGAATATCTAGATGGGTTGGATAAGTTTTTAGATTTTGCATTTGAAAATGGATCAATTAATGATACAATTAGGTGTCTTTGTCCTAAATGTCACTTTTAACAAATGGGCAACTAGAGATGATGTTTGAGACCATTTAATTTGCAAGACATTCCCGGAAAATTATAAAGTATGGATATGGCATGGTGAAAAGTATGAAGAGATTGTATTAGAAGAAAATGAAGTAATAGACGAGGCAATGTAAGGAACAAATGCAATTTTGGATATGATAAATGATGCATTTAGAGTTAACAAAGATCAGTTTATGGAATCTACCTCTTCAATGAACCATTAGAGCCTATAAACACCGTTCCTACAGAAGAACATAGAGACATTGGTGATTTGCTTAGAGATGGTAATGAAGAATTGTATGAAAGGTGTCACAAATATTCAAAGTTGTCTTTTTTATTGAGGTTGTATCATATAAAGTGCTTGTGTGGTGTGACTGATAAAGCAATGACGTTGATTTTAGAATTATTGAAAGATGCATTTAAATATGCAAAAAATCCTACTTCTTTTTACGAGGTAAAGAAGGTGATCCAAAAAATTGGGCTAAATTATACTAAGATAGATGTGTGCAAAAATAATTGCATAGTGTATTGGGGAGAAGATGAAAGATTGGATATTTGCAAATATTGTGAAAAGTCTAGGTGGAAGATAAAAGGTAAGGGTAAAAAGAAAGTACTGGTAAAGGTTTTACATTACTTTCCATTGAAACCAAGATTGCAAAGACTATTTGCATGTTCTAAAACTACAAAGTCCATAAGATGGCATGCACTAGGGAGTAACCCAGATGGATTGTTAAGGCATCCAAAGGATGGTGAAGCATGGAAAAAGTTTGACCAAATTCACCCTGAATTTGCTTTTGAATCTCGAAATGTTTTCCTTGGCTTAGGTACCGATGATTTCAATCCTTATGGAACCATGAGAAATAACCATAGCATATGACTAGTGATTCTAATTCCATACAATCATCCTCCTTGAGAGTGTATGAGGCAAACTTCTCTCATTCTTCCTATGATCATCCTTGGTAAACGAATGCCTGGTAAAAATATAGATGTGTACCTACAACCTTTAATCAAGGAGTTAAATGAGCTATGGAGTGAGGGTGTGCACACTTATGATTCATCTCTAAATGAAGGGTTTAGAATACGAGCAGCTCTTGTATGGACAATTAGTGACTTTCCTGGACTTAGTGCTTTATCTGGGTAGAACACTTATACTAGTTGTGGTTTCCCATCTTGTAATTTTGATATAATCCCTTGTGGATTAGATTATAATAAAAAATGGAGTTTTATAGGTCATTGACAATTTTTAGAGAAGGGCCATAAATTTAGATTAATGAAGAAACACTTTGATGGAACCATTGAAGAAAGAAGGCTGCCATTATTATTATTTGGGTCTAAAATTTTGAAACAACTTGATGCCATCAATGTAACTATTGAAAGAAAGATTTAGTCAAGTAGTACAATGAAATGAGCCCGTATAGAAGATAAAGTAAAGCAATGAAAAAAAGGAAGCATCTTATTTGATTTTCCTTATTAGAAGGATAATTTGTTATGTCATAATCTTGATGTTATGCATATTGAGAAGAATATTTGTGATAATATGTTGTATACATTTCTTAAAGATGATAAATCAAAATATCACCTTCAAGCTCGTCAAGACTTTAAACATATGGGCATAAAAGAAGATCTTTGGCCAAATGAAAATGGAAAATATCTTCCTTCATTGTTTACAATGACAAAAGAAGCAAGGAAGATATTTCTCACTATGCTAAAGAATGCAAAGATGTTAGATGGTTACTCAAGTAACATTTCTCGGTGTACTAATGATCAAACTATCAAGATATTTGCATTTAAGAGTCATGATTGCCACATCCTTATGCAACATTTACTTCCACTAGCTATACGTAATATATTACCTGATGGGGTGACTTTAGTGTTGGTGGAACTTTGCTCATTTTTCATAGAGTTATGTTGTTAAAAATTAAATATCTCAAATCTTGACAAACTACAATATTAGTTTATGCTCACTCTTTGTCATTTGGAAGTATTATTATCCCATCATTCTTCACAATAATAGTCCATTTAACTTGTCATCTAGTTAAAGAAGTGAGATTAGGAGGACTAGTGCATTACCGATGGATGTATCCAATTGAAAGGTAAATATTTTTTTCTTATGTTTAAGTCATTTACATCTTTAAGTAAATTTATTTTTATTATTTTTATGGTTATAGGAAGTTAGGTCCTTTGAAGTCCTTTGTACGAAACAAGGCACAACCAAAAAGTTCTATAAGTGAAGCTTATTTAGCTTAATAGACCCTCAATTTTTATTCACTATATGAAAAAGTTGAGTCAAGGATAAATAGAGTTTGATGTGTTGATGGTCATTCTAATGATAATGATACTTCTCAAATTTCTTCCATCTATCCTCAATTTGGTAGACCGATTGGAAATTCTTCAACTTACACTTTTACACTAGTAGAGAAAATACAAGCACATCGATGTTTGCTATTGAATTGTCCAAAAGTCAAGTCTTATATTGAGTAAGTGTCTAAATATATTATATACGATATAAGAAATATCTAAATATATTAACATGTTATTTGTTTCTTTTAGTGAATTTAGAACATCCATTAAGAGGAGAGCAAGAAGTCAAAGACCTCCAGCTACTAAGATTGAAAAAATAGTTACCAAAAAATTTGAGATGGTTTCTGAATAGGATGAGTCAAATAATAATTTTATATTAATAGTTTAATAAAATTTTGTGATTAACATAATTATTTAATTAGGTTACAAATCCAGACATTACAGATTTAATGCCTCATGACATAAAGTATTTAGCCAAAGGCCCATGTTAGTTGCAAGAAGATATACTGCATATAACATTAATGGATTCAAGTTTAGAACCATGAGATGAGTTGAAGGTCTAAAAACTCAAAATAATGGAGTATTTTTAACTTCAAGTACATCATGTGTTGCAAGTAATGATGCAAATATGAGGCAAGCATATTTGCCATATTATGGAAAGTTGGAAGATATAATTAAGCTTAACTATTATGATTTTTTAAAAGTTACACTTTTTAAGTGTAAATGGGTAGATACTGTAAACACCCAATTATGTTCGAGGCCCCTCCCCCTTTAGTTTTAAAATTAATCAATGAATATTTAAATAAATTAATAAAAGAAAAATGTTAAAAATAATAGACAGAAATGAAAAAAGAATTAAATACAAGAAAATAGCAAAATTGAGAAAATAATACAATCAGAAAAATTAATTTAACAAAAGAAGTAAAAATTAAAAAATGAAAATTGAAAAAGAGAGAGAAGAAATGAAGAAATCAAATATAAGGAAAAAATCTAAAAAATATAAAATAAAAAAAAATAAAAGAGAAGTGAAAAAAAAAACAACAATAAGAATAAAATAAAAAAGAATGAAAAACAACAAAATTTAAGAAAAATAAAAATAAAAAATAAAAATAAAAAATAGAAATAAAAAAAAAATAATAAATAAAAATAATAATGAAAAGAAAAAAAAAAAAGAGAAAGAAAATTGAAAAAGAAGAAAGAGGAAGTTGGAGGAGATGACTCTTGGCTCCTTGAAGGATTTGGCTCCTGCCAAGAAAAAGGGTTGGCCTTTGGGACGTGGAAAAACTTAACTCTTGACAAAGGAGAGGGGGCAAGGAAGAAGAGAATAGAAAAAGGTCAGAAGCTCAAGAAGAGGGGGGAGGGCACTCTCTCAAGAAGAGGGGGGAGGGCACTCGAAAACTGTTCTGAAGATCAAACAAGGGAGAAGGAGCACATTGGTGAGGGGGTTCCAGAATCAGAGACGTAGTGGCAGCTAGGATTCCCCATCGTGGAGTATTTGTCAGTAAGAGAAGGCTCTAATTCTTTCCAAACAGAACCAGGAGAAGCTTTTGAGAGAGAAAGCTTAATTGTCAGCAGAGTTTCTCCGTCTCTTGATCGTTTCAACCAGGTGAGATTCATATGAACTTAGCTACTGAATTGCTTCATCTTAATCGCGTTTTACTGTTTTAAAGAGAGTGTGGTTGAAAGATAGGTAAGATTCTATGCGAGCCTGTTAAATCTCAAAATATTGATTTGATTGCATTGCTCATGGTAGTTGCTATTCATCATAAATTGCTCCACCTCTATTCGATTAGATTGGACAATGTTTAGTTCATGTACGATCGATATGAAAGAAGCATAGTCCTAAAACTCTGGTCGATGATCATGGTTTCTGCCACAAACTTCAAGACAATTTTTGGGAATGAAATTAGACTTTGCAGTGCTTGATAAACTGAAAAATGTTGACTATGATGAAAGAGGAGGATACGAAAATAGAGTATCCAGTAATTGCTGCCCATGAGATCGACAGGGATTTTGAGTTTGCCAAACTGCGTCGAATTAGAGGCAGCGCATATATGTTTATGCCAACCGGATGCGTGACGAAGAGGATTTTAGATAATACCATGAACTCTGTTGTTGAGCGGGGCTGCTAGGTCCAATTGGCCTTTGAAATGGTGACAACTTTGGCTTCTTCTTTTTTTTTGTACTCTGCTAACACATATTGTAATTAATAAAAGTGGAAGAATCAGTCGTGATGGTGATGTGCTTCTCAACTTTAGGATGACATGTCTGTTTCTGGAACACCTTAATGCACATTGAATCCGGCTCACAGAAAGTAATCAATGGTAAGACTTGAGGAATCCAATCCACAAGGTCCCACTTTTGTACCCATGCACATCCAGATAGAACATTTGGTTAAAGACATATTCTGTAAGGGGGGAACAACATCCCATCGGTCCAATCCCATAATTCAAATCCTCACTAAGTTCATACACTTCCAGTACTGAAAAATCTTAGACGTGAGTACCACAGTTCAGGATTTGAGGAAACAACATTAAACCCTGGTGATGATCATGCTGGAATTGGTGGCAGAAGGCATCGAAACCTGATGCATTCAATAGTAGGTGGCGACTAACGAACTGAGGCTACCCTGCAACTTGCAGAATTAGGCAGGTAGGAGTCATTCAAGTTGTAGGAGACCCTGAGCAACAGCAACTCAGGGACGCCACAATGAACTATTGGAGCTTTAGAATTTACTTTGGAGCTGAACGATATCTCTCTGTTCTCCACTGAGTATCCTATCACTCCACCTCAAACATCCTATAGTGAAGGATGGAGTCGATTGATCAAGCAAAACGGCACGTCAGTGACCAACTGTGTAACAAAAGCTTGACGTTGGACTCCAAGAACTTCATCTTGTGAGAATAATAATATTCCATGCAGAGGTCTTGCAATCCTCACTATGTCCCAGGACCCTGCCTCATTTAGGGTATACGAACAGCGCATCATCACTAGTAATGGGCTCGTCCCTGTGGCTCATGGACTGCTACTAGGCTCTCTGAGATATAATTCTAACAGTCATGAGAACAGCCTGCCTGTGCCACAAATCGCACATTGGTCGCAAGAATCAATATGAGAGGAGGCACTGCATCGGTCTTAAGGATTTCGAAGAAGTCCAACACATAGATTGCCATGATTCTGGAAGAGTAGCATGAAACAATTAATTAAGAAACGAAGACTTGATTTGGGAAGCGGTGAGAAGAAAGGACCAATCGAGAGCTCTCACAAGAACGAAACTCCATGCAGCGTACAGAACGTAGCCTCATGCAGAAGCATACTTTAAATTTGATTTAAGGCATTAAAAAACAGCTAGCTGCTCAGATCGGGTGGTCAGCCACACCCATGCCTATGATTAAGTCGCTGGATTCGAGTCTCACCTGAGACACTTTGCTCTTAAACGGATCAAGGGCTATAGCTTATCCAGGATATTGAGATGATGTAACCAAAGCCTTGGTCAAGTGGCGCTGCTGTGTGACTATAACCCCCAGGATAGGGGTTCGAAACCCCCTGGGAAGCAATCCTCTTTTTTTAAAAAAATGCCCCAGATGTGAGCCGCCTAAGCCACTTCCAAGTGAGCCATTGGGTCAAGCCATGTAAGCCGCCTGCCTAAGCCACGTCAGCCATGTGAGCCATCAAAAACCAAGCCACAACCCTGAGCCAACCCCCCACAATCTTTAATTGCAGCCATGCCACTAAACTCTCCATAATTGCAAGCTGACCTCTGCGTTTCCCGAAATTTCAATTCTGCCCCATACTTCCAACTACTGCAATTCTGCCCCCACACTTCTCAAAATTCAAAGTGTTCCCCTACACTTTCCAAAATCATAGATCGACCCCTAAACTTCCCAAAATTCCAAATTAAACCCCCAAACTATCCACAATTTAAATTAATTTTTTTCTCCCTAGATTCAAATGAAGTCTTCTCCTTCAAAATTCAAACTAAATTCTTTTCTTAATCCTTTTATTCGAATAAAATAAAATCAAATTCAAAATTAATTCTCTCTCAAATTTCCAAATAAACTTCAAATGCCTTTCTTCAAAATTATCAAGTCCGAGTCAAGTTCATTCTTGATCAAGTCAAATTTCATTTCCTAGAACTCAAAATCAAATTTACTTTAAAACAAATTCCTTTTTCAAATCAAGTCATTTCTTTTCTTATCTCTATTATATTCAAATTAAAATTCTTTTCAAATGTTTTGAGATCTTTGGTCTCACGCAACGGACTCTAAATGGGGAACTGACAGTTCACCTGCTGTTCGACGTTTAGTAGTTCGTATGGCCCCCGTGCTGCCTTAGCCGCCTCAGACCCTGTGCTTGAGTGGACTAAAGGTCCTTTCAAAAATAAAGTTCTTTTTTAATTGTTTTGGGATCTTCGGTCTCACGCGACAGGCTCTAAATGGGGAACTAGCGGTCCACCTGCTATTCGACGTTTAGTAGTTCATATAGGCCCCCGTGCTGCCTTAGCTTCCTCGGACCTTATGCATGAGTGGACTGAAGGCCCTTTCTAAACAAGAAACTTCTTTTCAAAATATCACATTCCTTCTAAACGCCCTTTCGAAGGTCAAGCCTTCAAACAAACCAGAACTACGTAAGCCTTGAGTTTCCCATTGCACCGGGGAATACGTAGGAGCAGGATCAAGTCCTGTCAGGCCAACCTCCATCAAGTTATATATTTTCATTCTAATTAAAGGGATCAAACAATTTTCAAAATCACACACTCAGTTTAAGGGTACCGTTCCTCAGAACGGGCAAGTGGGGTGCCTAACACCTTCCCCACTCGTAATCAACTCCCGAACCTAAATCTCTTCTTCAAGTTAGGGTTTTTCCAAACTTTTGCCCTTAAATAAAAATTTGGTGGCGACTTCACATTAATTCGGAAAAATCTACTTTTTAAATTTTAGCTAGTTCGTCGTCTCGTTGGAATTACGGTTGCGATAGATACTACATGTGAAGGAGGATTTAGAAAAGATGCTTGGCAGTTTACCTTAGTAAATTTTTCTCAATGTATTTACACTGGTGAACGTGAAGAGTATGATCCTTTTATTGAAGCTTCACAAGCACAAAAGGTGTACTATGTTGATGATGAGATAAATAAAGGTTGGAGTGTTGTTGTTCACTTGATGCCAAGGGATTTGTATGATATGGGAGAAGTTGGAGATGATGTTACATGCGAAAGTGAGGCATATCATGAGCAAGACTTAAGCAAGTTATTTTCAAATGAAGTTGACATAATAACTTTGTCAAGGGATGATCTAGACAATGAATTTACGACTATAAGCCATGTTGAAAATGACCTTCAATGAAATGAAAATATATCTAGGTAATTAAAGGAAATGTCATGATTTAATGTATTTTACGGTAATATATCTAATTAATTTACACTTTATTTTCTTTATAGTTCTTGTTTATATAACTTAAGTTATGTATGATTAACACTTTTGTTTCTGTAATTTGCAGTCATGCCTCCTATTCAACATCAAAATTCAGGACATGAGACTAGTCAAGTATGGACTTTACAAGTTATAGGTAATATTATTTTTTTGTTTAAAATTTTGTATTTTACTCAAGCTAATTATTATTTATTTTGATAGATGAACAAGTAAATGTGAAGAAGATTCAGTTGACAAAACAAGGAGTAGTTGAAATGCCACGTGGTCAACATATAGTAGTGCCATTTGATAGGCTAAAGCGAGATATTAGAGAAGCAACTACCCTCCTTTCTAGTTCTTGTGATCGTATTGTTACCAATTCAAGAAATATTTACATTAACTTTGATAGTTGGCCAAAAGTACCAAAATCCTACAAGGAGACCTGCTTTAACATTTTGAAGGTATATGCATAAGCATCGATATCTTTATACATCTTAATATGTAAAATACTAATGTCTTCTTTCTCTTTTCCTTTTTTATAGAATTTATTTCATTTTGAAGCTTCAGAATCAATTGCTAGACGTTATTATTACCTTACCATGTCAACAAAGTATAGAAATGAAAAGTTAAATTTATGGAGTAAAGTTTTTGATCCTTCATTGTCAAGAAAACAACTAATTGCTAATGTTCCTGATGGTATTCACAAAGATCAATGATCATCATTTGTTGATAGTCATTTGAAGGAAGATTATAAGGTAGTTTTAATAAATAAAAATTACATCATGAAATGGTAAGTAACTTGTGATCTATTATTGTTACTAGTGGGTAGTTAATTTTATTTTTCATTTGAACTTGTATGACCATATATGTTAGGAAGCAGAGCCGAGACGTGTCGTGGATCAAGCTAAATTGTACATTGCAACCCACAAGAAAAAAGATGGATCCTATGTCAATGAGGAGGCTAGGACTATTGTGGTATTTTTATTTTTTTTGGTTTTCTATTAGATCACATGATACATGTTGTGGTATTCATATTTCTACTAATACATTTTGAATGTGCAGGAGAAGGTTATCCAAGAAATAAGTCAAAGTGTTGATTTTGCTAAAATTTCTACTAATAATGCTATTGCTAAAGTATTGGGAAAAGATCATCCAGGATGTGTACGTTGCTTGGGCTTAGGAGGTCCTCATAATGTTGCATTTCCATCCATTATTAGATTTAGTGGTGTAGGATGCAGTCATTCAAGTTATAGTTCAACTGAAAGTTCTCAACTAAAAGAAGAGGTTCTTACTTTGAAAACCTAGTTGTATGAGAAAAATGTTAAAACATTACAAAATGTAATGCTTGTATACACATAAATGGAAGGACACATTCCTGCTAAATTAGGTGCTATACTTGGTACCTTTACTAATTCAATGGTAATCATTTCATATACTATTAACAATTTATTGATGTTTAATCTTTTGTATACATCCTCTTAATCAAGATAACATTATGTAATAATTTGATTTTTCATAGGATGAAGTGAGCAGACAAGATATGATCACACCACAAGAAGGATCTTCATTAGCTAGTAATCATCATTAAGGAGATAAGGGTAATATGCATATGAGCTTGAGTAATCTTGCCTTATTTTGAGTTTGAACTTTTAAATTTTTTTTAGGGTAGATGCATTATATGTTTTCTCTTTTAGGTATCAATGCTTAGGTAGACTACATAATTTATTTTTATTTGTAGTAATGATTATTATTTGTGTTGTGTATTTAATAGGATCTATTTTTGGGTTCTGGAGATGCTGGTGGTAATATAAGTTCTAATGAGTTTAGTTGTTCCTTTTAAATACAATAGTAATATAAAGTACTAGTTATTTTAAATCTTTAATCACTTTCCTATATAAAATACCGGTTAACATTTAAAAATAAAATTATTTTTAAAATAACCAAACATATCTGTCGCAACCGTAATTACAACGAGACGACAGACTCGCTTAAATTTTAAAAAAATATTTTTAATTCGTTTATGCAGCCACCACCAAATTTTATTTTAAGGGAAAATATTTGGAAAAACCCTAACTTGAGGAATAAATTCTAGGTTCGGGAGTCGGTTACGAATAGGAAAGGTGTTAGGCACCCTACTCGCCTGATCCGAAGAACGGTACCCTTAAACTGGGTGTATGATTTTTTTTTAAATTGTTTGATCCCTTAAATAGAATAAAAATAAATAGGTTTGTATAAACATAGCTTGACAGGACTTGATCCTGCTCCTACGTATTCCCTAGTGCAATGGGAAATTCAAGGCTATGTAGTTCTGGTGTAAGAGACTTGATCTCTTGGAAAATAGAAAGGTGATTTCAGGAAAAATAGATTTTGAATGGAGTGAGAAAGATGTTCGTGCAAAGTTCAAATCGTCGTAAGCCATGTTTGAACCCGCACAAATTTGAATACGGAACAACAGAGAAGGCTGCCTGCTCGTATTAAAATCCGTTTAGACAAAATTCCAAAGAGGAAAGCGGAGGTTTTAAATAAAACAGAGATTTGTCGGAAAAACGTCCGTGCAAAGTTCAAACCATCGTAAGTCGCGTTTGAACCTGCCCGAATTCGAATACAGAACAACAGAGAAGGCTGTCTGCTCGTATTAGAATCCATTTAGACGAAATTCGAAAAAGGAAAGTGGAGGTAGCAAACAGAAGTTTTCTAAGATTGTGTGCTTGCAAAAATCCAAACCGTCGTAAGTCACGTTTGAATCCGCACGAATTAAAATACGGAACAACAAAGAAGGTTGCCTGTTCGTATTAGAATCTGTTGCATGAGTTTTAGAAAATTAAAACGGATATTTTGTAACAGGCATTTTTTAGTGGAGCAAACAACAATTTTCTAAAATTATGTGCTTGCGAAAATCCAAACCATCGTAAGCCGTGTTTGAATCCATACGAATTAAAATACGGAACAGCAGAGAAGGCTGCCTGTTCGTATTAGAATCCGTTGCACGAGTTTTAGAAAATTAAAATGGATATTTTGTAACAGGCGTTTTTTAGCGAGCAAACAATAATTTTCTAAAACTCTATGCTTGCGAAAATCCAAACCGTCGTAAGCCTATTTGAATCTGCACTAATTAAAATACAGGATAGCAGAGAAGGTTGCTTGTTCATATTAGAATTTGTTACACAAATTTAAAGAAATCGAAAACAGAGACGAAGATGAACTCGAAAATCGAGAAGAAGCATAAAATTAAATAGAGACAAAGAAAGCGCAACAAAAATCACCGAAATAAGAGAACATTTACCCGATCAAAAACGAAAAATTAAAAATAGAGATGAAGATGAACCTCAAGAACATAAGAGATTTTGGCGCCAAAATTTGAATTCAAATCTCAGATTTTTTGAAAATATTTTTTGGTAGATCTAAAAAATTAATACCAATAAATTGAAAGATATGGATCATAGGAATCAAACAAGACAAGTTTGACAAAAATCAAACCAGAAATGAGCAAGTTATGCATAAATCAAACAAGCTAGGTTCATTTGCTCACCAAGACGATAATGCTTCAGTAATTCAGTGATAGAAATTTTATTTCAGATCCAAATTAGACAAATAATATCATTCCAGAAACTAGAGAGAAATACAAAGAGAACGCTACAAAAATCATCAAAATAAAAGATTATTTGACTGATCAAAAATGAAAACAAAAAATAGAGACGAAGATGAACCTCAAGAACACAAGATTTTGGCGCCAAAATTTGAATTCAAATCACAGAATTTTTGAAATTATTTTTGGTGGATCTGAAAAATCTAATACCAATCAATTAAAATATATGGATTATAGGAATCAAACAAAAAAAGTTTGACAAAAATCAGACCCGAAATAAGTAAGTTATGTACAAATCAAACAAGTTAGGTTCATTTGCGCACCAAGACGAACATGCTTCAGTAATCAGGCGATAGAAATTGAATTTCATATCCAAATTAAACAAATAATATCATTCGAGAGGCTAAACAGAAAGAAGAATAAAACGCAACAAAAATCATCAAAATCGGAGATCATTTGGCATAATTCGATGTTCACACATATGTTCTCATTTTGCATGCATCTGATCCATCACATGCACCTGACCTATGTAAGAAAAGTAGGTAAATTCTAGTTATAATGCAGTAGATTCCTAAAAACCAAACCATGAAAGGTGTGGTGCTGGAAAAAAAAACACATGTTGCTTGTTATTCAAGGTTTCTTGCTAATTGTATGAAGATGATATAGTGGGAGGTTTGATGGTTTTGTGAGAATTTAAATGTTGTGGAAGAAAGAGAATGAGTTCATTGTATGTTTGACATGGAGAGATGGGTAATTGGGATTAATGCTAACTAATTAATATGGTCATTGGTCAATCCAAATTTGATCGTGTAAAACAATGAACAAAGCGTAAAAGTGAATAAAAAATGTGTGTGGGCACTCGCTAATAAATTTATCTTAGACGACATATTTGGCAAAAATGAAAAGTTACTTCTACTTTTTTATTGTTTAAGATTTATCTATATAAATTAATTAAGAATATTTTCATTGATATATTATTATATTTTGATTAGAATATTTTTTATTGTTTCATCATTTTATTTTGTAATTTCTTTTATCATAATTGTTAAATGAAGATATAAATAGAAATAAGCAAATAAATAAATGTTAAATTTTTTTAAACCAATAAAACTTTTGAAATAAATTAAAAATTAAAAAACAAAAAAGTAGAAGGTTACCCTAAATGATTCCGTTTCAAGGAAGAGTGGATGGTTTCCTACATCATTGCATATGTTATATTGTTGTTTTTAAATGTTTGCTTTTCATTCTTTTATGCACTTCTAAAATGTATTTGGAAGGTTTTATTTGAGAATGCATCATCAAGAAATAGGGCAGAGTTCTAATGAGCTCTTATTATTTGAAAGGAGAGAGGAACCATGAAAATTGATTACACCACTAATTTTTCAACAAGAAATAATCCGCTTCGGACTGTAATCAATTTATTAATATGCTAATTATTATTTAAGCAAATCTACAAGGATGCTTGAACTTGGAGCTTGCATGGAGAAGAAAAAGATAATGATGATTTTTGTTAACATTTTTTTGTAAGAATTATTAGTACAAGGAAGAAAGGTTCATTTTGATTAGTTTGTCTATTCAACATTTGTAATAATATATTTTTACAGGAATGTTCTTTGCTTGTATCATTTTTATTTTTAATGGAATTTACATGGTACAACAACATTAAGATTGTTTTGGAAATTTATAAACAAAAGTCAGTTACATTGAAATTGAATGCAATTGTTATGAGATGTATTGACCCATAACCTACAATTGTTATGTTATGTATGACACGTTCCAATATGATTGGAAGCATCTTGAACGTTGTCCTCCACATTATATATATCTGGAGTTTGACTTTGATCTAATTGCAATCAATCAAATAAATCTAGTTTGACTTCTCATATTATAATTTGTGTCAGTTTGTATAAATTTCTAATGATTTTTAACCGCTAGAAAGTTTTTTTTGATGGTTTTGCCTGTAGTTAACCAAAAATTGTTACAAATGATTTGTGACATATGTGAAACTAGTATTTTTTAAAAATGTTAGTAATAATATTTGTGGCGGTTGAAAACCGCTAGAAAATATATTTTTTAACTGCCAAAAATAATATATTTTCTTGTAGTGATCTTAAAAAGTATTTTACTATTATAGATTCAACGTTTGTATGACATAATTAAAAAACCAATTCTCATACTTTTAAACTTAAAACACATTTGTATAAAAATATATGATGGATCAATATATATATTCATATAAAAAATAATCAACAATTTAAAATTAATTTTATTTATTTAAACTAAATAAGCAATGAATCCTTATCAAATTTAATTAAAATAATAAACTATCAACGAATTCTTGTTCAATATTATGAGTTTGATTTGTAAACACTCAATTATGTTCGAGGCTCAATTTTTAAAATTAATCAGTAAACCAACAATAATTTAAATAAATAAATGTTAAGGTTAATAAACAGAAAACAAAAAACAAAAAAGAAGTATTAACAAAAAAGCAGATAACGGAAAAAAAGGGGCAAAAAAAAATAAATAAAACAGAACAAAGTAATAGGAAAGTAAAAAATTAAAATTCAAATAAATAGAAATACAGACAAAACAAAATGATAGAAAAATTCAAAAATCAAATTGAAGTAAACAAAAAATAAATAAATAATAATAAAATAATAAATAAACATAAAAAAAAACTGAAAATAGAAAAATTGGAAAAAATAGAAAAATAAATAAAAACAAAACAAATAAGAAGTACAAAAAATAGAATAAGAGAAAATAAAAATAAATAGAATTAGCAAAAGAAAACGAAAAATAAATAAAAAATATTGTAAATAATAAAATGGAAAAATAAAAAGTAAAAATAAGAAAATGAAAAAAAGAAAAATAAAATAACTAAGGTAAAAATATAAAAATAAATAAATGGAAAATAAATAAAATAAAAATGTAAAATAAATAAAAAATAAAATAAAATAAAATAATAATAATAATAATAAAACATGAAATTGGAAAAATAATAACAAATCAAAAATAATGAAAAAAAATATAAAAAGAAAAACAATAAAGTAAATAATAAAAAAAGTAAATAACAGAAAATTAAATAAAAATGAAAAAAACCAAAAATAAAAAATAATAAAAATAAATATTAAAACAAAATAAATAAATAACAAATGAAAAATAATAAATGAATAGTAAAACAAATTAAATAAATAATAAATGAAAAGATAATAAAAGAAAAAGAAAGGCAAGGAAATAATAAAATAAAATAAAGGAAAACTGAAAACAAAATAAAAAAATGGAAAACCGACAAAATAGAAAAGAGAATATAAAATACATGCATGCATAAAGTGTGTTGGTTGGAGCTTCAAGGGGTTGGCTGGATCTCTAGAGGGGAGTTTTTCTCTTCGGGAAGAAACTCTCATCAAGAAAAGAGAGAAAAGACATTGAGAATAGAGGAGAAGGGGATAGGGAGTGAAAGGAGATCGGAGGAGATCACCTCCCATATCCCCTGTGGGGTTTTATTTTAGTGGAGGAGTAAGCAGGGGCAACGTTGGCAATGTCAAATTCTTGTGGAGAGTTGCACATTTCAGGCCTTATTCCTACCAATTTGCACCAAAGCATCACACCAGAAGAAAATCATTGCAACTATCTTGGCATTGTGTAGAAGGAAGGGACGAGTTTCCTCAAATTCTGCACAAAACCAACGCCCATAATAGGCATGCTCTCTCTTCCGTGGCAAGAAGTGAAACAAGTCCATTCTCTCTACAAGAAAGGAGATCTCATGTTTGTCAAAGTCAGCCCCATCTAGGTTCAGTTTTAATAACTAAGTCTCTACAGGATCATCATCTATGAGATTCTTTCTCCTCTCCATGAAACTCAATGAATCAGGAACTGGATCAGACGAGGTTGTGTTTCCTTTGGAGTGTGTAAGGCATAGAACGTAATTAAAGGGTGTCGCTCCCTAGCCTCATGTATTTGCGATGTTCAGGCAGCAAATCAAGGGATGTGTCGATACTGAAACCTGCTTGCGCACCCTCATTATACTCTTATATCTTAAGTTCATTATGTGAGAACTTTAGCCCATGCATGGAGGAATTCAGTCATGTGGGTCTCGGAAATGAACCAGGAAGTGGCACGTTGTTTCATTGTTAGGCATAGCAAAGAGTAAAATTGATCTTGAGCTTCCATACGTATGCAGGATCTCTAAAAAGCTCATACTGGAGTTGATGACTTAGTATAAATTCTTTAGAAATTGAGCCAAATTTCGTTACCTAGCTGCACACAAATCTTGTTGCTAAAGTTAATTCAAAGTTGGGTACGGTAGGCATGTGTCTTCACCAAAAGCACCACCCACATTGATTCCACTCGAAATTTCTCCCAGGAAACTTTCAGGCATGTAAGGGTTATAGAAGGAAATACTGCGGAGATCAATCATGGAATCAGGATTAGGTGTTTTACCGCTGGTGTAAGTCATGGTCTTCAAATCCGTAATTCTGAACCTTTCAAAGGAGCTTTCCAACGTGATCTCCAAGGATTGTGTGTTGTGATTAACCCTTATCATCCACTTTATAAAGTTCGGACCAGGGAAGATCATCAGGGCAGACATTCGCTCCAGAAGTAGTTACTTCATGTGAAGTGAGACCATGGTAAAAAATGGGGAAAAAGAGGAGACCCATGCAGTTCACATGAAACTCCTGTGTCTTAAAAGCATGCGTTAAAATTTTTGAAAGGCGTTGAGGATTCAATCGGACGCATGGTATCGTGGCACCCCTGGCTGCCTCTGGCATCCGAACGTTGGGTTCGAGTCAGGCACGCGTCACATTACAATTTATTTTAGATTTTTAGCTCCAATCCTTTAGCACGTTGGATCCTCCTACTGAAGCTAGGTGGGCCCGTTACATTGACCACGAAGTAGGCCATGAAATAGCTTCTGTTTGAATGAAAGACGCTGCCTTAGACCATATGGACTGGGCCATGATTGCAAGCAACAAATGAGCCCAAACCTATCACCAGAAGTAGCTTGGACATTGATTCAGTCGGCTGTATGTGGACAAAACCAAGCCCACTTACACGCCATTTGAACTCCGCCCATTAGCAGAAACTTAGGCCCATTTGCAAAATTTGTTCCATTGGGCTGACCATCCCCACATGCTGTTTTTTTAAAAAAAAATTTCCAAATGAACATTGCCTCGCCCTTGCCTACAATATTGGCAATCAAAATCAAACGTTGCACATGAGGACCAACGCATGAGCTTCACAATTGAGCCTTGCATAACCAAAAATGGAATTTTTAATCAACATTTTTGTAATCAATTTGTTTAAAGTTTATCTTATTTTCCTAATTTTCTCTCCAACTTCAAATTAAGTTTATTTTTGTTTTAAATCAAATTTAGTCCAAATCTAAATTTCAAATCAAACTTCTTTTATTTTTCCCATTTCAAATCAAGTTCTTTAGTTTGAATCAAGTTTAATTCTTTTTTCTCCATAATCTCAATCATGTTTACTTTAGCTCAAATTAAATTTAGTTCTTTTCCTCATATTTCAATAAAATTAAATTCTTTTCCTCAAGTTTTAATTCAAATTAGTTCAAATCAAATTTAATTCTTTTCCCTTTAATTTTCATATCAAGTCCATTTTATTTTTCCTTATTTTTTCAAAATCAAACCTAATTCTTTTTCTCAATTTTGGAAATTCTTTTTAAGTTGGGTTAAGCCCAATTATTTTCTTCTTGTTTTAAATCAAGCCCATTTATGATTCTAGGTCTCACACAATGAACTCTAAGCACGAACTGGTAACTTTTTCTGTTGTTCGATGTTTAGGAATTCATATGGGTCACAGTACAGCCGTAATTGTCTTGGACCCTATGCATATGTAGACTAAGAATCTTTCTGCAAATAATTTCAAGAAAAACTTCATTTCGGAATCCCTAGTCTCACGCGATGAACCCTAAGCACGAACATGGTAGCTTTTTCTGTTGTTCGATGTTTAGGGATTCATATGGGTCCCAGTGTAGCTGTAGTTGTCTTGGATCTTGTGCATAGGTGGACTAGGGATTTTCTATAGATATTTTCAAAATACTCTGTTCATTTTCAAACACCTTCGAAGGTCAAACCTTCAAACCAGAACTACGTAAAGTTTCTCATTGCACCAGGGAATACGTAGGAGCAGGATCAAGTCCTGTCAGACTATCTTCCATCAATTTATTTATTTTCACTCTCATTAAAGGAATCAAAAAGTTTCTAAAAAATCACACACTCAATTTAAGGGTACCGTTTTCCGGAACGGGCGAGTAGGGTGCCTAGCATCTTCCCCACTCATAACCGACTCCCGAACCTAAATCTCTTCCTCAAGTTAGGGTTTTTCCAAGTATTTTTCTTTAAATAAACATTTAGTGGCGACTCCACATAATCCAATAAAATTATATTTTCAAATTTTAGTGAGTTCGTCGTCTCGTCGTAATTATGGTTGCGACACGATTTTAAAAACATTACCGTAAAATGATATGCACTAATGTGAAAACGTTGTTCTGACATAGATTTGGCAGCAAAATGAGATGTTGAGTTCCTGCAACCAGATTTCATGAGGGTAATAGTAAAAGGTTATGGATATTATGAGTATTAATTTTTTTGATAAATACATTATGAACCTAAACCCAAACACTGTAGAAACATGGAACATTCTAGTTATAAAACAAGATTTTGAAATGTAACAAAGATACTCCTTTGCCTCATTGAGAAAACAGCAAAATACTGGTGAACCATCCCGTAGATATACCTGATTTCTTTTGAGTGAGTATTTTCTTGAATTTAAGGAATGATAAGAGTAACGTTTAAAAGCCTAGATATGATAACCAGATTAGAGATATTTCATTAATAGAATAGATCTGCTAAAATTTTCCAAATTCAAAATCACAAAATACTCAATCACATACACTCTTAGACAAATTAGAGAAAAATCAATTGTCATAGTCAACTCAAGGTTATGCCATAAATTTTTTCTTCTACATTCCAATAACATTCAAATGAAAATGTTCCAAATTAGATTATAATCAAAATCCTTAAATATCTTTTAAAATGTAAAACTTACTATCCCACAATAACATCTTTGATCAATCATCCATGGGTTTGGAATCTATGGATTTCTCTTCAGATTCTTCACCCTTGTCTCTCTCAATAGCAAACAGTGAGAAGCCATGAAGCTTCTTTCTCTGACCTGAAATCCATAGTCAAATCAAGTTTCATGAACATGAGTTAAGACAACATTAAATATACCATAAATCTTTTCTTTTACATTCTAGCCTCACTAAAATGAAAAACGTTCCAAATTAGATTATAATCAAAATCCTTAAAGATATTTTAAAATGTTAAAGTAATATTTCTAAAAATAAAATAATCATCTGTAATATCACATGGAGAAGAAAGTCCCATAATATATAATCTGTTTACTATACAATACCTTTACAACAGAAAATGACTACAAGATTCTTCTTAATAAGCAACTTGTATATGCAAATGAAAACCAAAAATAGGTCATTAGGATGTAAAATATTTACTCTTTAATAAAGTTTATGTTGCATTCACTTATGACTTAACTACGGGTCTAAATTGCACATTTCATCTCTACCATGTCACCAAAATAAAGAGCTCAAAAATTTGAGCAAAATTCTTACCAAAATAATTGTTTTTAGCATTGGCATTAGGTTGCAATGCTTCCAAAGACTTTATAAAACCCCATAGCTTCTGATTCTTTATACCCTTCAACATTTCAAACAAATAAAATCAAGGTCGTTTTTCATTAAATGCAGCAAATCCAAATCTTAAAAACTAATCAATTTTTCAAACACAAGCAAAATCTTCATGAAAACTAGGCATTTTTTTATACTGCACTATGTTAAAAGTCCACAACTTTGCCAAAGATAGATGAAATATGATAGATGTCACAGATAAAGTGACTACATAAAGAACAATCCATTTTATCATAGTTAGGATGCCATCTTGGCTTAGTGACTCTGCATCACCAATCCTGTAGCGAGTGACTTGAGCTTATTAGCTACAACATTAATTTACAAGAAAGTTTACAAACAAAGTGGTTCATCAATGAAGTATGCATCACGATGCTCATAGATTCCAATCATAGTAGATAAGTATTGCATAGAAAAGGATGCTTTACATCTATGCACCTCAACTCAATTACCAATCTCCTAACAAACTTCATTTAGTATTATTGTATCCACAAATAACAAAATTTTCATTGTAATCCTAATCTCACCATTAGACCGATACTTGCCACTAACAGTTGCATTGGGACCGCGACCCCCTAAGGCTTACGGGCCAGGCCATCGGGCCCAAAATTAAGGCCAAGCACGGAGGCTATTTTAAGGACTGAAGGGAATCTGGAGAGGCCATTGATGCAATGACTATGCTAAAGAGTGTGTTCATTGGAGTCACAGTGGTAACAGCAAGGGTGTCGCTCTTGCAGGTGTCGCAAATCTGGTAATGCACATGCTTAAGGGACGAAGTGTTGGCTGCGTTCCCGTGCTGGTCACAAAGAAGGCAGAGTTTGACAGAGTCGGCACCTCAGAAGTGAACCACAGTTTTGGAGTCGCAATATTTGCAGGACAGTATGGTGGGAAGTGATGAAAGGGAGGTATTAGAGAGTGGATCGGTGAAAAAACAACGATTTATAAACTAGAAAAGTAAATGATGGAGTAGTAAAGATTGATTATGTGGGAAGGAAATGAATGGTGTGGGTGAGGAATTTAAAGTGTTTATTAATATAAATGTTATAAAAAATTTAAATTTATTATAGCATTTAGCAAAAAAAAAAAAACATCCTAATAAAGTACAACACTTATTTTTATAGCGTTTATACTTCTTAAATGTTGTAAAACTAGTGTTGTAATATTTTCTTTTTCAATAATGCATGAAAGAAAGATGATCAATGGTGAGATTCACATTGAGATTGGTGGCTAAAGTAAAATGAAAGGAACAAACAAAGCAAATGAAAAAACCATGGCCATTTCCCATATAAATTTTTTTAATGAGCAAAGATTTTATTAACCAAAAGAGAGCACATGGATACTCATAATTACATTATACAGAAGTATTTATGGCATTAGAAAGGCTCATCCTTTAATTAGAGAAGAAAATTTTGGAAGTTTTCCTATCCCCTATAGTTCACCCACATCTAAGTTGACATAACAATAGATTCAAAGATATCTACAGTGTTCCACTTAGTGTTATTAAATATAATGTTATTTCTATTCAACCAAATCATCCACGCTGCTCCATTGCAGATGGTCATCCCAAGTCATTATAGTTTTATTGTCTTCCACAATCCCCTTAGGCTGAGATATATCTTTTCCAAGTCATGGGGGAGTGAGAAAGGACTCTATAACTAGTTATAGATGCAGAACCATAGGTCATGCACTTGGACACAATGGTGAAAGAGATGCTGATTGGTTTCTATAATTGGGAACTCAATTGGGACAGAAATTCCACGTCCAGTTAGATTGGATCTGTATGGAAGGCATTCTAGAAAAAGCCTCCATGAGAAGCATAACACTTTTGCGGGCATTAGGGTCGTCCAGAACCGGTTAAACACACGTTCATGATTATCTATGTTGGGTGCTTGGATTGGGAAAAGTTCCATGAGGATGGAGTAACCCGATTTTGTGGTGTATTTACTTGATGGGGCTTTCACTCATATCCATGTGTCCTTTGTCTTAGCATCTAATTGTACCCCAGCAAGGTTGCACTTAAGTTTGTCAAGAAGATCATTTTCCTATAGGAACAAAATTCATCTCCACACGTGAATATAAATTGATTTATGGAGCTATCATACAATGAGTTTATCAACTAGTGTTTATTCTAGGAAATACCATGAAGTTAAGGGAATCGTTCTTGTAAGGGTTATGTTCTGACCTAAGGATCCTTCTGGAAATACGTCATCCCACTATTGCCTATTTTCAATTTAATGTTGTCCTTGAACAAGGATCGAACTTATGGGGTGTATGTCTCTCCAATCACTAGGAGTTTGTATTCTGTCTATATAGTCTTGCGATGCAATCCTGGCCATATAGCACACGAAGGAGGACCAACCATGTGCTTTCCACCGAGTTCCTAAGTCTCCATCTCCACTTGGTTAGTAAAGCCTCGTTAAAGGGATAAACATCCTTCACTCCTAATCCTCCATGGGATTTTGGAAAACAAACTAAGTCCAACCGGACTAAAGCAATATTTTTTACTTCATCGGAGCCTCCCCATAGGAAATGATGTTTTAGGCTAATTATGTTCTGAGCCACCTGAGTAGGTACCTAGTAAAAGGAGAGAAACTTTCCCTTCCATGTTTAAAGCGTGGACCTCAACTTTCATAGAAAACTAATCCATGTAGATAGGCTACAAGGGTTTTCCCCGATAGGGATACCCAAGTACCAGAATAAGAGTGAGCTTATGTTACGATTAAGGAAAAGGGATGTTTGCTGCATGAAGTGGTCATTGACATTGATTTCGAAAATTGAGCTCTTGTGAAATTTAACTTTTAGGCATGACGTTAACTCAACATACTGTAGTATCTCCTTGATGGTAAACAGATTGTTCACAGTGGGTTTGATGATAAAAATAGTGTCATCTGCATATTGTAAGAATATTGTAAGATATGGATTGGAATTTTGGGGTCTCCTAAGGAGTAGCCATGGAGGAGGTCATTTTCTTGGGTCGTGTGCACCAAACCACAGATTGCATCAGCCACCACAAGATACATGAACAAGGATTGGCAAGATTGGGACCATCTTTAGGCATGTGAGATTATCTCGTGTAAGATCACTACTCTTTCTACAATATTAAAGAGAAACGAGTGAATATTTTATAATATATCAAATAATAATTGATTGAATATATAAGCTCTATTTATATACATTATTTCAGCTGTATTGGGTTACCATACATTTGAGCTCAGAGGATAAAATGGCTAGGTGGTTTCAAGGCTAACGGTAGGGAATAAAGCATGTGGTTGTTACATCGTTCTAATTTTGCTGCATGTGCGCACTTTATTTCTTTGCTGAGTTATCTTATGCTCATAATTGAGTGTCGTGGATAATACCCCCTTGCAAGGTAGAGGGTGGTGGATGTCGACCATCCCTATCTTGGAAATGAAGGAAGTAAAAGGGGAGTAAGGCAGTCCTTTAGTGAATATATCAAAGACTTAATCTGGTGAAGGGATATGCAACAGTCTCATGAGTCCTTTGTGAAGTTTCTCTTGTACCATGTGGCAATCAATGTCCAAATGTTTGGTGCATTTGTGAAAACACCAAATTTGTGGCAATATGGATCGCACTTTTGTTATTATAGTAAAGAGTGCTCATGGAGGTAAGGGTAATATGTAGATCTTGTAGAAGGTAGACAAGTCATTGTAATTCACAAGTGACGCTTTCAAGACATCGGTATTCAGCCTCTGATGACGACCTAGCCACTATGGTCTACTTTTTAGAATGCCTTGAAATTAGAGAATCTCCAAGGAAGAAACAATACCCTGATATTGAACGTTGAGTATCCGGACATGTGGCCCAGTCTGCATCACTAAATCCTCTTAATTGTATCGAGGAGGAAGAAGAAGAAGAAAACAAGACTTCTCTAGTAGGGGTACCTTTTAAGTACCGCAATATGCGTATTGCAGCTTAGTGATGTCATTCTGTGGGGCAGTCAAGGAACTGGCTTAATTGTTGCGTGGCATATATGATGTCTGGTCTTGTTTTTGTCAAGTATAAGAGTTTTCCCACTAGTCTCCTGTAACCAGCCACATTTGTATGTAAGGAACTATCATCTCGCTAAAGATGAATTCGTGGCTCAAATGGTGTGGTAGGAGGTTTGTATCCTAGATATCCTAACTCTTAGAGAAGGTTAAGATAGTATTTACATTGATATAGATGTATGACTTGTGATGAGCAAGCCAATTCAAATCCCAGGAAGTATTTCAAATTACCAAGGCCTTTAATATTGAATGTAGTGTTTAACTTATCCTTGATTATTGCAAACTCCTTCAATGACGTTCTGACTAATATGATATTATCCACATACATAAGAAGAACTACTAGTGACATGTGTCTTCTTCATGAAAAGTGAATAGTAAAAAAAGGCTTGTGAAAAGCCTTCGCTGAGAAGGAAATTGGTCAAGTAATCATACCAACACCTGCTAGCTTGTTTGAGACTATATAGAGACCATAGTCAACAACAGATGCGGTTCGGTTCATCAGTAATCACTCTAGGTGGCACTTCCATGTATACCTCTTCTTTAAGAGTACCATGTAAAAATGCATTATTGACGTCTAATTGGTGCAGATACCAATTTTGTATTGTTGCTAAGGCTAATATTATCTGTACAATGGTTACCTTAGCTACGGGGATGTATGTTTCAAAATAGTCTATCGCTTCGGTCTAAGTGTAGCCCTTTGCAACTGGTTGGGCTTTATGTCATTAAATTGTTCCGTGTGCCTTGTGCTTTACTTTGAATACCCGTTTGGCACCTATAGGTTTAATTCCCATAGGCAACTCCACAATTTTCCAGGTTTTAATTACGCTCTAATGCATCAATTTTTGCTACTATAACTTTATGCCAACATTCTAGTTTGCATGCCTCTATATAGCTCTATGGCTCAACGTTTGTATCAATACTAGCAGAAAATATTTGATTTTGATTAGAGAGACGTTTGTAAGTGAGATATAAGGAGATGGGGTATCAGATCGTAGAGTTGCAATGGAAATCTTGGAGGTATGAAGGGGGTCTTCGTTCTTGTTGACTCGTCCAAGGGATCTGAGGCTGAATTGGTGTCGTGACTTCTTTAGATTGAGATGTAACAATGGTGTCTCTTAGATTATCGATGTTTTCATAGTGTTGCATAGAGGTAAGGAAATCATTCTCAAGAGTAGGATGTTTTTCACTTGTATGTTCATTGCTATGAGTGGTCGATGGGTCATTTTTTTTTAAGAGGAAAAACAATCTCGTGAAAATTACTTTGCGGGGAATGAAAATATCAATGACCTTCACATCTAGTAATATGTATCCTTTTACCCCATTTGGTACCCCCTGAAAGCACATTGTCAGCCATGAGGGTCAAGCTTATCACAATGTATGGAACTAGTCATGGCATAGCATAATGCTCCAAACACCTTGAGATCAGTCAGGTCTACTACCTCCACATGAAGCCTTTCATAAGGACTTTTTCCATTAAGTATAGGAGATGGGATCCTGTTGATTAGATAGACTGCATGTTTTATAGCATAGCATCAGTAGCATTTGGGCATGCCTGATTGGATTAAGAGCCCTCTAGCAACTACTAGCAAATGCTGATATTTCCTTTCCACCCTCCCATTCTGTTGGGGGGTGTCGACGCAACTTCTTTAGTGTTCTATTCCCTTTGAAGTATAGAATTTAGGCATTATGAATTCAACCCCATTGTTTGAAAGCATGACTTTTATTTTTTTATCAAATTGAACCTCAATCATTTGTACAAATTGTTGAATATGGTCTAGTGTTTCAAATTTATGCTTCATCAAAATGACCCACACGTATCAATTGTAATCATCCAATATGGTTAGAAAATAATGATGGTTGTGGACAAAATTAACATGCAAAGGGCCTCATATGTCTATGTGTACTAAATGAAAATTAGCTTTAGCAATTGAGTTACTATTTGAAAAAGGAAGTCGTTTCTGTTTTGAAAGATCACAAATGTCACATGGCTTACAATCATCACCCCATATATATGGGTATTTATTTTTAATCAACTGAAATCTACTGTGGAAAACATGTCCTATACAAAAATGCCATAATCCTGAGGACGAGAAGGTGGTACTTATCATGTTTGCATGACTTTGTACTGATTCATCATCTCAATTTAACTTTAGGTAATATAACTCACTGCGCTCATCACCCAAACCAATCATCTCCTTGTTCCTACCATCCTGTATTTCACAACCATTCTCACCAAAAATAAGTGAGCATTCCAAATGCTTGCATAGTTTGGATATCGCAATTACATTAAAATAAAATTCTGGGATGTAGAATGTGTTTTTTATGATAAAATATGGGGAAAATTGAACCGTTCCAGCATAGTGGGCCACAACACTACTTCCATTTGGTAATTTTACATTAAATGGAGATATTTTCTTATATGAAACAAACCATTTCATGTCAGAGCATATATGATCTATGGCTCTAGAATCAAAGATCCAATCATCCAAGCTAGAATTGTTAACATAAAAAAGAATAATTGGCTTATCCATATCTAATTTGTCATGTAAATTTATTGGGTGGACCATTATTTTGTTGGTGTTGTGATTGTGTCTTTCAGGTTGCTTGATTAGGGCCAGCAAGGCCTAACATTGTTCAATTGTAAAAGGGAATCACGCACCCTTTTCATCTGCTTCCTTTTCGATTGTAGACTCATCATCTTTCTCATCATCAATCATGTTGTGACTTGCATTATTGGCCGATGCATTACCTTTACATTTACGAAAATTGGGTGGAAACCCATTTTTTTTGTAACAAAACTCCACTGTGTGACCAAGTTTCCCACAATAGGAGCAAACTCGTCTATGGTTCTTTCCTCCAGTAGTATATCCTTTGCTTTGGGAATAACTACGAGCATTATCTACAATATCCACACATATCTTCGACTCATCACCGGTATACATTGTTGTTTGTCTTTCGTGCTGGAGAATCATGGAAAAAACTTTGTTTAGAGGAGGTAGTGGATCCACTAGAAGTACTTGAGATCGAACCGCTACAAAATCATCACTCAATCCTATTAGAAATCTTATCACATAGTCTTGTTGTCTATAGTATCTTGCGTTTCTGATAGCAGCATAAGTGCATAACATGGGGCATGAACCCTATGGGATTGGTTTATAATTTTCCAACTTTTCCCATAATGTTTTGAGCTTTGTGAAATAATTTATAACTGAGACTCCTCCCTGTTTTAGATTGTAAATTTCCTGTTGTAGTTCAAATACACATATCAAATCATCTTGAGCGAAGCGTTCTCTCAAATCTTTTCATACATCAATTGCATTTTCCATGTACATGACACTTTGGGCAATAGTTTCAAAGACTAAGTTGATGATCCATGAGTGCACCAGGTTGTTATAACGTTCCTAATGCTCGTAACTTGGGTTGAATGATTCAAGTATGGAAATGGTCCATCCAGAAATTTAAATTTATTTTTGGAGACTAATGCTATTTTCATTCTCCTTGCCCATATATGATAATTATTACCTGTCGAGGGATTTAACACTATGGTTGTTAAGGGATTCTCATTTGGATGGACGAAGTATGGACTTGCTTGATTTTGTGAAGAATCTATGGCCAAAGGATTATTTGACTAATGAACATTGGTGTGAGAAGATCCGGAATTTCGAACCATGATGAAAGCTTAGCAAAGCTTTGGGTATCAGAGCTCTAATACCATATTGCAATTAAAGAGAAATGAGTGAATATTTCATTATAAATTATATGCTAATTGATTGAATACATAAGCTCTCTCTCTATATATATATATATATATATTATTATATTATCTCAAATATATTTAGTTACCATACACTTGAGCTCAGGATAAAATGACTCGATGGTTTCAAGGCTAATGACAGAGAATAAAGCATGTGGTTGTTACGTCGTTTTTTGTTTTGTTACATGTGCATTCTTTATTTCTTTGCTGAGTTGTCTTGTCTTGTGCTCATAATTGAGTGTGGTGGATAATAAATATATCAACTGGAACGAAGGCTAAGTGTGCCACATTAATCACTTCTTGCAAGATAATTTTCAAACGGGAGGCCAACGCCTTTAAGATAAGCTTATATAAGCAACCTTGAAATGTAATAGGGTGAAATTCAAACAAATGTTAAGGGCTAGAAACCCTTATTGTCAAGTGAGGAAGAAGGACATTAGGCTATGAGGGAGTTTGGCATTCTCCTCAAACTCTGAACATACGGTTGACTTTGAGTTCCATCACATGTTAGAACATTTTTATAAAGTTAAAGTTGAAGCCACTGGAACCTGGACTTTTATCCCCATTCATGGAGTGAGAGTGGCGTCGACTTCCTCAAACATAAATAGGGTCACGAGACATTGGTACAAGGACTTCAAAAGTTATGAAAGGTCACCTTATCAGACCTAATTCCTGGATTGATGTGGAAGTTATATTGGGAGCACTACAAGAAAACACATAATTAGTGACCAACGTTAGCGACTACCTCTAATCGATTGCAATTTTCTTCTAAATTGGCGATCGTTGAAAAGGAGACCACATATGCAAATATTTAATAATTTGAGATTGAATTTTTGGTCTCAAAATAAGATATAACTGGTTGGTGGCTAATTTGGTATTTATATCTGTTACTAAATTAAAAATCTGATATTTTGTCTTTTAGTTTGTCTCATTCCCGCACATGTTTTCATGGTTCTTTTGTTTCTCCCCAACCCTAGGTAGTTTCCTTCATTCTCCCTCTTGTCTTTGATATGATTCCTCATCTTCCATGAGCATTTGAAATATTTGATTTCTTTGTTCCTTTGATACTTCATCCTCCCAACCTTGACATTGAAGGTTTTGATTTCATTATTCCTCCATTGCACTGTTCATCTCTCTACCCAAGATTTGGTACTAGCACATCTGTCTCTCACTTCGTTCTTGTCTTGAAACTCGAGCGTTAAGCCGCTTGGGTGAGTGGTCCCCTGTAGCTTTGTAACAGTAAGACTCCTCTTCTTGTACATCTTTTGAAAAGGAAGAAGTTAGCCAAATCGGGATAGTGGAGATGGGGAAAAGCAAATGACCTTTAGAAAATCGATCTTCCCTTTGACTGCTAATGGGCTACTGCCTTTCTTGAACAGAACGAGAGGGGCTAGCTGAAAAGAGGAGCACACTGCAAGAGTTCCTCCCGTGACTGATGTACCAAAGTCGGGCCATGTAAGTACGTTTAAACTTCTTATTGCACGGATATAATTTGGCTTTATTCTCTATAATGTCTCATTGTCGAATTAATGTTTATTAGTATATTTTTAAATAAAAACTAATTGTTAAAATATAGATCATAAATTTATATTAACAGTGAATATGTTATAATAATAAATTATTTTGTTAGTATAAAATATTAGTATATATTATTAATATGTTAAATTAGTATAATATTGTATAATAATATTAGTATAAATTTTTAAATTTTATATTAATAAAATTTATCTTAACAGTTGATAAATTTTTATTTGTTAATAAATAATTTTTAAAGTATTGTTAAATAAATTGTCTTGTATATATTTTATATTAAAAAATGATAATTTTATTATCATTTTATACTACATTTTAATAATATATAATAGAAAAATATGATAAATAATATAATAAAGAGAGATAAAATAATACAATGTAATTATTTTGAAGGTAGAATTGTAAAATAATAGTTTAGTTTAATTTTACAATTATATAATAATATAAATATGAATAAAAGAATTGTAAGTAAATATCAGCTTAAATTTTTTAATTATATTTTTAACCAGTTTCTTTAGACTATTTATTAGCATAATCCAAAATTTATTAAGAAAGTTCTATAAATAGGTATAATAGCATGGTATAAAACAATGGTAATTACCCACCAAATATTCTTCCCAGTATAAGTGTAATTAGTGTGAAGGTGCAATTTGCATGTAGTTCTTGGCAAGGTATATAAGAGCAATTTGGTGTTGCAACTGATCTCCAATTGCTTGTGATTAAATAATAATAGAATGTTATAAAAATATCATTTGTATAGTTGCTTCGTAAGCAATTTAGTGATATATGAATCACTTTTTCAAAGAATCTTATATAAGCAATTCTAAAATAATTTCATTAAGATGATTTTAGATGGCATTTTTGCACAATTTTCATTGCACACTTGCTTCGACTGGTTAGTTAAATGAGGTGACTGACTGAATGAGTTTGATTATTCCTTCCATATTCAATATGATGGAATATGTAGGTTGAACTATGTTATGGGAAGATTTTAAAATGAGGAACACATGATATATAATACATTATGAAAAGAACAAAACTATATAAATGGTACGTTCGCATTTATAGGTCCCTAACTTGTTTTTTCTTCCATAACTTGAAAAAGGATACCTCATTATATAAACCTCATTGATGTGACTTTCCCTTTTCTTTAATATTTTTATGATAAACATTACGGAAGTAATTTGAAAGAAAAGGTTCTAATTCTAATTCTACTTTTAAACTTGGAAGCAAAGGAAGTTTAAAGTGATGTAGAAAAATCTGCAAAACAATGTGCACAAAAAAGACAAAGAAAGAAAAATAAGTGAAGGGGTAATGATTTGCTTAAACCTCATAATAGCCATTGAAAACAGAGTGTGGAGAAAGAAAATCTTAAACTAACAAGAAGGGTGACGTTCTATTTTGGAACTTGAACTAAATGAAAAAATTGAAATGAGTAACCTTTATATCATTTGAAGTTAGCAAATTCATCAGCATAAAACCTATTTAAAAATTGTTTAATCGCCAAATTTTCTGTATTCAGGCTTCAGTTCATACGCGCCTTTATATTTAACAGATGATATTAATAAGATAATTATGAATATATAGTTTTAAACGAAAAAAATGAAATTAATAAATATGTGACTTTATATTTAACATTTATTTTTATTTGAAAAATGATATTATAGATTAAATTAATATTATTTAATAAAATGTCAAATAATTTTTAAATTTTTCGAATTTTGTAGACTTAATTTCATTTTCAATTCAGTATTTGGATTTATTAAATCATATCATAAAAGATATTAAATAATATAACTTTAATATAAGTTATATATAGATATATTTATGATTTTAGAATGTTTTTAAAAGTTGATATATGTTATCATTATTCTAATATAATATTATTTAACAATTTAAATTTGTATTCTACTTTATTGAATAAATTTATTTTAATATAAATTATTTTCTGAGTAAATAGATCCCTTATTACATGTACGATAGAGGTTAACTTGTTTTAAAAATTACTATTATATGTTATTCTATTTAACAATTTTTTATTAAATAAAAATTTAATAAATTTAATTAATAAATAATATGATATTAAAATCGTAATCATCAATATCAAATTTTTAAAATATTCATATAAATGTATTAATGTAAGCTTAGTGATATACACAATAAGCTTATTTTTCCCGCAGTTACACATTGCTTATGCATTGACCATTTACCATGGTCTAGTAGAAAAAATGATCATCCCTGGCATTGGTCTCATATGAGCGCCACTGCAATTTTTAGTATAACTATAAAATTAGAAGTCATAAGGAGTTATGGTATTAACAATATTTTGAAGTCATAACTTTTTTTGTCTTTAGTGATGACAATCATTTAACCACATGCTTATTGGTATCTCATGTAGCACTACTGTATACATTTTACTATTAACCCCACCACGTGATTCTGTTTTACTTGGGATACCATCCACCATCCAATCCAACTTTATTTGACTACTTTTTATGTTAAAAAGCCATGAGCTTTCAAACTTTGTTTTCATGTGTGCATTTTTTAATTCAATTTTTTTGGTGTTATTTATGTTGTAGAGTCCCTCGTATAAAAGACTGTAGGACTCAATGAAGTAGCTTCAATCCTTATAGAAGAACTTAAATTTGTGTGGATATTATTCTGGTTAGTTTACATTTCATGGTGGTAAATATTTTGCTACTTCAAACTGCAAAGGATTTTGTGTTGGTCTATTTTTTTTTTATATTCCGCTGACCCGGGTTGTGAACTATTGTTCTTTTTTTGGTTGTCTATTCAGCAAACTACGTTGACTATTAAATATTCGATTCTAAACTGCTTAATGGAATGAAAAAGACTATGCGTAGTATTTTTTAGGAAGATTTAATTCTTTTGTTGTAGCTTCTTTTGCACTACTATAAGTAATGAACTTATGATTATTAGGTTATATAAGCCTATGTTGTGCCTCTATCACACATATAACCATGTGACATTGTGCGACTGTGACTCAAATTTCCTTCTGCTTAGTGGCTAGTGTTGATGCTAAATTGTCTTACAAGCATGATGCTTCATGTAGAAATGTGTATACCCTCCTAATCCTTATAGTATTTTTCATATGTTTGTCTTTGTCACCGCTTTTCAAAGTAATTATTTTATGTAAGCATTCTTCATCACTTTCCCCTGAAATAATTATTATTTTTATTCATATAGTTACCAGCGATGGAAATTCTCGAAAATCGACAATGGATGTATAATAGGTTGGATCATAATAGATATGTGAGACATGAATTTGTAGAAGGAGTTAATGAATTCATCCAGTTTTCAACTAACCAGGAAAGCTTTCAAAGGTACCCAAAATTGAGCTGTCCTTGTAAGAAATGTCAATGTAGACGATTTTGTTATGTGGATGATGTGATGGTACATATTTATGAGAAGGGATTCATGGAAAATTACTATTATTGGACAAATCATGGTGAAATAATGCCACAACATCCTTCATTTACTATTGAAGAATCATATTATGGTTATGGTGATGGACAGGAAGAATTTAATCCATTTCAACAGATCATCATGGATCATGTTGGCCCCAAAATTGGCAATGCCATGCAACAAGATGATGGTCGAATAGGACATAACATCTTCGAGGAAGATTCAAATCTGGAGGCTCAGAAATTTTATGACATGTTAGAAGCTGCACAAGCTCTATTGTATAATACATGTGAGAATTACACAAAATTGTCAGCTTGCATGGAAGCATTGAGTATAAAATCTGATTCAAATCAGTCCGAAGATAGTTTTAATTGGTGGGTTCAATTTAAGGGCAGGGACATGCCTAGTGAAAACCAAATGCCTACAAATTTCTATCGTGCTAAGAAGTCAGTAGAAGGTTTGGGATTAGGTTTCATAAATATGGATTGTTGTCCACGTGGATACATGCTTTTTTATAATGATGATGCAGATGAAAATGTTACAAGTTTCAAGCTTTGTGGGAAAGAAAGGTATAAAATAACCACTCGAAGGGATGTTCAAAGAAAAATCTCCCGGAAAAAAATGTGTACTTTCCAATTACTCCAAGATTGAAACGACTGTACTCTTCATTGGCCACTGCATCTCATATGCGATGGCATGGTGAGAACCATAAGGAGGATGGTGTCTTATGTCATCCGTCGGATGGAGAAGCTTGGAAGCATTTTGATAGGATTTATCCACAATTTTCTCATGATCCCCGAAATGTAAGGTTAGGATTATGTGCTGATGGTTTTGCCCCTTTTGGCCAATATGGTAAGACATATTCATGTTGGCCAATCATTTTAACACCCTACAATCTTCCACCTGGGATGTGCATGAAAGGGAGTTTATGTTCCTTACAGTCATTATTCCTGGTCCAAACAATCCTAAAAGTAAGATTGACGTTTATATGCAACCTCTTATAGAGGAATTGACAAATTTGTGGAATGATGGGGGTAGTTACATACGATGTATCATTAAGGAAAAATTTCATAATGAAGGCAGCTTTGATGTGGACAATTAATGACTTTCCTGCTTACGGGATGTTATCTGGTTGGTTAACTGCAGGAAGACTTGCTTGTCCAATATGTATGGAGCGATCAAAAGCAAGCTGGTTGTACCATAGTCGGAAGCATACCTTTTTTGACTGTCATCGACAATTCCTTCCAATTGATCATCCGTATAGAAGAAACAAAAATGCTTTTAAAAGAAACTGTGTGGATACCTCCCCCCCTCCCCCCAATTGACCGGAAAAGAAATTTGGCAAAGAACTTGGCAATTTCCATTCATATGGGAGTTTGAAGGACAAAAATTGGTTGGATTTGGTGAACATCATAATTGGACTAAAGAAAGTATCTTTTGGAAATTACCTTATTAGAAAACACATCTTCTTCATTATAACATCAATGTTATGCACACTGAGAGAAATGTGTTTATGAATGTATTAGACAAAGTCATGGATATTAAAGGTAAGACAAAGAATACAGATAAAGGAAGAATAGATTTAGCCAAAATATGTAGGCGACCAGAGCTTCACTTACAGGAGGCTCGAGGTGGGAAGTATGTAAAACCAAAAGCTAAATATGCATTTAACAAGTTTGAAATAGTAGCGGTTTGCCAATGGGTTAAACAACTTAAGTTGCTTGATGGATATGCTTCAAATTTAGCTCGGTGTGTTGACATCGGACCAGCAAAGTTGCATGGAATGAAAAGTCATGATTGTTATGTATTTAAGCAACGATTACTTTATATTGCCTTTGAATCTTTACCAAATGTTATTTGGAAACCACTTGTTGAGCTCAGTCACTTTTTTAGAGAACTAACTTGCACAACTTTATATGTAAACAAATTGATGGATATAGAATCTGTTATTCCTGTGTTATTGTGTAAGTTAGAGCAAATCTTCCCTCCAAGCTTGTTTGATTCTATGGAACATCTTCCAATTCACCTACCTTATGAAACACGAGTTGGAGGTCCAGTTCAATATCGTTGGATGTATCCATTTGAAAGGTATTACTTATTTAAAAAAAATAACTTATTTATATATCAATAATTTCATATAAGATTTTTCAATATATGCGTCACTTAATTACTTTATTTCCTTTTTAGATTTCTATGATCCTTGAACGAGAAGATCAAGAAAAAAGCTAGGGTTGAGGGTTCTATTTGTCAAGCCTATTTAATGGAAGAAACGTCTACTTTTGCTTCTTTTTACTATCCATCGCACATAAATACTCGAAGGAGTAGAATGTCACATAACATTGGAGGGGAAAGTTGTTCATTGAATATTCCAATTTCAATTTTTAATTATACGGGATGTGGAAGTGGTAAATCTATTCAATATTACTTAGAAGAACGTGACATGAAAGCTGTGCATTTGTATGTTCTTTTAAATTGTGAAGAAGTTGAACCATTTTTAGAGTAAGTTCACGCTGAAACTATTTTTAAATATTTGTATAAAATATTTGTTCCATGTTTTATTATCTAATACTCCTATGTATGTTTTAATTTGTAGCAAGAATGCCGATTTGTTAAGAGAGCTTCAACCCGGTATTTCTGACTCACAAATTGATAAAGAAATTACTACTCATTTCCCTAAATGGTTTACAGAATATGTATGTTCTTATTATATACATTATTCAAATGGTGTTATATTTTCATATATGATTTACAATTTAAACAAAGTAAGTTTGTTTATTATAGGTTCTAAACCCACAAAATCAAATTAAAGATCCATTGTTGATTTCTTTGGCATGGAAACCAATAAGAATGGTACAATCATGGCCTATTTACATCATAAATGGATATAAATTTCACATCAAGGCATGGAGTGAAGGCATGCAAACTTCTAACTATGGTGTTTGTGTACGAGGCACCAATGGTCAATTAGAAGATGATTTTTTTTGGAATTTTGACTGATATTATTGAATTGGAATATCCTAGCATGCCCACTAAAATGATAGTCCTTTTTAAGTGTGATTGGTTTGATAATACTCCTAATCGTGGGACAAAAATAGACAAATAATATGGAATTGTTCAAGTCAAATAATCAGAAAGATATAGAAACTTTGATCCATTCATATTTGCTCAATAAGCTGAGCAAGTTTATTATACACCATATCCATAGGGACATCATGGTTGGTTAGTTGTTATTAAGATAAGGGTGCGCAATATGATCACAAATAATGTAGTTAATCAAGTTGAAAATGACATTGTGTATCAAGATGTCCATGAAGTTCATGACCTCCATGTCATGTTGAATATTGATGCCGACGTTTATCATAATACTCTTGTTAATATGAACGGTATCAATGAGGAAGTTGATATAAGTTTTCTTAATGAACCCAATTTGGATGAAAATAGTGACAGCACATATATCTCAACAGATAATGAATATGATAGTGGGAGTGAGAGTGATTTAAATGATCCTAACTCAACTTAATTAGGTAATTTTGAATATTTTTTATGTCTTCCTTTTAATATATTTCTATGTATAACCTTTTACATTAATTGTTTCTAACATTTTATGCATACAAATGGATAACAACACAGTTAGAGGTAGAGGTCTAGGTCGACCAAGAGGTCGAGGCAGAGTTTATGGTAGGACATCTCCACCATGTGCAATAGGATCTCCTGATCCACAAGACATGTCTTCTACACCATCTTCAGTAGCTGTAGGAGTGGATGTTAGATCAGGATCATCCTTGCCACATAACGATACATCAGGTCCATCCACCCCACACATGGGTACATCTACCCCTACATCTGGTACATATCCTTCCTTCACTTCGGCACACTCTGCTCATTAGATACTTCCAGTTTTACCGGTTGTTGGAACTAAAGATCCTATTGATAGAAGGGTATGGATTAGCCCAGGAGCTAAACATGAGTAAGTATTTTATTTTTCTCTTATTTGATATGATTATCAAGTTTTTCATGGTTTTATCACTGTTAACATTATTTTTTGATAGCTTCTTGCCTCCAGATGTATGTAGTAGAGAAATTACAAAAATTATTAAGTAGAAATTTGATGATTCTTGGCCTACTTGGAGTTCTGTCCCTGCAGAAGTTAGAAACATGTGGTTTCAAGAATTTCAGGTAACATTGTATTTATACTTTTTAAATTTTTTTAGGTTATTTACCTTCTATTCATTATTTTTTTTTATGTATATCTTACTGTGATGGAAAAAGTTATAAATGGTTACCACAACATAATGTTACCATCAGAACAACCTTTGAGCATAAAGGTTCAGTGACGATGAAGAATACAATGAACAAGGTGCGGACCGGAAAAGATAAGGATATTTGGATTACTCCGGAGGTTAGACAAAGATTGGATCTTCATTGGGCTGGACATGACTTCCAAAAGAAGAGCACTATTGCAAAGCAAAATCGAGCTTGTGATAGTGGAGCCTCTTTATACATTGGTGGTTCTCTATCTGTTGTTGTGCATCATAATAGGATGGTAATTTAAAATGAAATATTTAAGTTATTTATATTCTTTTTAGTTATTTAAAAGTCACACTCAATATTATTTTCATAGACTAAGGAGCTTGAACGAGATCCAACTGTATAACACCCTAAAAATGAATACCAATTTCACGCTTAAGTCGATCATTCCGTTCCAGTTTTAGTTTGTTATCTCATGATGCGGAATTCATTTTATAAAATACTTATATGAAAATACAGTAATTTTTTTTAAAACTGTTTAATATAAAACGTGAGCCTCGTCGATAAAACGTGCGTCGTGGTAAAATAAATCGATAAGGGAATTTCTATGTACGTTCAAAACCTTAGGAATACTAAGCATTCGTATTGTTCTTTCCGTTTGTCATTTGCATATATTAGACACACAAGACTCAAGCATATCATACACATTATAAAACAATTATACATAACATATCATATAGACCATAAGTCTTAGGCCCGTGAGTCTTATCATATAGTTATTACAAACTGAAAACTTACAACTATTATACAATATTATACATAAGTTAGCTAATGCTACATATTAGTAGTTAGGATGCTCGCATCCAGTTATTTTTGACATTAGTACGATGTACACCTCCTAGAGAGAGTGCCTCACGTCTGCTTCAAGTACGTGAACTGCTACCATAATGATCAGCATCCAAGGTGTCTGGGAAGAAAGTGGGAAGAAGTAGAGATGAGAAACTAAGTTTCTCAGTAGGCTATCTACTTAGTTCTAATGTCATCACTTTAGTCCCAGCCATTTCAGTTTATTTCAGAAATCATTTCTTACACAAAAGGTTACTTTTAATTCTTTGAAAAAATTTCTCTGAAGTAGATCAATTTTATTCAAAACATACAACTTAATGTCTCACCATACATTCTTCTTAACATTCATAACTTTGGGATCACAAATAAGATATCATTTGACATACAATTATTCTATATCTTAAACTTTGTTCTTTACTACTTTTCTTTGTCTTTATCATTTCTTTGTCCAACCTTTGGGACACTTTATGAATCTAGTTTCACCACCTTTGGGAGAAAAAAATTTGACATAGACATGTATTAAATTTTGTCAAACAATATATTCTCACTAACTCTACTCCCACCTCCTACTAAAAATTAAGAATATGAGCTCATTCCTAGGTGATCGTCACCACCACATAAGGGGTGAAGGACTCAATGCCTTCACAGTAGAAGGATTTTTGGAGCGACCTTTGGCTCCTAGAAGCAACCTTTGGCTTCAAGAAGCAACCTTTGGCTTCTCTTTAGTAGAGCTTTGTAGGACCCTCTAGATACTAGTGCGCATAAGGCACAAAGAGAGTAGCATTACATTTTCACATAAAGTTTGCTTTAGTGATCCCTTAATCTTTTTAAGTTCATTTTAGTAGCTTCCAAATAATTATGCATGCTCAAAAAAATTCCCAACCAATATGAAATGCACATATAGGTTTCGAATTTTCATCTCAATCATCATCATATAACAATCTCAAACATGATCATCTTCCTTTCTCATTCATGAGCATGCATCATTTATTCATTCATAGATAGTGAGCATTCATAACTAATAATGTCACATTTACACCACCAATCTAATGCTTCAATTCGGTTTGATGTTGAAATCACACAAGGGACTTACATCACTCATCCTTCTAAGTTACCTTTCATCCTTTCCTTTTCTCAAATTTATATTTGTTCATCAAGATTTTACATCTTAGCATCTTAATCTAGGTGGCCGAATGGCACCTTTCAAGTTCTTTTCTCTTTGTGTTCTCTTTTGTTCAAGTCTTATGCATGTCCTAATTATTCTAAGTTCAAGTATTAAGAATTTACAAATCTTTTATAACTTCTTCACATTAAGGTATGTTATGATCAAATTACTTAGTGAACTTCTAACTTCAAGTTTAAGTCATATGCATCCTTCTTAATCATGCCTCTAATAAACCTTTGAAATATATTACCTTATGTTCTCCTTTGTACTACCTTAATAATTAGGTCTAATTGACTCTTATACTTTTAAAGTCTCTTTTATTCCAAACCAAATAATATCTAAGTAGAAATTAATTAATCTTCTAGGACAATTTATTCCTAAATGGACGAATGACCTACTTCCTCAAATTTCACCTTTCATACACCTTAATTATATTTTGCTTACATATTTAGGATCATTATTTCGGCCTAGTTAAGGATTGAAACTCATTCTTAGTTAATTTAAAACATGGTAGCTGAATTCCAACCTCCTAGACTTAGATTTCCATAATTTCCTTCTTCACCATAGGATCATTTGCCTAAAAAAATCAATAGGTCTCCTTACCCTCCTCAAAACTTTTTGATACTTTAATTTCATCCTATTTGCATAGAAATGGTTCTTAATTAATCCTAATTGGAAATTAAAACCTCCTTTAAGTTAATTCACTACTAAGTGGCCGAATGCCACTCTTTTAGGTTTAGGGTTTCCTTCTTCCTAACCCTAATTAACTTAAGTTGACCATTTCTTAACCCTAGTTGACCTTTACTTAAGGGCCAAGTTTAAATTTTAGAATTGACATATTATAAGGTAATATTAAGTATTTTTACCCAAAATTTAATGGCATGGCCGAATTTGACATTTATCGTTGCTTAAGTTATGGTAGATTTCCTAGTTACCCATTTTAAGCTTATTTGGAAATTTTATCACTTAGTAATTTTGAGATTTTTCCCTAAGCTTACCTAGGCCATATATTCTGAAACTTAATCTTTACAATAATGATTAAACCTCCAAATAAGTTATTTACTTTTTGAAAATACTTGATTTTTCCTTAATCACATTTTAAGCGCATTTTTTTTTGCCAAAATCTCTTTAGGGTGGCCGAATGCACTCCTAGAGGTTTTTAACTCATTTTTGTTTTGTTTAACTTTGTTTAAAGGTTGATTTAGTTCATTTAAAACCTTATTTCAGAGCTTTAGTTACTTAGAAAAATTTTTAACGAAACTAAAGCTTGCTTGTGAGTTGTGGCCGAAAGCCTTCCTTGGTTAGCTAAGGTAATTTCTTCAAATCTTCCATCTCACACCACCTTGGTTCAGTTGTGTTAGGCTTGTGCAGACTCTCTTGCCTCTAGTCCATGCTTATTTCATCCATGTTTTGATGCTTAAGTGCTGACCATGATGAGTCTAGGGTGCCATACAAGGATTTTAGCCACTTTTGGCTACAAATTACATCATTTGTTTGGTAGCTTTCTAACTAATGTCCAAAGGAAACCTTTGGAACTTATTACAAAACTTTATTCCACCTCTTAACATGCATACTCAGAGGTGCAGATCCAGCACAAAGGTCATAGCAAACTCATCGCATAAGAAAATCACAAGGTTAAAACTTAAGCATAAAAACAAGCATGAAAATAACAACATAGTATATTTTTTCCAAGCCACAAAGAGTGGATTTTCATGATCTACTCCAAGATCCAAAAATACTATTTAAAATAAGCTTCAAAAACCTTTCTCATGAGAGCATAAAACTGATCAAAGCTTCAAAAATAATTTTAAAACAAAACCCACCGATTAAATTTCTTCTAAGTGCCCTAGAAACACTTTTAACCGAACAAACTTTGTTTTTCTTTTCAAAAATCACTAAAAATTGGTGGGACTGATTTTGAACGGTTAAAATACAATTTTCAACTCTCACAAGTGAAAATAAAATAATACAAACAGATCTTGGAGAAAAGATGCATGAAAACAAACAAGCACACCATAAAAAGACAAGTTAAAAGCATAAAAAAGACAAGTAGAAAGATCCTACTTGTTGAAGACCTCCTTAGTGTTTTTTTGTGCTTTAAAGGCTGCCTTGGGTCCCCTTTGGTCTACTCTAGACGTGGAGAAAGGATGGTGGTGGGGCTTAAGTGTTTATAGCTTTAATATAGCTTAAGTCTTAAAGATGAAGACTTAGGCTTAAAGTGCAAGTTTTGGGTGTTTGGAGTTATAGCAAGCTTGGAGAGAATGCAGAGGATTTTGATGAGTTTCTAAGCTGAAAAATATGAATCAAATGGGGTCCCAAAGGTCCCAAAAAATTCGGACTCTTATGGGTCAAGTGGAATTAATTTTGTACTTAGGGGTATTTTGGTAATTTTGCCTAGATTTTTCCTATTTTTCAAAATAAATCAAAATTCAAGGAAGTATCCTTTTAGGCTTAGATTAGTGTTAATTAAGCTGATATTTTCTCTAATTATGATTAATTTAACCTAAGCATGCTTTACTTTTAATTAACCAAGGTTAGTTAATCTTAACCATGGTTAAAGTAACATTTTTACTATTCACTTTTGTCTTTTTGTGGAAGACTTGGTTGACTTCATTTTGGTGACTCACCACCACCTTTCCAGTTGTTGCATTTCGTGTACATGGGTGCGGGGCCCACTCTTGCCATGCTTATCACCTTATCTTGCCCTTCTAGCCTTCTCAGGGCGTTTTCGTAATTTTTCTGAGCATTGCCGGAAAATTTTCCAAATTATTCATTTGAAAATTCTAAGACTTTTTGGTTCGTTCCCATGTTAATCTAAGGTCGTTTGCTATTTTTATGGGAACTGAATAGCTTTGTGTAAAAAGTACAACTCCTAGGGGCATTTTGGTCATTTTCGGGGTTTTTGAAGGGCATTTTCGTCTCTTCTCAGGTTTCTAAATTTTTCTCACTACTTTTAACCATACATGATGTTTATAATCCCTCCAAGATGTCTTATACTTGTATTTCCATTTTTCTGGCTCATTATTTGAGCTGCCCAGGTGCAAGGGCATTTTCGTCATTTGCACCAAACTTCCTAATTTCTCTGCTCTTGGCTCCTAATTTCACCTAGTTTTATTCTAGAAACTATTTGTAGCCTCAAAAATTTATCATAGAAAAATTGGGATGTTACAAACTGCATTTGATATTATGGAAAGAATTAAAAGGAATAAAGCTGGAGAATGGGTCAACGACAAGGCAAAGAATGTTGTTGTATGTATATGTCAATTATAGTTTTATTTATACATTATTTTATTTTATTTATTCTAAACACGTATTTGTATTTGTACTTTGTAGGATGAATTTATTCGTCGTCGGGTTGACTCTCTTTGAAACGATATACATGTCTCTATTGATGGGGAACGTTCTGTAGCCTCTGACAATGCCATTTTTTTTATGTTGTTGGAGGATGGAACAACAAGGGACATGTATATGGCTTGGGTCAGTTGGGTGATGAGTTTTTGTCCTCATCCAGTAACTGTACCCAACCTAGTGTTAAGGCTGGAACAAACTATGACCACATTATCACCAACCTTAGTGAAGAGCTGCAACAAACAAAAATAGAGTTAACTCAGTCAAAGTCACATGTACAGATGCAGTCACAAGTTCTTCAACAAACAGTGAAGCATTTAGGATTATCATCTAGCTCTAATTTTATGAGCTCTAATGAGAATGAATCTACTAATGATGTTGCTCATGATCATGATGATGATGACACTCAACCTCCTAATCATCCACCTGTTTGATTTAGTTTCAAAGATTTTTATCTGTATTATTATTATGTATGGATTTTGTATAAACTTGCATTTAGGATTACACTTAAACTATGTTTGAACTGTTATTTATGGTAATTTATTTGTTTAATGATTTTTTATTTTATAATTTATAAGTTTATTAATAATGATTGTATATATATCCATATGATTAAGTTTTATTGTAATTAATTTTTATGTAAACTGTAAAAAAATTGAAAAAATTTTAATTAAATTAATTTTTGCAACCGAATTTGCTACTCCCTGTTTCGTGACAAATTTAAACACATATACCTTACCTTGTGTGCAACCAATTTAGCGACCGAATTTGCTGCCAAATTTGTGACCAATTTGGTCGCTAATCTTACTTTTTTTACGACCGACTACAATAATCGGTTGCTAATATTTTTGCGACTAGGGTTTTAGCCACCAATTAATATCGATCTCTAAATTAGTGACAAAAATATTTAACTACCGATTTAATAAAAATAGCAGCGAATATGTTCGCTAAATATCAATTTTGTTTGGAGGTAAAATGCATGGTGATTGCTTCTTTAATTTTCCTAACCCCTTCAATCCAATCTTCCCCCACCTTTAGGGCCTGCACCTGGTTACCTTGACATGAGCTCCAAGTGTGCAATGGAAAAAGCATTTATTATCATCCCAAAGCGAACCAAAGTTGGCTTAACTTCTGATGCAGTAGAGACTCTTACTGAGACCAACCGTTGAAGTTTGTTTTGTAAATTCCGACGCTCGTCTATCGGTTGTTCAATGCAACCATACTGTTCAATAATAAGTTTCATGGAGAAGAGTTTCGGTTTTGTTCTATGCCAAGTTTGTGTCAATGTTCCCATACACGTCCTTGTTCCATTGCTTTAGACGATTCGCGGCCAACCTTGAGGCTGGTAGGTGCTCCATACTGAGGTGATGAGTATGTCAAATTCAGGGTGATAGAGCCAAAAATTGTGAAAGATAATGGGTTTTGAACCCCAATCAAGGTGAGGAGCTCCTTTTCGAATCACAGGACAGTGGTCTGATACATCTCGATTCATAATCCACTAAATAGATGCCCCGAAGAACGCTACTCAATCCTCGAATAGTATAATCGAGTGAAGCCTACTCAAAACTTTCCTGTTTGGTTGCATCTAACTGAAACGACATCCCAATAGTTGTGGCTCTTCAAGCCCTATTACCGAATGTGGTGAGCTTCATTGGTTGAATGCACATTTCCCTTCCTCTCAGCAAATGTTTTCCTGTCACGTGATTCCGTTACTATTGATTGCGATATAATTAATTGCAATTAATAATGTCTCTGACAGAAATAGTATGGAAGGTGAGGGGGAAAACAGTTTGTGCATTTCTCTGCGGACTTCTTTTGTCATCAATGTGTTGACCGAATGGACAAATGATGAGTGGGGTCCCCACTGGGTGCGTTGGCAGTTATGGGGACTCTGTAGGAGATGATGTAAATTCTTTTTGGTCAATGGCTACTGCAAAAATTGGTATGGGGAATGGACTTATAGCCACGTCAGATTGGTCTGCGCTTTGGCAATTCTCCCATGCTTTGCGGATCATGCCGCAATAGTGTAACCATCTCATGGTTGTGGAATCGCGGAGGAAGTTTCGATGAGGGCTGAAATGAATGAGAACTTTGTACATTTGGTGTTCAAATTTGTGGATGCCAAAAAGGTTGAGCTGTGCCAAAGTTACCCATTGTTTTTAAAAATAATCTCAAGTTCGACAAAGATTCTATCCATTATCTCATCCTTGTCTTTTGTACTCTGCTAGAAGATTTCTTGAATTCCTTACAATTCATAAGTTCCAAACCATTGAAAAGCAAATCAGCATTCACTTTGGTTTCTTACTTCTTCCACTACTAATTAACCCTCTACATCAATTGGTAGAGATTCTTGAATCCTTGTCCATTTAAGGCATTCTAACCATATGTCTATTGTCCTTGTGCACTCAAGCGGCAAGTGAAAGGTCATTTCATTATGCTATTTACATCTTCTTGGATAAATATTTTCTTATGCTCTAATGCATTGCCTAATCCCTTATTTGTCAATATCTACTTTTTAAATTAATATTGTTATCAAATTTAAATACAACCACATTAGTGATTAAGACTAATTAATACTTAAATAGTTTCTTTCCCTTTTTAGTTTACATTAATTGATTTTGATTCTTATACTCTAGAAGCTTTACTTTTAATTTTTATATTAATCCTAAACTTTTTATTTCATTCTTTACAAAATACTTATCCTTCACAAACAAGTCATTATAATGTATAAAACATCATAGAAATTAAAAACAAAATGAAAATTATGGAGCTCAAAACATAAAATTGTAACTTATAAGGATTAAAATTAAAACTAAATTTTAAAACATAAAGAAAAAAACAAAATTAAAATGTAAAATGTTGAGACTAAAAGTGAAGTTAAATTAAAACTTAACTATGAATAAAATTGTATTTCCTTCACAATTTTACAAAAACACATAAAATAGATAAAATATGTCATTTCTATATGTATTATATAAACAAATCGTGATGTGTTTGAAAATTTTATACACATCTAATTTATGAACCTTCCTAACAAAATAAACATTGAAATAAAATAAAAAAAGGTGAATAACAATACACATTAAAAGACTGTTTATCTCTAAAAATTGAAAATAAATCAAATAAGTAAAATGGGTTTGCTTATTAAACAATAAAAAATTTAATATTTTTATTGTCCTTTCATTGTAGTCCAGCGTGTACATTAGGCTTTTAAATATCATGAATTTTGCTTATGACATCTGATGAAACTTGTCATTATGAATAAATTATTTTAATCAAAATAAAAAAAGAATCTTATACAAGATGGTTATAATTAAATTAAATTGTTTATCCTTTTAATTTATTTATATAAAATTTTGTGAGGTATATGTGAGTTTCTCTTGGTTTAAAATTTTATATGAAATTTATTATTAGAAAAATTGTAATTAATTCAAATCCTCAATAAGAAATAACCAGTAAGATGAACGGAGTAGGTTGTTCTTTCGGTTATATTGTTGTGTACTTGTAGAGTACTAACACGCAAAGGAATTGCAGAAAGTGTAAAACAAAAATATAGTTTTAAATAACGATATATACTCCGTTAATACATAAGAAAATAACGACAAACAAATTAATGTTATCGACTTAATATAGGGGATAACTTATAGGTAGTTATGAACGACTCCCCAAACCTTCTCAATACAACAACGTCCTAAAATTTTGGAAGCAAAAACTAACTGTGAATTATGGAAATGGTATAAATAATTCTCATTTCTAATTTATCAATCACTTCCATTATTCCATTCACGTTTAGAACACTGACATAGTGAGAAGTTGAGAAAATATGGAAAAAAGAACCTCAAGTACTAACACATTGAAAAAGAAAGCTCTATCTGTTCTCTCTATGCCTCATTCATTTCTCAAATCCAATGACTTGGCTCTGGTTTCTGTAGAACTCGATCTAGATTTTAATGTCAAATGTCAAATCCATAATGAAAAAGAAGAAAATGTTTATGAAAAAGAAGATTTTAGTTTTGCATGCATTGAACCTCAAGGAACACTTGTGTCCGCAGATGAGATATTTGACAATGGGAAGATCAGACCAACCTACCCTATTATCAAGCGCTCTTTTGTTTTCGCCACTGCAAACGACAATGACACCTTAACTCTACAACCACCATTGAAGAAGGTGTTTGTTAAGCAAGTCAACAATTTTACCTTACAATCAAAAGGAGTAAACAATGTCAATGAGAAATTAGAAAATACAATGATGGTGGAAATGAAGGCTTCAAATGAAAAGTGCAAAAAGAGCAACTCCACAGGATTCTCAAAGATATGGAGATTTCGACAAAACACGAAACTTCGAAGCAATAGTGATGGAAAAGATACTTTTGTTTTCTTGAATCCTTCGATGCCCATGAAGTCCAACCAGGCAAAGGAGGAAAATGTTGTTTTAAAGAAAGAAATGGATAATAAATTCAAAAAAAGTATGTCGGCTCACGAGAAACATTACGTGATGAATAGGAAGAGGAAGGAAAGCGTTAAACGAAAATCTTTCTTGCCTTACAAAAAGGATTTGATTGGATTCTTTGCCAACGTGAATGGATTCAGTAGGAACCTTCATCCTTTATAATATCCTCATCCGAATTTTTCTTAATTAATTTTGAGTTATTTTATCTGATAATGATAAAATAATTCTTTCTTGGGTAGATATTCTACGCTTTGTATATAGTAGAATCTAAGTTATTTAGTGGTTACAGGAAAAAAAAATTGGGAGTTTTTTTTTCTCTTGATTAGGAACAAGAGTTTGTAATTCCCTAAATCATAATGAAATGGTGTGTTTCAGTTACATCCTTTTAGTTGCCTAAATACCTAATCAATGCACAAATTAGGTAAGGTTTACGTGATTTGGCATCGCAACTTTCTCAATTTATTTGAATAAGAAAAATTAGTGAGTGAACATATCATTTTGTCCAAAAATATGTAATTTGAACAAAAGGACAAAAATAATATCTTCAAATACTAACATAAAAAATGGTAAATGTTTGTTTATTTTTTATAATAAATCACAATTCAATCCGTTTATGCAAATATTTTAGCTCATTTAATTCGCACATTTATAAATATATAAGATGTTTTGCTGAAAGAATTGATATGCACTTAATGCCTTAGTATATTCTAACAATTTCTTAATGGTTTTTTAAGAGGGATTCTTCCACTAAAAGAATTTAAATATTAATGGCATATGTGTGTTTACTCATTATATATATTATCGGCCGGAAAAAGTATGATTTTATAACAAGATCATTTTATAATAAGATTTTATATTAATTATTTAAAAATTAATGTAAAAAAAATTAATGATATTTCTATAAATAAAATTAATATATTCTACATCAATTTTAAAAATAATTGATGTAAAAAAGATTTATTACATTTGTTGTCATACAACTAATGTAAAAATATTTTTTATATCGGTTACTATTTTAACTATATAAAAAGTAAAGATTTTATTTTGGTTGTTTGGTTTAACTGATATAAAAATCTTGTTTACATCTATTATTTTAACAGATGATAAAAAAGTATAATTATAAATTTAGATTTTTATCTTTTTTATGACATTCTAGTTTTTGTGTTTTCATATTTTTGTTCTGCAATCACTTTTCTTCGTTCTTCCAAAGGAATGGTGTGGTTAAGTAAGTTTTAATGTTGTTTTTCTTCTTCAAAACTCATTGAACTGCTCTCTTCATTTTTGGAAAATATTTTTGTTCTCCATTGTTGTGTTTTTTGTCTAAATCAAAAATAGAGATAAACATGTACTTTTTTATTCTTTTTGATTTTTGAATTCATCATTATCGTAGTTGAGTATTTTGTGTGCCCTAATTTAGTGTTTATGGTATTCCTGCACCATGCATTCACTATTTCTGTTCACCATTGTTTCATTTTTTGTCCTAATAAAAAACAAAGCTAAACATGCATTTTTTTCATCTTTTTGGTTACTAGTTGTTGTATTTAATCTACAAAAAAGGAAATGAATTCCTTGAATGCATTGTCCAAATGATGTAAAAAATATGTTGTTATGTTACAAAAATTGTTATTATTTCAAGTTGTATGTATATGTAGATAAGAATTCCAATCATGTATAGCAAGTTTATCAAATCAAATAGAAATACCTGCACTAGTAAAACAAATGCCTAAGAATCTATGTTTTTATTTTTCTTAGTTCATTAGTAATGAACACCCAATCATAGACTTATGATCAATGTTTGAATGATAAATAATGATAACTAATAAACTTTCAAAATAAATTAATGATTATGATGAAAACTTTATAAATAAATTAGTGTTTGTTCATTTTTTTAAGTATTTATCTTCTATTTCTACCTTAAATGATCTAATTTATATGGTATTAAAAAGCATCCATTGCAAACTCTAACAAGAGGAAAATGAACTTATTGATAAGAATACCCAACCATAAATTAGGATATATAGATGTGTGTGTGGGTTATTGAAGGATGTTTCTCCATATGAGGAATATCAGTTCTTTTATGATGATATATGGCAAAGATTTGTTCGAAGTAGATAGGATCCTACCTTTCTTGTAGTTAGTTTATCTTAATTTTTATATCATATTATTTCACTTTACAAATAGTATTTTTTAATTAAATTGACATATCAAAATAAGAGAGAAAAATAAAGGAACAAGAAATTGTTGCAAATAACTTCTATCCCCACATATTATCTCATGAGGGATATAAGTTGCTGAAGGAAGGATTTTGTAGTAAAAGCAGAGAGAATGGCAAGTTGCGAGAAGAAATTAGGCAAAAACCTAAAAAGGAGTTTAGATAGGAGTTTCCATCCTTAGGACTTTCCCAAAAAAACACACAAGTTTCACTAGATTCTTCCTCTAAAGGTGTGAGCACAAAGGGAAGTAACGTAGTGGAGGGTGCAAAACCACCAGAAGAGGAACTTCTATAGATCCCAGACGTCCATGAGTTCTATGTAGAGAATCCTCTCTGTGTAGTTGTTGTTGGAAAAATATACAATTTGGAAAATTGATGATGATAAAGTAAGGATGATAGTTAAACAAGTTAAAGATGAAAATGCTCTTATCCTTGTGCTTACTAAGGAGGTTCAAACAGTACGAGAGGCCCCAGTAATTTGATTTTGTGGTCAAAAAGACTTGTGCAATGGATTAAAGCTAAGGTATTAATTTTTCATTCTATATTACTACTACATTTAAATATCATGGTTACCAATGCTTATGGTATATTGTTTTGGAATTTGAGATTGCTGCAAAAGAAGATGTTCCACCCAAGCTAAAGGAACCCGAGCTTGATCCGGTCGCATGTGTCTTTGCAATTTCCTTAAGCTTAGGAAATCATCATTTTGTAATTTATCTTAGAAGCAGATGTTATAGGCAAACTCACTTCAATCCCCTTCTATAACTCTAAGAAGGATATTATGGAGCTCCGAGTGGGTAATGATTTACTATGCATATCCATGATAGAACTATGGATGATGTAAGTATATTTCTAAACCTATATTACTTTAACTAGGTATCAAACTTACATTTATTTAAATTATTTAGGTATATCCATCACCTTTTCATCCAAAGAGAGAGAGAGACCATATTCATGGATCATTAACCCTAACATATCCAAAAAACTAGAAATAAGTCTGTGAAGATACAAGCATACATTAAAATTAAGCTACATGCAAAGAAATAGCGTTACTTGATCCCATATTTCACTTGTAAGTTAAAATGTACAAGTGATTTTTATTTAAAATACAAGTGAAATATTTTCACTCGTTCTTAAACAAATTTTGTAGGTCTTATCGGAAACTAATCATTATTTATCCTACTCAGAATGTTGTTGTCTTTTTATACTTTACGTAAAATAAACGAAAGAAATAAAACAACAAGCATATTGATTTGTAAGTTTATGTAATTTGGTCTATGATATGTCTTTATATAATAAGGATCTTCCTCATTAATTATTTTATTTATCATAGAGCATTGAATGCATGCAATCTACTAAAAGGAAAACATTCTATAGTTATTAAAAAATCCATATGGATTGTTCCATGTGTAAATACTTTAATGTAAAAATCTATTTGTTTAATTTTTTATTTTATTATATTATATCATAGTTCTATTAATTTTTTCCAATTTTTTTGTAGTGTCGAAGAGAAGTTGGAGCAACGGGGCATAAATACTATGTTATGAATCATATGTTTAACATTGTCTTTGTAGGCATTGTTGATTCATGGGTATAGGTAATTCTAGTTCTTATATCTTAATAATTATATATATATATATATATATATATATATATATTCATCTTTAATTACTAAAATGATATTAATTCTTAAATTTAACTATGTAGAAATTCAATAATCCAACTCATCTATTTGAATAGCAGACTGATGATATACAAAGATGATGGGTTACATATTTGTTGGAGGTAATAAATATGTAACTTATATGTATAAAAAATTATATGTAATTAAATATTAGATATTTTTTTATCCTTTTTAAATTATAATTATGAAATTTGGTTAGATATATATATATATATATATATATATCAAATGTTTTTATATAGGTTTTGATTTTTATCTTATACCAAATTTAAACTTATTTTAAAAAAATTATACTTTTATGTCAATTTTAATAATAAATGATGTAAAAAGTTTGATTCTCCTAGATATAAAAATTCAAAAGTAACATATTTTAAACATTCTTTTTATCACCTATGTATATTTGATTTGTTGGTGTCACTATAAAAAATACGGTATTTCTAACAATTAAAAATAAAGTTTATGGCGATTAAAAACTGCCACAAAAATTAATATCCACAAAAAATTAAACGTATTTACTGGTGGTTGTAAATTGCCACAATGTTTTTAAAATTAATAAAAAAATATATTTACTAGTGATTAATAAGAAATTGAGCTAAACATTTGGTTCAAGTATTTGTGTGCATCCATATGTGTTTAATTGTCAAGCGTGTTCAAGCATGTTAAACTTGAAAAAGAAAATAATTCTAGCATCAAATTTTTACTTTTATTTTGAACTATTAGACAATAAATGAATGAAAAGTGAAATTGACCTTTTCAAAAGAGCTAGCAGTTCCACCAACATAGTTTAAACATATAAAACGAATCCATACACATACATATGATCTTAAATGGTTAAAAGCACATTCTAATTAATAGACATCTACTACAAAATTGCAATAATCATAATATAGTAGTTGCTTATATAGTTTAAGAGGTTCAATTCAAACTCACCTTTGTCTTCCATATACACCATTCAAATCACTTTCTTTCGAGATTTCTTGTTCAAGTCTAAAAATTCAGTAGCACAACACAATTAAGTTTTTCATAACACAATTCAGATTAAGAGAGGAACTTGGATTAAAGACATATTATAATCATTTTCAGTGTCTTGAAAACCAAAATAAGAATAATATGGCTAATCATTTTTCACAAGTTCATAAACTATATAAAAAATTAAATATATGTTGTTGATGGAGCAGATGATAATCTGGTTGAGAAAAGTATACAACATGAAATGATAAACAAAGAGAAAAATTTTGAATATAGACAAAAGATTAGGATTGAAAATATCAACCCCTTAGCATATACTCGGCTGTTTCAAAGAAGAAATTATCAATCATAAATCATAAAATTTGTAGAAGCAAGATGAGAATATGCAGGAAAACAAGAAAAAGAGAGAAAATATTCAATGAGGATAAGATAAAAAAGAACAAATAGAAAGGAAAGAGGAAATTGTTGCAATAGGATTGTACTATAAAGCTGCTTTAACCATGGAAAACACCATAATTCCCTTTCTAGCTAGCTACTTTAACTGAAGCCAATGAGAAAAAAATAATAAAGAAAAAGGTGGCTGCTTCAATCACACATATAGTACCTCTAAGTTTTCTAATTTAAGAAATACATGTATATAAGTGGTTTATGAGAGACAAAGAGAGATAGAGAGAAAAAAAAGCAGAGAAATAAGAAAGAAAAAAAATCCCGTTGTTTGTTTTTTAACTAATGCTCAAAGTCCATCCTTTCTCCTCTCTGCTATCCTACTAGTATTACACCTTTCTTTTGAACCTTGACTACAAAAGCAAAAGGATACACAAAAGAGCCACATAGTTGTTACTAATCAAGGATCCCCTTCAAAAGAATAGCAACCCAACCATTTGCATAACACTCTTTTTTTATTTTTTATATATAAATATATGATATAATATAACTAGGAAAAAAATATCTCCCAAAGAAACACAAAAATATACTTAATAAATTATAATTATATGGACTTATAAGAAAAGTATCAAGCTACTTGTTCAAGCGGTTGTTAAAAAATCAAAAGCATTATTAATCAGTAAAAGTTTAAATTAAAATAAAAATTCTAACATTAGTATGTCGTAACCCATTTTACAATTTATATTGAGAGTAAGAGTGAAAATATTTACAATGATGATAGGTAAGAAGAAATATGTAAATAGATAAGTTAAGAAGATAATTATTATACAATGTTGAATTAAAAGTTTGAGACTTTATATTAATAATATTTTTGAGAAGACATAGATTCCATTAGATTCTAGGTATCCTTCCTGTAGTTGCATCATCATGAAAACCTTGAGATTTACCTGACTCTAAGAAAAATGGAGTTCAAAATATAGAGTTATTTTGGACAAACTCATTAATATTTACTATACTTTTAGTTAATTACTCATGAAAGAAAGATGTTCAATGATGAGATTCGCATTGACATTGGTGGCGGAAGTCAAATGAAAGGAACAAATAAAGCAAATGGAAAAACCTTGGGCTATTTCCATATGAACTTTTTTAATAAGCAAAGATTTTACTAACCAAAAGAGAGAATAGGAGGTACTCATAACTACATTATACAAAAGTATATATGGCGTTAGCAAGGCTCATCATCTAATTAGGGAAGAAAATTTTGGACGTTTTCCTACCCTATGGTTCACCCACATCCAAGTTGACATAACAATAGAGTTGAAGACATCTGCAATGTTCCACTTACTATTATTAGATATAATGTTATTTGTATTCAACCAAATCATCCATGATACTCCATTCCAGATGATCATCCCAAGTTGTTGTAATTTTATCGTCTTCCACAATTTCCTTAAGCTAAGATATATCTTTTCCAAGTCATGGGGAGTGAGAAAGGACTCTCTAGCTAGCTATAGATGCAGCACCATAGGTCATGCACCTGGGCATAATGGAGAAAGAGATGTTGATTGGTTTCTATACTCCTGTTCCAGATTGGGAACTCAATTGGGACAGAAATTCCATGTTAGGGTAGATTGGATCTGCAAGGAAGGCGGTCTAGAAAAAGCCTCCGTGAGAAACCTAACACTTTTGTGGGCATTGGGCCCGTCCAGAACTTGTCAAACATGTGTTCAAGATCATCTATGTTGGGTGTTTCGATTGGGTAATGTTCTATGAGGATGGAGTAGCTCGATTTTGTTATGTATTTACTTGATAGGTTTTTCACCCATATCCATGTGTCCTTTGCGTTAGCATCTAACTTTACCCAAGCAAGGTTGCACTTAAGTTCATCAAGAAGATCATTTTTCCATAGGAAAAAAACTGTCCCAACATGAATATAAATTGATTGTGGAGCTATCATACAATGAGTTTATCAGCTGGTGTTTATTCTAGAAAGTACCATGAAGTTGACGGAACTGTTCTTGTAGGGATTTCATTTTGGGCTAAGGATCCTCCTAGAAATACATCATGACCATTGCCTATTTTCATTTTAATTTTTTCCTTGAACCAATTCACATCTGGGATGAGATTTATGAGGTGTATGTCTCTCCACCATTTGTAGTTTGTGTTTTGTCTATATAGTCTTGCGATGTAGATCATATAGCCATATAATGCACGAAGGAGTACCAGCCTTATGGATTTGACCGAGTTCCTAAGTCTCCATCTCCAGTTTGTTTGTAAAGCCTCATTGAAGAGGTAAACATCCTTCACTCCTTATCCTCCATGGGATTTTGGACAGAAGACTAAGTCCTCTCGGACCCAAGCAATCTTTTTTACTTCATGAGAGTCTCCCCACAAGAAATGACGTTTTAGACTGGTTATCTTATGAGCCACCTTAATGGAGAACATATATACTAAAAGAGAAGATAGCACAGTTTAGTAGTCTAATATGACCCCTATAGGAGAGAAACTTTCCCTTCCATGCTTCAAGCTTGGACCTCAGCTTTCACAGCAAACTAACCCATGTAGTTAGGCTATGAGGGTTTGCCCTGATAGGGATACCTAAATACCGAAACAGGAGTGCGCCCGTGTTACAATGGAGGAAAAGAGATGTTTGTTGCATGAAGTGGTTGGCGATATTGATCCCAAAAATTAAGCTCTTGTGGAATTTAACTTTTAGGCATGACATTAACTCAAAAAACACTGTAGTATGGACTTGATGGTAAACAGATTATCCATAGTGGGTTTGATGATAAAAATAGTATCATCTGCATAGTGTAAGAGAGGGATTGGAATTTTGGGTTCTCCTAAGGAATACTCAGGGAGAAGGTTATTTTCTTGGGTCGCGTGCACTAAACCACGGATTGCATGAGCCACCACAAGATACATGAACAAGGATTGGCAAGATTGGGACCGTCTTTAGGCATGTGAGATTATCTCGTTTAAGATCACTACTCCTTCTACAATATATCAGCTAGAATGAAGGCTAAATGTGCCACATTGATCACTTCTTGTAGGATAATTTTCAAAGGGAGGCCAAAGCCTTTGAGATAAGCTTATACAAGCAACCTTGGAATGCAGTAAGGTGAAATTCAGACAAATGTTAAGGGCTAGAAACCTTCGTTGTCAGGGTGAGGAAGAAGGACGTTAGGCTATGAGGGAGTTTGGCATTCCCCTTAAACTCTCTGAACATACGGTTAACTTTGAGTTTCATCAAATGCTAGAACATTTTTATAAAGCTAAAGTTGAAACCATTGGGACCTGGACTTTTATCCTCATTCATGGAGTGAGAGTGGCATTGACTTCCTCAAACATGAATAGGGTCACGAGACATTGGTACAAGGACTTCGAAAGTTATGGAAGGTGATGTTATCAGACCTAATTCTTGGATTGATGTGGAAGTTGTACTGGGAGGTAAAATGCATGGTGATTAGTTCTTTAATCCCCCTAGCCCTTCAATCCAATCTTCCCCCGCCTTTAGGGCCTACAGTTTGTTACCTTAACATCAAGCTCAAAGTTTGGCATGGAAGAAGCGTGTATGATCATCCCGAAAGACGACCCAAAGCTGCCTTAACTTTTGATGCGATAAAGACTCTTACTGGGAGACATGTTGTTCAAGTTCATTTTGTAAATCCTGATTCTCCTTTACCAGTTGTTCAGTGCAACCATACTATTCAATAATAAGCTCCATGGAGAAGAGTTTCTGTTTTGTTTATGCCAAGTCTGTGTCAATGTTCCCATACACGTCCCTGTTCCATTGCTTTAGGCGATTCGCGGCCCAACCTTGAGGCTGGTAGGTGCTCCATGCTAAGGTGATGAGTATGTCAAATTCAGGGTGATAAAGCCAAAAATTGTGAAAGATAAAGGGTTTTGAACCCCCAATCAAGGTGAACTCCTTTCAAAATCATAGAAATAGAGGTTTGGTACATCTCAATCCATAATCCACAAAGAGATGCCTTGAAGAATGCTACCTAATCCTCCAATAGTATAATTTAGTCAAGCCTACTCAAAAGTTTCCTGTCTTGTCCAATATAACTGAAACAACGGCCCAATCGTTGTGGCTCTTCAAGCCCTATTGTTAAAAATGAAATTCTTGAAAGATTCCTACTCCCATTGGCTTTTTGTTTGAGCACTCCTGGTTTGGTCCTTTGGACTCCGATTAGAGTTAAAATCCCCCAACACACACCATATCTCCCCTCTTAAGTTTGTCTAAATGTTGATGATTCCCTCCCATAACGGAGGCAAACACCCGTGTAGTTGGGCCCTTTGAAGTCGAAAACCATTTGCCCTTTTGAGGCGGTTCACATATTTAAAAGGTTTTTCGACCTTCCAAAGGAAGGAGAGTATATCTAGCCCACATCATCTGTGCCCGAGTATTGTCGATTGATTCAAGATTAATTTCTTGTATAATGGGGAAATCACATTTTGTTCATAAGACACGTATATTGTATGTGGTGAGCTTCATTGGTTGAATGTACATTTCCTTTCCTCCCAGCAAATGTTTGCTTGTCACGTGATTCTATTACTATTAATTGTGATATAATTATATTTTTGTCTCCTTATATGTTCACCCCCAACCTTCCCTTCTATCCTAAGGTTAAAAGTTTGGTAGCTAGGGTGCGTTCCACTTCTTGCAAGAAATGGTTATTGCAATTAACAATGTCTCTGACAAAAATAGTATTAGAGGTGAGGGGGAAAATAGATTGTGCATTTCTCTGCGGACTTATTTTTCCATCAATGTGTTGGTCAATTTGATGAATGGTAGGGGCATTGGCATTTTGGGAGTATAGTACCCATTATGGGGACTCTGTAGAGGAATATAGGTCTAATCTGAAAGCCTGAAAGCACTAGTTGGTTAATGCGGGTCAAACACGATTCATTTTGAGTGAATTGAACAGGTCCAAATGGGTTTATATGGTCGGGTGTGGATTTTATTATTCATTTCATCAATAATTGAACCCGATCGAATAATCAACTTATACAAATACATTTTAAAAGTGAGTCTTTTAGTTCCTCGACATATATGGCGTAGACCTGAACCTTCAGAAGTATGAGAAGTGCTAAATAAGAAACCCAAGGTTACACACTCACTCTCACGTTCTTAGCTTTTTTTTCTCACTTCTACTTTCTAGTTAACCCTTATCACTTAAGTCAACTTGTCTTCCATTTTCCAGGTCAAACTAGTATTCTTATATATCCTAATTTGTGATGTCTCTTGTTGATTTATTTTTTTCTATTTTTTTATTATATATGATTGTTTTTGTTTATTCTTCACTTCTATATTGTTTATGCATCAATGTCTTCGTCTTGGTTGGTCATGTTGGTTTGAATACACTACCACTTTCCTATTGTTCACTCAATTGTTGCCGTCATTTTCGGGTAAGAACCTCACTGTCATTGGTTATCTCTATTTTGTTTTGTGTATTTTGTTTTACTTGCTTGAAATGTTCCTTATTTTTTATTTGTTTAGGATTTCGATATCATTTTTAGAGCTTGATATTTTTGTATTTCCTTTCCAGCGACATTAATGTATCAGACAAGAACATTTTCTATTCATTCACCGATTTTCTGATTTGAAATTTATTAAGAATGAACTCATTGTTGTATAGACTAATAACATATATTTGTGTGTTCAAGTATAAATTCCTTTTACCCCAATAAATACGACAAGACTCTATAGTAGTTTTGAAAATGATTTCAATAGAAATATTGTAATATTGACAAAGATACATTGATTGTGTTTGGGTCTTGAAAGATACATTGATTCACTATTTTCTTTCTTTTAGCTACAAATGAAGGTGAGGGGAAATTGATAATTTGGCATCATGTAGTATTGATGATGCTTTGCTTTCTCCTAAGTCTAAAGAGTTATAACTTAAAGAAGCAAGTCAGCAACATTTAGAACTATTGGTTTATAGCGGAAAAATAAAATAGGAAAAGTTAAAGGATAGGATATTGAAGTTTTGAGGAGAAGGAAATATGGGAATTACTTGCTTGTTTGTTCAATGAGAAACATTACATTTATAGTAGGAAAAAAAAAACCAAATTTACTTGCTCCTAAAGTCTAGGAACTAATTACTTACTTATAAAGTTTAGGAACCACTAACTTACTCCTAAAGTTTAGGAACTATTTACTTGCTCACAAAGTCTAGCAAGTACTTACTTGCTCCCAAAGTATATGAGTTTACTAATTTATTAAATTGAAATTAAACAAAACTAAAGACAGTTACAAAAGCATATATTTAACACTCCTCCTTGCTTTTGGAATTGCAAACACTGATTTTTTGCCTTAAAAGTTCAAATCTACTAACAAGAAGTTGTTTTATAAATAAGTTAGCTAACTAATCTTCAGAGCAAACACTGATTTTTTGCCTTAAAAGTTCAAATATACTAACAAGAAGTTGTTTTGTAAATAAGTTAGCTAACTAATCTTCAGATCTGCAACAAACTAAGTTTACTTCTCCATTTTGCTGCATTTCTCTTAAAACATAGAGCTTGATGTTGAAATGTTTAGTCTTTCCATGACACACTGGATCATTTGCAATTGCAATTGTTGCCTGGTTGTCAATAAAAATAATAATTTCATTCTTCTGCTGCATGTGTAAATCATATAAGACTTTCTTCAACCATAATGCTTGATTTGCAGTTGATGTTGTTGCTATAAATTTAGCTTCTACAGTAGATTGAACCACAATCTCTTGCTTCTTTGTGCACCGTGAAAAAACTCCTGAGCCCAAGCTAAAACAATAACCTGAAGTACTCTTCATGTCATCAATGGACCCAGCCCAATCACTATCATAAAATTCATAGAATTTAAGTTCTTGACACTTCTCAAATTTGAAACCATAATCAATAGTGCCTTTGATGTACCTCAATATTCTTTTTGCTGCTCTTAAGTGTATCACACTAGCACAATGTATAAATCGAGATAAGAGACTTATAGAAAATAGAATGTCTAGCCTTGTTGCAGTGAGATACACTAGACATCCAATCAAGCTTCTATAATATCTTTCATCAACTTTATCAACACCATCTTGCTTAGTTAACTTCTCCTTTTGATTCATTGGTGTGCTAACTACTTTGCACTCCTCCATTTGGAATTTCTTTAATATTTCCTTTGCATACTTCCTTTGACAAATAAACACTTCATTTTTACTTTGTTTGATTTCAATTCCAAGGAAATAAGTTATGAGACCAAGATTTGTCATCTCAAAAGCCTACAGAATTTCTTGTTTGAACTCCTCGATCAAGCTTGTATCATCTCCGATCACTAAAAGATCATCAACATAGAGGGAAACTATGAGAATGTTATTTCCCTTATGTTTCATATAAAGAGTGGACTCAGATAAGCTTCTTGCAAAGCCTATGCTCAATAGGTGATCATTTATCCGACTGTACCATGCTCTTGGTGCTTGTTTAAGGCCATAGAGTGCCTTTCTGAGAAGATAAACTTTATCTTCTTCACCTTGTTTCACAAATCCCTCAGGATGCTCCACATATATTTCTTCTTGTGGAAATTCATTTAAAAAGGATGATTTAACATTTAGTTGGAATATTTTCCAACCCTTATGCGCAGCTATTGTTAGCACCAAACTAATTGTATCTAATCTGGAGACGGCAGAAAAAGTATTAGAACAATCAACACCAAAAATTTGTGCATATCCTTTAACTACAAGTCTGGTCTTGTATTTGTTGATTGAGGAATCTGCATTGAGCTTTGTTCTGGAAACCCATTTAACTCCAATGACTTTTCTATCTTCAGGCCTATCAACCAGCTCCCAAATCTTGTTTTTTTGTATCATAATCATCTCCTCCTTCATTGCATTCTCCCATTTTGGATCCTTTAGTGCATCCTCACAGCTCACATATTGCTATATTACATCTTTGATAGATGTCTGACAATAGCCTTGTGCCTCTAATTGAAGGATCATCTTCTAATTTATCTTGCAACAGCTCTGTTGTTTTCTTCTCAAGTTGATTTCTGTCAACATTGTGAAGGGATGAAGTTGTTATTTGTGAGTTCTTCCACTTCTGTTGTTGATCCGCGTTAAAATGGACATCTCTAGTGATAGTCATTTTTCGGTTTGAGGATGATACACTTTATAGGCTTTTGAAACTGAGTTGTAGCCCACAAAGATACCCGGAATTGCTTTTTTGTCGAGTTTGTCATGCTTAACCTATGGCACATGTATAAAACAAACACAACCAAACACTTTAAGAAAGGTTAGTGAAGGCTTAAATCCATACCAAGTCTCAAATGGAGTTGTATCTTTCAACGCTTCGGTTGGAAGTCAATTTTGCAAGAAGACTACTGTATTAGATGCCTTTACCCAAAATGTTTTAGGCAACTCCTTCTCATGCAACATACATCTAGCCATTTCCATCACCGATCTGTTTCTCTTTTCACTAACCCCATTTTGCTACAGGGTGTAAGGAGTTGTGAGTTGATGTTCAATGCCAGCATCTTCACAAAATAGATTAAATTGTGTAGAGGTGTATTCCTTCCCGTTGTCAGATCTTAGGAATTGAATGTTGCAGCCACTTTGAATCTCAACCATTTTCTTGAACTTCATAAATACTCCAGCCACTTTATGCTTGAACTTCAAGAAAAAAATCCAGCACATTCTTGTATAATCATCTATGAAAAGGATGAAGCAAAGACTACCTTGTAACGATGGTGTTCTTTGAGGTCCTGCCACATTTGTGTGAACTAGTTGCAATTTTTGAAAGGCTCTCCAAGATGATTTTGGGAATAGCTTTCGATTTTTCTTACCAAATTGACAAGCATTAAAATTTGGCAAATGATCAAAAAATACCAGTTGACCTTTTGCCATATCTTTCTTCTCCATGTTCAACATTCTTTGAAGATGACAATGACCAAGTCTCTTATGCCAAAGTTCTGTGGGACTAACTTGAGTATAATAGGCTATCTGTTCCACCTCTGTTGGATCAGATGCGAAGCTTTTACCTCTCATCTTAATCCTTAGAATCTCCCGACCAGCAATGTCATAGATAAGGTAGTTTTGATCTTGAAAGGATACTTTAAATCCTTTTTCAATCAGTTGACCTACACTTAGCAAGTTTTGGTCAATGTCAGGAACATAAAGAACGTCTGAGATTGTTTTTGTACCTGAACCTGTTGAAATTACAATGATTCCTTTTCCCTTTGCAGAGATGTAGCCACCATTCCCTATTCTGATCTTAGAGACTTTGGTGGGATCCAAGTCCTTGAATAGAGTCTTATCATATATCATGTGGTTTGTACAACCACTATCAATAAGTTTGCATTATGAACTACTCCTTGTTGAAGAAATTATTGCAGCAAGTATATGATCTTCATCTTGCTCAACAACTTGGGCATTGGCTTCATGTTGTTGGAATTTGTTTCTACAGATCACTGCTTCATGTCCAAGCTGATTGCATTTACTGCATTTGGCGTCTGGCCTTTTCCAATGCTTGAATGGTGGATGACCCATTTTGCTGCAATGCTGACAAGGTGGGTAATTTTTCTTTTTACCCTTATCCTTGCCTTGGTGATGAGCATTATTTTTATTGTTTTCCGACTGGTTCTTGTAATTTTTCTTTTTGTTGTTTCCAGTTTCATGATGCTTGGCTGGTAGAGCACCTTCAACCACATGATCATATCTCATAAGCCTCTGTTGCTCCTGGGCCTAGAAGACATGTAACACTTCTGACAAAGTGATTTTGGACAAATCCTTTATATTCTCCAATGTGGTTATTGATGTTTCATATCTCTCAGGCATTGTAACCAGAATTTTTTCTACAATTCTAGAATAAAAAAAATCGGTGCCCAGTAATCTTACCTTGTTAGCTATGTCGAGCAACCTGTCTGAGTATATTTTAATATCTCAGACTCCTTCATTCTTTGGAGCTTGAATTCTCTCATCAAATTCAACACTTGCATTCCTCGAATCCTTTCATCTCCTGCATATTCTCCTTTCAAATAATCCTAGATTGTTTTTGCTATTTTTAAAGTCATGATCATAGTGAAGATGGTCATTGAAACACCAGTGAAGAGACATGATTTTGCCTTTGCCTTCCGAGTTTGTCTCTCCTTATGAAGTTTTATCTAGGCCATGTTGTGATTATGTGGCAGTAGAGGAACTTCATAATCTTCTTCAACAGCTTCCCAAAGATCCAAAGCCTCTAGGTAGGCCCCCATTTTGACATCCCAAAGATCATAGTTTTCCCCATCAAAGATAGGAGGAGCAACTTGTGAGAACTTTGATTCAGCATCCATATCACAGGTCCGTAAGAAAAACAGCTCTTGATACCAATTTGTTGGTTTACAGCGGAAAAATAAAATAGGAAAAGTTAGAGGATAGGATATTGAAGTTTTATGGAGAAGAAAATATGGGAATTACTTGCTTGTTTCATTCAATGATATCGCAACTGTAATTACGACGAGATGATGAACTCGCTAAAAATTTAAAAATAATTTTTTTTGGATAACGTGGAGCCGCCACCAAATTTTATTTTTAGGAAAAAGATTTGTAAAAAGCCCTAACTTGAGGAAGAGATTCGAAGTTCGGGAGTCGATTACGAGTAGGGAAGGTGTTAGGCACCCTACTCGCCCGTTCCGAAGAATGGTACCCTTAAACTGAGTGTGTGATTTATGAAAATTGTTTGATCCCTTTAATTAGAGTAAAAATAAATAGATTGATGGAAGATATCCTGATAGGACTTGATCCTGCTCTTACGTATTCCCTGGTGCAATGGGAAACTCAAGGCTACGTAGTTCTGGTTTAAGGCTTGACCTTTGAAGACTATTGAAAAGTGGAATATTTTGAATATTTTAAAGAAAATCCTTAGTTTACATATGCACAGGATCTAAGGCAAACAAGGGTTGCACTGGGATCCATATAATTTCTAGACTCTGAACAGTAGGGTATGCTACCAGTTCGTATCTAGGACTCATAGTGTGAGACTCAGGATTATTTAAAGAGACATCTTGAACTTTGCTTTTTACAAGTGTTCATGGACCCACATATGCACAAAGCTGAAGGTAAGCGAGAGTTACACTGCGACTCATATGACTCTCGAAATGTCGAACAGTAGAGTATGCTACTAGTTCGCACTTAGAGCTCAATGCATGACATCCAGGATTATTAAAATCATATTTGAAATTTTGAATTTTCACATGTTCCCGGATCCATATATGCACAGAACCGAAGGCAAGTGAGGGTTGCACTGCAGCGTATATGATTCTCCGAACGTTGAAAGACAGGGTATGCTACACTTTCAACTTCGAAGCTCATTGTGTGAGATCTAGGACCATTTAAAGGAAATGGATTTAAATTTAAAATAACAAAATAAGAGGAGGTTAAACTTGACCCAAATGGAGCAATAATGAATTTGATTTCTTTTTTTTTTTTAATGAGGACCAGGTCTAACCCAAAAGAAGAGGGATTAAAAGAGGAATTTGGGCCTTGACAAAAACCTAATTTCAAATTAAAAAGAGATTGGTATTGGGCTTGACTCAAAATTAAAAAAAAAAGGATGAGACTTTGGTCCAAATTAAAAGAATGATTTTAGTTTCAAATTAAAATTAAAAGCAGTTCGAGTTGACCCACCTAATAAAAAAGATTTGGTTACAAATAAGGAAAAGGAATCGGCAACCTAATAAAAAAGATTTGGTTACAAATAAGGAAAAGGAATCGGCCTGATCCATATAAGAAAATGCATTTGATTTTGGATTAAATTAAATTATTTATTTATTATTTTTCTAAAAAACGATTGAAGATTGGGTTTGACCTATTTTCAAAAAATTTAATTTCAAAATAAATAAAAATAATAATTTAGGCTTAGTTTATATTATTAATATTTTATTAAAAAATTTTGATTTGATTCTTATTTGATTTTAATCCACCTAGGTGAAGTGACAAATAGAAAGTTTAAATGTACATTGTGGCCTGATTATGTTGAAATTGGCTTGTTTTGGATCAGCCTGGTGTAGCCCAATTAGCTTGGCGACTCTCAAATCATGTATGAGAAAATTTAAAAGAAACATAAGCCTAATTTGCTACCCATTTTCAAGTCGGTGTAACATGTCTTGAATTTATTTAAGAACTGATCCAGTAATATCACGACCCAAAGCTAGTCCACTGATACCCAAAGCCCATAAGCTATCCCGTAAGAAGGGCCTTACTTTCTGCACCCCTTTTTTTCTTTTTACACCCCCTTAATTTTTTGTAAAATTTTTATTCCAAAATTACCCTTAACACCCCCCTCCCTTACCCATTAATTTTTCCGCAAAAAACAACCATTTTCCGCATTTTACTCCTCAAGCCTGCTTGCCAAGAACAGTACCTACTTGCCTGCTTCACTTCTGCACTCAAGCCAAACGAAACAACCCAAGTTCAAAGCTTCCGCACCTCTAAACCCTAAACTCGTTTGCTATTGTCCATTGGATAGGGTAAATGTAGGTTTTAGTCTACTGCGAAATCCTAAGGTAGAAGACGACCCCATGCATTCCGTAAACTAGTTTGCGGAATGCATCTGATGCATTCCGTAAATTAGATTGCGGAATGTATGAGAGACGTATTCCGCAAACTAGTTTGCGGAATGCATCAGTTTCATTCCGCAAACTAGTTTACGAAATGGACCAGTTGTATTCCTTTTTTACTATTCCGTAAATTAGTTTACGGAACATAAAAAATTACATTCCGCAAACTAATTTGCGGAATGTAATTTTTTGCCTTCTGTAAACTAAATTGCGGAGAACAAAATTTACATTTCGCAAACTAATTTACAGAAGGTTTTTAACATTCCGCAAATTAATTTGCGGAACGTAAACTGCAGTTCGATGTTAGCTCACCTTCGTCTTCTCCGACGCTTCTCCGACGGTTTTCAGCTCACTTCCTCGTCCAACAAAGAACAGCAGCTCAACTTACACTCAATTAACAAATTTTCGTTGGAATTTTATTCATTTAACAAGTGCAAAATGAAGAGGAAAGTGAAATTGAAAAACGAAGAAGAAGGGGATGCTGATAACATGTAGTCCTAGGGGTATTTTTGACTTTTCACTAGCAAGGGGTGCAAAAAGAAATTCAGGGGATGTAAAAAGCAATGCCCTTAAAATAAATGGTGCAGTAATATCATGGCCCAAAGCTAGTCCACTGATACCCAAAGCCCATAAGGATTTAAAAATAAATGGTGTGGTGCAGTAACATCACGGCCCAAAGCTAGTCCATTGATACCCAAAGCCCATAAGGATTTTAAAATAAATGGTGGTTGGGGATTCAAACCCAGGCCTGGACGTTATGGGCGACGAGCGGTGCCACTAGATCACGCCTCTGTTTGAATGTATGACGCATTTCATGAATTTTAAGCGTGCTTTCATGGTCATAGGAATTGCATGAGAGTTGCATGAGGCTTGTTTCGTTTTGAACGTTATCTTCAGCTTCAATTACCTGGCAAACCGCATTGCTAATAGGCAGTCTTCCCAAAGTTTATGCTGCTGCCAATTGGACTGCACTTTCATTTCCCGAGGCATCCCTTTTGTCACAATAATATGATCTAAACATTAATTTCCTTGTAGCCCCTTTGCTGGTTTTGAATGTTTATAGACTGGCTTACATCTCCCTACATCTTGACTTGGACAGTTCCTTTGCATGTTCAATGAGGGCCAACAAACAGCAACAGAATATAATTTATCGCCACATACTCGTTTATGATATCTTGTGAGAAAACCATGTGCTTCTGAATTTACATGGGTTTCTTACCTAAAGTACCACAGCGCCGCATATGCAAAGACAACCATGTTTATTATTTCTTCCTATTAAATCACACACTGCTAGACCATGACCAATGCTAAGTTCCGATGTGGGCAAAGTGAGGAACACTGCAGAGTTAACATAGCCTCATAATCTCGAACTTCTGGATGCTGTGCACAACTAGCTTTGAGTTAGGATAGAGCTCTTGGTATATGCATACATGCAAAACCAGCTGCAACGTCTTTAAAAAGATTGCTAATAATGTCAAACCATATGTGATTCGATAGAAACTGTATCATCTTGAAGCTCTCGTTGGCACATGAAGCTCCTCTTAAGTTTAGAGTGCATAATGGCTTCATGTAATACCCCAAATTCCAGACGACTCCTTGATCTGTTGATCATCCTCATATTCTAAGTGAATTGAGAACTCATTAGCCTATGGCACAAGTAGAATAGCATGCTCCTGCCAAAGAGATCACATTCAAGTCGAGCACATTGGTTTTCTATAATATGATTAGTTCGACGACGTCTGAAACTGTTCCCAGTGAACCAACTGCTGTTTTCATGGATCCTGCTTATCAATTTCGAGTCTAGAGGTAACTGAGGAAAATTTCCTCCTTTCCCAGCCTCGTTGTGGTTAATACTCGATATTAGATGCAAGATTCGGGTTAAGAGTACCCCCCCCCCCCGAAGTATGACACAAACTCCGCATTTAAGCAATCACTTCAGCTGAACTACTTATGCAACCACCCAGGTATCATGATACCCTCCAATGTGCTTTGTTAAAGAGTGAAGAATCAGATTAATGTCAATACCTCTGAGGGATAGATTGGTAGGAGACTCAATGGAGAACAGAGACACATTGTTCTGCTCCAAAGCAAATTCCAAAGCTCCAACATCTGCCGGATCAACTACATCATGATCCCCATCTTTGGAGGTACAGTCACTATGACTATTCTAGTCTTCTTGTAACCATCTGTAGTGGTCTCAAGATATTCACCAGTTGTTTATCATTCATAACAGTTTGGGCCCTTCAATGACTCAATCCTATGCCACACAATCTTCAACAGAGAATACAGGAAGTGAGACATCTCCACCATGCAAAGGATCCATCGTAGTTCACTTATGAATTTCAATTCATTAAAACCAATCTCCTGGTTGTCGAAGTTTGAATGGAATCAGATGAGCCTCTACTATTGGAAAGCGAAGCTTCGTCACTTGTGTTGGTACATGCTGGAGATAGAACCAAGAGAACATACTGTTATCTAGGAGTAACAGGATTCGGTATAATTCTTTACAAATCGGACTTCCTCATTTTTACTATGAATCGAGTGCTCTAATTCCAATCCAAAAATCTCAGAAATCACAATTATCAACCAGAACCTCATGTCTCTGTTCCACTAACATCGATCTATCTTGATTTCAAATTCAATTGACCATTATCGAATAGAATTGAAGAGATCTTGGAGAAAAAGCAATCGGTCCAATCAAGTTCACAAGGAATTATGCTTATAGTTTAACAGAATCCACATGTTCTGGTTCTAAGGAGTAACACACAACTAAGATAAATAGATTCATCAACTAAATTACCAAGAAATTATGCATGAAGGTGACCTTGAACTTACCTAGTAATTGGCGGAGGATTGTTGTGAGTTCCAGTAACGCATTCCTGGATCTTTGGCTCTCCAAGTGAAGTTCTCCTCCCTTAAGAGGTTCTTCGGGTTTAGATCGTTCTCTTCGTGCCCTTCTTCGAGTATAAACCAGAGAGGTTCTTGAGTAAAACTGAGAGGAGCTCTCCTCAACTTCGCCCAAAAACCAGAGTAAATCTCTAGGAGCCTCCCCTTCTGAAAAAATTCCCCTCCAAATTTAATAAAGATCCCTATTTATAGAAAATTTTGGCGGGAATTCCAACCCCTCTTTTTGGATTTTTATTTTTTTATTTTCTTTTTATATTTCTATTTTTATATTCTTCTTTTTTTAATTTATTATTATTTATCTTTTTTTCTAACTACTTCCCATTTTTTTATATATTTTATATTTTTATTTATTTATTTTTTATTTTTATTTTTTTATTTATTATTATTATTATTTTTTATATTTCTCTAACTAAATTCAAACTACCTTAACTAACACTAACTAATTTTTAACTAAACTTCCAACCAATTTTTGAACTAAATTGTTTTTTTTTATTTTTTTCATTTTTATGTTTTTGTTATTTTTTTTATTATGATCATTTTTGTTTTTTTCTTTTACTCGTTTTTCTTTCTTCTTTTCTCTTTTTTTTTCTTTTTTTTTTTTTTACTTTAAATGAGCTTGGAAAAAAATGATTTTGGTCTCGTACAGAATTGGATGTTCACAAATGAGAAACATTACATTTATAGTAGAAAAAAATTTACTTGCTCCTAAAGTTTAGCAACTAATTACTTGCTTACAAAGTTTAGAAACTACTAATTTGTTTTTAAAGTTTAGAAATTACTTACTTACTCACAAAATCTAACAAGTACTTATTCTCAAAGTATATGAATTTACTAATTTATTAAATTAAAATTAAAAAAAATTAAAAACAGTTATAAAAACATAAAATGCATACAAAATTTAGTATATATTTTTTTGTGTCTTCTTTATTTCTATAATTCAATCTTGTCTCTTTTTTATTTTTAAAACTGAATCTTGTATTTTTATAACTGAACCTGTAATCTTATAATTATCCTAAGTTTTAAAATCTGATCTTGTGAAATATCTTGTATTTATTTTTAAAATTAATTTTATGGTCTTATAATTTTATTTCTTTTAAGTTTTATATTTTAATCTAATGATGCATATCTCTTTTTATTTTTATAATTTTATGACTTTATTTCTTTGAAATTTTAAATCTTGATCTTATGATACATGTTTTATTTGTTTCTAAATTCTAATTCAAATCATCTTGTAATTTTTTAAAACATGATATCATGATTCATGATGCAAGATATTTTAATTTCTAAAACTGACTTTGTGAGTTTAAAATTGTATTCCTTTTAAGTTTTATATTTTGATATGATGGTGCATGTTTTTATTACTTTTAAAAGAGTTTTGTGATCTTGCAAATTATTCTCTTAAGTTTTAAAATCTGATTTGATTTCTAAAATCGATTCTATTTTATTTCTAAAATATGATATGATGATGATGTCTTTTTTATTTTTATAACTAATTTTGTAGTCTTATAATTTTATTTCTCTTATGTTTTAAATTCTTATCGATGATATATGTCTTTTGTATTCCTCTTCATTGTACTTAGTTTTTCTTCTTATTTTTTGCTTTAGGTCGCTGGTTAACTGATTATATTTTGATTGTTACACTTTTTAGTTTCCTTTTTTTAAGTTTAAATTTTATGAAATCGGAGATACAAGAAACATCTTTTGATATTTGACCAAGTCTTTCATTTTGGTAAGGATGCCTCACTTAAATTGTTTTTGTAAGTTAATCCTTTCGGAATAGCACCAATTCTATAGTTAACAAATTTTGTTGTTAAGACTGGTGTAAAACTCTGAATTGATGACAAATGGTACTTGCAATATTTTTTCTGTACGTGTCACTAGCAAGTAATGGATTTCATTTAAATTTTATGTTACAGTTTAAATTTCTTCTCTATACTGTTATAATAATGATAATTAGTAAGCAACAATGAATTAGATAAAAAGTGCATGTAGTCTAATAGTTTTAACTTAGTAATCTCCCACAAGTGTTATAAGCCAACCCTTCTGCATTTCCCTCAAAATTTTCAAGATTTTTGTGTTGTTGAAATTATTATTATTATTATTATTATTTTTGGCAAGAATGAGATTATAAAAGAATAAGTACTTTAGTGTCATATTCGCGTTCCAATTGCATAAAAAATTATTACTCTCTTGAAAATGAAATTAGATATTATAACATATTCGTATTTTGAATTGCCTTTTCATTTGGGTTTCAATTTGTTTCTTTCCCTGGTTTATGAAGGTTATCCTGCTAGCTAGTGTACTTTCCCTGACTCCAGTTTGTTGGTAATTATTGATAAAATCAAGTTCGGATTACTATTTAAAGTTATTTTTAATAATTCTACAAAAACTAAATTCTTCCGATAGTAATATTAAAATAGTTATTCTTGTGCAATTGGCCATTTTAAGTCAATTGAATTGCCTAACTGATATTTTTCTTCACTTTTTAGGAGATTGAAAATGAAAAGAGTGGGTTGCGTGTGTTGATTTTTTAGAAAAGAGAAGCCTCATTGGAGAATGATTTAGCAAAATTTGGGTCCTTAGTCCTAAGTAAAAGAAAGAAAGGGACACTGCCCCATAATCAAACGGTAAAAGAATAGTTATGCAGAAGCACATACAAGTGATCTGGAAACTAATGAAATTGAAGGTTGAATTCTGTAATGTAATCATATTTTATTTTTTTTGGTTAATTTTATTTTAAAAGGCAAAACTTTATTTGTTAAAATAATTTGGACAAAAAAATATTTTTAACTCTCTTTGATATCCAATATTGACCCAAATCAGCATTAAATAGAGTTTCTCCTAACAAACTTTCTATTATATACATGTCAACTATTATGTTACATACTTGGTTATTCACTACTCTCTCACAGCCTAGACTTTTCTTTTCTAGTACACATTCCACTGTTCTAAACTTACTCTTACACATTGTAAAGCTTCCTGCATCCAATTCACAAATAGATACGTGAATCCCACTGTTTTATACTTTAACTAAGACTAAGTTTGGATTTAGATTTTACCCATTATCTCACCCTTGTCTTTTTGCTCTAATTGAAGATTTCTTCATTTCCTTGCAATCTGTAAATTCCAAACCATTGAAAACAAGATAAGCTTCCACTTTTATTTCTTACTTCTTCCACCCCTAATTAATCCCTTAAACTATTGATCGTGTGTCTCTACATCATTTGATGGAGATTCTTGAATCCTTTTCTATTTGAGTCATATTGACCATATCTCTTTGTCCTTGTGTATTGAAATAGCAAGTGAGCTGTCGTTTCATCTCTTATTTACATCTTGCACAAACATTTTCTTCTACTCTAATGCATTGTCTAATCCCTTACTAGCATTGTTTGCTGTTTGAATTAGTATTGTTATCAAATTTAAATACAACTACATTAGTGATTAGGATTAATTGTGGATCAATTGAATTGATAAATAAATAGAGTTAAATATTCTTTTACCTCTTTAATTTGCATTAATTGATTTTGATTCTTATACTCTAGAAGTTTAACTTTTAATTTTTATAATCCTAAACTTTTTTATTTCGATCTTTATTATTTATGAAAAATACTTGTCCTTCACAGATAAATCCTTATAATGTCTAATAAATTATAGAAATTAAACACAAAATGAAAATTATGGAGCTCAACATAAAATTGTGAATTGTAAGGATTAAAAACTTAAATTTTAAAACATAAAGAACAAAAAAAAATGTAAAATGTAGTGACTAAAAGTGACGTTAAATTAAAACTTAACTATGAATAAAATCGTATTTGCTTCACAATTTTACGAAAATTAATAAAATAGATAAAATATGTCATTTCTATATGTATTATAATGTGTTTGAAAATTATATACATATCTAATTTATGAAACCTTCATAACAAAATATACATTGAAATAAAATAAAAAAAAAAAGGTAAATAAAAATAGACATTAAAAGATTGTTTATCTCTAAACATTGAAAATAAATCAAATAAGTAAAATGGGTTTGCTTATTATAAACTAAAAACAAAAATTATAATATTTTTATTGTCGTTTCATTGTAGTCCAGCCTGTACATTACGCTTTTAAAAATCATGAATTTTGCCACCATGTATGACATATAATGAAACTTGCCACCTTGCACAATGTCACTTGTTATGTAGCACAACATCCTATATTATTTACCATAGCATACACCAAGTTTAGCATTCAAACATTCTGAATAATTTTTTTATAAAATAACTAAAAAATAAATCCATACAAGTTGTTTATAATTATTTAGTATTATTTATAATTTTAAATAATTTGAAAAAAAAAACAATTCTTTCTTTTCATATATAAACTTGGAATAACCTGGAAATATTAATAAGATATTATAATGGAGAACCATCGTGCTTAACAAGAAAAAACCAAGAAGCCAAATTGTAAAGGATGCATTTGCATGTCTTTTAACAATAGGTTTTCCATTCTTAAATTATGAATAAATTGTTTCAATAAAAAAAAATCTTATACAAGATGGTTATAATTACATTAATAATGTTTCTTATCATTTTAATTTATTTATAAAAAAATTTGTGAGCTATATGTAAGTTTCTCTTAGTTTCAAATTTTATATGAAAGTTTATTATTAAGAAAAATTGTAATTAATTCAAATCCTTAATAAGCAGTAACCAGTAAGATCAACAGATCAGCAGGTTGTTCTTTCAGTTATATTGTTGTGTACTTGTAGAGTACTAACACGCAAAGCAATTGCAGAAAGTGAGAAACAAAAATATAGTTTTAAATAACGATATATATTATGTTAATATATAAAAAAACGACAAACAAAGTAATGTTTATCGGATCAATATAGGGGATAACTTATAGGTAGTTATGAACGACTCCTCAAACCTTCTCAATAAAACAACCTCCTAAAATTTTGGAAGCCAAAACTAAAATTGAGTTATGGAAATTGTATAAATAATTCTCGTTTCCAATTTATCAGTCAGTTCCAATATTCCATTCACGTTTAGAACATTAACATAGTGAGAAGTTGAGAAAATATGGAAAAAAGACCCTCAAGTACTAACACATTGAAAATGAAAGCTCTATCTGTTCTCTCTATGCCTCATTCATTTCTCAAATCCAATGACTTGGCAATGGTTTCTGTAGAACTCGATCTAGATTTTGATGCCAAATGTCAAATCCATAATGAAAATGAAGAAAATGTTGATGAAAAAGAAGATTTTAGTTTTGCATGCATTGAACCTCAAGGAACACTTGTGTCCGCAGATGAGATATTTGACAATGGGAAGATCAAACCAACCTACCCTATTATCAAGCGCTCTTTTATTTTCACCACTGCAAACGGCAATGACACCTTAACTCTACAACCACCATTGAAGAAGGTGTTTGTTAAGCAAGTCAACAATTTTACCTTAGAATCAAAAGGAGTAAACAATGTCAATGAGAAATTAGAAAATACAATGATGGTGGAAATGAAGGCTTCAAATGAAAAGTGCAAAAAGAGCAACTCCACAGGATTCTCAAGGATATGGAGATTTCGACAAAACACGAAACTTCGGAGTAATAGTGATGGCAAGGATGCTTTTGTTTTCTTGAATCCTTCGGTGCCCATTAGGTCTAACCAAGCAAAGGAGGAAAATGTTGTTTCAAATAAAGAAAAGGATAAAAAATGCAAAAAATCAATGTCAGCTCACGAGAAACATTACGTGACGAATAGGAAGAGGAAGGAAAGTGTTAAACGAAAATCTTTCTTGCCTTACAAAAAGGATTTGATTGGATTCTTCGCCAACGTGAATGGATTCAGTAGGAACCTTCATCCTTTCTAATATCCTCGTCCCAATTTTTCTTAATTAGTTTTGAATTATTTTATCTGGTTATGATAAAATGATTTTTCTTAGGTAGATTTTCTACGATTTGTATACCGTAGAAGCTAAGTTGTTTAGTGGTTACAGAAAAGAAATTTGGGAATTTTTTTTTCTCTTGATGAGGACCAAGAGTTTGTAATTCCCTAAATCATAATGAAATGGTGTGTTTTAGTTACATCCTATTTAGTTGCCTAAATACCTAATCAATGAAAAAATTAGGTATGGTTTACGTGATTTAGCATCGCAACTTTCTCAATTTATTTGAATAAGAAAAATCAACGGGTGTTCCAAAAATAATGTAATTAGAACAAGACAAAAATAATAATATCTTCATGGCTAACATTAAAAATGGTAAATGTTTGTTTGATTTTTTTATAATAAATGACAAGTCAATATGTTTATACAAAATATTTTAACTCATTTAATTAACACATTTATAAATATATAAGATGTTTTGCTAAAAAAAAATTACATGTAGTTAATGTTTTAATAATATATTTTAACAATTTTTTGATAATTTTTTAGAAGTTTTATGACTTCTATATGAAAAATCCTCAAATCTTTATATTTGCACAAGCCCTATGATTTGGCATGACAAGAGTGGTGTCTTAAATTTATATTTAGAATTTTTTTTAGTGATCTCTTGACTTATTAAGTTTTATTATAAGTCTTCATAATAATATGCATGCTTAATATTCAATCAATATTATATGTGTATAGCATCTAAATCATCCAATTCCTAATATAATTTATTCAATCATGAAACCATAACTCACATCAATTTTCATGCATCATTCAAGAGAGCACATAGTATACTTGTAGACAAATAAACATACTCAAAAGTCATTATGGTAAATAGATATAAACATTTACTCATGAGTTCATCTCCTTATCAAAATTCTTTTTTTATGCATGATCCTGAATTTTTGGATAGCATGCTCTCTTATCTTAAAATTATCCCAATAACCTAAATTCTTGAAATTTTATGATATGTTTTTCATAGAGAACCTAAGTCACGTATTCCTTTTAAATTACCTCTCAACATTTCCTTTTTCAAAGATTAAGTTTCTCTTAATACTTTTAATATAAGTTCATGAAATGACGAAAGCTTAGATTAGTTGGTTGAATGGTCTATTTAGGCTAATCTTCTTTGTGTTCATTAATTTAGATATTTTATGCACAACTTACTTATTTCAAGTTTGCATGTTAGAAGTTTTATGCTTTCGTGATCATTAACTTTACTAATCAACTTTGAGCCACTAATTGATTTACTTGTTTACCTTCTTGCTCATAATTTCAAGGCTTCTTACTCATGTTTTATTTAAATGCCCTTAAGCGTCTCATTTAACTTATTTTACACATTTAATTTATGGTTGGCCGAATTGACTCACTAAGCTCCTAAAGTATTATAGTTCCTTTTTCTTACATTTAGAAGATGATTTGTACTAGTTAGGACTTAGGCTAATAGATTAAACCAACTTAGACATTTTTAAGGATTTTGTCTTCTTAATTCCTAAATATGATTGAATGCACCTCTAAACTTTCTTAATCCCAAAGTTGATTTTTAATCACCACCTCATGAATGGTTGAGTTCATTATTAAGCCTTAACAAGATTTTTTATTACTTTCACTAATTTCCCTAACTATGGTTGAATGGTTACCCAAACCATAATTAGTTCTCTCTTAAACTTTTAATTATTTTCTCATGCATGGCTAGGCTCCTTATCATACCTTAATCAAAATTTTAAACTCAATTTCCCTTAATTAAATTCAAGTGGCCGAATCTACACCTTGTCTAAGCAAGGGTTTTTTTCCTTAATTTCTTCTCACTTAACCTTTGTATCATAGATTTTATCACTTGTTACATCATTTGTTTTTGGGTCCATTAAGATTTTTCCTTACTTTATAGATTTGGTCATGATCATGGAGTGTTTTAAGTTTCTTGATCAACTTTTTAGTTCACAAGCCCTCACATGCTCATACTAGCTTTAAGATTAAATTTTGGAATTAAGTTTGCAACTTTTGGGACTTGAATTCTTTAGTCTTTTAGGATTATTATCACATGGGTCCAGAACAAGACTTTAACTAAAGTGTAAGTTCAAAATTAAAGCTTTTAAGAGGAGACATAAGTAAGCTTACAATATATCATAAAGACCATAAAGAAAGCATTTTTCAAGACAACCAAGTGGAGTTCCCCTAGATCTACTCCAAGTTCTATCCATCCTTTACATTGAGTATCTTAAAACTCTTCAAAAAACTCTCAAATCTAGTTAAACTTCTAAAAATCATTTTTAATAAATTTTAATTGATTATATATCTCCAAAGGTTACAAGAAGTTCTTTAATTCATCACAATTTTCTTTTAACTTCCAAAAATCACTTAAAAATTAGTGATGCTCATTTTTAACAATCATAGGCAGTTTTAAACTCTATCAGACTCAAGCAAGTGGGATCCATAGAATTTAGAGATAGATCCATAAAAAAAAAATAAGAAAAATAAGTCATATCATATAATTAAAAACTTAGGAAAAGTGTATGGTAAATACCCTATTTGTTGAAGACTTATATAAGAATTTAGCAGGTCTTTCGAAAATGATTTCCCTCTCTTTTGTGGTTTACAAGAATGCCTTCAAGGATGACCATGGGGCTTTGTTGGTTTGTCTTGTTATAACTTAAACTTTAAAGATGGAAATTCAAGCTTAGTGTAGGTTTTAGTATTTTAAGAGAAATTGGAGTTTTAGGTGAGTTTAGAAAGCTTGCACAAGTGTTTAGAAGAGTGTTAATGGAGAAAATGAGCCCCCTTACTCTTTCTAAACAAATTCAATGACTTAAGAGTGTTTGGAAATTAAATTTCCACTTAAGAAATTTATTTTTCATTTACATGTAATTTCATTTTTCAAATTAAATGTAAATGGATGTAATTATCCTTTAAGATTAGTTGAACACTAATCAAGGTTAATTTATTTTAAGTATGACTAATTTTAATTAATTAAGATTAATTTACTTTAACCCGGATTAATTTTATCTCTCCTCGTAAATATTTTTGTCTTATATGCCTTTAATGGTGTGATGACTCATGTGGGTCATCCACTTATTAAACATATGTTAAATTCGTGCATATAGATAAGTTCCAAGTTCCGAACTTCTTCTTTATAACCCCCTAAAAATGAATACTAATTTTACACTTAAGTCGTTCATTTGGTTCCAATATTAGTTTAACACTAATCAAGGTTAATTTATTTTAAGCATGACTAATTTAATTAATTAAGACTAATTTACTTTAACCTAGGTTATCTTCTTATAAATATTTTTGTCTTATATGTCTCTAATCGTGTGATGACTCATGTGAGTCATCCACTTATTTAACATATGTTAAATTCATGCATATGGATAAGTTCCAAGTTTTGGACTTCTTCTTTATAACATCCTAAAAATGAATACTGATTTTACACTTAAGTTGTTCAGTCGGTTCCATTATTAATTTGTTATCTCATGATGTTGAATCCTTTAGAAAATACTTATTAGAGAAAATACGTAAATATTTTTTTAAAACTGTTTATTATAAATTGTAAGTCTCATCGATATAACGTACATATAAATTACTAGACATTCCTGCGTGTATACAAAATATGATGAATACGTATTATTTGATTTAGTCCATTTATCATTCATTCACATTAAATAATTAAACATAACCTATCCATATAATATATAACATCACATAATTAAACAATCCATTTATATATTCAAGCCGTCTTAGGCATTATGACCTTATCATCTGCGTTATTACATGCCATAACATACATACTAAAAGTTACATGCATACTTGCTACTTAATATAATACATATATCATACATACCTAGCTTACTACTACTTACTAATATTAGGGATGCTTGCATCCAACTATTCACAAAAATATACATTCTTGGTATGGCTTCACAACTTCTATTTTCTTAAAATAATTTGGAAGATCGGCGACCCGCTACAAGCCTAATGATGGAAACACTCCATCCACATGCTTGGGTCCAACGACATAAATATTTCTTCTAGCATCTCTTGGTAGGCCTAAAAAAAGGTAGGGCATTGGATACGACAAGCTTCCATGAGAGGACCATAGGTGAGAAGAGTTATGGTGATGTGATGGGGTTTAAGGATCAATCTCCCTTTCTGAAGAATAGGATTCTTCAATGGTGGTTGTCTGCTTCCTACAATAGCTAGGGGGTGGAAATACTCCATCAAGGTGGAACGCCTCCAAGGGAATAACAAATCTCGTGGTTGAAAAGTTTGGGTTCAAAATTTCGATGATGAACAGATGATTTAGCGAGAAGTAGATCCTAATGTTGGCTTATGTTGTTGGCACGCTCGTCGTAAACGCGCAAAAATAATTTCTAGATTTTCCCCAAACTATTGGTATAGTATAAGGTGCAACCTAGGTCATCTCCCAAAGACCATTTCATATTCTTAAGCAAATTAGGAGAAAATTAGTACAAGGGGATTTTGGAAAGATGCAATATTGAGTGCTAAATTCAAAATATAGACTGAAATTAATTTCACTTAACAATTATCAACTCAAGGAATTCAGAGGCTATTTTCTTAACTAATCATTGATCACTAAAATCATGCATTGTGTTTATCAACCTAGGATCATCTGGAACCCCTAAAATGATCCTGGAATTCTCTACTGAGAAACCTCTCAGGATTCAATTGATTATGATCAACAAGATTTAGTAACCACTTAATCTTTCATCTAAACCAATTTTATAATCAGAATTCAGTTGAAGTAAGTAATAAAATGAAAACCTTCAATTAAATTACTTAATTTCTACTCTTCAAACTTTTGGAAAATGATTTACCAATCAAAAACCAATTATAAATCAATTATGCATTAATCAAAATCCGTCAACCGATCAAACTTTGATTAAAGAATAAAATTGAAGAATATAGTGAAGTAGAGTAGAAACCACTTAATAAGCATGTAAATAAAGATCAAGACCTCAAAGTTAAAATGAAAATAGCTTGAATCCTTGAATTGAAACTACAAACCTAGCCTTCCATGTAGGAGGCAACTAACAATAATGAAAAACTAAGCCTTCCATGTAGGAGGCAAACTAACAAGAAAGAAAACCTAAGCCTTCCATGTAGGAGGCAACTAACAATAAAGAAAAATTAAGCCTTCCATGTAGGAGGCAAACTAACAAGAAAGAAAACCTAAGCCTTCCATGTAGGAGGCAAACTAACAAGAAAGAAAGAAAGATGGAAAATTGTATTGGAGTTAATCTCCAAAAATGGTGTGTTTCTCCTCTTGTAAACCCTTCTATTTATAGAGGATTTGTGAGGCATCATCTTCAGAAAGTCACCAACTAGGATATTACTTTTCTACCCTTTTATTGCTTTCACATGGGCTTTGTTGAAAAATGCAAAACACTTTTGAATTTTTGTCACCAATTAGCACAACAATTTTTACTTTCTTGCACTGCAATTTCGGATGTTCACATGTCCGAATTAAAGCTTCATGTCTGAACAAAAGTTGTAGCCCTAGATCTTAGCTGTCCAACAGATTTGATTTCATCCCAATATGACTTCTGTATCTCAAGATATGGCTGGATCTTTGCACACTGTTCAAATTCCATGTCAGCAACACTATCTCATCTTTTGAGATAATTTTGGAGTCCTAAACATCCCATTTAGAATCTGTTCTTACTTTGTAACTGTGGACACTTATTTAAGCTTTCATTCAAGACAGATTTCATGATTTTTGGATGTCTAAAACTCCTATTATGCTGAAAATACTATAATAGTATCATTTTAATCGGGTAAGCAAAGAAATTCAATTAAACTTCATATGAACCCAAACTCATAAAATATGACAAAGATCACTTAATTGAACATATAAGAAGTGTTAATGAGATAAAATTGAGAGATAATTATTTATGAAATCTATGCTTATCAAATTCCCCCACACTTATCTTTTGCACGTCTCGGGCAAACTTAAGTTAAGGATTAGTGACTGTTTTTTTTTTTTTTTGAAAGAACATCTAAGTTTTGAGTTGATTTCTCAAGAATTCACAAAATTTCATGAAGCATTATTTCATCACATTTTGAAATTACTTAGAAAGGCAACTTTAATTTGAAAAACATAGATTGAGAAAGATAAAACCTCACATGATATACTCTGAATCTCTCAAGTGTTTGATTTGGTAAGTGTTTCTCTCAAATTCAATCTATGAAAGATGAACTATCATAGGCTTGCATATCTTCTACTTCTCTACTACTATGTACACATGCAATGCACAAATCAAGAGGTCTTTATTTTGGTTATAACGGGATTAGAAAGATGAAATGATATATTGAAGAGATACAATGTTAGACCAAGGAAAATGGTGAGGATTGAGAACTGAGTCTAAGTGCAAGTGTGAGAAACAGATATCACTTCTTCATTCTTTTTTTTTTCAATATAATAGTTTATTTATTAATTTATTGCTTTAGTTTTTTTTTTTCAACCATGATATCAATGAACACAACAATAATCTCCCCCACACTTATTGAAATACTTATGGTATGATAAATCCAGTATTCCTCACCTTCTATGGTCAGAAAAAGTTGTTTTTTTTTTTTTGATTTGTGGTGAGCTAAAAAGAAGAAAAGGCTAATCGGTTCAAAGGGCTGATCAAAGGATAAAATTATATGGTTTGGTTATTTGGCCAAGTGGTTTGTTCAAGAAAAACAGTGCCTCAATCATTTTTGTACAATTCATGTGAAAATGTAGCTTCAAAAAGAATCAATGCAAGTTCTGAAGTAACATATTCCATGGATGAAAATCACACAAGAAATAAAATAATAATAATAAGGCTCAAAATCTCGCAGGTAATATATTTATCAAATCTAATCTATCCAGTTTAAATATGTGTTGCCAAACTAATTAATCTTGAAATGTAAATCATTTTGCTACAATTATTTTATGAAATCTAAAGAAAAACATACTTCCACATTCAATTTTTTTTTTAATCATAAGATGCGTATCAAGAGTCAAGTGTAACTCCTTACTCAGTCATCTTACTCAAAGCAAGTTTATGATTCTAACCTAATTTTTTTTTTTGGGTTTTTTTTTTGTTTTTTTAGATATCGGACCATCCTCCCCCAACCTATCCAAGACATTGTCCCCAATGTCTTAGATAGAAATTATATAACAGGAAAAGAAATGTGAGAAAACCACCAAAGTAAGGAAAAGTTATAACCGAAGAGTGGTATCTGGTTCTCTTTTTGTCTCTGCCATCCTAATTTGGTTGGTTCACCAGCTGCATTGCTTGACTGAGCTCAGATGTAGGATTTTGCAAAATCTCAAGTAGCTGTTCAACAGTTGAAGCAGATACTATAATGTTGCGCATGGATTGTGGCATGAACTCCTGCTCTACTGCATGATCTAAAAAGGATATCAAACCATTATAAAAGCCATTAATATTCAATAAGCCCAAAGGTTTTTTATGAAAATTCCGATAGGCCCAAAATATAATGGTAAAAATTTCTTCCATTGTTCCAAGACCACCAGGTAATGCAATAAATGCATTAGAATTAACCAACATGTGTCTCATACGGTCATGCATGGTTGCAACCTTCAATTCAGTACCCAGGGTGAAGTGGGAGGTGCTCTCATTTTTTAAGCCAACACCTAAGACGTTACACCCCTTTGTGAGTACAGATCCTGCAACACATCCTTTTAAACCCTGAATCCCTCCCCCATAAACAAGATTGATTTTTCTTGCAGCTAATACCTTACCAAGGGTATAAGCTGCATGTTGAAATTCTCCATCCTTTCCAAGGTTAGACCCACCAAAAACACAGATAGTATTGATCCTATCCATATACGGTGTTTCTGTCTTTTTTTTTTGAAAAAATATGTCATAGAGGTTGATAATTTATAGGGACTCAATATCAGACAAGGAGATCGCTTGAATAGTGCGGGATCAGGATTTGGTAGCAAAAGTTTGAATTTTTGTTGCAAAAGTTTGAATTTTTGTTGAAAAAGTTTGAATTTTTTGTTCAAGGAAAAGGTGAATGTCAGAGGGGAAAGACTTTAAGCAGGGGTGAAAATTTCAAAAAAAATGGTGGCCCAATAAATTGAAAAGACAATGTCAATGACAAACATACACGTATGAGAATGAACAGTAGTTGTGATTGTGGCTCACATCTTCCTCTGGTTTTACGTCCAGTAACGGCTGAAACGCCTTCTAAGAGTCGAGGATGGGCTTCCCATTCAGTTTTCTTGTAAACTGACAACAGGGTCTTTTAAAGTCAGATTCCCAAGACTATAACGTGCTTTTTCCTTACGGAACAGTTCAAACAAATCAAGAAGAACTCCTTGTACATGCCCACTAGGATGCATCTCAAGAGTCTAAATGATATCATCCAATGACTCCTTACTCAGTCCATCCTTTATGAATTGAATTTTGTCCTCTCGATTTCTTGAAACCATTCCAGGGTTCTTGCATCTTGTGTTACAGGTCCATCGTGCACACCTGTAGCAAACTCCAATTCTTTTTGCCCTTCTCTTCTTTGCATAGGAACTTCTTCCCATACTTGGCATGTTTTTAACAAATAATTCTTGAAATTCACCTGCTAAACGTACCTTAGCTTCAATGATCCAACGGACATCTTCTGGAAGGCCTAAGAGTGTTAATGCCCTCAATCGTTCAAGTCTGCAATTGTAAATGTCTTTAAGAAAATTTCTGGGGAGAGTAGGGAACAAAATTTTGATCCTGGTGAGAGCTTTCTCCATTGTTTTCTTAAAACACTCAAGTTATTATTCCTGCAAGCTCAATGTAGTGTAATAGTTGGGATGATTTAAGAGGTGAAGAAGGAAGTTAAGAGATTAGTTAAAACTTATAAGTGAGGAATGTGAGAGAGGGAGAGAGAGAAAGAGAGAGAGAGAGAGAGAAAGAGAGAAAGAGAGAGAGAGAGAGAGAGAGAGAGAGAAAGAGAAAGAGAGAGAGAGAGACTTCTCTTGAATTTATTGCAAGTATGTGGCATTGTGCAAATGCACTTCTTCTACCGTGTGCTTTTGAAAACCTTCGAAAAATGGTTTAAGACGATGTCCATTCACCTTGAAGATTTTTTCAGTTACCTCATTTTTTATTTCCACTGCACCATAAGGAAAAACATTAGTAACTACAAATGGTCCTAACCATCTAGAGCGTAGATTACCAGGCATAAGCTTTAGCCGAGAATTGAAAAGGAGAACTTTTTGTCCAACGGAAAACTCCTTTCTTGCCAACTTTTTGTCATGAAGAGCTTTGACCTTTTCTTTGTAAATTTTGGAGTTTTCGTATGCTTCTAATCGAATTTCTTCAGGTTCCTGCAATTGAAGCTTCCTATGGATTCCTGCTTGGTCTAGATCCATGTTGCATTTCTTTACTGCCCAAAATGCTCTATGCTCTAATTCAACTGGAAGATGACATGCTTTACCAAAGACAATCCTGTAGGGAGACATGCCAATGAGTGACTTGTAGGCTGTCCTATATGCCCATAAAGCATCAACAAGGCGCAAGCTCCAATCCTTCCTGTTAGGCTGAACTGTTTTCTCTAAGATTTTCTTGATCTCTCGATTAGAAACTTCAGCTTGACCGTTTGTTTGAGGATGATATGGGGTGGAGACTTTATGCATGACTCCATATTTGTGGAGTAGGGCTTCCATTGTGCGGTTGCAAAAATGAGTGCCTTGGTCACTAATTAGAGCTCTAGGAATGTCAAACCTGCTAAAAATGTTAGACCTGATAAAATCTGCAACAATTCGAGCATCTTCAGTACGAGTGGCTTTTGCCTCCACCCATTTTGAAACATAATCAACAGCTAGCAGAATGTAAACAAAGCCAAAAGAGACAGGGAATGGACCCATAAAGTCTATACCCCATACATCAAATACCTCACAAAAGAGAAGTGGTTGTTGGGGCATCTCATTTCTGCGCGAAATACTCCCTATTCTTTGGCACTGCTCACAAGTTATGCATAATCTGTGTGAATCACGAAATATTGTAGGCCAATAAAAGCCTGAGTCTAGTACTTTTCTAGCTGTCCGTTGTGGCCCAAAGTGTCCACCACAAGCTAGGGAATGGCAAAAGGTAAGTACAACCTGAACTTCATGATCTGGAACACATCTTCTAATGATTTGATCACTACATGTCTTCCAAAGGTATGGTTCATCCCATATGTAGTGTTTGGGATCACTTTTCAATTTGGCAATTTACGATTTGGTGAAGTGTTTGGGTATTTCTTTAGAAACCAGATAGTTTACCAAATCTGCATACCAAGGATCCTTCCCGTGCAAATGATAGAGATGCTCTTCTGGGAATGAATCTGCAATTGAAGTTTCTTCACAAGGTTGCTGGATCCGACTTAAATCATCTGCTACAAGGTTCTCTGCACCACTCTTGTCTTTGATCTCTAAATCAAATTCTTGCAACAGAAGCATCCAACGAATCAGTCTTGGCTTAGCATCTGCCTTCTTCAGCAAGTATTTCAAAGCTGCATGGTCAGAGAAGACAATAACTTTAGATCCAAGCAAATAGGAGCGAAATTTATCTAATGCAAACACAATTGCCAAAAGCTCCTTCTCAGTTGTTGTGTAATTGGATTGGGTTGCATCTAGTGTGCGAGAGGCATATGCAATGACATGAGATCTCTTGCTAACTCTTTGAGACAGTACAGCACCAAGGGCATAATTAGATGCATCACACATTAATTCAAATGGAAGCGTCCAATTAGGTGGTTGAATGATGGGAGTGGTTGTTAACCACTTCTTTAGTTCATCAAATGAATCCTTGCATGCTTGATCAAACACAAATTTGGTATCTTTTTGTAGTAGTTTAGAAAGAGGTTGTGCAATCTTGCTAAAATCCTTGATGAATCTTCTGTAAAAACCTGCATGACCAAGTAAAGAACGTACTTCTCGCACAGAAGTGGGGTAAGGTAGAGAAGTAATAATGTCTATCTTGGCCTTATCAACCTCTAAACCTTTGCTAGATACCAAGTGTCCTAAGACTATACCTTCTGTTATCATGAAATGACATTTTTCAAAATTCAAAACCAGGTTAGTCTCAATGCATCTGTCCAAAACTTTAGAGAGGCTTTCTAAGCATGCATCAAAAGAAGAACCATATATAGTGAAGTCATCCATAAACACTTCCATGCAACTTTCTAAGAGATCAGAGAAAATTCTTACCATGTATCTTTGAAACGTTCCAGGGGCATTGCATAGACCAAAGGGCATCCTTCGATAGGCAAAAGTACCAAAAGGACAAGTGAAGGTGGTCTTATGCTGGTCTTCTAGGGCTATATGTATTTGAAAATAACCTGAAAAACCATCTAGAAAGCAATAGTGAGATTTTCCTGCTAATCTTTCCAAAATTTGGTCTATGAAGGGCAAAGGGAAGTGATCCTTGCGAGTAGCTTGGTTAAGCTTCCTATAATCTATGCACACTCTCCAACTGTTTTGTATTCTGGTAGGGATTAGTTCATCATTGTGATTTTTGACTACAGTCATGCCAGTCTTCTTAGGAACTACTTGTACCGGGCTTACCCATTCACTGTCTGAGATGGGATAGATGATACCAGCTGCCAAAAGCTTACCTACTTCCTTCTTTACCACATCTAGGATGGTTGGATTCAAACGCCTTTGTGGTTGTCTAACAGGTCTGGTGTTTTCCTCCAACAATATCATATGCATACAAGTAGATGGGTTAATGCCTGGAATATCAGCCAAAGTCCATCCAATTGCTTGTTTATGGCTTCTTAAGGTTTGCAGCAACCTTTCTTCTTGTTGTGGTAGAAGGTTCTTTGCTACAATGACAGGAAGCTTCTCATTTTCCCCCAAATAAGCATACTTTAGATGTTCAGGCAAAGGCTTCAACTCCAAAGGAGGTGGTTGTATTATGGAAGGAAGGGATCTATCTGAGATTGAAATGTCTGCAACACTTACATCTAACATGTCATCTTTCAACGAAGTTTGGTCTGCAGCATTAATCCTGGAACACATAATACATGGATCAAATTCATCACATGTGCAAGTAAAATTATCTAAGTAATCTAAATCAAAATCAAAAAATTCAAAAAGTAGATTGTCAATAGAATAATCATTCTCAAGAAGATCTATGGCATCAAGTTGAAAGAGTGAATGATTCTCTATGGGATGCTTCATGGCTTCAAATATGTTGAATTGGATGATATCATCTCCAGATTCCATAGAGAGAGTCCCCGTATGCACATCTATCTTTGTTTTTGCAGTTTTGAGGAAAGGTCTCCCTAGGATCAAGGTTGCTCTATTGATGGATGATTCATCTTCCATATCCAAAATGTAGAAGTCAGCTAGAAAGATCAGCTTATTCACTTGAACTAGCACATCTTCAAGTACTCTAGCTGGATGTGCTGTACTTCTGTTGGCTAATTGAATCACCACACCAGTTGGCTTCAGTTCTCCCAGATTCAAAGATTTATAAACTGATGAGGGCATAACATTAATGGAAGTACCTAGATCCAGCAATGCATCACCAAATGTAGAATTTCCTATTGTGCAAGGAATGGTGAAAGTTCCTGGATCTTTACATTTCTGAGGGAGGCTGGGTTGAATTAAGGCAGAAACATTGCGTCCCACACTGATCTTCTCATCCCCTTTGAGTCTTCTCTTATGCGTGCACAAGTCCTTTAGAAATTTGGCATATTTGGGAATTTGCTTGATAGCATCTAGAAGTGGTATGTTGACTTCCACTTTCCTTAAAGTATCTAGAAGCTCCTTATCCAATTCTGCATGAACATTGGGCTTGGATTGGACCATTCTATTTGGAAAAGGTAAAGATACCTTCTGATCAGCACAATTTGGGGTTTTCGTCTCATCAGATGCTTCAAGTGCAGATCGTTTATGGCAAGCTTCTTTTTGTTGATCATTTGATGTCTTATCGAAGGCTGGTGTACTTTTTTCATCAGACTTTCCCTCTGATTCAGATGGCTTATCAGAGATGTCTCCAGGTGTGGAGATAAATGCTTCTTTTTGGTGTGGATTAGTCTGATTGAAGCTTTGTTGCTTTAAAATTGTAGGGTCTGTTTGCACTTTCTTCCCACTTCTCAAGGTCATGGCATTCACACTTTTGGGATTTATGACAGGTTGAGAAGGTAGTTGACCAGAACCTTGAGATTTCAATTGGTTGACAGTGGTAGCCAACTGCCCAATTTGAGTTTGTAAATCCTGAATGGTAGAACTTACATTTTGTTGAAACTGAAGATTGTTGGTTGCTAATTGCTTCATCAAACCATCAAGAGAGGGTTCAGAAGCATTAAAAGGTACAGATTGCTGCATATGTTGTTGTTGTTGTCTGAATGGCGGTGGTTGGTATTTATTTTGGGAGTCAGATGTTTGAATCCTTTGTTGTTGTGGAGGACCATATCTCAAGTTAGGATGGTTTCTCCAACTAGGATTGTATGATCCAGAAGGTGGTTCAAACTTCTGTTGCTGATAATGTTGAGGAGGCCTGTATTGTTGTCCTGTGCCAAAAATACCATTTACTGCAGCCTCAGGTGTCTTACTTTCTTGCAATGTTGGGCATGCATCAGTAGGATGATCTGCAGAAGTGCAGATGCCACATGTTTTGGTTTTGTCAACAACATTAAGTTGCTGTTGTTGTCCGATAGCCAACTGTCTTACAATGGAGGTTAGTTCTTCAATTCTGTTCTCCAATCGTGTATGGTCTGTCTTGGTGGTCATTTCATGGACTCCTTTAGACACGGAATTAGTTCGAGAATTGAATTGCTGAGAATTTTCTGCCATGTTGGCAATCAAATCCCGAGCTGCTGTAGGAGTTTTGTCCATAAGTGCTCCACCACTAGCTGCATTAACCATGCTTCTGTCCATTGGCATGAGTCCTTCATAGAAATACTGAATCAGTAATTGATCACTGATTTGATGGTGTGGACAAGTGGCGCATAGTTTCTTGAATCTCTCCCAATACTCATAGAGAGTTTCTTGGGAGTTCTGTCTGATGCCGCAAATCTCTTTTCTGATAGCTGCTGTTCTGGATGCAGGGAAGAATTTCTCCAGGAATAATCTCTTCATATCATTCCAGCTTGTAACAGATGTTGGATGTAGATAGTACAACCAGTCCTTAGCTCCATCATTTAAGGAGAAAGGAAATGCCTTCAACTTGATATGATCTTCAGGAATTCCTTGTGGCCGCATTGTGGAACACACAATGTGAAATTCCTTCAAATGTTTATGAGGGTCCTCACCTGCAAGGCCATGAAACTTTGGTAGCAAATGTATTAATCCAGACTTTAGTTCAAATGGTGCATCAACATCAGGGTATTGAATGCACAATGGTTGATAAGCAACATCAGGTGCAGCTAATTCTTTTAGGGTTCTATCAGCCATGTTCTTAGCAACATATTTAAAATTATCAAAATTTAAAGATGAAAAATCACTACTATTACTTTCTTGGTTATTATTGGATGAATGCCTTCTATGTGCTCTTTTCAAATGGTGGAATGTTCTATCAATCTCAGGATCATATGCATATAAATTTTCAGGATTGGATCGGGTCATACACAAAAAGGTGAATTCATACAGAAAATCCAAGAATATATACCTAAAGTAAAAAAAAATTGTTAGAAAGATTAAAATTTTTATACAAACTCCTAAATGAGCCTAGGAAATTAAAATGGTCTCCGGCAACGGGGCCAAATTTTTGACACGCTCGTCGTAAACGCGCAAAATAATTTCTAGATTTTCCCCAAACTATTGGTATAGTATAAGGTGCAACCTAGGTCATCTCCCAAAGACCATTTCATATTCTTAAGCAAATTAGGAGAAAATTAAAACAAGGGGATTTTGGAAAGATGCAATATTGAGTGCTAAATGCAAAATATAGACTGAAATTAATTTCACTTAACAATTATCAACTCAAGGAATTCAGAGGCTATTTTCTTAACTAATCATTGATCACTAAAATCATGCATTGTGTTTATCAACCTAGGATCATCTGGAACCCCTAAAATGATCCTTGAATTCTCTACTGGCAAACCTCTCAGGATTCAATTGATTATGATCAACAAGATTTAGTAACCACTTAATCTTTCATCTAAACCAATTTTATAATCAGAATTCAGTTGAAGTAAGTAATAAAATGAAAACCTTCAATTAAATTACTTAATTTCTACTCTTCAAACTTTTGGAAAATGATTTACCAATCAAAAACCAATTATAAATCAATTATGCATTAATCAAAATACGTCAACCGATCAAACTTTGATTAAAGAATAAAATTGAAGAATATAGTGAAGTAGAGTAGAAACAACTTAATAAGCATGTAAATAAAGATCAAGACCTCAAAGTTAAAATGAAAATAGCTTGAATCCTTGAATTGAAACTACAAACCTAGCCTTCCATGTAGGAGGAAACTAACAATAATGAAAAACTAAGCCTTCCATGTAGGAGGAAAACTAACAAGAAAGAAAACCTAAGCCTTCCATGTAGGAGGCAACTAACAATAAAGAAAAACTAAGCCTTCCATGTAGGAGGCAAACTAACAAGAAAGAAAACCTAAGCCTTCCATTTAGGAGGCAAACTAACAAGAAAGAAAGAAAGATGGAAAATTGTATTGGAGTTAATCTCCAAAAATGGTGTGTTTCTCCTTTTGTAAACCCTTCTATTTATAGAGGATTTGTGAGGCATCATCTTCAGAAAGTCACCAACTAGGATATTACTTTTCTACCCTTTTATTGCTTTCACATGGGCTTTGTTGAAAAATGCAAAACACTTTTGAATTTTTGTCACCAATTAGCACAACAATTTTGACTTTCTTGCACCACAATTTCGGATGTTCACATGTCCGAATTAGAGCTTCACGTCTGAACAAAAGTTGTAGCCCTAGATCTTAGCTGTCCAACAGATTTGATTTTATCTCAGTATGACTTCTGTATCTCAAGATATGGCTGGATCTTTGCACACTGTTCAAATTCCACGTCAGCAACACTATCTCATCTTTTGAGATAATTTCGGAGTCCTAAACATCCCATTTAGAATCTGCTCTTGCTTTGTAACTGTGGACACTTCTTTAAGCTTTCATTCAAGATAGATTTCATGATTTTTGGATGTCTAAAACTCCTATTATGTTGAAAATATTATAATAGTGTCATTTTAATCGGGTAAGCAAAGAAATTCAATTAAACTTCATATGAACCCAAACTCATAAAATATGACAAAGATCACTTAATTGAACATATAAGAAGTCTTAATGAGATAAAAGTGAGAGATAATTATTTATGAAATCTATGCTTATCAGTTGTGAAAAAGAGACCATGTGGCTTCACCGACCAGTCAACATTACTAATGTTGACATAAACCAAAGTTGTCGTGAATGATATCGTCGTTTTCTGGGAAGAAAGTGGGAAAAGAAGGTGTGAGAAACTAGGTTTCTTGGTAGGTTTCTACTCTTCATCTAGTGTCATCACTTTTATCCTAACCACCTCAGTTTATTAGAAAAATCATGGCATGCATATAAGATTACTTTTAATATTTTAAAAAATATCCTACTGAAGTGGGTTATTTTATACAAAAATAAACTTGTTACATAGGCATATATCTGTCTTAAGCTTCATAAATCAAGGATCACAATAAAGATATTATTTGACTCAACTTATTCTATGTCTTAAACTTTATCTCTATCATTATTCTATTCTATAATTTAGGGGAATATAAATTTTGTTCCTAAAATTCAAGGAAATTTATAGACATAAGCATACATAAAAAGGAATAGTCAAACAATATCTTTTCACTAAGTCTACTACTCTATCTTCTACTACTAAGCATATTAGCTCATTCATAGATAGTCGTCACCATCATTTAATGGGTGAAGAACCATTTTGTCTTCACAATAGAAGGATTTTTGGGAAACCCTTTTATCTCCTAGGAGAACCTTTTTGCCTCCTCTTCAGTAGAGCTCTAGGAGCCTTCTAGATATGATGTGCAAAAGGCACATTAAGAGTAGATTAACTTTTCACATAAGTTTATTTTAATGATCCTTTAAACCCTTTTAAGTTCCTTTAAAATTTTTCCAAATAGTCATGCATGCTCAAAAAATATTCAACCAATATGTTATGCACATTTAAATCTCATACTATATCAGATCATGAATCATATCATTTCATCATACATAACCTCATCTTTGCAAATACTTATGAGAATTTACTACTTAACTCACAATAAACAATGTGTCTTCATAAAAACAACACAAGTCCACTCATAAATCATACTTGAATATCATAATTACATGTACCTAACACATGTTCCAATTTATTGAACTCTTTAATTTCTTATGAAATATCACTCCAGGTACTTAATTCTCTCAACCTTCTAAGTTTCTCTTCAACCTTTCCTTTTCTCAAAGTTTCATTAGTTTCACAAGATTTTTACAATTTATAAGTAGTTCTCTTAGGTGGCCGAATGGTACCTTTTAAGTTTTTATTCTTTGTGCTCTTTAATTTTAAGTATTATGCATAACCTACTTATACTGAGTTCAAATACTAATTGTTAGCAAGTTTTTAACTTATTTAAGATATTTTACTTAAACATGGTCGAGTGATTGCCCATACCTTTTTCAATCTTCTTTTAAACTTTTAATTCTTTATGTTTACATTATAAGGCTTCTTAAGTTTATGTTTTCATTATAAGGCTTCTTAAGTTACCTAAATCAAGTTTTTAAACTCATTTCCTCCTATTTAACTTGAAATGGATGTATGTGAGTTCATGGTTCCTAAAGCTTTCTAGTTTATTTTTCCTTCTTTTTTGAGTTGATTTTTACCAATTGAAGGTTAATTCATTTGTTGATACCTAACTTAGAAATTTTTAATACTTCTTCTCCATCCTTGTAATTCATGGTCGAATGGCTTAATTTAGTTTCCCAACTTTATGTTTCATTTCTAAATCATTTATCTTATGCATGCTTAGGTTTAGGCTTGAATCATGATGAATTCTTGACTTCCTTTTCACTAACTTAGTGATTATGACCAAGTGGGCTCCTTAACCTTTTTAAGACTTACTCCCAATTTTAATCTCTTCTAGTTATATATCAAGGATGTTTTGTTAATGCTAGTTAAGAATTTAAATCTCTTTCAAGATAAATTTATCATCAAGTGGTCTAATGGCACCCTTGCCTATCTTAAAACTTTCTTATACTTTTAATCTTTTATACTTACATGCTAAGGATCATTAATTAAACCTATTTAAGAATTAAAAATTATTTTTTGTTAATTAACTATATGGTGGCCAAATGTCAGATCTAAGGTTTAGGGTATCAAATTTTCATCCTTAGTTGACTTAGGTTGACTAATCTTCTAGTTATAGTTTAGGTTATAAGTTTAACCAAGTTTAGATAATTTTGAGGCTTTCTTCTCTAATTTTAATAGTCATGGTTGAATGCCACTCATATCCTCCATTTAATGCATGGTTTATTTGTAGTTACCAATTTATTCCTTTTGAAACCTAGATTAAGTCTTAATTAAGGACTTCATCTTATTTTTCCCTTTTTGGTTATTATGGACTTAGTCATTTTTAGGCTTTACTTATACCTTTAATTAATCCATTTACCTAATGAAAATCCTCAATACACCATTAACCAATTTTAAGCTCATTTTTTCCTTAAGTTGCTCTAGGGTGGCCAAATGCACACCTAGTGATTTTTAGGCCATTTTAGCTCAAATTTTATTCATCCAAAAGTTGTTTTACATCATTTATAATCTAATTACATGGTTTTTATCACTTTTAAAAACTTTAAGAAGTTTTATCCTTAAGTATACATGCACAGCCGACTGCCTCCCTTGGTTACCAAAGTCACCTTTTCAAATTTCCTTCTCATACAACCTTGGTTCCTTGATTTTGTGCCCTTATAGCACCTTAAGCTCTTGATCCATACCAGGCTTGTCCAAAGTCTATAGCTTGGGTCATTGCCGAAATAAATTTTGAGTGTCTTGTGAGGCTTATGTCATTTTATGGTCCAAAGTTCCAACTTTTATTTCGTAATTTTTAGATTTATGCCCAAAGCAAGTTTGTGGGACTTATAGATTAACTTTTCTTTCACTTTTTAATATTTAAGCCCATGATTTCATATATGGACATAATAATACACAAGTCCACCATAAAAAGAAAAATCACAACTTTCAAGTTTTAATCATAAAAACATGCAAGATAGCCTTTTTTCCAAACAACAAAGTGTAGATCCACAAGATCTACTCTAAGATGATCCATTTATCTACTACCAAGAATACTTCAAAAAAATTTCTCATGATTTCTCAAAATTGCCCAAAGCATCAAAATATGTTTTAAAATAATTTTCACTAAATAAATTTCTTCTAAGTTACTTAGAAGCACTTTAAACCAACCAAACTTCATTATATTTCTCAAAAATTACTAAAATTTGATGATGCTCATTTTGAACTATTTAAATGAAGCCTTGAGTCCTCATGAGTCCAAACAAAAGGAGATCCATGAATTTTAGAGAAAGAAACCACAAAAGAAAGAAAACAAACCATAAAAAGTAAGATTAAAGCTTAAAAAGACAAAGTACAAAATCCTACTTGATGGTGACTTAATGTGATGATGGTGGGGCCGCAATGGCTGATCTTTGTTCCCCGCCTTGGCTGGTCCACAAGAATCTCCAAGTAAAAGTGGTGGGGCTTAGTGTTTAAAACTTGATTTGAGCTTAAATCACAAAGATCGAGACTTAGGCTTAAGGTAAAAAGTTAGGATCTTTTGGACTTAGTGAGACTTGGAGAGTTTGCTAAGTCTTTTAGAGAGTAAAAATTGAACCAAAGGAGATCCTCCATGAGCTTGGTGAGTTCAACCAAGCAAGGGGCAAAATTGGATTAATTTTTCACTTGAGAGTATTTGGTAATTTTGCATAGATTTTCTATTTTTCAAAAATAATTCAAAAATTTAAGAAATTATCCTTTTAGAGTTTAATTAGAGTTAATGAAGCTGATTTTATCACTAATCATGTTTATCTTACTCTAAGCATGGTTAACTTTTAATTAATCAAGCTTAATTAGATTTAACCATAATTAAAGGAATCTTAGTATTAATTATTTTTGTCTTTTATAGGCTTACTTGAGTTGACTTGATTTGGTGATTCACCACCATGGTTTCCATATGAGAAATTTCGTGTAGCCCATGTGGAACTCACTCTTGGTTTCTTCCTTGCACTTTCTTACCCTTACAGCCTTCTAGTGGCATTTTTGTAATTTTATTAGCATTGCCAAAAAAAATTTCAAATTATTTCTCTGAAAATTCTAACACTTTTTGAGTCATTCCCAAGTTAATCTTAGGTCATTTGATATTTTTCTAGGAACTGACTAGCTTTGTGCAAACAATAGAGCTTTTTAGGGGCATTTTGGATATTTTTATTATTTGCACCAAACTTTTTAATTTCTCTGTTTTTGGATCTTAATCCTACTTAGTTTCATTCTAGGTATTATTTATGGCTTCAAGAGTTCATCATATAAATTTGGGGGTGTTACATACTTCGCATTTTCTTACCCCCCCCCCCCCCTCAACCTTTCAGAGACATTTTGGTAATTTTTTAAGAATTTTCTAGAAAGTTTCCAAACTATTCTCCTCTTATTTCTAACACTTATTTGTTCATTTCTGAATCATTCTTATGTCATGATAGCACCTTAAAAGATGAATAAAAACTAGTTCAATAAAGGCTAAAGTACTACTAAATTGGATGCAAAATTGGAGAAAATTTTAAGATAATTTTAGGTGTCATTTCTAGGGAGATAAGTCATAGCTTCTCTACCACCTTGGAGTTCTAAGGATAAGGAGGTTCTCATCTCAAGACTAGGCTAAGGAAGAGAATCTAAGAGAAATTTTCACTCTGAAAATTCTAGTTTATAATTATGACTCAAAGTGATTCAAAATCACTACAAAATGGTCTATATATAGACCAAAGGAGGGACATCAATGTTGGTCTTGGATATATCTCCTTCCTTCCCTAAAATGGGCTTGGATTGGCCCAAAAAAATAAGCTATGTATTCAACCACTATGCATCCCCTTATTAGGCCTAGATAAGCCCAAGTTATGAGCCCAAGAATTACACAAAACAGATAAGTCTATTTATAAGCCCAAGTATTACAAATAAAAGGTGCCCTAAGCCTATATAAGTAAGGCTCTCTAAACTTATTACAATAAATCTAATCCTAAACTATAAATTGTGATGGGCCAATAGACCCAATGGTCCTTTGCAGTTGGGACCTCTCCATCATGTCATTTACCATTTTTTCAAGAATAGTTTATCTCTTATAGGAGATAGAGCTCTCTAAGGGCATTTTATGCATTTTCGATGGGGTTTTCGTTCTCTCTTTTTATTCTAATTCTTCCTTGTGACTTTCTAACTATCATTGGTGGATTCAAAACCTTTAGAATATCTTTTAACTTTTATTTTGAGTTGCCTGCACATTTATTTGTATCAACCTAGTGGAGGGGAATTTTCATCATTTGTTAAATTTCTCAGCTTCTGTTCTTATCTCTACTTTACTTCTTACTAAAGAACAATTGTAACTTAGGAAGTCTATCATTAGAAATTGTGGGTGTTACACTAGGCCACTCTTACCATACCAAGTATGGTACTTGTGCACACTCAAAAGGCCCTAGGACATTTTATGGTGAAGCCATATTCAAGATTCTATGATGGTGACAACCATCTAGAATGAACTTGTATCCTAAAATAGAAGGTAGAGTAAGATACAAATAAAAGATGTTGTTTGAATGAGATTGTTGATGTTATGCCTTAATTTTCAATCGTTACTAAGAGGGTGACTAGAGAATAAGAATAAATATGAATATGACATAAAATAAGAAAAAATCAAATAATATCTATGATATGATGAGAAAGTCATATAAAGAATGAATAGTTTTTATGATATGCAAAGTTTCATGATAATGTGACTTGAAAAGTCAATGAGATACATGCTTGTATGAACTTCAATATTTTCTATTATTAAAAAAAATCACGTCACATAAGTATTATTTTAAAAAATAATAATTGAATTTATACGCTTGTCACGTTTTTATAAACAAACTGAACTTGAATAGAAATGATGTCACCAGCATTAAGATAGATACCTACTAAGAAATCATGATATTTCATTCCCTACTTCCAATTTATTTTTCCAAATCCTAAAAATGATGCTTACAACGACAATAGTTTATCTACAATTGTCTAATGTGAACTAGAATTTTAGTGCGTACAAATCAGTGATTTCTACCCAGGCCGATGTAACGGTGTACTTTTCATTCAAGAAAATCTTCATCTCTCTTATTTTTAACCTAGAATTTTCCACTACAGAACTAGTCATTTCATTATAGGATTTTTACATGGATATGATATTCCCCTACCTCTTGAATTTTAAGCTCCATAGGTTCTACTGGTAGAGAATGTGGCTTCATTCAATAATGAGACTGGCCCTCTCACTTCCTCACATTACTATGGCATGTCATATGTATGGTCTTCCCTCCTATAGTTTTCCTAATATGGACAATGCCTATTAGAGATATCGAGTGCACAAACTTTACCCTTTTGATAATGATCAATGGTTAATGCCATAAAAAATTGACTAGTGATGCATTCAAGAATATCTTGAATTTATATGTATAAATTGTAATTAAAGTTTCTATTATTAAGGACATAAATAGATGTCCTTGTTTTCTAGAATGAACTTATCAAGAACCTGTAACTTTTATATTTGCTATGTAGATACAAATTAGATAAGGATTGTATAAATAGTAATGCATATAAGTGGTTAAATGAATGTATGATATGATAAATAAATAAAATGCAAGTTTTTAAGGTTATTGAGAACAATACAACGAAACTTACACTTTTAACAAGTGTTTTTTTTAAAAAAAAATTATACCATATTTTAAATAATTATATTTTATAATAAAAATATGTATCATAAAATAACAAACTAACAGTAAATTCAAAATACAATTTACGTGTAGGATAAATATCAACATTAAGATATTATAGGACTATAACAAGCTATACATGCTAAAAATCTAATATTAATATAACAAGCTATACATGCTAAAAATCTAATATTAATTTTATCAATATACTATATACATAATTAAAATATCATAATTAATATTAATAATTTATATTAAATAATATATTAATATTAATCTACCAATTAAATAAAAAATTAACTAATAATAATAATAATAATAATAATAATAATAATAATAATAATAATAATAATATCCATCACGAGCACATGTATCCTTGTGACTCTCAATCTCTTGCGACTTTTGTTTTTAACCTTTAATAACTTCTAGTGACTACCTTATATTACTTGGCATCTACAAGACCTATATACGTGGGATTTGTGGCCTAAAAAATCCTTCTAATTTATTTTTAGTGCTAAATACATCTTTTTCAAATATCCTCAAAACTTAGCATCTTAATCAAGATTGATTACATTTTTATTTAGCTCTCAAATTTAACTTTTTTTTTATTCATGTCAACAAAATGACAGTAACTTTGATCCTTAACCAATTAAAGGTAAAATTAATGTTAATAATATTTAAATAACTAAATTCATCATACCATTTTTTCTTAAGAGAAAAATAGTTATTCATTTCTTATTCATTAAATATTAAAAATTGATTGATGTAATTTTATTTTAAGAATTCACTCAAATTAAATAATTCTTACTAGTTTATTTTTTTCAAGCATAATATTTATTTTTAACAGTAGTACTTTGATCATTTTAATAGTTGGATAAACATGTGAGAATAATAAGAGAAGAAGGAAAGAATTTAATCTATTTTATTAATAAAAAAAAAAGGATTTGTTACACTTGTTTATTATACAACATGATTCATGGAATTCTCTAATAAAAGAGTTTGAAGAGTAATAATGATAAATAGAAAAGTATCTTATATCAAGAAATTGATATGAACCTTGATACCAATTTACATGATCAAGTCCATTTAGAAAAAGACGTAATTCGAAAGGAAGGCTCGTTGAAAAGAGGAAGATTAAAAAAGTAAAAGAAGTAATTGGAATTCAAGTAAATGCATTTTCAAGAAAAAACGACAGATATGATCATGATTTTTATGGATGCAAATCAAGAATATCTTTACGAAAGAACTTTTAAGAAGATATTTTATTAGATTTAGTTTTCAATTGTTAGGATTTGATTAAATTATTTGACTAATATTTGTTAAGATTTAATTAGGATTATGTTAAATATTTGAATTACACTATAGATAGATGCTATTAGGATTTAGTTATGATTTTCTTATATTAGTAATTGCACAAATATAAATAGCTCTTCTACGAGCAATGGATAGAGATTATTGATGAATAATAATATATATTTTTTAGAGTTTTTCATCTCTGTATGAGTTGATTCCTTTGGTTCTTGGGCAAAGAACTATTCTTGATAACGTTGGTTCTTCCGGCCGATCACGGTTAAGGTCATGTTCCTCTTGATAACTTCACTGCTATCTAGCAGGTCGCTGTTATGTCAAGTTCTTTATTTTATCCATTATCGTTTCCATTTTCCAATTTATTTAACTTACACCATGAAGATCATATCACCCCATCAATGTTGGAGAATTTTGAGGATGTCTCGTAGGCTGAGGCATGACACATGACACTGTCCTCAAGGATTTGTCCACCCATGGCGTAATCCCCATGATACAATAGCTTCTTCTGAATTTTTCAGGAACAGAGCTAATAAGAAATTCATATATATAACCCAACAAAAAATAAATTCATATATATAACCCAGCAAAAAATAGTGGTATATATAGAAGATTTGTGTTGCAACCTATATGGTTGGAACTTAAATTCTAGCTAGAAATTAAAATCATAACGACAAGAAATAAAGTCATAATAATTTCTCAACGGTCAACTTTTAAAACATAATAAATATTAATGGATAATTAAAATAATTGATTCATAATTTAAATTTAAAATAATTAATAATAATTCTAAATATTTTAAAATTATAATGATAATTATTTAAATTAATTTGAATATTTAAAATTAAATTAATAATATTAATTTAAATATTTAAAATAATTTTAAAATACAATTTTTACAACAATTAATTCATATCAAAGTAACATAATCAAAAATAAATCAAGAAAAAAAAAGTTTAGAAAAGTAGCGCACAATAGTTTTAAGTCTCTACTCCAAATCCTAATCACGATGTTAGTGTTTTAATTCTTTGTAGAACTCATTCATCCTAACAAGGATTTTTTATCTGTTGAAAAGAGAAAGAAATTAAATAAGTAAAATGGGTTTTCAAACTAGAAATAAAAAAAAAATCATGATATTCTTATTGTCCTTTCTTGATACTACAGCACATTAAGCTTTCACATATCAAGGGTTTTGCCACCTTATACGACCAAGTAACGAAATTTACAGTCCTGCACAATGTTAACCTATGCTATCGCACAACTTCCTAAATTATTTATTAGTATCCTTTTTGTTTAACATGTTGGTATTTGTAAGTTTTTAATACATAACTGAAAAAATAAAAATACACCCAAGTTCTTTACAATTAATTAATATTTTGAATTTATTTTTTTATTTTTTTAAATATATTTTGAATATTCTAACAACCTACATTAAGATTTTAATTTAAGTAATAATGATATTGGTATACTTATACAGTATCTTTTATCATAATATATATTAATCAAACAGTTATAATTTGAAGAAAAAAAATCAAGCTTGGAAAATTTGAATATATACCAACGATGAACTTTAGGGGTGTACATTCACTATTTTTCTTTTAATTTATGATTACTTGTATATTTTTTTCAAATTTTATTAATATTTTAATCTCTAATTTTTAACATATGAATATTTTCAATTTAAAATCTTCTGTAAAATTTTATAATGGAATTAAATTCTAACTATCACGCTTAGCAAGAAGCACCTAAAATAAAACACCAAATCGTAAAGGTTGCTCTTGGGCATGTCCCTATTGATGTTCTTATATTTTAAAATTATTTATGAAAGTTTTATTGATTATGAGTATCTCTTATTTTGAAATCTATGCGAAAGTTTATTATTGCAAAATTTTCAATGCAAATCTTTAATGAGAAGCAACCAAGATACAAGAAGGAAGCTGCGCCTTCCATTGTATTGTTGTGCAAGTGTAGCATATAAACATGCAGAGCCATTGTAGGGAAGGGGAAAGATATAGTTTCTTAAATACTATATTCTATTAGTGTGTATATATATATATATATATATATATATATATATATATATATATATATATATATATATATATATATATATATATATATATATATATAAAAAAAGAAACGACCCAAAAAAAATACTACCCAACCAATACAGAGGTTATATCCGTTATAATTTTCCTAAAAGGATAAAATTTTGATATCAATTGAGGCAATTTCTTTCCCTAAAAAAATCTGCACCTTTCTTTTGGTAGAAAAATTATTAGCCAGACAGCATAATTTGATCTTTGATTTCGGTGTGAAAATGGAACTTTCTAGAGCCTTTTCGTGTATTTTCTGTTTTTTGGTGTCAGTTTAAAGCGTCCAGAATCCTGATGAAAGCTCAATAAAAACAAATCGTAATTCACAAATCTACTTGCACCGGGCCGTTTGTTCCCAAGAATATTATATTATCGTTCACATTGCACTTTACTGTATTTCTTCTGTATTCATTTATGGTTTAACAGTATTTGTGTTACAAGAAAAGGGGGTTTAACGGAATTTTCAACTTTTTATAATTTGGTCTATGTACGATTTTAACTTTTTTTATTATTCATATTTAGTTCTAATATTTTTTAAATTATTAAAATTAATATTCCTCATTTTATAATAATTATTGAAAAAATTGTGATGTAATATATATATATATATCTTAAATAAAAAATACATAAAACATATATATATTTATACAATTTTTCCTTTATCTATCTACATAAATTAATATCGTGTCATTTCGTTGTATTCCTATTAAATATAGGGAAAAAATAATTTTAACAATTAAAAATTATGAGAATTTAACATGAAAAATTAAAAATAAGAGAGTAAAATTGCACAAAATTAAATTATTATTACCTTAACAGTTTCAATTTTATTTAACGATGTTCTTATACGTCTATGGTTATATGAATTAAGTACACAAATTTTAAAATATTAAATATATCATTTTAAATATTTTTTATTATTAAAAATAAATATTAAATGACATTTATGAATTTTAAATAATAAATATTTTTAACTTAATTAATTTTTTTATTTATAAGAGATTTATTGTATCGTCTTTATTTTTTCAAATGATTTCTTTCATAAAATATATTTATCAAAGAATCCTTATATGATGTTTATTCTCTATTTTATCCCATTAAATATTATGATATTTTTTTATTGTTCTTTTTAAATATTGCAAATTTTTTTATTTAATTCTCGTATCTATAATGAGTTTCTCTTTAGTTTCCTTAAAATAAACATTTGTGATATTTAAATCAATTAAATTACAAAAATAAATGAAAAGTTTAGAAAAATTAAAAGATCAAAATCTTAATTAAGTCATATTTTAATTTTTAATTTTTTATGCTAATAAACTTGTTTATTTAAGATAAAAATGGTGAAAATAATTAAGGAAAAAGTGTTGTAAATAGAATTTTTGTTTTTCTACTACAACTTTATGCAAACTTTTTTCAAAAATAAAAGAAAGATAGAAAATGATAAGAAAGTAAATATAAAATAAAATATATAATAAAAAATTATGAAATGTATCATAAGAATTTATTGTATAGTTTTTGTTCCATAATTTTTTTGTGACTTGGGAAGTAACAATTGGTCGAATGGTGTGGACGCGAGTGTAGATGAGGCCAAATTTTGTTGCCTTACAACATAACAAGCAAAGGAGAAACAATTTTATAACAAAACTACCAAAGGGTGGTTGAAGCAGAGATAAGTGATAAACTGTGATACAGAACATGTCTCTGTGTGGTGCACTCTCCTCCACAACTTCACACCTCACTTCCCTCTCTTCAACCTCTCCACTTTCTCTCAGATTTTCCTTCACTTTCCGGGAAAATAGAATACCAATCACACCTCTCACAAGCCCTTTCCCTCACAAGCTCTCGTTTTCAGCAAGGCCTGGCAGAGTGTTGGTGAAGTCTCAGGCTACTGCACCTGCTTCTTCTGAGGCTGTGAAAGTCACACCTGTGCCTTCTGACATGAAAGCATGGGTCTATGGGGAATATGGAGGTGTGGATGTTTTGAAGTTTGACTCCAATGTTGCTGTGCCTGAAGTGAAGGAGGATCAGGTGCTTGTCAAAGTTGTTGCTGCAGCTCTTAACCCTGTTGATGCCAAGAGAAGGCAGGGAAAGTTCAAGGCCTCTGATTCTCCTCTTCCGGTTATTCATTTTCTTTCAACTTTGATTATTAAATATTATCTCTCTTTGTGTATGTGTGTAAGAGAGAGATAGAGTGAGAAGTGAAGCGGGTTTCATAGTCTAGTGGGGAAATAGGAGATATGAAAGAAAATCATGGTAGGTGGTTAATTTCTATTTCCATGTTTATGAGGGAAAGGGATAATTAAATCAGCTTGATGGTTGTTATATTCTTTTAAGTTGCAGTTAAATTACCATCACGATTTAACTATTTCTTAGGATTAGTTTAATGGTAAGAGGTTAGAAATTCGAATAATTTTACATGAGAGATCCGAGTTCAAACTTCATCACTTTTCACATTGTACCAAAAAAATTGTTTCTTCTGGAAAATAAAAGGCTTAAATGAATAAAGCATTATCTTGATTTATCAAAGTTATGAGAGAGGTTATACTAACTCTAAAACAATTACTATTTTTTACTTAAAAATAATCAATTTAGTCCTTCTTTAGTAGATTGTATAAAGTCTGTTACAATTGAAGATATTTAGCAATTGAGGGAAGCTTACACTAATTGAGTGCAAAGATATTGATCAATGCAGTTTTGCAAGAGAATTTAGGTTGAGAAGGAAAGAAAAGCCTAAGGTAATTCCATAAATTTTTTGGAGTAATTAAGTAATGACATCAAATTTTGCTTGCTGTGTCCTTAGACTGTTCCAGGCTATGATGTTGCGGGTGTGGTGGTGAAGGTTGGTAGTCAAGTAAAGGACTTCAAAGTGGGAGATGAAGTATATGGAGATGTAAATGAGAAAGCTCTAGAAGGGCCTAAGCAATTCGGGTCATTGGCTGAGTACACAGCTGTTGAGGAGAAATTGTTGGCACCAAAACCTAAGAATTTGGACTTTGCTCAAGCTGCTGCTCTTCCTTTAGCAATTGAAACTGCTTATGAGGGTTTGGAGAGGACTGGATTTTCTCCCGGTAAATCTATTCTTGTTCTAAATGGTTCTGGAGGAGTTGGAAGCTTAGTGATTCAGGTATTTGCTCTCCAAATTAGTTCTTTCATTCTTAAAATTGATACATCAACAACATTCTTTGAATTTTATTCTCTTTTAGCATAATATTTATAAAATAATTTTTAGATATCAAATGTCACATCAAGATTGTTTTTGCGTCAAACTGTCTCAAATAAGAAACTTTGCCTCTTAAACCATGAAATAAATCGGTAACTAAATCAATCCATCTACTTAGCGAAGGCTTCAACTAACTCAGCTTATTGCATTTCTTGATAATACATCACTTTACATCTCATTTGGTATTTCTGATCTTACAGCCAGTCATTAGTGTTCAGTAAATAAAAAGGTTTGATAGTGTTTTTATTGGTGAACGGTAATACTTGCTTATTTGAATTGTGATTGTACTTGTACACTGTACAGCAATTTGCCCTCAAAATTAAGATTTTATTCAGCTCAAATTGTACTCAGGAAACATTGTATTTGATGGAAGCTTTGTTTTGGATGTTGCTTTTTTCTTTGTTTCCTCCCGAAGAGTAGTTAATTTACACTTCAACACCACACTCTTAAGAATAAGTTACAACTCTGCCATCGATTCGAAAGGTTTGTCTACAGTTTTGCCACAGACCCACAGTGATACAGAGATTGTAAGATTTTGTAAGTCTATGTATGGTTGTAAGAGCAACATCACGCCTAATTGCAATGGTTTTGGAGTACTTGGAGCCTTTTGTTTCAAACATAGCATACACTTTTGCTTTTTAGAGTTTTCTTAATACATCATATAATATTACGCTGTAAGTGGAAAGATAAACAAAGCATAAATTTACTTGATTAGGCATCTATAGAAATACATTTCTGGATTGAAATATCTATCATAAGAGAAAGTTTTTAAGAAAATTCTTACACTTGACGAGTTATAGTTTATCTGCACTTTCAACGGCTAACAGCTAGCTAAGCAAGTTTTTGGAGCTTCAAGAGTTGCTGCCACTTCAAGCACTAGAAATTTGGATCTGTTGAAAAGCTTGGGAGCTGATTTGGCCATAGACTACACTAAGGAGAACTTTGAAGACTTGCCAGAAAAATTCGATGTGGTTTATGATGCCATTGGTAAAATTCTATTCTGCTTGTTTCAATCTTGTTCCTCCAGTTTTACATGCATGGTTCTCAAACAATCGGTGAGAAGAGCTTCCAAGAATGCAACAATAACAAGGAGAAACAAGGTCCTTGTTATTGTTGCATGCCTAAATTTCTGTTTCATTAGATGATTAATTTAGGATTTGCATTCGTATATGTTAGTAACTAACATGACAAAGCCATGTTAGAGAAAGACAAATAAAATTGATGGACTCTGCACAGATAATGTTGGTCCTACTATAATTGTTCAGTTTTTTTCTCATAATTTATCATGCTAACTGCTAACATGAGAGAATCCAGATTCATTGATTTATACAGATATAAGTAGATCATGAAATGGCATTTTCCAGTTAGGATAAGAAAATTGTTGTAAGTATGGGTAGATGAGAAAGGCATTAGTTATCTCGTATGTCTGTCTTAATATTTAGAGATTCATTAAAATACTTTTATCTATTATGAGGGGGAAATCAACATAAAACTATTGATAATGGTTCATTTCTTGGTGTTGATTTGCAGGGCAATGTGACAGGGCAGTGAAGGCTATTAAAGAAGGTGGCAGTGTGGTAGCACTCACAGGTGCTGTAACCCCACCTGGTTTCAGATTTGTTGTTACATCCAATGGAGCTGTTCTGAGGAAACTAAACCCTTATTTGGAGAGTGGAAAGGTTAAGCCAATTGTAGACCCCAAAGGTCCATTCCCCTTTGCCCAGGTTGCTGAAGCCTTCTCTTACCTTGAAACAAACCGAGCCACTGGAAAGGTTGTTATACATCCCATCCCTTGAATCAAATAAAAAGTGATAGGAAATTTTGCTATGTGTCTAGTAATTTCACATTCTGTGTAAATCAGTATTGAGATTAAAGCTAAAATATGAAGAACGTCATTTGTCCATTCTTACTATAAACTTTCAATTACAACTGTTTGTTTGAAAGCAAAACTTCCTTTAAATTTATCAACAACTATGATAACATTATCTTATTAGGTGAAGTTAGCTATATAGATTCTATGATGCTATTAAACTTGGTCAAAATTCAAATTCTGTACGATATTATTTATTATGAGATCCCTTTTAGTAATCTCTTACAAAACTTCTCTTGGTGTCCGTCTATTTTTTTTAAAACTAAAAGTTATGATCAACTCTCCTTAGTTATTTGAATGACCATTTCTTTTACATATTTAAATTACCTTAATTGATATTTTTATTATTGTCTTGATAAATGTTACATCAATATTTTTTCATATACAATTATTTTAAATTTAACCGATGAAAGAATTCGTAGGAGCTAAGGGGAAAAGTTTTTCTCACTTAAGTTAATCATGAAGCAAGAATTTATTCTTTTGTTCGAAGTGGTTTTTAATTTTTTATTTTAATGTTTTAAAAAATTAATTTAATTTAAATTTTCAAAAATTATTGTAAAAGTAAGGAACTCAAAATTAAGATATTATATATTTTTTATTTTATTATAAAAAAATATTAAACAAGTTTACAACCTTATTTGAGTTACAAACTGAGATTAGAAGTTATAAGCTTTGTATCACTTGGTTACAGTTTCAACATGTTATGAATTTTATTGTATTTGGTTACAAACAGAAATTTCATTGGTTGAAAATTAGATGTAAAAAAGTTATAAACATTCTTTGTATAGAAGTTAGAGGTGTATTCTCTTTTCATAATATTTTGGGAAAGAAAATTTCTGAGATTTATTTACTATTTCACTAATTTTATAATTTGATAATATTCAAATTGAACATATGCATTGGATTTATAAGATGCATTTAATAATTTGTAACTAAAAATGATATGCAAAACACCAAGCACGTGGAATTGAGTTTTGCTTCTTTTAAAAATATTTTTTATAAAAAATCTTGGCACTAGGGTTTTTAGAAAATAAGTTTAGTGTAACAAAATCTTGGCCAGTTTTTCCAAAATGCACATACCCTTAAGTGGTCTTTGTAGGCAACATTTTCAAAAATATTTTTGAAAACAAGTATAAGTTACTGAAACTTGTTGAAGTAGTAAAGCATCTAAACACAAAAATTATCATGGATCACCCGCAAACTTGGGCTACGTTCAGTCATTAATAACATATCAAGATTTTACAATTTTCTTCAAATTTGTAACAGTTCTCATAGATCCTTGAACTAACTTCAAGTAAAAACAAATTTTTTTGTCTCTCTAAAACATACAACGCAGACCTGAGTATTTTTTTTCAACTTATCCTATTTAGGCTATACTCTATCCAACAATGATTTTGTACTTCTAACTAATAAATGTTGTTTAATTAATATCTTAACCACTCTCTATAGAAGACAAATACGATAAATAATAAAAGAATGAACGAGCTTCTAATGTTTTGAGTTGTGTTGTTATATTCACTTCTTTTTATTCATTTAGCCTTATTTATTCTTAATATTGTTCTTTAAAAATTAAAGGTTGAGAATTAGGTCACAAAGATTACTTGTTGAGTTCTTCATGTATATAAAGCATTATAACCTTTATTGTTGTGTCTTTCTCATATTTATATGCTTTTTAATACACTTGCAATGTTTTATCCAACGTGTTAGCAAGGTTTTCACTTTAAGATTGTACTTGCTAGTTCCTTTTCTATCATCTTCATCAAACTTCTTTACAGAAACTTTTATTTTAATTTTCTCTAGTCAAGTTGCATTTATTGCAAAATGAAGGGGTTGTTAACGTTTCACAACTTTATGTGGTCAACCATTTCTCGTGCATTAACAGACCCGACCAATGAAGTGGCTTTATTTTAAGAACATGTTTCAAATATTTGTTAAGAGACACTCGCCTTTATAAACATTGTTCAACAATGCATGAAGTATCTTTTATCTTTGTACATAATTTTTAACCATCTATGAAGTATTTTTTTAATACTTTTGACACATACATCTTATGAAAAGTTCTTTAGCACTTACTTAGCATATAAATTAGCATTAATAAATTTATTTGAAATATAAAATATTGTTAATCATTAAAATCAAATTTTTTAAATATAGAAGATTTCCAACTTTTCTCAACCTTCTTAATTCTAGCAATCATCCTCTTCCTTCTTCAAGTGTTCAAGTACCATTTTAGATTTTCCTTTCTTTTTTATTAAAAAATTTGTAGCATGAATGATGACATTAGATACCTATACATTTTTTATCATTGGATGTTAGTTTTCAAGGGTTTACAAAAATCTTATTTCTTTTTCCTGTGATAACATTCAAACATGATATATTATTCAAGTTTTGCACAATAAAAAAAAAAAAGTTTTATCCTCAAAAAGGATTTTTATGAGATTGATTTTGAAATGAATACTCTAGAATAGATTTGTAAGAAGGATCTCTTGCATCTTTTAAAATCATATTTAAATTAAATGCTCCTCTAACAAATTTTTCTAAGACTTAAAAGTGAGATTATTAATCTTTTTCTGAAATTTAGTTACTTTTTTAAAATAATTATTCTCACTTAAAGACTTAGTGTCACCAAATTTTAAAATCATTAGATTATTTTCTAACATTAGTTTGTAATTTTTCTAATAAATTCTTTTATTTACATATCTTTTAAGTTACTTTTTATTAAGTTGATCATTTTTATTTTATTTTTTTAGCCTCATTAGCTAAAGAAAAAAATGTTATCTAGAAGTTTATTATATGATCTCTTGCAATTTCATGTTTACTTTTTTGTTCAACTTCAAATTTTATATTTTTCATGAGATAAACATGAATTGCTTCAAAAGATTTATTTTTTTTTTTTTATAAATGGATGTTATCAAGATATTCCTATATTGATAATAAATCCTTATTTTTGTTAGGCAACTTTCTTCTTTCTTTCTCCAGGTTAGGATATATTGAATTGAAATGTTTAAACTTTCTATATTTATAATAGATTTATTATATTATACTTTCTTGAGGAAAATTCTTTAACCTTTGTTATACCTCTTTGATGGTTTGTATTTTTTTCATTTTTATCAAGGACTTGATTCATTTAGTGATAGGAAATACCTCATCATTTGAATCTCATGATTCTTCTCAAATGACTTCTAGCAATTTTTTCATTTTAAAGATTTTGAGTTTGGCGCTTTTTCAATGATTTTAATAATTGAGAGCTTTATTCAATTAACTTTTAAAGTCAATCACATTTTATTTTATTGGGATCTTTTTGATTTTTGTAAAGTTCACGTATTTTAAAGGATCTCAAAAACTATTCTAGATTTATAGAATTGAGATTTTTGACTTTTTAAATGGTAGTGATTTTTTCTTATTCATCTGAGAGACTTTCCAATAATTCAATTATATTGTTTTGGCATTGTTTCATTGTTTTGTAAGTTCTACCCTAATTTATTATTTTTTAGGATTTACTTAATTTTTTAGATTTATTTTTTAAAGGATTATTTTCATTTTGCATAACGCTTTAGAAATTATTTTAAGTAGATTTGTTGAACATTTCCGTTCTATTTTTAAAATATGGATAGTTATCTCCAAATAAAATTAGAGGTCATAATATTAAACATCATTCTACTTTATGAGCTGATTTTTCTTATTTGTTATTAGTTTCCTTGATTATTTTTTTATTACATCGTTAGGTTCTCACCCTAAAAGATTGTATTTGACATAAATTTGAACAAGGTTGAACATTTCCGTTCTATTTTTAAAATATGGATAGTTATCTCCAAATAAAATTAGAGGTCATAATATTAAACATCATTCTACTTTATGAGCTGATTTTTCTTATTTGTTATTAGTTTCCTTGATTATTTTTTTATTACATCGTTAGGTTCTCACCCTAAAAGATTGTATTTGACATAAATTTGAACAAGGTTTAGAACTAATAAGTGCACTAGATCATCAAGTAATAAAGTATTAAATATTTAAAGAATGTAGAATCTATGTATTAAAAGTTAACATTATTATTCCTAACAATAATAATCATTTTAATAACTTTTTTAATTTAACTATCATTTTACAATTTTAATAAAAATATTTTTGTATTTTATTTTTAAATAATTATTGTGAAAAAAAATTAAAATAAAAAAGAGTTAATTATATGACATATAAAAAATATAATAAAAACATATAAGTTTAGCATAAAGATAACACTATGAATTATGTTTCTTAACTTTTATATCATAATAACATTAAGCAACTATTATTTTGAATATGAGGAAGTAAACTAAGATCAATATCTAATTTTGATTGAAAACTACAATAAAACTATTTGTATATTATACATAAGTTTTATCAAAAAATTTAAAATATGCTTTACTCTTAAGTTAATTTTTTTAAAATTAATATTATACTAAACAGTATCTTTTAAAGAAATAGACAAAGAAAATAATTATTAAAATATATTAAGAATTGATATAATTATAAAAATTTTACTTTTAATTCTTGAACCAATATACTTAACATATTTAAAATATTTATTAATACTTTCCTACAAAATTATTATTTTATCTTTCTATGAAAAAGTTGACATTCTCAAAATCAAGTGAAAAATAAGAAGAACTCTTCAAATATAATTTAATACATCTAAATAATAAAATACAATAATATATATAAAATAAAATTATTTAAAAAGTTAATAATATATCATGTGTCATTTTTCAATTATTTTTTTTAAAACTTCAGTTAAAGATCATTTTTAAATCTTTATTTTACATTTATAAAAAAAATTAAGATAATAAAATACATATAAAAATATTTTATGACTATTAAATTTTATGTTATTTATATATCTAATTGATGAATGAATTTTTATAATTTATTTTTATTTATTTGTTTGGTTTAATTAGGTTTGAGTCATGTTTAATTCTATCACTTTTAGTAATTTTTATCTTATTATATTTTATTGGACTTAAATGATAAAATTGGTTAATTTTTTTGTTTCAATGCTTCTTGACTTTTGTTTATTATTCAAGTCATATCTTAGGTTATAAAATTAAGATAAGTATGATTCTAGAGACATTAAAAAGATGGGACAAAACTCTAAAATCACTTATATGCCTTTATAGTCTATCAGAAATGGATCATAAAGTTATTTGAGTTGAACCATGACTCAAAGTTTCTGTTTAAATAACATAGACATGTTATAGTAAAACAAATATATTTGGGGTTACAAAATTTATTTTTATTTGTGATCAATTTATTCAACTTAAGAAAAAAAATTTATACACCATTTGTTCAGAGAATAAAGCCTAATTTAGCCGCCAACATGCTCGTAAAGATTCGTGAATAGAAGTCTCAAGCAAGAACTTATATTTCATGCATAGTTTGAATTGAAACGACTTAGTAAATAAGGAATTTAATAGAAAATCTGAAAGGATAAAGGAATCAATTCTTGAAGGATATTTATTATGCATTTAAAATAATTAATTCAATTTTATCTTGATTTTAAAAGGGGAAATTATTACAAATTGTAGACATACTGAAACTTATTCCAAATTACGATTAAAGTTTTAATTCTTATTTTCTTTCTTTATTATTCTTCTTACTTTTATAAAAAAAAAACTTTATGGAAGGCTATTTTTTTTTTGTTAGCTTGCTAGTTTTAATTCTATAAATAAAAATTTTGAAATTTTATTTTTAAATTAAATTTTTATTTTTATTTTTTCTTCTTTTCTTTTAATTAATTAAACTTTTTGTTTTTTATTATTGAATTGGATGCTTAATTTGATTTCAACTTGCCTGGTGCAATTATAAAGTTAGGATATACTTAATTCTCTAATTTGTATGCTAAAATTAAAAAAGGATCTATGGGATTTCTATAAGACTTGATGATTTCAATTCTTAAAAATTAATTTGGAGACTTCAGATGATGTTTAATTATTTAAACATGAATTAATTCAAATTATTGATATTATTCTAATAAAAAATTTTGAGTTTAATTGGAAGTTGTTTGATTGAATTTAAAATAAATAAAAATTAGAGTTTTTCTATAGGATTTGGTGATTTTAGTTCTTTAGAATTAATTTGAAAACTTTGAGTGATATTTAATTATCTGAACATAAATTAATTCAAATTTTAGGTGTTATCCTAATAGAAAATCATAAGTTTAATCGGTGATTGTTTGATTAAATTCAAATCAAACAAAAATTGGAATTGTTTTTAAAATTATGTTTTTAAACCTATGATAATCCTATATATGAATTGAATTACTGAATAAATCAATTTTTAATAATTTTTTTTCTTTTATCAATAAAAAATACAAACCTTCAATTTTCTAACTTTGAACTCAACCAATTATTTGTTAAATTTTTTTTAAAATAATCAAGATTATGTCTTATTCTATATTTTTATTTATTTTTATTTCATATTAATCTGATTATCTCAATTATCACTAATCATTATTTTTTAAAAAAAAATTAAGTTATTATATTACAATAATTTTTTCTTCAAAAGTTATTGTCAAAATTTAATATTATTAAAGAACTAACCTAATACGAAAATAAAATTTAAAGGAATAAGTTAAAAAAAAAAGTAAAAAAGTAAAAATAAAATTAATATTTAATTTAAAAGATAAAAATACTAATTTGTTCTTCTTTTGAAAAAAAAAAATCCATCTCCTTCTTTAACAGGTTATCACTCATTTATCTTATCCATCTATTTTTATATTAACATATCAGGATAACTTATCTACACTGTATGGTTCAAGAATTTTTAGGAGCATATATGAAAAAGACTCTAAAATGCTTTGTACAGTTGTACTAAGTATGTGTTTGAATTCACATAAGTTTTTACTGGATCCACGTTTTCTTAACATTAATACCAAGAGTAGTTAATAGGTTTTGGAACGACATCTAGCCAATTTTAAATGCCAATCCAAACATTCACTAAATGCATTGCTCAACTATAATGGTTAAATTGGAATAAAAGTTTGCCGAAATTAAAGACAAAAGGGTACAAAACAAAACTCACTTAGCTGGTCAAAGACCATTATTTTTGCTGAGTGTTTGTTTCTTTTCTGGGGATTTTGAGGAAAAGAAAGACGGGAAGGGAAACTTTTACAGTAAATAACAAAACACTTGCAAAGGGAGAGAAATGTACATCATGTACGGCAGGGTTAAGATCACTTCCGTTTGGTGCTTCAGTGGTCTTAAACGGTCATAGAGGGAGAGATTTTATAGTCCAAATCCCACAGCTCGAAGGAGCCATTAACGAAATCATAATGTGCACCTTTCAACGCAAGCGTGTTGTTCACAACCCCATCTCTCACAAATGGATAAGTTAACAGGTTCCCAAGTGATACATTCACAGCTGCCTGCATTCAAGTGCGGAAGAAAACTTTAATACAAGATAACTAAATTTGAAGCATTAGAAATTTTAAGCTCTTGCGCTATACTATGGTTAGTTTAGATAAATATCTCAACAAGCACTCATAAAGGATATGAAATTAAATTAATCAAACTTCACTTACAGGTAAAAATTAATAAGGATATCAAAAACGTTTTAAAAGAAAAGTATCTACAAAATTAATGTTCATAATTTTAATTATAAAAAAATTTATTTATTTTACCTTTTTATTTTATTTTCTTACATGTATTTGTTAAGATATTTATTCAAACGCCTATGTATTACATAGTTTATTAGAAACAAATCATGAGATCAAATTAAAAAAAAAAAGTGGTGTGGGACATAGAGCCCCTTAAGCAGAATTTACTTGCCTTCTCGCAGTTTGTACACTGGTCCGAGAAGTCTACTTTGGTTGCTTCTGCTTTAACCTTGGACTTAGCTGGATTACAAATTTGGACCCATTGCTCTATGAAGTCACTGTATAAGCACAGAGGAAGGAAATGATTTTTAAGGACATTATGTGTTACTTTATATTTAATTTGCTGATAATGATTAAGTAGAAAAAAAGTTAAATTCATGGAAATCACTGAGTTGTGCAATAAAATTGATCAGGGAATCTAACGAGCAATAAATCCAATATCCTAGTTGATGATATACAAACTATCCTTCCCAAAAAAATAATTTATATGGTAATTTTTCTAAAAGAAACATCTTTCTTTCTCATAAGTAATGAGCATATAAAAACACAGAAAGACAGGGGAAAAGTAAAAATAATATTGCTTTATCATGCCCTCAAGCTGCTTCCAATAAGGTGTAAGCAACAGAAAAAGAAAACTGTTTATTTAATGTTATAGAGCTCAGCCACGTGATTGATGATACTACATAGCATTTTAGGAGTGATAAAAGGGATCTGTGAACCAACAAGTTACAAAGGCAAATTCTAAAATGTTACCCACATAGTTTACAATTTTTGTATGTACTTTTGTTTTTTGTCATATATGTACTTTCTGTACTTAGTCTTTTGGCAAAATTATTTTACCCTTCTTTTATGAGATCCAACCTATAAGGTGGACTTTACCTTGCAGTGGTCCCGTCATCTGGGATAGACATGAGGCCTTTTATACCTCCACAGCGGCTATGTCCAATGACCACAATATTCTCCACCTGTAAGATGTTCCCTTTAATTAGAACCCAAAAAAGAAATAAAAAAGAAAAGTAAAAGGCTATTCTAGTTTTAAAGAAAGGATTCTATCCATCCATGCTCCACTATCACTAATCGTTCCATTTTCTCCCTTAGTTTTCCTTTTAATTTTCTTTGTGATTCTGAATGGAAGGTGTGGTGGGTAGGTATTTAATTATAATTTGACGAGTACAACTAAATTTGGAAAAAGTAGATACCGGAATATTTTATATCATATGAAATTATTCAAATAAAAATACTTGATTCTTGTGAAAAAAAAAATATAACTTAAATTTTATTTAAATAATTAAGATTAAAAATATATGGCTATTTTATAAAGATGACTATGTGGTGGTGGTTGAGTATTTCATTCATTCCTAATTACTTTAGTGACATGGTTCAACTTAATGATTTTAAATACTTATGCTTTTCTCTCTTTTCATTTTCCTTCTAATTTGAATTTTAGATTTTTTTTTTCTTTCATCTAACTTTCCTTTCCCTATACCAAACATAGCATTAAGTTGATCTATAAATGGTCTACGTAACATTTTCCTAACTTAATAGTGCTTTCATGTGGCCCCAACAAGTAATGAAATGAAGGCTATTTCTCCACCACCAAACATTCTACTTTTCACATGTATGACCTACCTTATTAGTTATTGCAGGGAAGTGGATAGCTATTTACCTTTAAATGTGAGACTGCATATTCAATGGCCGCCCCTGTTCCTGAAAACTTCGTCTACAATGACAAAAAGGCCAAGTCAAACTTGCATATTGGGAACACCAAATTAAACCAATGACTTAAGGCGACAAATTTGAGGTTTATGTTTATGACATCCAATCACTACTGTACTTATAATAAATTGTTCTTCTAGTTGTGTTACATGACATGATGACATAAGTCAAACATTTAATAGACAAATCAAACCTTGTCATATGGTGGAACCATGTTAGCAATATTGCGGACCATGAAGGCTTCACCCGGTTGGAAATCCAGAACATGGGATGGACAAACTCTTGAGTCTGAGCAAGCAAACACCAAAAACTGCAAGTGTGGGAAATGCAATATTATAACAATCAGTAATTAACAATATGCTAATTAGGCAATAAAATACATTTGAGTAAATAAAATAATCAAGTTACCATTCAATAAACTTTTATCAAGTAAAAGTTATCATATAAGCTTGAATTTGAAACTTATAAATTCTTTTCTAATAAAATTTATTGAATAAGTTATAAAGAATTTATATAATTTTGGACTTCTCTTTTTATTGAAATAAAATATCTCTTAATTAGTTATTATAAAAGCTTTAATTTTTGGGGTTTTTATTTAAAATGTTACTTCTATTTATAGAACTTTTCTATTATTGTTTGACCTGACTTCTTTAAAACAGAAGATCGAGATGCTATCAAAAAGTTAGGTCAAATAATATTCTTTTCTCAATAGCATAAGCCCAATGCTTAGTAGAACAGAACAGTTCAAATAATATAAAAATGCAATGCAAACTTCATATATATAGGTATGAATATAAAAGTCCTAACTGCATACATAAAAATAATTAGTCAAATGAGATTGACGAAAATGACCATTTCCAACTAAAACGATTATAGCTTAATGATGATGGTTAACGCATGGGTACTGTTGATAATTATTTTTTATTTCTTCAGTATTTAGGGAAAGTCAATTGTCCCCACGCATACCCCAATGGGCAATTTGTGAAAACCTAGATACTCCAGACTCTAATAACATGGCTCACCTTTGGGCTCTGGCCTTGGGCAAGTTCACCAAACAGTTCCGGATTCTTCCTGCGATAATAATTTTAGAAGAGTCAAATTCCTTCTCACACAAATCAATGGCTCCCTATCTCATGTACATATTTATTTTGACTTTGTTCATTATTGGCATAAAAGTAATGTCAATAAAATCACATTTATTTTATATTTAATTATACTAAAATTTTACAGAATGAACTCATATTTTTAATATTTAAAATTTTGTAATCATTAGTCACTTTAATAGTTAATTTTACAAAGTGTTACTTAGAAAATCAAAAACTAAAATAAAAAATTTATAAACTTTAAACAATCAATAGTTACCGTTTTAGTATTAAAATAAGAATTTCCTGCAAACATAATGAGAGATGGGGAACATCGTGATGCCTTATCATCTTTTCTCCGTGTGATCTCTCCATCAATTTATAATTAAAGGTCTACTTATACTGTCGCTTATCACTTTAAATAAGATAAGTACCATTAGAGGGTTGTAACTGACATGGGACCCACACTGTGAATTGGATGGCAACAGACCTTATCACTATAGTCCTTGTCCTAGCTATATAAGTGGTCATAACGCAATAATCCTTTTCATTTCATCGGAACATTCGAAGTACCCAGAAGGGGCAGTTACGCCATTTCTCAAGGCAAAAACAGTGAAAAACCAGCATATTCTATCCATATCAGAACAAGGTTCCGCTGAAGAATGGGATTTCACGGCGAAAGAAGGAAAACTGTATTTATATCAAATTTGTGTAGAGTTTTTGTAAATAATAATATAGTAGAAAAAAGTACAAATATTGTGTAATTTATTTTATAAAAAACATCTCTTGCAAAATAAGAAAAAAATGGTTTTATTAAATTTTTATAAATAAAAATAGATAAAATATATATTTTATAAATTACTGTTTAAGTTTTTTTTTAAGAATGACCTATCCTAAATAATGCTAGTAAAGTAAACACTCAGATGAATCTTACATAAAATGAGAATTATTTTAATTCTTAAAATTTTTAAATAAATATTTTTTTAGTTGTTTATTTTATAGAATTTTATGTATTTTATTTAAAAAAAACTAAAAGGAATGTAATTTCATAATTTGTTTTGTAAAGTCAAACAATAATAAAAATTTTAATTTGAGAATTTACACAATATCAGCAAATACTGATGGGCAAAGACCATAGACTACACGTACTCGTATTTCTCGTTCTTGAAGTAGGCGAACCCGGTTCGGATCCTCTCGTCCGGGTTAAACGGCTTTGACCCGTCGGCCTCCAGCTCCGCCGTCAACTGTTTGATCTTGGCGGCAGCGACATCTCCGAGGTCGGCTTTCTCGCTGCCAAAACGAAAAGTCACATTATAGACAAAAGTCATAACGAACGCGTCAGGGCCAAGGTGGAGTGGACCCGTGGACTGGGTGGGGCCCACTTCCCGCTACCCCGTCGTCCGAACAAAACAAACGCGGTTTTGTTTGGTGGAATGGGAAATGACGGAGAAAAATAACGCCAAACGACAAAAATAATGCTACTTTTGTCTTAATTTCGGAACGGAGTAACCGATGGTGGCGTTGTGTGTGTTAATTTTGGCGAGAAGGAAAGTACAAAAAAGTTGATATAGTTCTTTCACCTGATAAGCTTTGTCAATTCTGCAAGGGCCTCCTCGTATGTCTCTCCTGCCATTTCTTACTTCTGCAGCTCGTCCAAAATTCCAAACATAAAATATTTAGAAATTCATTTTTGACAATAGAAAATAGATGTAAGAAAATATATCAATTCAATTTCAATCGGATTTGAAAGAGAGAACAGAAGGTTGTAGACGTGATTAATAGCGCATGAAGAGAATCTGGAACAGGAAGAAAAAGAGGAATCGCATCTAAAATACAAATTACAAACCTTTTATCTTTTTCTTTTTTTTTTGTGAACAGAGAGTGAGAGAGTTTGTGTTGCGATAGAGATAGACGGAAATTGGTAAGGTAGGAGTGTGTTATATGGATGATGGATGAATTTGGTTCCACGCGGTAGAGAAGGCAAAAAAGGGACCAGGACTCACGTATTGTGTGCCACGGATGGCGGGTCTGTGCGTGTATTAATAATGCTGCACACCCCACGCCACTTGTTTGTAAGTTAGAAAACAAAAGAAAATAAGAAATGACTGTTATGGGAAGGTTTTAACTTTGTATATTTGTCTTCAGTTTGAGGACTGCGTTGTGACGGAGAAAGTTTGAACAGTCAGACACAAGCCACCCAGCAGTTTTCTTTCTTATGCCACCTGTAATAATAATAAGGATTCTTAATACTTTCTCATTTATTTTTCATGTGTCAAAGAGGACAGTTATAGATGCTGAAAAAAATTCTAATTAATGTTATTAATTTTTTTTTTAAATTATTTATTTTAATTTATTTTTTATTTAATTTTTTTATTAAAGTTAAAAAATAGAAAGATATATATAAAAGAAAAATAATTAATACTTTCTTAAAATTAAAGCAAACACATAAATAGAAATCAATTTTTTACTTTATTTTTTAATATATTTTACTTTTCTATATTTTTATTATATATATTTTTTTTATTTATATATTTTTTAAATGTGTAATAATTTTTTTATACTAATTAGAATCTTGTTAATTAATGTTCTAAGAATACCGTTTAAGAAAATAAAAGTAATTTTTTATTAAAATAATTTTAAAATATATTAAAAATCATAATCGTTATATATTTATAATATTTTTTATATTTGACTCTTTAATTAGTGTTTTTACAAGATTAAAACATTTTCTTAGTAATTAATGTAAGTGATAGTAAAAGAATTGTTTCTTGCAGAATCTAATCAGTAACATTCATAAAATTTGATTAAAATATATTTATAGTCCAAAATTTATAATAATTGTTTTTTAATTTTGATGCTTTAATTAATGCTTTTAAAACATTGAAGCAATTTCCTAATAAATAATGTAATGGCAATAGCAAACGAGTTTTTTTTACATAATCTAATTTATGTATTTATAAAATTAATTAAAATTTATTTATAGTATAAAATTTATATATTCTGTCATTTAATTTTAAATTATTATATAATTAAAAATTATTTATTTTATAGTAACTACTTTAAACTTAATTTATAAAAATAATTATATAATTGTGTAAAAATATTTTTACAAAATTAAAGTCGTACTTGTATATCGTGTTACTCAAAGTCAAAATGTCATCTTAATAATGAATTTTTACTTACCTAAAAACTAGTATCTTGCTAATAAATATTTTAAAGAAAATTATTCAGAAACTAGAAATTAAATTTTTTACTAAAATAATATTGAAATACAAGGAGAATTAAAGTGATTATTTAATATTATCTTCATTATTAATTACTTGTTCAAAATAAATTATAAAAATTAAAAAATTCATTAGTATATTATTATTGTTGAATAAATTTCTTATTTATATAATTGCACCATGTTTTATTTTAATCTTTTTTATTTTTACAGGAGTAGGGTATTAAAAAAATTAAATAAAAATTAATATTATTTTAAATTTTAAATAAATAGAAATAAAATTTAGTTTCTTTTCCTAAACAGATCGATAAGTAAAAAAAATATAGTAATATTTTTAATAATTTTTTTATTTTTTAAAAAAATCTTATAAAAGAACTAGTTATAATTTTAAAAAAAAATAGGATATAATTATATTAGACTCATATAAATCTTTTATTCTCTGTTTATGAATCAAAAGAATCGGTACGAATTAACCAGCGTGATTTTTTTTTTTTTTGTGTGTAAGATTTCACAAAGTATTCAAATCATTTATCGCTCGTCCACATAATTACTAATGCATATGGGATAATCTGGATCAAATATCAGTATATTTTTTATATAATCATGAGAGTCATTTTATCGAAGGGAATTTATTATAATAAAAACTATATAAATGAAATAAAAAATATAATAACACATAACTAATTGATAGCATACAAAAATTGAATGATATGGGATCTCATCGATAATCGATATAACATTCCTATAATTACCGGAAAATTATTAATAGAAAATAAACACGCATTTATTAATTTAAAAGACAAAAAAAAACTGTTTAATTTTTATTATGTAATAGCAATTAAATAAATTATCAAGTTAATTCATCATTTCTCTTTAAGAGAATTAATATCTTTAAACTTTTAACCGTATAAAATCAATAAAAATAATAATAACTTTGCAATAAGTTCTAATTTATTGGTATAGAACGTGAATGCAAGCATGAATGATATATCGGAAGGGTTGCAGGGAGGCAGGGATTGGGATCTGCACCACCCGCAATCCCTATTCAGTATAAATTCATGAATAGAGAATATGAACAAATTATGGATATTAAACTAATTTTGTTGAATAGTTTAAAAATGAAGAAGGAATCAGAACAGATGATGGTTCCTGGTCGTGCTTAAGCTTTTACCGTGAACTGACTCAATAATGGGGACGTGTAGGTTAGTTGACACATGGTGGCTTCTGATTGCTACAACAAACATTTTAATATTTAAAAATGTGAGATTTATTAATTTTTAACAGATAAAAATATTAAATTAATTTTAAAACTCAATTAACGTTAAAAGTGAAATTAAACGAAGTTTATTTTAAAAAAATAAAAATATTTTATTTTCAAAGTAATAAAAATAATTTCAAATCTTCCAAAACTAAAAATTAAAATGATGATTCATAACCTGATATAGGTGTCAATCTCTATTCTCTTAACTTGATAATTTTCACTTTGAAATTTGTGTAATCTTATTCATTTCTTTATTTTTAAAATTTATTCCTATATTATAAATTTGAATATGGTAGGTGAGAGTATAGTTTTAAAAATATTCTATTTTTCGTTAGAAAAATAATATTTACTTATACAAACAGAAAGTTTATTTATTCGTATCTTTAAAAATTTTATTAATTATTAATTTTTGTTAATAAATTATTATAAAAACTATAGTTAATAATATAAAAATGATGATAAATTTTTTTATATTTATGATAAATAATCAATTATCATATTTTTTAATGGATTATAACTTCATTTTAAATACCTATATATATATAATATGAATTTTTTTTATGGTAATCAGTAACAAAAATAAATTTTAAAATGAAAATAAATGAATTTACTATTTATATGATTAAATATTATTTCTCTTTTCATTAAAACAAGAGAGTTTTGATATTAAATATTTTATTTTATATTTTATATATTTTTATTTTTAAAATATGATTATTTAGTATTAATTTTATTTAAACTTTAAATAATTATATTATCAAATAAAAACTATATTATTTTTAAATATACTAAATTTTATGATCATTAGAATTATAATTAATCCTAGTTTAAATTTATTTTTTTTAATTTTGAATTTTAACATATCATATCTAAAAGTAATATGTTTATGAACAAAAAAATAATATGCTTTGATTCAAATATTTTTATGTTTAAATAATTTCTATCCTATTTAATATAATAAATTTTATTATTAATGAAATATCTACTTTATTTTATAATTTATTTTGACTTAAAAAATTATTATTTTTCAATATATACTTGAGAAATAAAATTTTAATTAAATTAAAATAAAATATATAATTAGGAAATATAGATCCTCCCTTAGTCCATTATACATCAAATAGTTGGAGTTTTATTAAAACTATGATTTTATTAATAAAATTTTAAACAATTCAAAGTGAAATATTTTTGTTAAAATAATATTTATTATAACTTTTATTTTAATATAATCAATATATTTTAATAAAAATGATTTTAACTACTTAAATTAATTTTAAGAGTTAATTTAAAAATCTGTAACAACTAATAAAAAGATATATAAACAGAAAATTTTCATACATGAAAGAAATTTTTAAAGATAAGTAATTAAAAAGAGAATTAAGTTTTTTATTATTTTCAAAAAAATCATTAGAGTTTGAATGTTTAATTGATAAATTTGATTTAATGTAATTAAAAATTTTTAATTTGTAAATTACGAGGGCTTTTCTAATATGAAGAAATGAAAATATTCTAAACTTAGATAACTATACTTTACTTATTATAGGAGGTAATTATTTTTTTTGTTGTATAATTTATTTTATAAATAATATATCTTGAAAAATAATTAAGAATGTATCATTTATTGATTTTTATGTACACATTTTATAAGTAAAAAATATTGATAAATTATGTAATATAATAAAATAGTATATATATTAAATAATGCTAGCAAAGTAAACACTCTCGTGAATCTTTCATAAAATAAGTGTATGTCAATATTATTTTTTATATTATTTATCTGTTTATAAAAAATAATTTTACACCAAAATTTTTTAATTATTATATTATAATTATTGAATTAATTTTTAATTTAATTTTTGTTTATTTAATTACCATATTTTAATTTTTATTTAATTATTTATTATGAGGACGAGGAAATTAAAAATAAAAATTAATATTATTTTAAATTTGTATATAATAGATAGGAACAAATAAATTAAAAATGAATGTAGTAATATTTTTAATAAAAATTTATTTTAAATATTTAAATAATATTTTTAAAGCTGTAGTTATCGTTTAAAAAATAATTCAAAAAGTAGACAAAGACGAAAAATTAGCATGTGTATCTAATACTTGCTAGTTTCAAACCTGTAAATCTTTTATTATCTATTTATTAATCAAAACAATCATTAAAAGTTAAACCTAGCGATTTTTTATATATAATAAAAGCAATAAGATTTAAATTTAAAATTTAACATAAAATTATTCATATCCTTTACCATTTATTCACCTAATTAATGCATATGAAAAAATCTTGATCACATTTCAGTATGTTATTTAATATAACTCATGAGTAACTTTATCATGAGAAAATTATTCTAATATTAACTATATAAAAGAAAGGAAGAAAATATAATAACACATAATTAATTGATATTATAAAAATTGAGTAATATCATATTTCCATTGATAATCGATATAACATTCCTATAATTATTAAAAATTGTTAGTAAAAAAAGTATGTATTTATGTTTATTTCATAAAAAAAAGAATCGTTTAATTTTTATTAACTAGTAGCAAAGAAAATTATCAAGTTAATTCATCATTTCTCTTTAAGAGAATTAATACTTTTAGAACTTTACAATTATAAAATCAATAAAAGAAGAGTAAACTGCTACTTTAGTCCCTGAGATTGTTATCGAGTTTCATATTAGTCCCTGAGATAATTAAATTAACTATTTAGTCCCTGACTTTTTAAACCGTGATTCACGTTAGTCCCTGGGGTCAACTGCAACTGACGATTTGCTGATGTGTAACGTTAGTTGACGTTAAGTGACAACGTGGCCAGCCAGGTGGACATCCAAACGCTGTCGTTTTATGTGACACATGGATTTAAACGTTGAACAAATCCTTGGAGGGAAAACACAAACTTTGGATTGACAGTTGCATTGTTATATCTGGTTTTGGAAAGGGGGAAAGAAAGCAGTTGCTGGGAACTTGTGGGTTGTTGCTGATATTGTAATCGAAATGGAACAGGTATATGCGCCCATTTGAAGCATGAAATTTTGTGTGTTTTGTTGACATTTTCATGGGGTTTGTGTAGGTTAGGGTTTTTTGGAATGTTGAAAAATTGGGGGTAATTTTTTATGCAAACATTGGGAATGAAATTTTCGATTTTGTTGAAGGATAATGTTTGTTTATTGGAAGAGTGCTTTTCGTGTGGTCCCAATTTCTGTCTTTAATATATGAAATAGATGTGGTCCCTGTCTGTGATTGCTGACTGGTACTGTTACTAAAAAAATGGTTGTGGTCCCAAGTCTGTCTTTTTTTTTTGTGTCTGATTGCAAGAGGTTTAAATATGTATCTGTTTAAAGATGCCCCTAAGTCTCTTATCCTTGGTTGGTACGTGTTTTAAAACGCATTTATTATAGTTGTGGTTCATTGTAGAGTTGATTTATTTATTCTTGGTGCAGTACTTAACTTTATTTATACATCATGGTGGGAACTTTGTTGAGGAAAATGGAATAATGAAGTACAAATGGGGCAGTGTGGATGTTTGGGAGGACTGTGATGAGGACACTTTGGATGTTTTCAGTTTCAAAAAATTTGGTATTTCTCTTGGTTATCATAATGTGAAAAGTGTTTATTGGTTGGATCCTAGTTTGAGTTTTCGTGATGGGATTAAGATTTTAGACCTTGATGTTGATTTATTAGATATGGTAGAAGTAGCCAAGATAAATGGATGCAAAATGGATATCTATTTTGAGCATTCTGTGAATGAACCTCCAGACACAGAAGTTTTGATACAAAGTGGTGAGGAAGTAGGAACTGAAAATTTGGAAACTGGTGATAATGTTAAGGGTGGAGGGTCTTTTGCTGATATTGATGCTGCAGATGGTGGACATGAGCCATTTGTAGGTGGTGAAGAGGAGGGTGGTAGGCCTGTTGGTGAGGGTTTAGTAAATGAAGCAATGCAGGAGGCTGATGTATTAGGAAGAAGCCAGCATGCTGAAGATGTTGAAGGTGATGATGGGGCACTGCATGTTGACTCAGTTGAGGGTGGTAGGCCTGTTGGTGAGGGTTTAGTCAAAGAAACAATGCAGGGGCCTGTGCAGTTAGAAACAACCGAGCAAGTTGAACATGTTGAAGGTCATGATGAGTATATGCATGTTGAAGCAGTTGAAAGTGGTGTTTTTGAAACTGTGGTGACAAGTCATCATGAGCAGAGAACTTACATGACTAGGGGGCAGATAAAGAAAGGCACAGCAGAAGCAAGGGATGCAAGTGGTAGTGAAGATGTTAGGAAAATAAGAAAGAGAGTGAGGACTGAACAAAAAAGGGCTGAAAAAGTTAAAAGTCCAACGAGAAAAACAAAAAGTCCTGCCAAGGTATTGAGGGAGAAAGAAACAAGATCTGCTGCTGAAAAAAGTTCTGGAAGAAGGACAAGAAGTCCAGGTATAAAAGCAACAGAGAAAGGGAAAAGGACAGAAAAGCAAATAAGTCCCTCAAAAACAGTGGAAAATATAAGAAGAAGTAGTAGGATTTCAGAAAGATTTTCACACAAAGAAAGTGAGAACCTGCAGACTCCTCACAGCAAGTCTGATAGCAACAGGGGAAAGGAAAAGGTTGTGCAGGTTGAAGTTGGTGCTGCTAAAAAATCTCCCAAGAAGAAAGGACAACAACCAGAACCAATGGTTCAGGTTCAACGTAGTCCTTATAAAAAATCTAATCAAGGGAAAGAGAAAGGAAATCAAAAAGTTGTTGATGAAGATAGTGGTCTTCAAAAAGCTGATAAAGGGAGAGGAAAAGAGAAGGTTATTGATGAAGGTGCTGGTCTTCAAAATGCTGATAAAGGCAGAGGAAAAGAGAAGGTTGTTCATGAAGGTGCTGGTCTGAAAAAACCTGATAAAGGCAGAGGAAAAGAGAAGGTTGTTGATGAAGGTGCTGGTGTTCAAAAACCTGATAAAGGGAAAGGAAAACAGAATGTTGTTGATGAAGATTCTGATTCATGGTCTGATGAAATCTTTGATGATAGTGATGACAATTTTGAAGGTTTAGGGGAGGACGTATCTGATGAGAGTGATTTTGATATTGAGACTATGCTTGAAGATAGAACTGATGATAGTGATGAAGGGTTGTCATGGATATCTGAAGAAATTAAAACTCCTATTAATTCAGACAATGAAGAAATGGATAGGGAGGTAAACCCACAATGGAATGAAGAGTCAACATTTGGGCATATCCAGCTGGAACTTGGAATGGAATTCCCAACTATTCAATCATTCAAGAAAGCTGTGAAGGATTACACAATCCAGCTTGGTAGACAAGTCACATGGGTGAAAAATGACAAGGTACGTGCAAGAGCTAAGTGTAATCAGTCTAGCTGCAGGTGGGAGATTTTCTGCAGTTACAGCAATGCCCTTCATTGTTTTCAAATTAAAACCTTTCAAAATGAACATACTTGTGGAAGAGTGTTTAAGAATAAGCAAGCAGATCAGAAATGGGTAATTGACAAACTGGTAAAGAAATTGAGAAAGGAGAAAAATATGAAGATTGGAGAGACAATTGACTACTTTAAACAAAGGTTTGGAGTCCATATTGATAGGACAAAGATATGGAGATCAGTGAAGAGAGCCAAGTCAATTTTTCAAGGAAGTGAACAAGAACAATATGCTAAACTATGGGACTACTGTAATGAGCTGTTAAAGTGGAATCCTGGGTCCACTGTTAAGATGGAATCAACACCACAACCAGATGATCCTCCACAATTTCGAAGAATATACATCTGTTTTGATGGCTGCAAAAAAGGGTTTAAAGAGGGTTGCAGACCACTTATAGGGCTTGATGGAGCTTTTTTGAAAGGGTACTATGGTGGTATACTTTTGTCTGCTGTTGGGCAAGACTCAAACAACCATATATGGGTCATTGCTTATGCTGTTGTGGATGTTGAGAACAAAGAAAACTGGACCTGGTTCTTGGATCTGTTACATAAAGACTTAGGAGACCACGTGCAATATGGGTGGAATTTTATTTCAGACATGCAGAAGGTATTTTATTTTGCATGCACATTGACTACGTAAATTAAACCAAATGTAAATTGACATTGTAGGGACCCAACGTGAAAATTATTAAATTTCTTAGGGTTTAAATTGAAACTTTTTAAATGTATTAGGGACTAACTTGAGTATTTGCACAGGGTCTGAGACAAGCAATTCAGGATGTTATGCCAGGTGCTCCACACAGGTTCTGTGTTTGGCATTTGTGGCAAAATTTTTCAAAGCATTGGAAGAGTAGGGAGTTGAGAAATCTGTTATGGGTTTGTGCAAGATCAACAGAGGCAAACCAATTCAACAGAAATATGAATACATTGAAGGTCACAAACAAACATGCTCATGACTATTTGGCTGAGAAACCTAAAGAAGCTTGGACGAAGGCATACTTTTCACCATGGCCAAAAGTTGACAATATTTGCAATAACAATTGTGAAGTCTTCAATGCCAAGATCCTAACAGCTAGGGAGAAGCCAATAATCACAATGCTAGAGGAAATTAGGGTGATGATATTCAACACCATCACCACAAACAAGTTGAAATTGGCTAGACACTATGGACACTTACCACCAATACAACAAAGTAGGTTGGAAAAATTGAAAAAAGAATCAAATAAGTGGACAGCAACGTGGTCAGGTAGTATTAGTCCATATTTTATAAGTTATGCTTATGTATGTCATACTTACATTATTGTTTGACATTGTAGGGGATGATGATGGGCACAAGTTTGAAGTTCAATGTTGGCCACATAGGGTTGCTGTTAATGTAGGAATACAAAGTTGTACATGTCGTTTCTGGGAGCTCACAGGTTTATTGGTTAATTAGCTTTTATGTATAAATGCATTTTACAGCCATTGAATGATATCTGATGAAAATCTTAATCTCATTGTACACAGGAATGCCATGTGAACATGCAATAGCTGCCATTTCATATAAAAATGAGAGACCTGAAGACCATTGCCATGCATGGCTCACAATGGCCTCCTATCAAGCAACCTATTCAAATCATATTGAGGCATTGCCTGGACAAGAATATTGGGGCCATACAGATCAAACACCATTAGTTCCACCAACCTTTAAGAAAAGACCAGGAAGGCCTAAAAAACAAAGAAGAAAGGAAGGCAGCGAAACAATTGTCACCCCACATAAACTTAAGAGAAAGTTAAAGGAACTTACATGCAGTGTTTGTGGTCAGCAGAATCACAATAAACAAACATGCCCTGTGACCAAGAGGCAAAGGCAGGAACAAATGCAACATGCTGGGTCAACTGATCATCCACTTGGGGCAGGAGAGGGCTCTGCTGCTGGGCCACCTCAGTTGTCTGCAAGTGGGCCATCTGAAGAAATAGTTATTGAGCCAGCTGAAGTATCTGATACTGACCTAGGTGAAGTTGGTGCTGATGTATCTGGAGACACAGAAAATTTATCTACCACCAACCTCTTTAGGCCAAAATTGACAATTACGAAGGTTGGTTCATCAAGTGCAATAGGTCTAACACAGGTTGCAAAGGATACAACTGAACCTCATAAAGGCAGTCCACATCCAAATTCTCCAGCACCACATACTGATGCAGCCAACACTGCTGTTAAGTTTATGCCAACACCTACCATCAGGGATCCAAGACATTAGTGATCATAGATTTGTGCACAATTATTTTGTAGGCCACTGATAGGCCATTAATTGACAACTGCTGGAACATATTTTGCTTTCTATTGTGCTTCAACATGTATTCTGTTTTGATGTTCTTTTCCATTATTGATGAAGTTAGTAGGCATAAGCCAACTGTGTTACTTTCTCATCTATTATGTTACAATATGATAATGACATTACTTTTGCAGTGAAGCTTAATATTCAACTGCCCATGTATTAGTCATTCTACTTTCAAAACTTACAAAGACATTTAAACAGGATAAAAAATGCGACATGCTGCTTCTTTGCTGACAACAATTACAAACTTTGAATTGGGTTAAAGGGGATTATTATAGGTTCCACAAGGAGGCATAATATGTTGTGGTGCATTGCCAATCTTTGAGTACCCACCAAGAAGCATTTCTTGTAGCAGGTTTATGATGGGAAAATCAGATGTAGTTAGTCCAATGTCACCATGCCAGGCGCCCACAAACTTTGCAGAACTATTATTCTGCACTGGGAATTCATTTTTATGCACTTTATTTGGTTACAATATCATAATTTGAATGTAAAATCATAATAAAAACCGAACGTGGACAAATTACAGAGTTTTACAGCTTGGTAATGATGTAACAACAGATTAAGAGTCCAAATCCAAGGTCATAAATGAAGGTGGTTCGGATTGCATAGAATATAAAGGAGTGAAGGGCTTCATATGATTATAGTTGTCATCCACATTGCCCATATACAAACTGGAATTGTTTGCTTTTACAAGCATGAATGTCATCAATGTTGTTTCTGTTGGTAACATTACTCATTCACCTAAACCCTGCTACCTTAGTCATTCAACTATAACCTGATAACATTCAAATTTGCTGATAAAATTTGCATAAACCATCAAACATAAACAACTATATTCAACAAAGCCAATAATCTCATTGTTCATTTATACTTCAAATATGTAAACAGAGTTATTATTACATTTAGTCAACTCCCCTATTCATCCCAATCTAGTTCTTCAAAACAAAACCCATAAAAAATGCAACCAAAAAAAACAACAACCCCACCCCTACATTAACTATAACATTTAGTCTTTTAACTTCACAATCTAAGTCATTCAGCTTCCTTGACATGTTCTTCATCCATCTTTCATCAATAGCTTCACCTTCAGCTTCAGCATTCTTCACTGATACAGTTTCATTGTCAACACCAACAGTACCATTAAACCACATGAAAAATCCACAACGCTCATTCACCTACATATATCATTCAAGTGTTAAATAAACTCTTTTAAGCATATTAACACCAACGTGGGAAATGAAACCCACTTACCTTTATTTTTGGGCAACCATAGTACAATTTTCCAGGATTCTTTTCAGAACCTGATACCCTTATCACACATCGCAATCTGCAGTGACATTTCAGAACTTCATTTGTGTGTTCTGTTGTATGTGACATTCTTGATTCCATACTTCGTATGCACCTTCTATCATTCACCCCTGACATTCACAATGAATCAATTGAGTGGCTGAAGCTTCAATTTATAGATTACAAATCAATTGCAAAAATTAGGGTTCCAAATAGGGGTTTAGGGTCCTCTCTAAAATCTCAAATCTCATACCATTTCATACGAAGATGGTGTGAACTTCTTAACGTCACATAAAACGACAGCGTTTGGATGTCCACCTGACACGCCACGTTGTCACTTAACGTCAACTAACGTTACACATCAGCAAATCGTCAGTTGCAGTTGATCCCAGGGACTAACGTGAATCACAGTTTAAAAAGTCAGGGACTAAATAGTTAATTTAATTATCTCAGGAATTAATATAAAATTCGATAACAATTTCAGGGATTAAAGTGACAGTTTACTCATAAAAGAAAAAGTAATTTTGCAATAAGTTGTCGTTTATTGGTATATAACGTGAATGCAAGCATGAATGATTTCTCGAAAGGGTTGCAGGGAGCCAGGGATTGGGATCTGAACCACCTGCATAACTCTATTAATGAATAAAGAAAATGAAGAAATTATGGGAATTAAACTAATTTTTACTGAATAATTAATGAAGAAGGAATCAGATCAGATGATGGTTCTTGGTGAGGCGCGCTTAAGCTTAACTGTGAACTGAGTCAACCAGGGGGAGGGAGGTGTAGGTAGTTGACACGTGGTGATTTGTCAGCCTTATATTTATGGGTCCTTGTCTAGGAACCGATTAGGAACCGATTGATCTGCGTGCTTTGCTGTTTGGATCACAAGCTCACGGTATCTAGTTTGGCAATTATACCTATGGATTTGATTGCTGTAAGTACTATTTTAATCTTTAAAAATTTGAAGTTGGTGATATTAATTTCCAAAAAATAAAATATTAATTTTTTAAAAAACCAAATTAATATTAAAATTTAATTAAATTTTATGTTTCTAAAATTAATTTTTTAATAAATTAATATTATTTATTTAAAATTTTTAAAAATTAAAATGATGATTTATAACTTGTTAAGTTAGGATGTTTGTTGGATAGGTTTATATAAATTTTCACAAAAAATTCTTATTGAAAATCAAGTTTCTTATAATGTACTCTATTCCTATTTATTTATATTGTTAAATTAATTAAGTATAAGTGTAATCATTGTTGGGTTAATGAAATAGTTAACACTAATTTAAGGTAGAAAATAAAATATAATTTTTTATAATTTGATAATGACAAGTATAAAATTCAAAAAAAAGAAACTTCCAAATGTTACAATCATGATAAAAATAATAATAAATATTAGGATCATAAAGGATGAAGATAGATTTTCAAATATTCTAAAAGATAAAATCATAAAAGTGACAATAAAATTATGAAATCTAACAAATTCTTACTTATTACTCAGGTTTGGTTTCTAATAAATAAAATTTTTAAAACGTGTCTTTGATCGATTAACTTGTTTCTAAATGTTTATTTCTACTTATCCCAACTCATTCTTCTTATCCATTTGTCTATTCATATCTATCAACTATTAAATTTTAGTAATTTTTAAACTACAATAGATGGTTATTTATCTCTATTATTAAATATTTATTTTTATTCTAATAAATAAGAAGTAATTTTTTATTTTATAACAATATATTTTAAAATTTGTTTAATCTTATTCTTCTGTATTTTTTAATTCATCCTTGTAATCTAAATTTAAATTTATGCATGAGAGTAGTTTTAAAAACTATTTGATTTTTCATTAATATAAGAATGTTTTTCAATTTAATAAATTTTTTCACATATTTTATATTTTAAAATATAATTATTTAATGTTAATTTGATTTAAATTTAAAATAATTACATATTGTATAAAATAAAAATATATTCTTATTTTTTAAATAATCTAAAGTTTATAATGATTATAATTATAATCAATTATAACTTAAATTTAATTATTAAATTTTAAATTTTGACATACCATGCCAATAAAAATGATATATTTTGATTCAAATATTTTATTTTCATAATCTTTCTCAATTTTAATACTCTTATATTTTTAACTAATTTGTATTCAATATAATAAATTTAATTATTAAGAAAAATTTATTATTCTTTATAATTTATTTTCATTTAAAAATTTATTTAATTTAAAATTATTGTTGCAATATATACATGAGAAGTTAACATGTTAATTAAAATTAAAGTAAAATATATAATCAGGAAAAAAAATTTCCCTCCTTAGTCCTGAATAAGTTTTGTTTTTTGATACACATCAAATAGTTTGAGTTTTATTAAAATTATGATTTTATTAACATCTTAATTTTAAACAAATAAAAGTGAAATATTTTTGTTCAAAAATATTTACTATAATTTATATTTATATAATAAATATATTTTTAATAAAAAATTTTACTGTTAATTACTTAAATTAATCTTAAAGGATGTTGTTAATATAAATAAGTAAAAACTAATAAAAAATATTAAACACAAAACTTTCATACATGAAATAAATCTTTCCCAATATAAGTAAGTAAGAAAATTGATTCTTTTTCAAAAGATCAATATAGATTACATGTTCAGTTTATTGAGAAAGTTGATTTAATTGTAATTTAAAAATAATTTTTTAGTGTATATTACGAAAGTTTGTCTAACATGAATATGTATAAAATTAAATTTAAAATTTTCTACTTTTATTTGTAAAAAGATTTAAATATGGAGCAGTTAAAAGTAGCTTTCTAATTGTTTATTAGACAATTATATAATTTAATAATAAATAACCAGCCATGTATTAAGTGGTAAATCTTATCATTATGTTATATTACATTTTTTAATATTTAGAAAAAGTTATAAAAATATAAAAAATATTATTTATTAATTTTAATGATATTTTAAATTTTTTTATATCTAATTTATATTATAAAATATCATTAATAATATTTAAAAAATAATAAAAATATAAAAAATATGATCTATTAATTTTAATAATATTTTAAAAAAATATTGTATCTAATATATGTTAAAAAAGTATAATATATAATAGTATATAAATTTATAACAAAAGATTAAGACAGAATAACTAAATTTATTTTGATTAAATTATTTATTTATTTTTATGATTTAAATTTGATTTGCTTAAAATATTTGAAATTAAATTTTTATATGTAAAAAAATAATAATTTGATTATAACATTATAATTTTTTTAATATTATTTTTATTTTTAATGATGTGATTAACGATTTTTATAATGTATAATAACATATATTTTATTTAAATATATTTTAACTTTTATGAAATTTTAACTTAATATTTATGTATATTATGTATTTTTAGCTTAATTTATATATATATATATATATATATATATTTTAATTTAATAAAAAATTTAAGGTTAAATTGAGGTAGCTGTGAATTTTAATTTTTAATTTTTAAATTAATTTTAAAAATAAAATATATTAAATAAAAATAATTTTAAATTAATATTTTAAAAATAATTTTAATTTAAATAATAAATAAAAGTAATTTTTAAAATTTTTTTTAATTTTTTTTAAAAATTTAACAAATTTTACTATTATCATAATCACTGTCATTATAGTTAAATTATTATGACTATTATTAAATTATTATCTCAAATATCATCCTTATCATTATTATTATAAGTATTATTATAATAATAATAATAATATTTTATTATTTAATAAAAAATTAAAAAATTAAATTTTTATTAATTTTTATTTATAATTTTGTTAAATTAAAAAATAAATAATATTTTTTAATATTAAATTATATAATTTTATATTATATAATTATTTATAACATATTATTTTTATCTAAAGTAAATATTAAATAATATAAATATAATATAATAATAATTTATCTAAAATACTAATAACTAAATAATATAAATAAAAATTTATAAAATTATATTATAATTTTTATATTATAATCATAGTATCATTATCTTTACTTTATAAATATAATTTATAATTTATAATTATTATTGATATTATTATTATCATAATTATTATAACCATTATAATAATAATTTTTTATTTTATTATTTTGTATAATTTTAAAATTTTATTAATTTAATTTAATTTAATTATTTAAATTAATATTATTTTTTATATTTTTATTATAAATTTAGAATAAAATGATTTAATTTATTTTTATAATTTTTGAAATTTAAAATTTAAAATAAAACTAATTTAAAATTTTAAAATTAAAAATTAAAAACTAAAAACTATCCCATGTCTTAATTATAACAATCTTTTCAGTTAAAGAGGCAAATATTCTATTTTAAATAAAAATGAAAAAGGTATAGGTGATTTCGCTGTCATGTGCTTAGCGATGGCAAAACAGTAAGTTGCTTCTCGATGTTTGATGAACGTTGGATATCAAGAAAAGGTTAACAAAAAATTGAACGTTGCATTTTTCTTTTGATTTACATTTTATTATTTTTATTTTATTTTAATTATTATTTGACTATATCAATAAATAAATAAATGTTTATTTTTAAATTTATTTTTAACAACTAATCAAATGTTTTTTTTAATATGCTACTAACATGAGATGCGAAAGATCCTCATCCCTTTTCATATTTAAAAAAAATGTTTTTTAATAATTTAATGATTATAAAAAATAATAGATATTATAAAAATTAATTAATAAATTTCATAAAAATTAAGTATTAATTATATTTTTAAATTTCTATGCTGCAACCTAAACTACAAATAATTGACATATAAATATAAGTAATTTCAATAATTAAGTGGAATAATGTAATATTCAAGTCTTGTTTAATCATTGAGAAAAAAAGTTAGACTTATCAGGAGAAGTAAAATTTATTTTAAATATAAATATTACATATAATAAAAATTAAGATCATATTTTAATTCATTATTTCACATCCAAAAATTTTCTGATAAATTCAAAAAAAATCCTACAGGTTTTAGACTCGGCTCTAAATAGAACATAAGCAAAAATATAATAATGTAATCTATACGGACTTGTGAGACTCAATGAGTTTCAGACAACTATTCTATTTTTCCAACTGCTACACGACTTCAAAGTTCGGACTACGTAACTCAATTTATTCAACTCAAAATATTTTAATCGAATGCATGCTTAAATTGATAGCCTTTTAATATTTTATTTCACGTATGTGAAAATGTTAGAAAACAAAATTTGTATTTTTAACTTGAGACGATTACTAAATAAAGTATAGACAATAGGTAGAGTTTTTTTTTTTTTCTTTCCAAAGGACCGACTAAGAAAGAACAATGTGGATGATGGGTTTAGTATTGGGGATTGTAGTCCTCCGTTGAGACGGGGTTAGGTATGACCAGCCTAGTTGTTACCTACCCTGGTTAGTTATTTAGAGACATTGAATCCAACAAGGAACCATGTATTTTCATTGCCTGTAATTTTGGAAGTTGAAAAGACAGAACGTGTTCAAGACTTCGAGTATTAATTAGCATTAATTAAATTGCATACCAGGCCAATCTTACTGGTACAACAAAGCATTATGCACTTTTTTAGTATTTCAATTTGTCCATCCTCTCTTCCCAGGTAGGATCCCCTTTCCCTGTTAAGCAACTGATATTTAATTCAGTTTCGTAGTTGTTATCTTAAAATATTAACATTATTAGTTAGTTATATGTACTAACTTTCCGCGCGAAAAAATAAACCTATGTAATATCTTATACAAGTACAATTTAATTAGAATATTTTTAAATAATAAATTTTTAATTATTTGAAATTTTAATTTTGTAATTATTGTGTTAAAGGGTATTATTTAATTACTATAGTATAAAAATTTTTATGCTAACAAAATTAAACTGTTATTTTTATCTCTTATTTTTTTTTAAATATATGAAAAATAAAAAATATTTTATTGCCTTAATTTTGCGTCTACTGTCATTAGTTTTTTTAGTTACCCATGTTAGTTGCCAAATTGCTATTCAATTATTTGAAGTTATGAAAGTTATGTTAAGAATTGAACAGAACCAATATTACATTTTTTTACAACATTTAAAAATATGTTACCTATTAATTTTAATAATATTTTAAAAAGTATTATATCTAATTCATGTTATAAAATATTATTAGTAACATTTAAAAAATATTATAAAAATATAAAAAAATGTTATCTATTAATTTTAGTAACATTTTTAAGAAGTGTTGCATCTGATATATGTCGCAAAAAGTATAATATATAATAATAAATTCAACGACTTTTTAAAAGAAAGAGTAAATCATTCTAACTTTTTTTATAATTTATTTTATATTATTTATATATTTTTTTCTATTTTAAATATATAAAACCTTTATTTTATAAAAAATTAATTATAATATACTGTAAAATATTTTTATATTATTATTCAATTAAATTATTATATCATTAAACAATGTTAATTTTTATAATAAGTACCTTAAATTTATAATTATCATGAATATTTATAATTATCATGAATATTAATGGGAGGCTAGTGTAAAATTTTGTATAAATTAAACTTATTTTATAATATATTTAAACAATTTTAAAAATTAAATTGATAAAAATAATCTATTAAAAAGTTTAACTAATTACATTTTATTTCTATTTGTTAAACATTGTAAGAAATTTTATTTTTTTTATATGTCATTGTAACTTTCAAATTATCTAAAATCTAAATAATATAGGATATTATAATTAGGGTAATAAGATATATATAAATAAAAGGTTAAATTATTATATTTAATCTAATGATCATAAAATTTTCTTCTTTTGACTTCTCTTCTTTCACATGATATCTGTTTCTTGTATTGTTTACTTGCAATTAAAAAATTTGAAGTTTGAGTTTGAATCTATTATCTGTTATAAGTTTTTTTTTTGTCAAGGTTTGACCGTTTTGAAACTTACAAATTTGTTTAAAAGTTTATAATATAAAAAAATCAATAAATAGATTTAAAACCTATATAAATGATTGATTAAAAAAGTCTAAACCTTAAATTAACAAGATAAAAGTTTCGTAAGCTTAACTATATAATTTTAGAACATATATATTAAACATTAATTATATACATATACAAAAATAAAAATATAATGCATGCACATAGTGCACACGTAGCATATACACATCTATATACAAATTTAAATATACATAAAAATTAAAGTAAAATATAAAACACTTATTTTAAAATTAAAGTAATGTATATAACTCTTATAAAAAGTATTAGAGAGTTTCACAAATATAGAGTTCCTTTTATTTAAAATTAAAATTTAACAAATTATGTAAATATATTAATATTATATAAATATAATAAATATAAATATACAATATATAAAGATAAATAAGTCATTGATTAGACTAAATGAACTTTTCAATAAGTATAAGTCTGACTTGTTTATCTAAAAAGACTGAACCTGTCCATTTGTTAAATCAATCAAGTCAAACTAAGTTTTAAACAAGTCGAGCCGTAGATCCTTGTTGGTTGACCTTATTTATTTCCATCCCTACTTGTAGTTAAAGTGAGAGATCCATTATCCATCATTTATGTTGACAATCATCTTAATGTTGAGAAAAAAGGTGATCTACGTTGCATGTTCACTATAGAATCGTAGTGACATGCAAAAAAAACATAACAAAAAGAGAAGTAAGACATTTTATTCAAGTAAAAGTTTGTATAGGAATAACATATTACTTTATATTTTTAATATATATAATATATAAATTCTTTGACAATCACAAATAGCTATACTAAACACTATCAATAATATGGTTAATTCTATTATCATTTTCATAAGTTTCTATATGACAAACTTCAAATTACACTAATACTTAATTCATCCCATACCAAGTCTCACTAATTTGGAGTTGATCATTTCTACCATATGCATATGTATGTGAGTTCAAATCATTATCACTTTATCAAAATAATGGGAGAGGGGGTACTTGATCCAATTTCAAACCATACTATGCTCTTAGCAACACTAACATTATTATATTTCATATCATTTCTTAAAATCACAAAATTGTTCATTCAATAATGACAGTCTTCAAGGTTTCATTGAGTTAGGTAAGTTCAACAATAATAGTTCTAACTAAAAGGGGTAACCCTTGACCATTAGAAGGTTTAAACTTAGTTCACGTATCCTTAGACTTAAGAGTTCTTATTTTCATGAACTTTGATCTAATTTAATATGAGTCGATCCTTAAATTTTTTAACTCTCTTTCACATAAGGGCTAATAAGTTATCTTCCACTAATAATTTACAAAACAAAAATTTTATGCACATGTGATGGATGATAATTAATCATTCTAATTCTCATTTCTACTACAATTAAAAATCTCACATTCTTTTTTAAACCCATAACCTCGTAGATCTCTTTTAAATTTTTTATTATTTAACTCAATATCTTCTTTAAATTTAATTCAATATTTTTTTAGTATAGGAGATGAGGTCCCTAACCTCTGATCATAATTTTATTATATCTAAGTTAGCACACCATAGTCAATATATTAGGGCTTTTTATTCTTTAATAATTTATATAATACACTTCTTAAAGTTTAGACCAAAATTTTGTAAAAAGTATTATTTAAAAATTTAAAATTAAATTATTATTTTTTAAAATTTTTAAAAAATTATTTAAAAAGAATAAAATGAAATAGTTATACACTATCTAGTTATAGAATAACCTAATAAATTAATTTATAAAAATGTCATAAAATAAATATTAATATAAAATTAATTTAAATTATTTTTTTATATTTTATCTTCATATATAAAAATTTAAATATAAAGTTATATATATATAATAAACTAATTAAATACTAAATATATTTTTTAATTTTTTTGAAAAAATTAGAATTTTTTTTCATAAAGTAATGAATTTCAAATATTTTTTATTAAATTTAAAATAATTTTATTTTTAAAAAAAATTTAATTAAATATTTCCTTATGATAGTTTCTCCGGTACCCTGATAAATGAGAGGGTTTGGTACCCTGCCCAATAAAATACGGACACGTGTACATCAATATTCATTACGGTCAACTTTAGATAAAAGTTAAAATATTTATAATATTTATATTTTAATCCTTCAATTTTGATATATTTTTTCCCTTGCCATTTTTATGTCTTCTCTCCTCCGCTCCCCCTCTCAATGAACGCTGCTCCGAAATTTCATCCTCTCTAATCTCAATCTCTTTCAATTCATTTTTAGGAATTTTGTTTGTTTAATTTTGCGGAGAAAAAGAGAGAGTACATTTCAATAATGCTTGCTGGGAACTCTACTCTTGGAGCATGACATTCAACTTGATGGGTTCGCTTCTGTTGGATCGTCTGTCCATTGACTATGGTAAGAAGTCAAAGCTGGGTTTCACTGTTTATCCATCAACCCATGTTTCAACCTCCGTGGTAGAACCATACAACAATGTCCTTTCAATTCATTCTCTACTTGAACACACTGATGTTGCCGTTCTCCTCGACAACGAAGCCATCAACGACATTTGCAAACACTCCCTTGACATCGACCATCCCACTTACACCAACCTCAACCGCCTCGTCTCCCAGGTGATGTCGTCCCTCACTGCCTCGTTGAGGTTTGATGGAGTCCTGAATGTGGATGTGACTGAGTTCCAAACCAACTTGGTTCCTTATCCAAGGATCCATTTCATGCTTTCCTCTTATGCCCATGTGATCTGAGAAAGTCTACCATGAGCAACTTTCTGTGGCTGAGATTACCAACAGTGCTTTTGAACCATGAACGTTGTTGTAGTCACCATCAAAACCAAGAAAATCATCTAGTTTGTGGATTGGTGGCCAACTGGGCTCAAGTGTGGTATAAGGACGCAATTATAAATATTAAAAATTTTGTTCATTTAGAATAAATATAAAAACTTTTATATAAAGTTGACTGTATAAATAATATAATAAATGATATAGTACATATGTGGACACATGTTGGTATTTTATTGGCCAGGGTACCGGAGAAACCACATTTCCTTATATGTATTATATAAAAATATATTTGTTTAGTTTAAAAATTATTAAGTAATATCTTCTTTAAAATTTTTCCAAAAACTTTATATTTAAATTTTTTAACTTTTAATATATATATATATATATATATATAATATCAACTCATTTTAAGAATAAGTTTATGAATTATTCCGTTTAATATCTTTTTTAAACTATTAAATTTTAGGGTTTTCAACCCTTTTTAATATATGTCAATTTTAATTATTTAATAAAGTACTAATTTTTTTTAAATTTATAAATTTTTATAAATATAATTTATACAGTAAAATTTATTAATTTAACAATTATATTGGTAAAATTTAAATATTTAAAAAATATATTAAGCAAAGTAACTTTTAAATTAAATTGATCATTCTATATATATATATATATAAAATATGATATCAATTTTTAATATTATAAAAATTTATAAACATAGTTTATAAATATACATTATTAAATATCTAAAATTTTACTTTCAAAATTTTACTTTTAAGTGAGAATCGTATAAATAAAATGTTAGTATAATATTTATTCAGTATACTATTTCACATCAATTTAAATAATTTATTAATTTAATTTTTTTATTATATTTTTAGCTTTAATCAATTTAATTATCAATTAATAATCATATAAAATTAAATCCAAAAATTAAATAATAACATAATAAAATATAAATTTTAAAATTTTAATTAATAAATAAAATTACATTCTAGAATAAAAAAATTCAACCTATTCTTACCCTCTATTTGAATTTGTAATGGATGGTTGATGTTGTTTTTGACTTCTAGAATGTCTCTAAATTTAACATAGCTTTTATTTCATCTTCAAAATATTTATGAAATGCTCACTTCGTATCTACTGTCATAGGGAGAAATAATTTTTTGTTGAAGAACATAGGAGAGGAAGAACGGTACAAGAATGGCCTTTGATGTTTTCATTAGAATTTTTTTATTGATTTTTTCTCTCTCTGCATTGTATTAAATTTTGAAGGAGCTAATATGTGGAGAAAACTTTTGATTCTGCCATGGAATGAAAAAGTTTGCCACCCATATATATAAAAAAGTTTGCCATCCATATATATAGTGGCATATACCTGGATAAATCTAGGTGTAAGCAATTGAATTATTTTTTTTTTTTAAAAAAATCTCAAAATGTTGGAAGGATGGAGGAAGATGGAAGTTACTATTTGTTTGTAGTCATATCATTACTAGAACCTTTCATACACTTTCTTTAATAATTTTGTGTCAAAGGCTACATTGAGTGGCTTGTGTTAATGGCTATTGCCATCTGTGTTAACAGATAGCACTGTGCATGCCAATCTTTTTATGAAACAAAATCTAGGCTGTTACATATACAATACAATTAAATATATCTATGATAGTAAATTTTAAAACTACTACTATTTATAATTTAAACGATACATTTTTTAGATAACATTAAAATAATAAATATAGTAAAATAGTATTAGTAAAATGCATTAATAATAAAAATTAATTTAAAATTATTGTAATAAATTTGAAAAAGAGAATAAAAAATTTAAGAAGATAGTTGAATTGATTTTTTTATTCTTTTTATAATTTTTTAAAATATTTTATTTTTTAAAACCAAGTGTTTTTATCTTAAGTAGGTGTTAAATATACTAATTAAAATTTTTTCACAAATAATTTGTTTATCCATAACAAAACTTTAAATTAGTTGTCATTTTACATTACATGAAATAATAAAGTCAAGTAGAGAAAAAGGATAAACACCAAAAATTATGCTAATTTATTTTTAAAGTGTAAGGGTTACATTCAATACTTGATCTTTAGTCAAATTTTTTACTAAATTGCTAACTTTTTGTATAAATTTTTCTTTACATATGACTAACATATTTAAATATCTTTTAAATATTTTAACATAAATTTTTTTAAACTCAAAATTTAGTATTGTTAAACAACTTTTGGTAGGCTAACACAATTTTAAAGAATGTTTAGAAACTAGAAATATAGGTTATTAAAAAAGAATATTGAAAGAATAATAATAAAGAACTATGAATCTTGATTATAGGTTTATTGTTCGATATTTTTATTAAGATTTCTATTTATAATTTATGTACTTTGAATCAATCTTCCACATATTTCTATCTAATGTTTGATATTGTTGGTGTATACTTTTTGTATTAAATCAGCTTTGATTAATTTATTGTTCCGATTGTTTGTTCTCTTTGCTTCGCAAGGAGATTTTTCATTTTTTATCTCAATAAAAACTTTAGAGAAATAAATTTCTCTTGTATGAAAGATCCTTTTTGAATTATTAGGTTGCTTTGTATGAAGATATATTAATTAAGAAGTAGCTTTAATTCTTTTTTGTTTGTGATAGAAAATTTTTAGGGCAAATGATTTTATTCTAATGCTTCATCTTAGCTATGTTTGTTCGTAAAATTTTTTATGATAAGATGTTTCATCTCAAACCTTTTTAACTTAAAAGATATTTTTATAAAATGTTTCATAAGACCGACACTTTACCCAAAAAATTATATTTTAAACTTGTTAATATATAAAATATTTTATTTAATCTTAATACTTTTACAGTAACTTCAAAATTTTCAAGTATCAACCTTTTTAAATCTAACAAAACTAAATCATGTAAAATATTAATAATTGAATTAATAAAATATTTACTTTTTGATTATTTATTTATCAAAAATTAATATTAAAAAATTAGTAACATTTCATGCAGTTAAATTTTAATAAATTTTTTATTACAAAAATTTTAAATAATACTTTTAATTTTAAAAATATTTATTTATTATTATTTATTATTTTATTTTAATGTTATTATCAAACTTATTTCTTTTGACCCTTTGTAATATGTATATAACATAAGAGGTATGTGTAATGGTTAACAAATAGAGAAGGTTGGTATAATGAGACAAAATTAATAATAATTTTTTAATTTTATAAATTTATGTATATATATAAATATAAATATAAGTTTGTGTTTATAGAAAGAAAGATAGATAAATAGATAAAAGGAAATAGAAAGAAATATAATTTAATAGTTTATTGAAAAAATAGATGTAAGGAATATCAAAGGAAAATACGAAAGATTTTTGTAGGTTTTTAAAGTAATTATCACAGAAGTTAACAATTTTTAATAATATAATAATTTAAATTTGAATGATAATGTTAAAAATTTGTATATTGATAATATTTTCAATTAAATTTTTTAAAAATATGTTTATTATTTTGGGAAAGAATTTGGATAAGTGGAGTACATTTAGAAAGATATTCGGATATTATCTTCCAACAGAATTCTCACGCCTCAGATTAGCAACAGTAGTTGAATCCATAAATTTAATTTTGATACACTTTGTATGAAAAAATTTACTGTCAATCAATTAAAATTCATCTTAGATATAAATTTTAAAATAATTATTGCAAAAATTAAGAATTTTTACCATAGGAAAAATTCTACGTAAGAAATGTAAAATATCAAGAATAATTTAGTCTAAAAACAAATATTCATTGCATCGATGAGAGAAAGTGTAAAAGGATTTGAATTCATAGGGGTGGCCAAAATCAGTATAATTTGATAAATATATAAATGAGCGCGGTATGTTTTTAATTACATTAAATCTCAATTGGAAAAACTGAAGCATGCCCTTCAAATCAAACCATTAGATTAGATTAATTTTTTCTAACTTCTAATTAAACTTCAGAATATTTGGACGAACTTGGACCATTTTCCAAATTTGTGAATAAGATTCCTGCTGAAGTGAATGTGAAGAATAGCTAAAATGAAAGGTTGTTTTGCTGCATTGGACCACTAGGTGGGGAATATTAGAAGAAAAAACGAACTAACCCAGAAAACCATGACCACCAACAATGGGGGTAGATGGAGAATGATAATTAATTTGGAGGGCCATATGGAAAGCATCGCATGTTAAAAGCAAAGAAAGAAAGCGAAATGTCAAGTAACGCTATCTCTGTGTGATAGACTATACTTCCTTTTCTCAATTCTCAAAGCTAAGACGAGTAGATACCGTTAACTTCTGGCCCTAAAGCCACAAATATTAGGACAAAACTTCCCAATGAATGAGTTTCATTAAATGTTCCTTTCCAAAAGATAATTTCATGATTATTAATTTACTTGATTCTTAGTTTGTCACATAATATTGTAATTTGAATGGTTAGCGTCTGTTAACTTTTATAGTAGTCATCATTAGTTTACAAATTTTCGGGGATTGGGCAAACTTCTATTCCACTCTTTCTCTTTCATTTGTTTATTTGGGGCCTATCACTTTCCAAACGTTAGTGTCATGTGTTAGGAATTGAAGATTGAGTAGAATGTATGTGCGATTTAATAAAGAAGTTTTACATTTAAAAGGAATAAACAAGGCGAGGGATATTATATCTAATGGCTTAATATTTTGGATTAGGAGATGGTACAAAGATTGTTAGTAAGATTTCTGATTTGCTTTTGATGTGTTGAAATTTGATATGAAAAATTTCATTGTTTTTATTGTATGTATTTTTATTTTTAAAAAAATTGAAGCGGGTTAATTAAGTATGTACAACAAAAACATATTATATATTAACAGAAAAATATTATAATTGCTTACGTTAATATAAATTTTATATAACAAAAACTACATCATTAATATAATTATTATAAATCTAAATTAATTATATAATATATTACATTAGCAATATAAAATAGTTGACATGTATATTAATATTTTATATCAATAAAATTGAATGTAATAGTTTTTTTTTTGACACAAAAGAAAAAGTCCAGTAAGTTAGGAAAATCTTCAAACGATATTATAGTTGTTTCTCATGGTTAGATGAAGAAATAATATTGTATTCCAATCTACAAAGAAGGAAAATGCGCAACCGAAATATTTAAGTTAATATAAAATTTGAACATTATATTGCATATTAAATTTAAAATCGGAAAATATTTAACTTTAAATGAAAATTTATTGATAAGAAAAAATTAAAAAATTTTTTAAAAAAATTAAAATCTATGTCAATGCAATTATAATATAAAATAATAAAATAAAAAAATATAAATTAAATTATGATTTTACTTACTCAAATTCAAGAGATTTAACTCATCATAACAATGCAATATTTAATAAAATTTGATATTTATTTAAATTTTTATTGGTTTAAGTTAAAAAATTAATTTATTTGATTTTTATATCTTTTAAAATTTGTTTAAATTTAATTAAGTTAATTAATATTTTAAATTAGAATTAATTTAAAGATTTAAAATAATATTAAGATTTGATCATAATTTTTAATTTAAAAAATTTTTATTAAAATTTTATTATAGATTTTTTATATTAAAAATTGGGAAATTTTATTTAAATTTGGTTATAGTTTTCTTATATTAATGATTGTACAAATATAAATAATTTTTTTATGAGTAATTAAAGATACATCTCAATTTTTATTTATTTAAAAATAAATTATTTTTATTGTGAGAATAATATTTTTCTTTACTCTTGTGAAACCTTATTTTGTTAATATTTTTTGAGGTTGATAATTTAAATTCATAAAAACCTTTAATTCACACTACAACCTAAGTGTGTTGGTATAGAAATTGGTTATCTTATGTTTATGGTTAGATAAGAGGTTTAGGTAGTTGATCATATTTTACATAGTGTTGATTGACTATTTTTTCTTATTAGATCATTGAATCTCTTATTTTATCTTTTATTTATTTTTTTTAATTTTCTTTATTATCCTACATCATAAATATCAGGTCATCTTGGTAAATTTTTATCATAAATTCAAGTATTTTTCATGAAGTGTTAAACTTCTATTCCAACCTTATGAACCTTGATTATGATATTTCTACAAAGTGAGTTAAGAGTTCAAGTTTCTAAATTATTAAGGGCAGAATATATTGTGAGAATCTACTCCAAGTGAATATACAAATCTAATCTTGTAACATCATTCCACGTCTTTGAGGAAGACATTACAAAAGTCAACTTAGTGTTGGAGAATGAAGATTAAAGCTTGCAAATAGGGATGAAAGTAGACCGAACTGAGTTGAGCTTCGAGTGTTTAAGCCTAACTTGTTTAAAAATTTAGAGGCCTAAGCCTGATCCTATTACCTGTTAAAGATTTTTTTTTATCAAGGCCTAGCCTGATTTAAAGCTTACAAGGCCTACAAGCTTGTTTAAAAGTCCACATTATAAAAAAGACCAATAAATATAATTAAACCTTATATAAATAATTGATTAAAAAAACTTGCACACTTAAAACCTATAAGATAAAAGGCCATTAAATAAGCCTAAAAACATATATATATATATATATTAATATTATGTAAATAAAATATAAAATAAATATTATACAAATATAATATATTAAAATAAATATAAATATATAATATATAAATATTGTGAGTACCAATTCTTGTCCGGACAATTCTTTAAATTAAATTACTAATGAACTAAACATCTTCGAGGTCCAGAGGCCCAAATTATCAAAAAGAGCAAGAGAAGGAAAAGAAAGAAAGAAAAAAGAAAGAAAAAAGAAGAGAAAGGAAGGAAATATAATAAATAAATAAGTGAGTAAATAGATAATAAATAAAAAAAATAAAAAATAAATAAAAGTTAAAAAGAATAAAAATTCAGTTAGGATTAGTTGAGAGTTAGTTACAAGTTAGTTGAGGTAGGGTTAAGAGGTAACCTTAGTTAGGGTTAATACTACCATGGTTAAGTTAGGGGTATAAAATAAATTTGAAAAAAAAAGGAACAGGGACGACACATTTTTAGTATCAAATTTGAAAATTGGTTTTCTGCATACGCTCAGATTCTCTCTTGCTTTCTAGGGTTTTCTTTTGGTTGACTTCAGATTCTCCAATCTCTGGAAAGATTTTTCTCTGTTTTGAGAAGCTTGACCTTCATCAAAGTTTTTTTCAACTACCTTGCTCTCGGGTGTGAATTTGAAGAAGAGATATTCATCAAAGTTTTTATGTCTTAAGATATAACTTGGGGGTATTGACAACTGCCATGGTAATGGTAGTGATGGCAATAATGGTGATGGTGGTGATAATAAAAGATGTAGTGATGTGTGATATTGGTGTTGGTGCTAGTGATCATAGTGAGACTTATAATACCCTAAAAATGAATACCGTTTTTATGCTTAAGTCGTACATTTGATTTCATTAATAGATTGTTATCCCATGATGCAAAATACTTTAGAAAATAATTATTAGAGAAAATACGATAATTTTTTTAAAAAAATATTTTGACATCAAATGCAAGCCTTGTTGATATAACGTTCATATTAGTATGCAAACTATTAGGCACTCTAGTGCATGTAGTCTTCATTAACATTACTAATTGTTTCGTGAACTTAATTATCTCTAATAAACAATAAATTAGAGCAATATAACTTAAACATACAACATTTACACGTCATATAATTATACAGCCTTCATAGATTCTTTATTTTCCTCTACATAAATAGTCTATAAGGCATTAAAGTCTTACTCATACCTAATTATATACATTAATTTACACACTTTATTTACATACATATTTATTTCACATCATGTGCACACTAACTAACCTACAAACTATCTAATAGTAACTAGGATACACCCATCCATTTATTTACAAAAATTTACATTATTGGTATGACTTTCTCTTTTTTCCTTCTTTAACAAAACAAAGACTTGACAAAACACTTAATGATCTGTGATGGTAGTGCTTTAGCCACAAGCTTTGATCCAGGAAGAAGAATTTTTCGTTTGTCATTTCTTAGTATGCTTCAAATGAGTAAGGCATATGGTACAGAGAGCTACCCTGAGATGACCAAACATGTGACGTGCTATAATAGTGGAATGGTGTCTACGAATCTGATTATCTCTAGATGAGGAAGATTCCTCTACAGCTGTTGCAGGTGGTGCTTGGTAGCTAGGAGGAGGAGAAAACACACCCTCTAGATGAAAGGCCTCCAAGGGAACCGCGAACTCCATAGAGGAGAAATATGGACTTATCTTACTGACACGAACATGTGTCCTAACGAGAAATATATGTGCATGTTAGCTTACATTGTTATCATCAATCCATGAACGTTTGTCATCTAGTTTACGTTGCTAATCTCTATGTAAACTACCATGTTCGTGAAAGACATTTTGATCGTCTAGGAAGAAAATGGGGAGAGAAGGAGTGAGAAATTAAATTTTTCAGTAGGATTCTACTCTATTATTAGTGTCATCACTCTTATCCCAACCACATCATCTTATTAAAAAAAATTATGACATGCATCCAAGGTTGATTTTAATCTTTCAGAAACTCCATCTAAAGTGGATTACTTTTATACAGGAAAACCATTATTATATAAACATGTAACGTACTTAAACTTCATAAATTTTTAGGATTACATCATAATATTATTTGACTAACATTTTCTCTATGTCTTACATTATTTCTCATTTATTCTTTATTCCACACCTTCAGGGAATCTTAAGACATAGACATACAATATATTTAGTCGAACATTATCTTTTCATTTGCTCTGCTACTTTACCTTCTATTCTTTAGGATGAGTTATTCCTAGATGGTCGTCACCATCAACAATAAGTGAAGAATCCTTTTGTCTTCACAAACGAAGGATTTATGGAGAACATTTTTGTCTCCTCTTTAGCAGAACCATTTTTCCCACTGAATATGCACAAGACACATTAAGAGTAGATTAACTTTTCATATATATATTCTTCCTTTAGTGATTCCTTAACCAATTAGGTTCATTTTAAATGCTTCCAAATAATCATGCATGCTCAATCAATATCCAACTAATATGTCATGCACATATTCACAACATCAATCACACATAAGTATCATGCATAACATCATTCTTTAAACATTCATGAGTAATCATCATTCATCTCACATTAGACTTTATAAAGTAGTACACAAGTTGGCTTAACTTTCTCAAGCATATAGCTATCTTCTAAATTAAGACTTACTTATCCTTATGATTCAATCTTGGGCAACATAATCACATATACCCATCCATGTCCAACTTGTTTAATTCATAACATTTTATGATGAAGCTATCATGGGAGATTATTCCACTCATGCTTCTAAGTTATCTTTCAACCTTTATTTTTCTCAAAGGTTAAGTAGTTTCACATATTTTCATGAAAATCATGATACTTAGAAGTTTCTTCTTAGGTGGCCAAATGACACTTGTTGACTCATTTACTCTTTGTGTGATTTAATTTATATGTCTTATGCATAATCTAGTTAAATTGGATTTAAGGATTATGTGTTAGCAAGATTTAAACCTACTTGCATACATTTAGTCACACATGGCTCATACTATTTCTAAGCTTCTATTAAACCATTAATCTTTTTCTTTTACATGACAAAGATCCTTAATGTACCTTAACCAATATTTCAAACTCATTCTTCGTCAATTAAGCATAAGGTGGTTGAATGCTACACCTAGCTTCTAAGGCATCATAGTTCAACTTTTCTTAAGTTAAATTGATGAATCCTTCTAGTTAAGGTTTAAACCATTAAATATTATCAAGCTTAGAAAATTTTCATACTTCTCCTTCATTCTTAGGAGGCATGGTTGAATGTTCATGTACCCTTTCACTACACCATAATTCATTTTTAATCATTCACTTAGACTTTTTTGAGTCAAGCTTAAGTCCTAATTATGGTTTTAACTTAATTTCATCTATTATGGACATCATGGCCAAATAGTCATCCACACCATTTCTAAACCTTCCTTACACTTTTAATTCTTCTTACTTACTTACTAAAGGTTCTTAATTAACCTTAATCAAGACTCTAAACTCATTTTTTCTTAATTAACCGAGAAGTGGCCAAATGCACTTCCTGTAGTTATAAGACATTTTGGTTCAATTATTCTTCTCTTAAGAGTTAATTTACACTAATTAATACTTAATCTATTAGTTCATACCATCCTTAAATTTTTTTATAGCTTTTATTCCATTCTTGGTAAATGAATACGAGTTCTAAAAATTGATGAGAGTGATAATTTCTAACATTTATGTTTGCTACGACAATTATTACGACGAGACTCACATTTTCAATAAAGAGTTTAAAGAAAAAGTTTGTACCATATTTTCAATAACCGTATTTTATAAAAGAATTCTATATCATGAAGTAACAAACAAAAATGATTTCGCTATACAACTTAAGCATAAAACAGGTATCATTATTAGAGTGATATATTAATTACTTCTAGCAATATTGTAATAACTATTGTTAGATTCTAAGTTATCAGAGGATTATAAGTTCTTTTTCTAACTTCCCTATAGTTTATCTAATGTTTAACATCATTTCTTAAAAATATTTTTAATTTGTGTTAAATTATTTTTAGATTTTTAATTTTTACTTTTAGTTTTTATTTATAATTATTATTTCTAAATTATAAAATCAAGCAGAAAGAAAATTTGAGGTGTTATAGGTTCTCCACACCTTCTTTAACATCCCCAAACTCTTCCCATACAATTTTTCAAGCCAAAACCAACTGTACTTTATAACGTATGTATAAATAACTCTTTCTTTATAATTTCACAATCGCTTCAAGCATTTCATTATCCTCTTGGAACATTTACACACTTGAAAAGTTAAAACATCATGCTAAATAGATCCCCAAGTATTAAGACATTGACAATGCAAGCTCTATCTGTTGTTCCTTTCCCCCATTCAATTCTCAACGTTAACAACCTGGCTATAGTTGTAGAAAAATTCAATCTAAATTTTGATGATAAAATTCAAACTCGTAATGACAAGGAAGAAAATGTTGATGAGCAATAGTTCAATTTTGCATGCACTCATCCTCAAGGAACACTTATGTTCGTAAATGAGATCTTTGATAATGACCAAATTCAACCAACCAACCGCTCATTCAACCATTCTCTTATTTTCACTGTAGCACACGAAAATGACACCTTTCTTATTCAACCATTGCTAAAGAAACATTTCAGTAAGCATGTCTACAGCTTTTTGTTTGGACTGAAAGGAAGATACAACGACAACGAGATAATGCAAATTAAGAACAGCAATGGTGGAAGTGATGGTATGGAACGATAAATGCAAGAAGAGAAACTCCGCAGGATTCTCAAAGATATGGAGATTTCAAAAAGATTTTACAAATCGAAGCTACAATGACGGAAATGATTCTTTTATTTTCTTGAATCCTTTGGTGCCGATGCCAACAAGGTTCAACAAAGAAAAGGAGTTGAAGAAAGGAAAAAGAAGCGATGCAAAACAATATTGTCAGCTCATGAGAAACTTTATGTGTTGAATAGAAGAAGGGATAGCATTAAACGAAAATATTTTTTACCTTCAAGCAGTTGTTGATTGGGTTCTTCACCAATAGGTGAATGAATCCAGTAGGGATCCCATCCTGTTTCATATTCAAATCCAATTTTTTTTAATTATTTTTGGAGGTGTTTTATCTAGTATGACTAAACAAAATTTTCTGCCATAAATCTTCTACATAATAGAAGATAATTTGTTCAGTGATTATATCGTACATGAGGATTTTTTTGCTCTACAATGAACAAGATTTTTAAATTTGTTAGATAATTTGTTCTTTACTGCCATAACTTGAAATAAAAGGTCAAACTTAAGTACGTGCTAACTTGTAAAAATCGTAACTAAAATAAAAATAAAATAAACTAATATAAATTGATCTTAATTAACTCATGTTAAAATTTGAATAGTTAGTACGAGTATCTGATTAAGTTCGATTATATGTTGGTAGTCGTGTAATGCATGCTATCTAAAAGTACAAATATATATATATATATATATATATATATATATATATATATATATATATATATATCAAGTAAACTATATAAAGGTTTGGTAATTTTAAGCAATACCCTATTATGCATTAGTAATTAGCTGTTCTCCTTACACATTTGTACAGTATGCGTATTTAACAACATTTGGAGGAATCAAATAAAATAAGCTGGGGAAGGGAGAAATTTTGAATGTTTAGTATTCGGTTTTAGGAATATTCGTAATTAATTTATTGGATTTAGTAATCTTTAATCTCCTATTAATTTTTGGAATTACAATTTTAATTTGTAAACTGTTCTTTGTGAAAAAAATAATATTGATTTAATTTAACTTAACAAAAATAATCTAACAATAAAATTTGCAACAGATTAGACGTGATCATAGGTTTAAATTTCATTATTTTCTTCATTATACGTTAAAAATTAAATTAATTATTTATGAATAGGTGATGGGTTAAGTGTTTGATTATCTTTGAATATTGTAAGATTTAATTAAATTTTAAAACATAGACATCGGTTTTACTATATTTTGTGTTATTTATTTAATTTTTAAAAATTTTTATACAAATTTAACTATAAAAAAATATTTTTTTAGATTTTTATATAAAATTAGTCTCACTTTTTTAATAGTAATATTGATGATAGTACTAACAATGATGGTATGCTGATGATAACAATGACAACTGTGAAGTTAAAAATGATGGTATGATACTTATAGTTGGTTATTGTAGTTAGAAATCTTAACTTTTATATCGATGATAACAATGACAACTGTGAAGGTAAAAATGATGGTATGATACTTATAGTTGGTTATTGTAGTTAGAAATCTTAACTTTTATGTCTTAAAATATGATAAAAAAATAATAACAATGGTTATAATAGAGATAAAGAAAATTATAGTGACTATAAATGATGTAGTGATACATAATAATGGTGTTGATGATGGTGATGATGATGATAATGGTGAAATGGATAGAAATCACAAATTTTTTAATTTAAAACATAAATTTAAGTTGAAAGTAATAGATTTTTAAAAATAAAAATAAAAATAATTTTTTTTATTTTTAACAATTGTACTAAAACTATTTTAAAACTATATTAAAATCAAATTAACACATTTTTGGCATAATGGGGTTGGTTTTCAAATTTTAATTTAAAAACCAAATACTAAAACTTTACAATAATTTCAAACGAAACGTAAATTAGGATAAATTAATTTGATTTCTATTGCTTCTTAAAATAAAATTATGTCAATTAATTCTTAATATTTATATAAAACTGAACAAATAAATATTTTTTTCCAATTATTATGCATGATGAATTTAATTATTCATGTGATGATTTTTAACACTAAATTTATCTCTTCACTAGTAAAATGAAAAAAGATGGTGTTACTTTGTTACGATTGAATCGTGAAATTTATTTCATTTTAAAAAGAATAAAACTAATTTAATATATAAAAAATCATTACATGGAGAAAATTGTACTAGTGAGACCATTTGTTTTTAGTTACTAAATAAGTTTATTAAGGCATTTACAACCTAACATAATTCAATTACTTGTTTCACAATCTATTATTAAAAAGGTGTTAAATATAATAACTTGTATTTAAAATTACAAATATTGATAATCATAAGTAAAAGAAAAAAATTTTTTTTTAGTTGTAATTGATTTTCTACGTCGATTTTTAAATTAGTCTGGAAATAGATGGTATAAAAGCTAATTTTTTATATCGGTTAATAAATTGATATAGAAAAAAATTTTTATATCAATTGTATTAAATAAGCGATGTAAAAAGTATAACTTATATAGTAAGTGAGAAGAAATTTATATAAAATCGTTACAATATTTTAAAATATATAAAAAATATTTTTCTCATTGTACCAACCAAAATTTAAATAAGAATACAAAGAATGTTCAAAAATCATTCACAAACAAAATCTTATGATACAACCAATGTCCATTATGTTTCCGATTGGAAGAAGGAGATGTTACCTCCTTAATTGATATGGAGGTTAGCAAGCATGTGGTTGAAATCTTAATTTGTTCATTATCTGCGTGATTGATACGGAGGTTACCTTCTTCATGAGATGCTTAACATGATTAATAGCAACAACATGCATCTTAAGCTAGCAATTCCTCTTTACTCTGAACTTATAGTAAGCATTTTTAATCTTAAATAGAGGCTTCTCAATTCTTCCCTCACTTGCAACTTGTCTAATCATAGCCCTACAGTCACTTGGAACAATCTTCTTAGCACCAGATGGATGCTTAACCCTATAACAAAACACAAAACATAATTAATTAAACTACATCCAAATATCATAGTATTTTAATAAAATAAACGCCTTAAACCAATTAATCTAGTTTTTCAACCAACAGAATCCCACATAAACTCTTTAAGTTATTCCAATAAATTTTATAGTTATACATAAAATATAAGCACCCTTAATCAATAACAAATTATGCTATGCACTTAAAGAAATAACAATTATTATACAGAAAATCTATTTTTAACTAACTATATCCTAGCAATTTACTGTATCAAAAAGATTTTTTAAAGTATTTTTTTTAATTATTTTACAGCATTTTTAAATGTTGTATATTTAGATGTAGTAATAGGTAAATTAACATATTAAAGCATTTTTAAACATGCTTTAAAAAGTATTTTTTAAAAGCATTTCTAGTTAAAAATATTATAAAAAGTAAATATTTTACATCACTTTTAAGAAAAAATGTTATAAAAGATGCATGTTTTACAACACTTTTAAAATAAAATGCTGTAATATATTATGCTTTTACAACTTATTTATAATAAAATGTTGTTTAACACATTACATTTTAAAACACTTATTAGTATACATGCTTTAAAAAGGTATATATTTTACAACACTTAATGTAAAAAATGTTGTAAAATATATATATATTTTTAATTTATTTTATTTTAAGAAAATTTTCTATTTATCATAATTAAAAAAATTTAATTACATAGTATAAATTAAAAAAATAGCATTTATGGTTGAAAATTGCATAAAATTAAGAAGACAAAGTTTTGAAACAATATTTTTATTAGATAAGAACAAATATTCATCTAAGGACTTAAAACTTAAAGAGCATATATAACTTATAGTATGATCTTGTTCATAATCTCTACATAAAATATATTTTAGAATGGATTGAAGTGAGATGACAACATCAATATTAAACTACATACTACAAATATAAGTTTTGTATTAATGTCATATACATTAAAATTGAAAATAAGATATATGTACAACTTATTAAATAAAATTATTAGCCACATAACAGCACCATTCTTCTTTGATCTCAGCTAACTGGGAATGAGAGTATGTAGAACATTTATAGCTAGGAAAGTACTGCATTATAATAACATCACAATAAAATCATGTTAGAATGAAACAATATTAGAGTTTCAATTAAATTAGAAATCATTGTATATATAGAATCAATTTCAAATTGCATATCTCTTTTGGGATCACAGTTTGATTTTCCAATATGATCTCTTTCATAATCTCATAACATAATAACCACAATCTACATTGTTTAGTTGACGGGGACACTATTAAAATAAAAATAATTTATTAAATTAATGATATTGTTTTCTAAATAATAATATAAAATTTTCAAAATACATTTACAACGATCCAACTAATTGTATTTGACTTAAACTTTGACACTTTAACTCCCTTAGCTACCTTATAAATTTGGAAAGCTCTAACATGACAAATACAATAATGTAAGGAAATGTTTATCAATGCATAGAATTATTAATAAAAAGTATTTGCTTACAGCTTAAACATGTTTTTCATATAGGGTCGATCTTTTGGATCTCCATGCACAAAATCCAAATAATATATCATTTCAGTTCTAGCATTGATAACAATTAACACCCAATATTCCCTACAAAAATAGTGTTCTTTTAATAACTCCTAAACAAATCACATTCATTTAAATTCATTTCAAATGCTAGTTTATCAAAAAATTACTCACCCTACATTATAAGGAGCCAAAAATAACTTATCCCATTCTTGAAACATGTTAAAAACGTTGGCTACATATTGGGAAGAATCGTTAGCTAACGAAGATGTTAAATGAAGGGATAAAAATGAAAACCCCTTTGTCTTTTGAGTTGGAAGCAACAATTCAAAATACAAGTACCTTAAATAGAAATGTACAAAATGAATTATTACAATATAATATAAAATAAAAAATAAATAAAGATTAAAAGATATGAATGACATACAGTTAATAGATCATGAAATACCTAATATATGTGCAAATAACAGAGGCACCTATCTGCTCATGAAGAAGAAGCTCATTGATTTGTTGTTGACCAAGGTAATCAACGAACATTTTACCAAATATACTTTCTTCCATTTCTATTTTAAGTTGATGGTCACTCTGCATCTTACTTTGCACATGTATTTTAAGATAAATAAAAAAAGGTGTTTGAGTGCACAAACCATCTATGGAGGTAGGCTCTTGAATCACCTCTTTTCCTTTTTTCTTATTCAATATTGTCATTAACTCCTTCTTGTGTTCCAAAACTTTATTCTTATTCAATAGCATTTTGTCCAATATCAAATCTCTCTTTACTCATTATTATCTGTCACTCATATACTTATATGTAGATTACCATCGTGCTTTTACAGTGTTTTTCTTTACATTATTTTACAACCCTTTATGAAAATTAAAAAACAAAAACAAAGACAATAATTTAATTTCATCTTCACTCTCTTCTTTTTTTTCTTTATCAAAAAAACTAATGTAGAAAATGGCTAGCTATAACATGGAAGTTTAAATTTTTATCCGTATTACTTTTTTTTTTCTCTCAATGCTTAAAAAAATTGTTACAATTTAAGCTACTATTACTCGTAAAAGTGACTATTTTTCCATAAATTCTTACCAGTGTAGAAAATTAAAATGATAAATTTGAATAGAACCTGGATTATTCTTATCCTTATGTACGTGTTCAGTATAAAAATAAAGTATGTTAGGATCTAAAGTGAAGTTTTTACCGAACAAAACTAGTACTAGTGAAGTTATTAATATGTTCATGTATGTACACAGAATATTTTTAGTTAATTGTGAAAGATTATTTTTTAAAAATTATTTAAATATATACTTTTAAAATTAATGGTCTACTAATTATGTTAGTATTATTAATATACATAATTATATTATTATATATTTATATTAAATAAAAGTTTTTATATATATATAATTCTTTTTATAAAATTCTTTGGGAAGGGGTCGGTGTCACCCTTTCCCTTGTATGCATCCCTTCCTGTGTGTATTTATTTTTAATGAGGATTAAAAGGATGAAGGGCTACATTTATATAAAGTCTTAACTTCACAGCAAAAAGATTAATATTAACTTATGATTTAATTTTTTTCATAAAATTTTCAAACAGTAAAGTTAAGAAATCACTTATTAACTATCAAACACTTAAATCAACAGGTAAAAAATTAATTAATTTAACTTAATATTTTAAATTTAAATTATATATATAAAAGGTATTAAATATTTAAAGGAAAGTTTTTTCTACCTGATGTTATTAGAAAAAAAAAGAGACCAATGGTTAATTAAATATATTTTTTAACTAAATATATATAAACCTACGTGAGCAGATAATTTTTATTGGAATAGTATTTACTTATCTATTTTAAAGTACATTAATTAATGAAAACCCATGGATACAAGAGAGAAGGATGAGATATAAAACTTTTGTTAAGTTGCTCATTCGTTGTGACAATCAGTTCTTTATTTTGCTATATCTTAACCAAGATTATTCAAATATCTATATTCTGTACCAAGCCAAGAGACAAAATCAACAAGCTATGTATCAAACTCGAGCATGAATATTTTCTAATATAAAAAAAGTATATTTTAGAAAAAGAAAGAGATAAAAGAAAAATATGCTCTGATGTCTAGTTTTAGCCTTAAGCGATGCTTATAGCTAACCAATTCTTGCTTGCAACTAATATATGCTCTAATGTTTCTGTCTAGATTCACAACTTGAGAAGGGTTGTCAAGTGATTCATCAAGGGAAGTTAAGATTCAAAACTGCAATACATCTATGAGGAGCCTTATTGGTAGGTACCGGTCAATTATTTATGGTTCACAAGAACTAATTTCAACACTGGAATTAACTAGATCAACACTAGAATTATTTATGGTTCTTGATTTCTTTTACTAACTGGCAAGCCTTCTTTCAAGCTCAAAAGGAACATTGGTTTATTTCCATTCTCAATAGTTTCATGGGAAGCTAATATAAAAACAGTTGGAGTACTTAACTTTAGTTTTGGTTTTATCTAAATCTAACACTATAGAAATTAGAATATATAAAATGGTTCATAAGCATAGTGCATGAAGACAGTAAGACTCCACGTACCCTATATACCCTATATATGTATCCCTATGTTATATACTCTAATGCTTCTATCTAAGTTCCTTGTGGTTGTGGCAATTTCACCTTGATGAATTAATTTTTAACATGAAGTAATGTATATGATGAGACATGTTATGATGTGTATGTACAAGTACATCCTTCTTTTAAGTTACTATTTTTTCTGTCTAGTGTCTACAGTAAATGGAGGAAAAATATAGGGGTAAAATTGAACCATAGAGCGATTATCACATTCTGTCAAAGATAAACCTAGACATATACCTCAATTTGGTCTCTTGGAGCTGATCAAATCACAGTTGAACCACAATATCCGTACAAATTATATCTTAGTGGTTCTGGAAGAGCATTTGATTTTGGGCTTCATGCTTCTTTCAAAAATTGAGCACGGTCGAAGGGACCTACAAGGTAGACAAAATGGTAGAGTTAATTTAAATTTAGTGAATGTTCCTTATTTCCAGTAGTTGCTTTAACTACTGATTTATCTCCCTAATTTTAGAACTTAATCCTAATGTTTTTGACTCCACTAAATTCTGTATGAATCAAGAGATAGTTCAAGTAAGTATTCCTAATGCTCTGAAACTGAAACACCTCCCTTTCACAAAGTTATTTGGATATACCCTCTCCCGGCCTTTGTTCAGAAAAAATAAGAAGTCAAGTTCAACCTAGGCTACAAGTGATCTAAGAATATAGACTACAAACACAAAGCAAATTCAGTAACCCGTATTTTCAATTAACAGAATGAGAAAAAAAAATTATCAAATGAACAATGCAATAAAAGGAGTAAAATATGCTTCTCAAAGATGCTTCCAAGAAAAAATACACATTATGAGTAGATTCATAACAATCACTAAATACAAGCTACTACTATATTATTGGAGGTCTCATCAAAAAACTTTGAACCCCTCCATTTCCAACTAATATAACCTAAAAAATGTATTCCAAAAAATTTAAGAACAATGGATCCTTTTACAGAGATTGGCAATGCAGCACAAATTATGAAGCATTTTGAGAAAGGGAATGTGAAATTATTGGAATTGAGACGAGAAAGTTGCAACTCCAAGTCAAATAATGAAGAGAGATGCTAGAAAATAAATTGAACTTTGAATATGAGTGTGAGAAGATGAAGAGCCGTTGCGGAGATGTTGCAGTATGCAGAGTACGGTGAGGTTGCGAAAATATGTTAGGGACCTCAAAATTGTGCCGGTATCAAAATGCAAACAATTTTAAAATTAAATTTTTTACAACACTTATTTATCATAAATGCTGTTAAAATAATGTTTTAATCAATCTTAAATTATTTTAAAATATATTTGTTTAATATTAAATTAAAATATTTTAAAATTTTATTTTATTTTATCTATTGTGCTAATATTTAAATTTAAAATTATTTTAATATTTATTTTATTTTATATTAATTTTACAAATATTTTAAAAAAATTATATATTATTTTTCTATAAAATCATTTAAATTTAAAAGGGTTGTAATAATTATTTTATTTTATAACATTTTTTACAAATGTTTTAAAAAATATTCTATATTATGTTTTAAAGTATTTAAATTTAAAAGTGTTGTAATAATTATTTTATTTCACACATTTATTTTATAAATATTTTAAAAAGTATTTTATATATTTTTAAAACATTTTATTTATTAAATATTTTAAATTATATGTTGTAATAGATCAATTTTTTTGATCACCAATGCAAAACAATGGTTACAAATCTAACCAAACAGAACCAATAATAATAATGATAAGGAAAAGTGAGACAAGATATGGAATTCGTATCTAGAGGTATCAAACTTAAAACAAAGGTACCTTCCTTCTAAACTCAGTCTATAAGTTGTGATAAACTTTAGAACCATCTTTAAGGGATGAAGGCTATAGCCATTAAATGCTTACAACCAAACTAAACAGCCGAAATGGCATGAAAAGAAACAGTTACCTCTCTTGCTTTTCCTGCAGGAACCATTGCCTCTTTCTATGCTTTCTTAAATGCTATCAATTCAGGTTGTCCGTAGAATTAAATTTAATTGTTAGAAAATTTTCATATAAGGAGCATGTTCTCTGATAAGTGATAACTAATGCAAATTCAAACCAAACAAAATTTTAAAAAAAAGTTTAAATGTAGTCTATGCAACATAAAAAATATTAAAATAAAACAGTCTCAATTAAGCAAGAATATTTCTAAGTATAGTTTGATTTTTTATGCCTAAGTGGAAAATTTTGAGAAGGGTAATTAAGTTCGTCTAAACCAAACTCATCTTTTAATCCTCTTAGCACTATAAAGCTAGAAATTCAGTCTTGAATATTTTTCTTAAGATTATAGAAATACAATCATGACGAAATTTTTTATCAATTATTCTATAAGTGTAATCCTTTTATTTTAAAACTGGTAGTTTAAAAAAGCAACAAGAATCTCATTCAATGATTGTGTTCTGCAGTTAAGCACAAATACTTTGCCTATAAAATCTGTACGAAAATATTTCAATTTCAGGCCAATCAAAACTTCATTGATCACAGAAACTCATCCTTATCAAACCAACAAATTTCGCAAAATTATAGTTGACAGCAGCCACCGGGAAAAAGCTTGAGAAGTACATTTTACTTCCAAATCAATTCAATCAAGAAGCAAATAGGAATAGCAGATACAAGAAACAATTAGAGTACAAAGGTAAGTTAAAAATAAGGCTTACAGGAAATGCATTATAGACCATGTGGCGCTGAATATCAAGTAGCTCCCTAGTCTCTAGACACGAAGGTCTGTGAGATGGAAAGCTAATATTGAGAAATTGTTCTAATCGATGCACATCAACAATGTATCTATAGCCTTCATCTCCATTCAAACATATCAGAACCACGTTCACTTCGAACGGAACTTGAAACGAAACCTAAATGAATAACAGAGACGCACACATCCACTACTGATTTTGAATTTTAAGTTGAAAGGGGAAAAATGAAAAGAAAAAGAGCTTGGCGCGAGAATGAAGCATGCGGAGAACGTCGAATCAAACGCTATCCCGCACATCGTGGAAGGCTCCATGGTGCCATTGAGGTGCCGACTTGAAATAAGTCAAGAGAAGAATCAGTAGTACAAGTATGAATGAATGAGGCGTCATTACCTCACTTGGATTATGGTCGATGACTTGTAAATAATTGAAGGAGAGTACCCTCTTTTGAAGGAGGAGACTATAGTTTCCAGTTCAATTTATCATTTTTTGGAACCAATTCCTTCTACACCTTCACTTGAATCTTGTTGTGTTCTTTCTGGTTGGGAAGATGTTGGCATTGGCCATGAATGTGGTCGATATGGTCAAGGATTGGCTTTTCATTACCTTCTCAAAACGAGCATCAACGACGGTGGCTAAGCTTTGTTCCCTGTCTTCATTAAAGCTTTACTGTGTAGAGATATCCATATCTAGCAACGCGGCACCAATTCTAGGATCTATTCGACCTAAAGAAGGGTACACGTAATTGCAAAAATTAAAAAAAAAGAAGAAAATTTTCAAGATCAATTGTCGAAAGAACCGATATAAATTACATTTTCTACCTCGATTATTTGATTAACCAAATTAAAATTTATTTTTTATACCAGTTAAACATCAACCGAGGTAATAAATTGATTCGTAATTTTTAAAAATACCATCATTTATCTTTTTATATCAATTATATAAAAATTAATTTAAAAACTAGTTATAATATCATTATTTTACACTAGTGAATTTTTTATATATTTATCAATTTTAAGTTACTATATAATACTCTACTTTCTACGTAACCTAATTTTTTTTATCATTAGTAGAAAAATAATTTTTTATAACAGAATTTTACATCGATTATTTATGAACCGATATAGAAAAAAGGCGGTGACATTTTTGTAAATAAAGTTGACACTTTTTACATTGGTTACTTTACAATCAATGTAGAAAAGTAGGCGGTAGCATTTTTGCAAATAAAGTTTAAACTTTCTACATTGGTTGCTTTATAACCGATGTAGAAAGTGACATCGGTTATAAAGCAATCGATGTAGAAAGTATGAGTTTTTACATCGGTTAAGTATAGTAACCGATGTAAAAAGTCCTTTTTACGTCAGTTGTTTGTAACAACCGACGTAAAATGTCTTTTCCCTCCTCTAAACTTGATGCGACCATTATCTTTAAACATAATTCTAAAATCTCCATTGTCGTCTTCCTGCCCTAGCATAAGTCCACTGTTTTCTCTAAGCCTAAGTTGTCAACCGAACATCGTCTTGAAGCACGCCGTCGTCCGAACGAACGCGAAGCACACCATCGTCCGAACGCGAAGCACGCCATCGTCTGAAACAAGGACGAAGCACGCCGTCGTCTACGCCATCGCCGTCGCTAAGCTAAGGTATGTAGCATTCTTACCCAGAGTAGCTATTAGAGATAGTAGAGGTTAGATATATTATTCTTACCCAGAGTAGCAAATAGAGATGGTAGAGATAGTAGAGATTCAACATACCTATGAGGCTTTGACTTTGAGGCCTCATGTATGGGTTTTCAATGATGGGGATGGTTTAGCTAAAACATTATGTTTCTATTTCCTTCCATAAGTTAAATTGCATGCTTCATTATGTTGTTCTGATTATCTGGTTACCTTTTGCACGCTTACTGATGAGTTTGTTCTGGACTGCATTAGTAATGAAGTGTTATTTCTTTCTGGAACTTAACTTCAATTGAATTTTACTTCTGTATTTGTATATTGATGATTTTATGACTAAGAGTAAATAATCATATAATGTGAGCTTTGAGAATTTTCATTTTTTGTTTTCTGGATTTCGTGTTATGTGATTTTCTTATGTAAAATGGAAAATTGATTGATTTACATGAAGAGCCCATAAGAAGTATCTCAATTAACATCACTGATCTTGTAGCAGTAATAATTTATCTCATGCTGGTTGTGCTAAATTAAACTGCTACATCAAGCATTATAAGATATTAATTTTTAATTTAGCACTCTTCTAATCCTTGCAAATAAAATTTCTATTCATTAATGTATTTATTTCCATGAGAATTAAATTTTCATTACTCTGACATCACTATTTTGCAAAAGTTATTTGCTAAAACTGTTGTATTTTTTTTTTCTTGTCAGTGTATTGTGGATTGATGTTGGAAAGTCTTTTTTGTTTTTTTGCTAAGATTATATCATCTCTTATTACCAAGAGTATATTTTAGTTTTAACATAAAGTCAGACCAATCTCTGTCAGTTCTGGCTTGGTATATCACGGACCAATGATTCCTAAAGGTTAAGATGTTTGATAAAAGCACATGAATGGTCTTATGGGGGCGTTTGGAAGAGCTTATTATGGGTTGTTTATGAAAATAACTTATGACTCTCATAGTTGAGTAATTCTTATATGAACATAAACTTAACACCTCATTCTTAGACACAACCCATAAAATATTTACATCTCATTAAAAATAGATGCTGTGGAAAATCACTGACCACATGTATGTTAGTATTCAGAACGGGGGAGGTTTCTACCCTCTTCCTGTGTCTCTTTCTATCTCTCACTTTTCTATGCTCCCCTATTTTGTTATAACCCCCACATCATATACCTATGATTTTATAATTATTATAATTAAGAAACAAATCTCAATGAATTGTATCTTTTGGAGTACATGCCCACTTTTTGAGGTATACCGAGTAATGGAAACAATTATCACATAAAGGGTAGCCATTTACAATTGAGAAAACATTTGGTACAAACTAAAATATGTCAAGATATTATACCCCTAGGATTTTACAAAACTATGTCATGGGCTAAGATTAACTTGTAAGGTAATTGAAATTTGTTGTCATTTCTTTTTAATAAGGTAATTGAAACACTAACAGATAATATAGTTCATAACTTGCTTGCTGTTTTTTATAGCTAATATTCACACCTAGTAGTTTGTTTCATATCTTGCTGTTCTTGCTTCATAACTTGCTATTTTTGTATTTTTTCATTTTTTTTCTCTACTTTCAACAGATACATGACTGAACCTTCTGAGGTTCCTCCTTCAAAAAGTGGGTCTGAGAACCCTTCTTCTCGGCAAAAGAAGGGAAGACGAGCCACACGGTTAAGGGAGTTAACCCTTAGCCGGAGCGGCAAGCAGAGGATTCCCATAGAGTTTGATCAGGCCACTGAGAATCCATTAGGGTCAAACAAGACAAAGTTTAAGAGTTATGTGGCCCTCTTTGGATGAAGCAAAGCCAGTATTTTGAAGAAGGATTGTGATGATGTTGAGATGCGAGAGAAGGATCAAATTTGGGAGACTATCATGTTATTTAACTTTAAAGCTTTAAGTTTTTCCATAAATTTATCATTCACTAACCAATTACATCTTCTTTTATGTAGCTTACATATGATGTACCAAACACTAACTTCCTGAAGAGGAAGTGACTTTCATTTGCTGGTGAGCGCTGGAGGGGCTTCAAGACACATCTCACCAGCAAATATATATATATATATATATATATATATATATATATATATATATATATGGGTCACTCAAGGATGTATCTCCTTGTGAGGAGTACCAGTTCCTTGATGATGACTCTTAGCAGAGATTTGTTGAGTCTCAAATGGATCCTGCATTCGTTGTATGTATCTTTCTAATATTATATTTTTTTTAATTGACTAATATAACCAATATTATGATTAATTGATTTGATTTCTTATAACAGGAGAAAAGAAAGAAGGCTCAACAAATTTCTGCCAAGAACTATTACCCCCACAGATTATCTCGTGGGGGTTATGAGTTGCTTCAGGAGAGGCTGATGGAGCAGAAGTTGAAAGATCGTCAGCAATCATCTGAAGCAGACCCCTCTACACTTCTCTCTCCACCCTCTCCACCTTCACGCCATGAGAAATGGAAGAGGGCACGCCAAAAGGCATCTGGAGAGTATACATCAGAGCCTTCTCGCATTGTTGTTGAGAAGATTGTAAGTAATAACACAATTTTGTAAAGTTTCTTTTTATTTATCTTCAAACATATATATTACTGATAACAGTCATTTTTTGTTTTGTAGGATTCTTTGGTTGAGCAAAGCTCACAAGGAGTCTTTGTTCCAACTGGCCGGGATGACATCTTAAGTATTGCTATTGGTCAACCGGAGCATCCAGGTCGTGTTCGTGCAGTTGGGCGAGGTGTTGGCCTTAGACAGTACTTTGGATTGTCTTCTAGACAAACTTCCAAAGAAGGTTTAATGTCTAGAGATGAGTTGGAAGCTGTGCGCGAAGCATTATAAACATCCAATTATGTCCGAGACCCCCAACCATTAAAATTAATCAAGAAACCCACACTAATTTAAATAATAAATAAACAAACAAAAACAAAATCTAAAAATGGATAATAAAAAAAAGCTGAAAAATAATATTTAATAATAAAAAATATATATCAATAAACAGAAAAAATAAAAAATAAAAACAAAAAAGAAGAAGTTAAGAAAATCAGATTAAAAACAGAATAGAAAAGTAAAAGAAAAGCATAAAAAATAAATAAAATTTTTGAAAATATGAAACAAAAGAAAAGGAGAATTAATAAAAACAAAAAATAAATAAAAAATAATAAAATGAATAAAAATAATAAATCATAATAATAAAAAGAAATAAAAAATAGTAAAAAAAATTATGACCAAATAGGAAAAATTAGAAAAATTAAAAACAGAAATAATAAACCAAAAACAAAAAAAAAGAAATAGAAACAAAATTGAAAAATAAAATAAAAACAGAATAATCAATTTTGAAAAAAAAAACAGAAAAAATGTTTTGAAAAACAAATAGTAACGGATTTAAAAGGGAATAACAGAATAAGGCAAGAAGGAGGGGATACAAATCTTGTCACTGAAAACCAAAGTAGAGAAGAACTCTCCAGATGGAAGGAGGCTCGTTTCAGCCACTGGGGGGTGTTCTCACCTATACAAAGGAGAGCACCTGATTCTGGGGAGGAGGTTCCAAGGAGAAAAGGAAGGGCAGCGTTGACAACTGGAGGACGTTGGGGAAAACTGCAAATTTAGGGACGTGTTCTCGCCGCTTGGCACGAAAAGAAAACACCACACCATGGAATAGATCGTTGGAGTAGGAGAGGAATTCTTCTCGGCCTTGCACAGGAACCTCGACGCATACTCAGAAAAGACCTCCTACAGGTACGTAGAAATCCTCTACAAGCTTAAGATATTGGCATCAGTCGCTCACAAAATTCGTGGCTCAATTGTTTCGATGCTTATAGATTTGAAAGCATATAAGCATATTACCTTAATAATTTGAGAATATATGAGGGGCCATATCATTGTGATTAAACGATGCATATCACCGCTAACATACACCACACAGAGTCCCATGCCTCAGCGTCATTGTGGCAAGTCGTGGACTCGGATCTTCATGAATCTTAGGCGAACACATTGTGTCGGGCTAACCCTTTAGCCCTTATTTCTTTATTTGAAAGGCCAAGAAGTACCCTTCTGTGACCAATATCAACAATAGGAAGAAATTAATCTTGGATCTTTCACGTAAAATACTTCCCATGCATTCATGTCGCTTCGCATTTCATAACCGTACCCAGGCCATAGGATGTTTAGAGAGGTAGCATGTGTGTATTAGCTAGCCAAAGTCCACTCCCATGCATGCATGCGTTAGCCGGATATTGTGATGGAGTAAAAAGACAAATGAATAGCTAGCCAGAGCGCATTGGGCCCATTCTGATTTTCTAAAAACAGGCTATGTTTCTAGTGGGTGATGGGTGACCAGGACAACACTTTCCTTCCAGCATTGGCTGATATGACTGGTCCTTTGAGGAGCATCTAAACCCAGCGGTAAGCTTACATAAACGCCATATTCCCCCAGCCACCCCATGTCCTGTTCCTTGGGGCCTTTTGTTTCTGCTTGATCAGCATCCAAACAACACCAAAAGGGGTAGGGTAGCTTTGGTTCAATCCATTCTTTGAGCCTAAAATTATGAGTTCTAGGTCCTTGGTGGATGGAACAAAATTCACTGGTAGTTCGCATGCAACTCATGTACCCCAAGAACATTGCTTCAAGTTCAATATTAACCAAGGAAATCAAACGGAAAACATACTGAAATCCTATGTAGAATATTTCAAACCTGGTTACAAATAGGGATAAGGTTATAGCAGGATTAATATGGTATCTGTTTTCCTTCTCTAAAAATTCTACGAGCGGGCCGTTATTAGAGGAGTGGAGGGCTTCCATGGTGAAATGATTCTGAAGGTTGAAAGCCTATGCACGTAGACCTGTGTTCATGTAGCCATTGAAGTGTGCTTAAATTTAATTAATACAGTGAATAGTTCAATCAAGTGATTTGGTTCAAGGGTCTGCCCGCTCGCTCGTGGCCCCCAAACCACGAGTTCGATTCTCTCGTAGAGCTCTTTTCCATAACAGCCGCATTATCTAGCTTATGGGTCAGCTCCCCTAAGTTAAGTCCATGCATAAAATCTATGCATAATATAATCTTTAGACAGCAGCGTCCTAAAGTCAAGTAGGAAAAATCATAGGCTAGAGAGTTCACTTGTTAGGTCCAATATTGATTAATTGGCAAGAACAGGCGCACGTGACTCGACTATATGGAAATGTCCAACTCTCAAAGTATGGGTCAACACATTTTCATGCGGTTATTGAATATCAATTGAAGGCTTGGCCTAGTGGATGAGCACACCCCTTATGACCAGTAGACCCCAGGTTCGAATCCTGGCTCCCTGCCTTTGTGGATTTAATTTTAATGCAGCTCGAAGCATGGTTTAAATTAAAATCAAGGCACTATGAACTCAATCATAAGCACGACCTGGTGGCGTTGGTTGTGGTCCATGATTTCCAGGATTTGGGGTTCGAGTCCCCGAGAACCCATTTTTGTTTTTAAATAAGCAATCTTTCCATTAATTCCACATATGCCCCAAAGTCCAAATTATCCTTCCATTCAAGCCAAATCCCAAAAGTTCAAAACAAGGTCTTTTCAAGAAATTTCAAATCAAATTCCTTTCTTATCAAATACTTTTCAATCAAGATCAATCCCTTTTTTAAAATCAAGTTCTTTGGTTCTAGGTCTCACGCAATGGATCCTGGGGACAAACTGGTAGCTTTTTCTGCTGTTCGCTTCCTAGGAATTCATATGGGTCCCAAGTGCAGCCGTAGTTGTCTTGGACCCTGTGCATATGTGGACTGAGGATCCTTTTGTAAAATTTCAATAAAAACTTCATTTTAGAGTCCCTAAAGTCTCACGTGACGAACCCTAAGCACGAATTGGTAGCTTTTTCTATTGTTCGGGGTTTAGGAATTCGTATGGATACCAGTGCAGCCGTAGTTGTCTTGGATCCTGTGCATATATGGACTAAGGATTCTCCTTAAGATATTTTCAAAATACTAACCGTTTTCAAATAATCCTTTTAAGACACCCTCGAAGGTCAAGCCTTCAAACGCTTTTTCAAACACTACTTTTCAAGTTTCTCTAAAGGTCAAGCCTTCATAAACTAGAACTACGTAAGCCTTGAGTTTCCCATTGCACCGGGGAATACGTAGGAGCAGGATCAAGTCCTGTCAGACTAACTTCCATCAAGTTATTTATTTTCAAATTAACTAAGGGATCAAACATTTTTCAATAATCACACACTCAGTTTAAGGGTAGCGTTCTTCGGAACGGGCGAGTGAGGCGCCTAACACCTTTCCCACTCGTAACCGACTCCCGAACCTAAATCTCATCCTCGAGTTAGGGTTTTTCCAAATCTTTTTCTCTTAAATAAAAATTTGGTGGCGACTCCACATAATATCAAATAAATCTATTTCAAAAATTTTAGCGAGTTCGTCGTCTCGTCGGAATTACAGTTGCGACAAGCATTGCGGCAATAACTTCGAGAAGAGATTCGACAGGAGCCCAAACAGGAGCTTAGGCAGGAGCTTGCATCTTTGGGACTTTCCCAAACACAGACACAGGGTCACCATCCATCACCTTCTCCTAGGCGCGTGAGCACAAAGGGAAGCTGTGCTCCGACGGAGAAGAAACTACAGGGAGAAAAGGATGTGGATGCAGCTACAAACGATTATGAGTTTATGTTGATGATCCATATCGTTTGGTAGCAATTGGGAAAGTCTACACCTTGGGTTCAATCATCCATCATCAATAAATTGATGATGATCATGTTAGAGTGGTGGTTGAATCAAAATGCAGATGCTCTTGTTCCTGTTCCTACCGAGGAGGTTCATATCGTGGGGCAAGCCTCAAATCATTTTATTATATGGCCGAAGAGACTTGTGCAGCGAGCTCAACCTCATGTATTAAATAATTTTAGCCTATGCTACTAATTTTTTAATATATACATTATGTGTGTGTGTGTGTGTATATATATATATATATATATATATATATATATATATATATATATATTTCTTACTATTTTGTGAATTTATCGTAGGTTTATAAGGAAGATCGTGGGAAGAAGATTGATTTAAGTGCTAAAGGAGATCTTCTTGAGCCTCCTCCAAAGAAACATGAGGTTGATTTGCTCACACGTCTATTTGGTATTGCCATGAACTTGGGCGACCAACCTTTGCAAATAACAATGGAACCGGATATCATAGGGAAGCCCACACCTATCCCCTTCTATATTACTAAGAAGGATATATTGGAGTTGGTTGTGGGTAACGATCTCCTATGTGTAACAGTTCTACAATTATGGTTGATGTAAGTAAATTTATAAACCTTACTTGAATTATTTCATTATCAAAATCTAACATATGAAAATTATTCGAAACATTAGGTACCCGTATCGTATCTGTACTGAAAGAGGTAACTTACACCTCTATGGATTCTTGGACCCAGTTCATATGCAGAAAATCGGGAACAAGGCAACTGAGATACAAGGATACCTTCAAAGGAGATTGCAGGCTGATAAAGACTGTTACCTAGCCCCTTATTTTCAATCGTAAGTTAATACTTAATTGCTTTATTTAAAGAATTCATTTAAATTCCTAATTTTTGTTCATTCTCATCCATATTTTTTAGGGTCCATTGGAAATTAATCATTATTTGTCCAAAGCGGAATGTAGTTGTATTTCTATACTCTGATTGGCAAAAACCAAAGAAAGACATAAAGGACATTATAGATTTGTAAGTTTTTAGGATTTTGGTATTTATATTAATATAATTTGTCATTCTCAAAGGTATTCATTTTCTTTTTATCGTACTGTAGAGCAATGAATGCTCGACTTCGGTTAAAAGGGACGCATTCATCAAATATTAAAAAGCTTGTATGGATCATTCTAAAGGTAAGTACTTCATTAAAAGTTATTCAATTATTTTATATTCTTTTATCACCATCTCTAATTATATTTGATACTCTTTCTATTTTTTTGAAGTGTCCAAGACAACCCGAAGGAACCGAGTGTGGATATTATCTGATGAGACATATGTTTCTCATTGTCTCAGCTTCTATTGTTAACTCTTAGCACCAGGTAATTACAATTATCCTAATTTAATTATTTAATTTTAATGCATAACATGACATTTTCACTAATTTTATTAAAAAATATTTGTATATATTTGACAATCCTCAACCTCTATTAGATGAAGAAATTGATGATATCAGGAGACGTTGGGGGAAATTTCTGATAGAGGTTGCCAATTTGGGTTGAATTCATAGAATTTTTAGATATTTAGTTTGTTTTTATTATATTTCATAATAAATATTGATGTATTTACTTTAAATATATAGACTCTGTTATTTCTATATTGTCTGCCTAGTATTCTGTTTATATATACAGGTATTGTGAATAAATAATATGGTAATTTCCCTAAACAAAAATAACATTTTAAAAAAAAACTTTCTACATCAGTTCTACAACTGATGTAAAAAGTCTTATTTTTTATATTGTCCGCTTCAATACCGCTCAAATAATCAATATAAAAAGTTCATAACAACCGATGTAAAAAACTTATTTTCCACTAGTGTATATTTTTTTTACTAGTTATTCAATTTTCAACATAAGATAGTTAAGGTCAAATTTACATCATTTATTTTAAATTATTTACGATTTTGACAAGTAATGACTATATAATTCACTTATTTTTTTTATATAATTTGAATAAATTTTTTTTATTTTTATCAAATATATTTTCGAATACCAGAATAGAATTACCAACTTAGTTTATGGGTAGCTCTAAATTTTTGAAATGTTATTATTCTTCCAATCTCATAAAAAATTAGCAGTTTCATTTCAATTTGAATATCAATATTTTTATTTTAAAATCTAATGCAGAGTTTAAATTTGAGAGAAAAAAAAACCAAATACTATAACAACAATCAATTAAGAAATAAAAGGAAGAATTAACACTTTTGCATGTCCATTTGCAATAGGTCTACTTTTCTTAAACTGAGATAAATTGTTTTGACGAAAATTACTATATTTTTTTATGAAATCTGGTAATGAACAAGTTATGTTATTTATCTTGTAAGTTATTTACATTATTTTGTTGGTTACGATTATCTTTAATTTTAAAATATCATATGAAGCTTACAATTAAGAAAAATTTTGAGTCACATACATAGTGATAAGAAGCCACAAGACAAAAGGACAAGGTTGTAACTCTCGTTGTGTTGTTGCGTAAAAATTGCATTTTGGGAAACATGTTCTCGTTATGTTGTTACCCATCCAATAAACTAATAACCTGTTAACGAATCTCCACACACCTTTCCTTTACAATAGGTTGATTATTCTTAAATTATGAATAAATTATTTTAACTAAATATTAAATAAAGCTCGTATATATTGAAGCTTGTTATAGATTATTTATTTTTTATGTTTTTTAAATTTTTTATATTAAATTTTTTTTATTACGCGTATTTTTTATTTTGAAATCTTGTGTGAAGTTTTATAATTCAAAAATATTTAATTTATATCATTAATGTTTTTGGAACAGTGACGTGGGAGTTAAATAAAATAAACAACAAAAGATTCTACTTAACTGAAATAATGGATAACCATTCGTGGTTATAAACGATTCTCCACGCCTTCCTTAAAATCCCCAAACGTTTCCAATGTCGTTTTTGAAGCCAAAACTAACTTTACTTTATATGACGTATGTATAAATAACTCTTAATTTATAATTTCACAATCACTTCAAGCATTTCATTCACCTCTTGGAACATTTGCACACTTGAAAAGTTAAAACAACATGCTAAATAGGTCCCCAAGTATTAAGACATTGACGATGCAATCTCTATCTGTTGTTTCTTCGCCTCATTCAATTCTCAGCGTTGACAACTTGGCTGTGGTTGCGGCAAAATTCAACCCAGATTTCAATGACAAAATTCAAACTCATAATGACAAGGAAGAAAATGTTGATGAGCAAGAGTTCAGTTTTGCATGCGCTGATCCTCAAGGAACACTTATATTCGCAGATGAGATCTTTAACAATGGCAAAATTCAACCAACCAACCACCCATCTAACCATTCTCTTATTCTCACCGTCGCACACGAAAACGACACCTTTCCTATTCAACCATCGCTTAAGAAACATTTCACTGAGCATGTCAACAGCTTTTCGTCAGGATTGAAAGGAAGGTACAATGACAACGAGATAACGCAAAAAACAACAATGGTGGAAGTGAAGGTCTGGAACGATAAATGCAAGAAGAGAAACTCCACAGGGTTCTCAAAGATATGGAGATTTCTGAAAGGTTTGAGAAATCGAAGCTACAAGGAAGGAAGTGACTCCATTGTTTTCTTAAATCCTTTGGTGCCGATGTCAACAAGGTTCAACAAAGCGAAGAAGAAAAATATTTTGAGGAAAGGAAAAGGTGAGGGATGCAAAACAACATTATCAGCTCATGAGAAACTTTACGTGATGAATAGAAGAAGAAGGGATAGCATTAAACGAAAATCTTTTTTACCTTACAAGCAGCAGTTGATTGGGTTCTTCACCAATATGTGAATGAATCCAGTAGAAACCCCATCCTGTTTCATATTCAAATCCATTTTTTTTTTAATTATTTTTTAGTTGTTTATCTAGTCATGACTAACAAAATTTTCTGTCGTAACTCTTCTACATAATGTACATAATAGAAGATAACTTGTTCAGTGATTACATCGTACATGGGTATTTTTTTTTCTGTACAACGACCCAGAGTTGGAAATTTGTTAGATAATTTTTTCTTTACTACCTTAACGTCAAATTAAAGGTCAAACTTAACTACATGCTAGCTTGTAAAAATCGGAACTAAAATAAAAATAAAATAAACTAATATAAATTGATATTAATTAACTCATATGTTAAAAATTGAATAGTTAGTACGATTGGCTGCTTAAGTTGGATTATGTCGGTGGTAGTGTAAGGCATTCTATGTAAAAGGATATATATATATATATATATATATATATATATATAATAAACTATGAAAAAGGTTTTGTAATTTTAAGAAGGAACTATAATACATTAGTTGTTGAGTTATTTTATATACACTTTTGTATAGTATGCGTATTTAACAGCATTTGGAGGAATCAATTAAAAAGTGGGCCAAGGGAGAATTTTGAATGTTTAGTATTTGGTTCTAGGAATAGTTGTAATTAATTTAATTTTGATTTAGTAATCTTTTATCCCTATTAATTTTTGAAATTACAATTTTAATACGTAAGTTGTTCCTTTAAAAAAAATATATTTATTTATTTTAAATTAATTTAAATTAATAGAATTAGTATAACAATAAAACTTATGACAAATTAAAAGAGAATATACTTAATTATTTTTAGATATCGATGATCTTATAAAATTTAAATTAATCTATTTTTTAAAAATATAGTAAAAGTAACAATAGAAATGATAATGATAGTAGTGAAAGTAAAAATAATGATATAAGGATTATAGTGATAGTAACCGTGATTATTATAATAAAAAATTATGAGTTTTATCTCTTAAAATATAACAAAGACAGGGATACAATATAGTAATGGTAGTAATAAAAAAATGATTATAATGGTAATTATAAAGGTTAGATTAATGTATGATATTGGTGTTAGTGGTAATGATAATGAGAAAAGTAGATAGAAATTATAAATTATTTAATTTTAAATATAAATTTAAATTAAAAGTGATACATTTTTAAACTTAAAAAATTATAATTTTTTTATTTTTTATAATTATACTAAAATTATTTTAAAATTAAAAATTAAATTAGCACATTTTTTATTTAATAGGTTTGGTTTTCAAAGTTTAATTTATAAATCAAATATTAAAAGTTTACAATATCCCAAACCGAACCTAAATTAGGAAAAATTAATTTAATTTTTTCTTCTTAAAATAAAATTGTGCTAATCAATTCCTAATATTTATATACAACTAAATAAATAAATATTTGTTCTTCCAAAAATTTAATTATTCATGTGATATTTTGTATACTAAATTTGTCTTTTCACTGGTTAAAGGATAGAGTTGGCATTGCTTTATTATGATTCAATCACAAAATTCATGTAATTTTAAAGAATGAAATCAATTTAATATTAAAAAATCATTACATGGAGAAGATGGAATCATTGAAGTCATTTGTTTCTTGTTTCTAATTAAGTCCATTAGGGCATTTGCAACTTAATGGAATTATCTTACTTGTTTCACATAAATCTATTAATAGGGAATAGGGAGGTCTTAAACATCATAACTTGTACTTAAATTACAAAAAATTGTGTATTGCTTACTTTTTATATATTTATCAATTTTAATATACTATATAATACTTTACTGTATACATAACCTAATTTGTCTTATACTTTGCTCCTAGTTATTCAATTTTCAACGTAAGATAGTTAGGATCAAATTTACATCGTTTATTTTTTAAATTTTTAACAATTTTTAAAAGTAATGACTATATAACTCACTTCATTTTTTTTCATATGATTTGGACAAAATTTTCCATTTTTTATCAAATATATTTTGAAATATCCTATTAGAATTACAATTTTAGTTTATGAATCGCTTTAAATTTTTGAAATTTTATTTACAATTTTTTTGGTTACGAGTATCTTTAATTTTGAAATCTAATATCAAGCTTATAATTGAAATTTTTTTTTGTCATATACATATTGATAAGAAGCCAGGAGATAAATGGAAGAGGTTATACCTCGTTGTTTTGTATCGTAAAAATCGCATATTAAGAAACATCCGTTTTAGATAAAGGAAATAGGATCATATGCTTTTAGTATGAAAACAGATGATAAAAGATTGTTACCCATCTGATAAACGGATAGCTTGTTAACGAATCTCCACACACCTTTCCTTTACAGGAGGTTTATCATTCTTAAACTACGAATGAATTCTTCTAACTGATAATTAGATAAAGCTCGTATTGAAACTTGTGGTAAATTATTTATGATGTTTATTTTTTAAAAATTATTTATATAAATTTTGATTGTTATGAGTATTTTTTATTTCAAAATCTTATGCGAAATTTTATAATTGAAAAATATTAAATTTATATCCTGGTTGAAAAACACTGACATGAAAGTTAAATAAAATAAACAACAAAAGTTCTACTTATCCGAAATAACGGATAACCTTTTGTTGTAAAGTCCTATAAAGGTTTTTGTGTACGTTTAAATCGTATTGTAAATTATAAAATACTAATATTAAAAATATAAATTAAATTTTTTAAAAACTTTTATTTAAATTGTAAGTTTAATTATAATAATTAATATAATAAAAAATAAACATATCGTCATTCACATCCATTTTAAAAAAATTTCATTTATTTATTTTATATACTATACATTTATATATATAACAATATATACATATTATTTATATTAATATCTTATATACATGATAATATAGAAGTTTAAGATCCATATTAAGTTTTTTAAACAAAATGAAAGCACTAATATCTTTTATAAGCTACAGTTATTTAGAGAAAAAAATTACAAAATTATATAAAACAAAATAAGATTTCTTATAGCACTTTTTCAGTTTCATTCCATAAATCTTAAATCTTCGGTTCACGCTTTTTATTTTTATTTAGATTACTGCTACCATGAAGAGTGTGATCGATCTTTGTGAGACAAATGAGAGGTAGAGATGAGAAATCATAATTTCTCAGCAGACATCTACCATAATGTGTGACATCATTTCAAACTCAACTACTTCGGTTTTTTAAGAAAAGAAGATTATAGACATACAAGTTCAATTATTTTTCTTTAAAATAATACTTATCTAAAGTGGATATTTTTTTCATAATGGAAAAAATTAAATTTTGCACCAACATACATTTCATATATGCTCTAAATCTCCTTTTCATAAAATTATACATAGACAAAAATCTCATGTATTCTTTACATCACTTTCTCATCATAACATATATATTATCTAACTCTTACTCATCTTATGTTTTAGTCATAATCATTCTCTAGCTCTAATCATCCTCTCAATGATAAATTCATTTTAGACATATAATTAACAATTAGTTAAACAATGTCTTCCATTTGTTTACTACTCTACCTTCTATTCTTATGACATGAATTTATTCCAAATGATCGTCACCATCATAAATTATGAAGACCTACGACTTCATCATAGAAGGATTAGTGAAGATCTATGACTTCACCATATAAGAACCTACGACCTTGTGAGTGCACAATCCAAAAATTTACATGATAAACTCAATCACTCATAAATTAATAATTACAAGGGGGAAAACAAAGATAGAAATTGAAATTTAGAAGAATTAGAAAAAAATTTAGAATGACAAAAATACCTCGAAATTAAGATAACAACAGATGAAACATAAGCTGCTTGAAACAAAAATGTAGAAAACTCCCAAGAAACATTAGAATTCATCAATAGGAATGAATAACAAATAAAAGATGGAAACCTCGTCTGAATGTTCATAACACCAACAAAGAACCCTAACTTGAAGCTAAACTATCCTAGAAAAATAAGTAAATGACTTAAAAATGAATTGGGAATGACTAATTAAGGATTAGGAACCTTAAGGATAAAATTTAGAAGCTTTTTTAGAAAATTTTAGAAATATAGCCAAAATGTCCTTGATAGCCCAAGCATGTCAAAGGTATGCAACCCATGCTTATCTTCAAAGCACTAATTTTTGAAGGGTTTGACAAGAAAATGGTGTGCTATTATGGATCCAATGAGTTACCATGCATTAAGCACACAAAAGACAAGCATTTATGAAGAAAGAGAAAATTAATCGTGGTTAAGTTAAAATCTAACTACTGTTAGGTTACATTAACTATGATTAGACTGAGAAGATAAGTCTTCATAATTTATAATTAAATTAAAAATAGAAATTATAAGTGAAAATATTATTTTGTCTTTAGTTAAAAATTTAATCCCTAGGTAACTAACCATGAGGTGGATGGATTTACTAAGGTGATAGTCATCTTCATTGCAGCAAAATCACTCATCCAAACACTTAGCAAACTCTCCAAGATCAAGCTTTCATCTCTATACTTTCCTAAACCAAGAACTAATCAAGTTTACGCTCTAATCTTAAAGCTTAAGCTAGAAAAATAAGAAAAGAAAAAAAAAATCCTTCATTTTTCTTCAAGAAATTTTGTTATAATTTTTAAACATACCGAACTTGGACACTCATAGCTTAGCTTGACTCGATCTATTTCCATCCCTACATATTTGTACATGGTTCCATGTTGTCTAATGATTGTGTTGATGAATGAATTCGATGCTATGTATGCATGATATTTTGATTGAATATTGAGAATGCTTCCTATTTTAAAGACTTGAAAAGGAACAGAATAAGTCAAAGGATTATTAAAGAAAATTCTATATGAAAACTTAACAAGCACATATTTGTAAAGTGTTAAGTTTGAGACTTATGCATATGTGGAAGTCTGGGACTATTCATGTTAGAGGTCATAAAGCTTCAAGTTAAGACGGTGACAACAATCAGGAATGAGTTCATATCCTAAAAAAAGTTGAGTATGTATGTGAAAGTAAGAAGATGTTACTTGACAAATATTTAATAATGTAACATTAAAAGTATAATGGTGTACCATATGTCAAAGTATCACTAAGAGAGTGCGTAGTGAATGATAATGTTGTGATTATGGCAAAAGATATTAATATGTCAAGTAGTAACTTTGATATTATGATTTATCATGTTAGTAAGATGATCCAAAGAATAAATAAGATGTATGGTTATGCTTATTATAAACTGTTATAATTAAAACAAAATCACTTAAGAAATAAAGATATTTTATAATGTATAAAATTAGACTTGTATGCTTGTCACATCTTCAAAAGAAATTGAAATGGCTAAGTTAAAAATGTGACCATCAACCCTAAGGTTAAACACTTACTGAAAAATTTAGATTTGTCATTCCCTACTTCCCATTTCTTTTTCCAGAACTCAGCCGCGTTCTTCACAATGCAAATAGTTTATGCAAAAAATGAATAACATGGAGCGGAACCTTCATGCTCACATGATGGGACGTAGGAAGAGTTGAAGAAGATCTAATTTGATTTGGTGTAGCTTGTACGTTCTCTAACGGATGATCATAATCTATGAAAGGGCATTGATGTCCTTGTTTTATTGTAAAGAACTTACTAAGAACATTTAACATGTTTCACTTGCTGCTATATAATATAATTGATATATGTATAAATAATAATATAAATATTAATGTATAAATAAATGTATATTATATTAAGTAAATAAATACAAATTTTTAAAGTTATGATGAATGATGATGGCTTCATATTATTTTTTATTACATAATTTATTACGACGAGCCTCGTATTTTTAAATAAAATTTTATTTAAAAAAAATTAATTCTATTACAATTTTAATAGAAGTATTTTTTTTATAAAATTTTATATCATAAATTAATAATGAATCTATAATACAACTTAAAGATGGTTTCACTATACTTCTAAAACATACTCTACAATTAAAATTATATATCATGTTAGAATATACTTGGTTTTAGTATTAAGTTCCTCAATTTCTATGCATAATAACTAATGACAAAAGCAAGGCCTCGTAGAGGTCGCCTATAAATAAGGAAGCTCCAGCAAATTAAACGTCACCTTGAGAGGCATAGTTACAATCATGCCTGGGATGATGGACCGCATAAACCGACAATCTGAGAACAACAGAGGCATTGCTAACAACCAGCCATGAACTTTGACCCCATAGATTCGCATGATTTAGAAAGATGAATTCACCAAGTTTTTGAGGTGTTCCAAACTCCGATAAAGCTAAAGAATGAAGAAGATATTCAGAGTCAATTCTAGTAATCAATTATTAAAAGTTTTCAATCCATTACCAATCTTAGCTAATTGATTAAATACCTTCTTGAGGCACCTTGTTTAGAGTCTCAATCAATGAAATTGATTCCAAACCATGGTAATCGATTAAATAAACTAACAAAATGCTTATTCTTAATGTTTGGGTTATGTAATCGATTGCAACTTCTTGCAACAAATTATATGACTTGCAACAGATTATATGACTTAATCAAATGTTATTATTACAACATATACCTTTTATAAGTTGTATCAGATTATTATTGACTTCTCTTATTAGATTAGATTGGCTATATCTACTTTTTGACTAATCAAATTTGTTTTAAAACTTGGTTTTTCACTTTTTTCAACTCTTGAAAAACTTTTTTAAAGGCCTTATAAGCTTATAAAAAATTTTTGAAAACTCTTATTGAACTTAAGAGAGAGCATCCTTACCTAACATTTATGCAATTGGACTAAATTTTCTCTATCATCCCACTTAGGACTCAAGAATAAATTCAAAGCAACTAGTCCTAATAGAATGGGGATAAGGGGTTGTGGATAGTCTTCCTAGTTGTGGACTGGTTGTAATTGAGTGGTTGTCTTCATCAAAACCTGAGGAACCTCACGTAGGCACTCATGTCTTAAGATGCTATTGGGTCAAATTCTACCATTTTGATTGATGTACCAATTATTCTCGACGGAAACACTAACAACTAACTCGAAAATGTTGTAGGGCTTGATGAATTTATTAGCCCAAGCTTAACTCAAGGATGTTTTGTTGTCAAATGCCATTGCTACTCTTGTTTAGCCTTACACATTCAGCAAAGAGGAAGAACACATTCATTTGTTGCAGATGGGTTGAATATTAATTTTGGGTTTTCTTATTCATTTTATGTAAATTATTTTGATTTTTATTTCTATTCTATAGTGGCTGGTTATTATTTAATTTGGGCCTAAAAAGTGTAAATCCAATAAAGAGGCTCCCTTTTCATTAATAAGCTGATGAAGCCAAAACATTTAATAACAAAAAAGAGGTTTATTATTGTCATTGCAGTGAGTTCAGTATCCTCTACAGATTCTAGTTAAAACTAACTTTGATAGTTTGGTACTTATCGCTCAGCAACAATTGATAATTATGCCTAGTTCTGATCGGGCAATCAAGTTATAGGAGTTGGTGTGGTTCATTTTGTTTAGGATTTACTATATCAGATAAATTTTCAGGATCTTAATTTTTCAGTAGTTATCTAAGTTTATCCCCCCTCATTATTGTAAAGTTTATGAATAGATATAAGAAAATGTTAACAAATCTGCAAATAGGCTTGTTCATGGTTTCGTTCAGCAAGATTGAACCAAACCGAAGCTGAACAAAACGAAATTGGTTATGTTCGTTTGATGAACTAATTTGTCTATATAAAACAGCTCATGAGTTCAAGATTCAGTTCTATAAAATGTTCAAGAACTGGTTTGTAAACAAAATCCTACCCTCTGAGTCAGTTAGAACCAGCAGAAAGCAGCCAAAATAAAACAAAGCATGCAGCATAAGAAATTGACAGCTCCCAATTCATTGTTGCATTTCATTTCTTATTTTTCTTCTCTAGACTTGTCCTTTTGTTTCCGCCTTATACCACTCTGTTTAAATTCTGCCATGTTAATATATTTCTATTTTTTTCTCCACAGCCCATCAATCACATCCAAATCTATTATAAATATAAATATTATATTTTTCATCTGCAAACCAACAACAGTACCTTAACTCTCTCTCTCTATCCATCTACCAGTTTAAAGTGCTGAACTGATTTGAAAAAAATGGTTCCATTTGTTGAATTCTAAGTTTTTTCGTTTTCTAAGCTTAATGCAGTGTAGTTCTTAATTGGGTGTAGCTCACAAGTGGTTTCCGCACGCCCCTGTGTAAATAATAAATAGCTATATATAAAACAACATACCTTAAAGAGGCGGCGTCGGACAAAGCACCCAGAATAGAATCCTCTCAAGTTTGCTCAACAGCTTTGTGAGGAACTGCTTTCACAAGTCCAGCAACGGTGAGTGCTGAGATGGTCAATGTCCAACAAAGTATCAAACAAGAGCTTGGGGAGTCTCAACAATACCAAACATTATTGAAATGGTAAATTGCACTCATGCTCCTTAAAATTTAATAAAATTTCATTGGATATTTTTTTTTTTTACCTTACACAAATCTTCTTTAACTTATCTAACAACATAATATTCCAAATCCTTTTTGACTACCCAAACCTTCCAAATTTTATATGCAATTATATGAATATGAAAGGTGAAAGTAATGTAAAAATTAGGAGGAATATCAAGTAAAATTTTTTAATTCTCAATAAGTATGAATGTAATTTACTGTCATTTACTCAATATTTACTTATTTGCAATAAATAGATGTCGCATAGAAAAAAAATGGATCTTCCATAGAAACCAATTTATTGATAGAAATAGTATGACAAGTGATATTACACCAAATATTTCAGCAACTAATTAACATGTCCCTTAAAAGAAGGAATTGCAAATGAATTTGTCTATGAATTTTTTTTTAAAATAAGTTGGATACTTTTCTTTAACTACAAACAAAAACTAATCATTTTAGGAAAGAAAAATGTGCAAAAACACTCAGATAACTACATTCCATATGAAGACATCCACAACTAGTAGTATATTGATCCAAATTCATGTCTTCCAACCTATCAATCTTCATTGATGTGTCACCTTAATGAGAGTATGAGACCATCACAATGCATTAAGGCATCTAATTCCTATATCTTTTCACGTCCTATGGAGCTGTGCGTCTTACCCTATTTTTCACATCCCTTACAAGCAAAAGCTCACTGCTCTGTCACCCTAATCTCTTATACACCTAAATAAATAAAAAGGATACTCCTGCATATCATTAGTGCTCATTGCGTTTACAATTCCTACCATCTGTGCCAATACTATCTCAACCTCTATTTAACAAAACCAAAATGATGAATAGACAATCTTTCTTGTCATTCTCACCATATCCAACCTCGGTGAACCCTGCTGGCCCAACCTCGCCTACCCTGTCAACAGTAACCCCAGAACCATTGCTGAACACACAATCTTCTTGATTTGATTAGACAGAATATTTAAACGCAAACAAAAAAAGCATTCCGCCAAGCTCATTAGAAAAGTGTTGTGAACTTTGGTGAAAAGTAAAATGAAGTTGTAACCAAATGAGAAAACTAAGAAAATGTAAGTAGAGAACAAAACTCTCATGCGTGATTCCATAGTACAAAAGGGGGAACACATCAATATGCTTCAAACAAAACTCCAATGCGCAACACATCAGCCCTAATGATCCCTCTCATTTCATAGACATTTATCTCATCAAGAATTTACATAAGACGAGTGAGAACAAAGACAATTAGACAGCCATCATCATACAAGTTAATATATGAAAGCATCAACTAAAAGCTTCTCCTTTTCACAAAAGCACACGAATCTCCTCGGTGAACCAAGTGAAGAACCAAAACAAATCATAGGAAAATTTGAAGGTCCATTTTTCACATTCTAACACCATTAAACAGAGTGACAACCAAACAAATGCTCAATCAAAACTTTCATCTAATGGTTAGAACTCAGAACCATTGCCAATAGGACGGGACAATGGTTACATAAGAAAGAAAACGTAAAGGCCTTATGAAAAGAAAGTTGAGAAATGGAGTTGGCCTTAGCGGGTGAGACGAATGTGCTGATTGCCAAGCGAATGTGAAGAATGTGTTTGTTCAGCGACGATTGGGCGCGCAATAGGTTGAGAGCAATGTGTTAGCTAGAGGTAAACGATTTTGGCTCATCTCGGATTTGGGGGCATTGGTAAATTAGAAGTTGCGCATGTTTATGCAATTGTTTGTTATTGCTAAAATAAGAAGGGAAGAAAGATATTTTTTGATTTTTCTAATTATGTTTAGTTATATTTGTTTTATGCAAAGGAAAGGATATTAGTATTATGGATATTATCTAGGGGTGGGCAGGAAAAATAAACCCGCCCGAAACCGAAAAATCCAAAGTCTGTGTTTGGGTAAGGGCGGGGCGGATTAAACATGGGTAGGAATGGGTTTAAATATATGGGTAAGAGTGGATAAGTGTGGGCGGGTGCAGGTTGCAGTTTTATTAACCGACCTTAACCAAACCGACCCGTCTAATATATATATATATATTTTTTATTATTTTTCTATTTTATTTTGCAATTTGGGCTATGAATGATGACTCATTACTCAACCCAACCCAATCTAAATAACCTAATCCCTCATTTGAACCCTAGTCTCGCTTAACACATTTGGTCATTTACACCTTCTCCTTGCGCCGCTGTCCGTCTGTGTGTCATTTCTGTGATACCTCCTCCTTGTGGCTTGCGTCGTTTGTGTGTCATCCTTCTCAACCTCTTCTCTTTTACTCTGATACTCCGATAGTGTTAGGGCTTATCACAATCTCGTGATATCTCTCTCCATGTATGTATGTATAATTTTATTTCACTGTGACGTTGCTGGAAACCGATGAGTTTTGCAGGGAATCTTATACTGGAAGCTGAATCCTGGTGTCTATGAGAACGATGAGGAGTTGACCAAGATTAGAGAAGTTAGGAGATACAATTACATGGTAATATCGTATTTATTCTTTTACTAATTTCAATTAATTTTATTTTGTTTTCTGTAATTAGATTATTCTTTTAATTTTTTTGGATGCATATTTTATGTGATTAGATGGTGCATGCACTGTTTGCCTTTTCTTTGATTAGCACATGACAAGAATAGAATTCTTAAGAGAACATGCAGATTTTCGTTTTGGTTGGGGTTGGCATGTTGATTTCTTATTTGGGAACACTTAAGTCGGAATTTGTTAAAGAAATTCTTTTTAAGTTTTCTAAAATTCTTAGCTTGAAATGCTATTTTTATGTTTTGGTATAAATATTTTAAAAGTATTATGAGAAAACTAACACTTCTAGTCATTTTTTATTTTTACTATATCTTTCACTAAAGTTTGTTTATAGGAAAAGGTGAGAACCTAAGATTTTCATAATGAGAAAGTTTTAACTATATTCATTATAATATTATTATAAATCTTTTAAACATTGTGGTTGGCAGAAAATTGGTGCCTTTATCAATCTAGGATCTTATTATCTTGTTGGGATTCCATCAGCAATTTTATTTGTTGAATATTGGAGCGAAGGTAAAAAGAACTATATATTTTGTAGTGTAACAACATTTTCCTCTTATCTTTCACAAAAACTGCAATCATTTGATTTGTTTTTACTTGCTAAAATACTTGTATAGGGGCTCTGGCTGGGATCATATGTGAACTTGTTGTTCAACTATTATCCCTATTGATCATCACCTTACGTACTGATTGGGAGGAAGAGGTGCAATTTTGCCCTTTTGATTTATCTTCCTTTCATTTTGTGATGCTGCTGTTGTGATGTGCATGTATCTCTTTCTTTGAAATTTTGTTTCTTATTCAGGCAAAGAAGGCTACGGAGAGAGTCTATGATTTAATAACCCCAAAGAACATAGTCTCGTAACTACTACATGCTCAGAACAAATATTTAGATGAAAGAACAGTAAGTTTTGTTACCACTTGTTCTTTGAGTAGAAACATGCCATAAAAGTCTAAGTACAGTTTCATTTGACCAGAATAATTATATGATCTTGATCATTAATTGGTGGACCAATATAGATGATGCAGCTGGCTTGTCTTTACTAGAAGTTACCATTCCCGAATTTGATGTGTTGGTAATTGGTGTATTATCTAATTTATCTTACATTGAATTAATGTTTACCAATTACCATAATTATCTTGAAATCATAAAGGAAACACATTTATAATTTTCTGAACAATTATTATTTTAGGAAACTTCATTAATATATACGGATACATGACTTTCACGAATGAAAAAAAATTCCAAATGCTAAATATTTTCTAAATTTTAAGGAATAAATAATTTTTTTCTAATTTTTTTAAAACTTAATTAAAAAACAATTATATCCTTAAAATAAGCTATGTTAAGCAACTAAGCTGCAAACCTTGCACCTATGTCTTATTATCCAAATTATTTTATAAATATCCTTCAAATTATTTGCGGTTTCATTCTACCATCCAATTTGGATGGATTACACACAAATTCTTATATAAATAAACTGAAAATATTTAATAAAAAGGCCATGAGTCCAAATAAGCTCTTTCAATCACTCCCTAAATATTAATTATACTTAATATACAAAGGAGCATGATATGTATTTTTACATGAACAATATATGACTCATGGGATAGGATACGCACACTATATTGCTGAGACTCAGTCCATTTCTTAGTACTTAGAAGCATATTTAGGAGCATATTATTTACAATAATTTTTATGTTGATTTATTAACTTGCTTTTGTTTATTGTGTGTAGTGTTTACTGAAATGTACTCTTTAGGATTGAATCTTCTTGATTTGGCCTGATACAAATGGTTGCCTTTATGGAGGGGGTCCTAAACTGACTTAGCCACTGAAGTATGATTTTAAGGGGGTCCAACATCTCCTAATTCCCTTTACAGAGGTAAATATTTTTATATGTAAATTTCTTTATCTTGTTTGCATTTACTGTTTGGTCTAAATTTGTTTTATATGTAGATTTGGTCTAAATTTTTTTGCACATGGTTCAAATTGGATTTGTGGATGGTGAACAACCCTAAATGAAAAGGTATTGGGATTCTTCTTTTGTGATATCTTATATGTGTTTTCTATTTTCTCATTATTATACTTTATTTTAATTTAATATATCAGTGTTTGTGATTCTAAGTTTCAATTGGTTAATTTTATTGTATTATGTTGCAGGTGCCTAAGTGGAAATTAGTGAATTTGCCTTTTTAAAGAGCTTAAGTCTTCACCATTTCATCTTGCCATCTTTGGTTGCCTTTGTCAGGTTCTAATAATTTATATGCTGATATGTTTTGATGAATGTATGATAATGACTTGTCTCCAGTTCTATTGCTTATTATTGAAATGTGCAACGATGACTTGGCTGAGATTGATCTATGCTCTTGAGTTTCATGTTCCCCAATACTTCTTTGGTGTTTTTTGAGGCCAATGCATGCTTAATGAATAATGTTTGCTGAGATTATGAGATTCTTACATTCTGAGATTCTAATGCATGATCTTTTGTTCTAGTTGTTGGGATTATATAAATGAAACTCTGTTGCTGAGATTATATGATGTATGATCTTGTGTGATATTGTTTCAAGTCTGTGATGCTTAAATTGATAAGCTCCCTCTTCTTGATCTTTGATCCTATGATGGTTATCTATCTGAGAATGTTTTTGAAACCTTTTCCTATTCCTCTTTGATACTACACTCTGATCTCTGCTTTCTTCTTCTATGATGGTTATCTGAGATTGGTTTTGTAAACTTTCCCTATTTCTACTTTCTGATTCTTTGATACTTATTTGTTTTTAAACTTTCCCTTTTCCTACTTTTTGATTCTGCTTGCTGATTCTATGATGCTTATCTGAGAATGCTTTCTTAAACATTGCCTCTTCCTGCTTTTTGATTCTATGATGCTTATCTGAGAATGGACTTTTAAACTTTCCCTCTTCCTGTTTTCTAATTCTGCTTCTTGATTTTATGATGCTTATCTGAGAATAGATTTTTTAACTTTCCCTCTTCTTGCTTTCTGATTCTGCTTCTTGATTCTGTGATGCTTATCTGAGAATGAATTTTTTAACTTTCCCCCTTCTTGCTTTCTGATTCTGCTTCTCAATTCTATGATGCTTATCTGAGAATGGATTTTTAAACTTTGCCTCTTCCTACTTTCTAATTCTGCTTCTTGATTCTAGAATTCTTATTTGTTTTTAAACTTTCTCTCTTCCTACTTTCTGATTTTGCTTCTTGATTCTAGAATGCTTATCTGTTTTCAAACTTTCCTCTGTGGACTGGTTTCTAATTCTGGTTTCTGGTTCTGGTTATCTTATCTAAGAATGCTTTTTTTAAACTTCCTTCTAATTTTATTTTATGAATCTGTTTTCTTCTTCTATGATGGTTATCTGAGAATGCTTTCTAAACTTCATCTTTTTCTACTTTCTAATTCTGGTTTTTGGTTTCATATCTAAGAATGCTTGTTTTAAACTTCCTTCTAATTTTATTTTATGAATCTGTTTTCTTCTTCTATGATGGTTATCCAAGAATGCTTTCTAAATTTCATCTCTTTCTGCTTTCTAATTCTGGTTTTTGGTTTCTTATCTAAGAATGCTTGTTTTAAACTTCCTTCTAATTTTATTTTATGAATCTGTTTTCTTCTTCTATGATGGTTATCTGAGAATGCTTTCTAAACTTCATCTCTTTCTGCTTTCTAATTCTGGTTTTTGGTTTCTTATCTAAGAATGCTTGTTTTAAACTTCCTTCTAATTTTATTTTATGAATCTGTTTTCTTCTTCTATGATGGTTATCTGAGAATGCTTTCTAAACTTCATCTTTTTCTACTTTCTAATTCTGGTTTTTGGTTTCATATCTAAGAATGCTTGTTTTAAACTTCCTTCTAATTTTATTTTATGAATCTGTTTTCTTCTTCTATGATGGTTATCCAAGAATGCTTTCTAAATTTCATCTCTTTCTGCTTTCTAATTCTGGTTTTTGGTTTCTTATCTAAGAATGCTTGTTTTAAACTTCCTTCTAATTTTATTTTATGAATCTGTTTTCTTCTTCTATGATGGTTATCTGAGAATGCTTTCTAAACTTCATCTCTTTCTGCTTTCTAATTCTGGTTTTTGGTTTCTTATCTAAGAATGCTTGTTTTAAACTTCCTTCTAATTTTATTTTATGAATCTGTTTTCTTCTTCTATGATGGTTATCTGAGAATGCTTTCTAAACTTCATCTCTTTCTACTTTCTAATTCTGGTTTTTGGTTTCTTATCTAAGAATGCTTGTTTTAAACTTCCTTCTAATTTTATTTTATGAATCTGTTTTCTTCTTCTATGATGGTTATCTGAGAATGTTTTCTAATTCTGGTTTTTGGTTCTGGTTTGTGGTTCTGGTTATCTTATCTAAGAATACATCCTATAAACTTCCTTTCCTTGGTTTCTTGTTCTGTGACCTAATCTCTAAATGTTTACATGTCCTCTACATCTATGATGTTTTTTGATTGAGTATGCATTTGGCCTATGATGATAAACCAATGTTGAATTCTCCCCGCTTATTTTATAATTATATTGAGATTTAATTCTCATCTTTGATAAATGAAGTCGATTGGGTTGTGATGTGTGCTCGAGTTAGATATTAGTCTTAAGCTGAGCTAGAAAGGTAATAAACTTAGTAAGCCAAACATAAGTCCCTCTCATATCAATAGTTAGCCTTAGTTGGTAGTAGTTGACTACGACTTCTTCATTCTAACAGTATGGAGCAGTCTAGTCAACATCTGCCCACCTCCAATACCGAACAACCATCAGCTGCGGATGTTGGTGGAAATCCACAAATAGCAAATGAAGCTGTTGTTCTTGATCAATCTCAGCCAATCCCTAAAAATTCCAGAAAAAGAAAGCCAAATGCAAGTGGAACTAGATCCACTTCACTTGTTTGGGACCATTACAACAGATTGCCTTTAGTTGAAGGTGCTACACCTCAAGCTGCTTGCAAATATTGTAGCAAATCTTTTTATTGTCACCCTAAGATCCATGGCACCTCCTCCATGTCATCCCACCTTCTAAGATGTCCAAAGTACACTCATGCCATTAGTAATGACCCAACTAAAAGAATTTTATCCTTCAACCTTAATAAGAGTGGAGAGTGTTCAAATTTACAATCTGTTAGCCAAAGATTCAATGTAGAGGCTTGTAGGAAGGCTCTTGCCACTTTTGTCATCCTAGATGAACAACCATTTAAAATTGTGAATGGTGAGGGTTTCAAACTCCTTTGTAAGCAGCTGCAGCCTCAATTTAGCCCACCTTCTAGACACACTCTAGCAAGAGATTGCTATCAATTATATTTGGATGAGAAAATCAGATTGAGGGCATTCTTGAGGTCCAATAGTAGTAGAATTTCCTTAACAACAGATTGTTGGACTTCTGTCCAGAACTTAAATTATTTGACTTTGACTGCTCATTATATTGATAATGAATGGAATTATAACAAAAAAATAATATCTTTTTCAATAATTGCTAACCATAAGGGTGAGACAATAGGCAAACAAGTAGAAGAAGTGTTGAGAGAGTGGGGAATTAAATATGTTTTTTCAGTTACAGTTGATAATGCTTCTTCAAATGATGTGGCCATTAATTATCTGAAAAAAAAACTTAAACTCTTTCAATGCATTAGTCTTAAATGGAGAATTTTTTCATATGCGGTGTTGTGCTCACATCCTTAACCTAGTGGTAAATGATGGATTAAAGGACATGCAACCCTCAATATCCAGCATTCGAAATGCTGTTAGGTTTGTTAGATCTTCACCCCAAAGGTTAGCCAAATTTAAAGACTGTGTTGCTTATTTTAAGATTGCATGTAAGAAACTAGTTAGCCTAGATGTGCCTACTAGGTGGAACTCAACTTATCAAATGCTAGAATCAGCTGAAAAATACCAAGCTGCATTTGATAAGTTGGAGTTTGAGGACCCTAGTTTTAGGGAATACTTTGGGGCAGCAGCTACACCATCTAATTTTGATTGGGAGAAGGCTAGGGTGTTCATCAAGTTTTTAAAAAATTTTTATGATGTCACTAACGTTTTTTCAACCTCTACTCATGTATCGATTCATGCTGCATTCCATCAAATTTCTCTTATCTATTGTGAGTTGACTCAAGCCTCTACGAATCTGAATACTCTTTTTGCTACCATGGGGTATGAGATGAAAAAAATATATGATAAGTATTGGGGTCAAGTTATTGATACAAATAACCTTCTTTATTTTGGAGTCATGCTTGATCCTAAGTTTAAGTTTAATTATGTTGAGTGGTGTTTTTGTGATATGTATCCAAGTGAGAGTGAGTTTGCTATTGAGTTATCCCTTGGTGTCAAATTGAATATGTCTAGACTTTACCAATGGTATGCTGCTTTCTATGACCAGCAGCATAATGTTATTCAATCTCAAAATTCAGTTCAGTCTAGTTTAGTTGAACCCACCCCTCTTTCAGTTGCAAGTCATACTTCTAGAACTATGCGTTTTGACAGCATCTTAGGGAAAAAAATTCAATTGATGCGAGAAATGAACTTGAGAGGTTTTTGAGTGAACCATGTGTAGATTCTAATGAAAAATTTGACATCCTTTTATGGTGGAAACAAAACAGCTCCCGTTTCCCCATATTGTCCACCTTAGCTAGAGATGTCTTAGCCACTCCAGTTTCCATTGTGGCTTCAGAGAGTACTTTCAGCACTGGGGGTAGGATCTTAGACACCTTTAGAAGTTCCTTATCCCCTCAAATGGCTGAGGCTCTTATTTGTACGCAAAATTGGTTAAAGTCCTCCACTTAACACTTAAAGGAGTGCCTATTCAGTGAGGACTTGGAGCTTTCAGAGAAAGTATTATTAGGTACTAATTGCTGCACCTATTTTATTTGTTAATTCTTTTATGGTATTATTCATTTATTTGTTACTTATATATGTGCATCCAAGAATTGGCAAAATCTGGAAAAAATGGATCTGCTGGTGGAATTGGAGTGGGAGATGGGTCTTTCACACAGCAGTCACAGCCAAGTAGTCTTGGCTGAAACAGAACAGTAAAATATTAAATTCTTTTAATTTCTTAATCTTATGTTTTATATAAGTTTTCTTGTTTTATATATCTTTTAACTGTTGCATTATTCTTATTATTACAGGATTCCAAATCTGCTATTTTTTTTGCTTTTTGGAGTCTAATTTTTGACTCATTTATAATTCGTGGTTTTTAAACTTGTCATTCCAATTGAGGTTTATTTTGAAATGAAACTGACACCACAAAGTGAAGAACTTTGTTGAACTCAATTGTAAGTTAGTTGATTTCCAGCCTTTACTCATTTTTCACTATTTATATTCATTAAATTCAGATATTACTGTCCAATACTGTCATTTCTATTTATTTTTGTATACAGTGAGAAAATTTGGATTACTGTTGCATAAGTGATGAATGAATGAATCACTGAATGATGATGCTTATATGCTGCAATAACATGCATCTGGTAATTCAATATTCATTACTTTCTCCTTATATGCTTCTTAATTGGTATGCACTTAGGTTGTAGCTTTAATTTCTATTTATGTACTTAGGTTGTAGCTTTAATTTCTATTTATGTATGTCTTTGACAGTGCAAATTGTTGATTCAAAATTCATGACTTTTTGCTGATCTCCATCATTCATTTGGTTATGCTTCCATTGGTACACTAATTTCTGATCCTAGCAATTTTGAATTCATTTTAATCTTCAATATATATTTACTAATTTAATTTTATCTTTGGCAGATTTTGCATTAAGCCATTGGTTGTACCTTTACCCCAAAACCACTGGAGTCTGGATGTTTAATGTCTTTGTAAACATTCGTATTTGTTGATCACTTGCTGTGTTGTAATATTTTAAATTATAATTTGTAAATTAATTTTAAATTTTTTGTATGCTTGTTTTTTATTCAAAAATGATGTGTAATGTTGTGTATTGTGTATATTAAACTAAGTTTAAGTTTATTAATTTATGATATTCAGAATATGGATGAATGGATAATAGGAATTATACATTTGAATTTGATTATGAATGAATGCATAACCAGGAATTATACATTTAATTATATTTGGAGATTAGAATTGATTCAAAATTACACTTATACAGTTATGATTATAGTTATATATTATGATAATATTTTGAAACTTGATGACGACAATATTCCAGTTTTACAAGTTCATAATTTTTAAATATTAAAATAAAGTATTAATCAATAATTTGTAAATCATTTTTATACGTTAAAAAAAATTAAAAATGTGAATTCAGCATTATAAATTTTTTTTACCTACAATGTAAGCCCAAATCAGTTTTAAATTTTTAAAAAAATAATTTAAAAGTGTCAAAATTTATTATTATAAATTTGTTTTTAGCCCATAATATAAATCCAACCAGCCTAAATCCGAATTTCCTACCCGAAACCTAACTTACCCGAAACCCGAATTACCCGATTCGTTTATTGGGCGGGAACGACCCATATATATATAATAGGCGGTTTTAAAAGGTTCCATGTTTCGCTACCCGAACCCGCCCGAACCCACCCGCTGATCACCCCTAATATTATCAAAATATTTTTTAGATAGAAGGGTGTGAAAATGCAATAGAAAAATAGTTAACAAGTTCATTGTACAATTTTTTTCTAAAAAATATCTTTGATTGTCCAAAGAAAAAGGACTGTTCCCATGGTGCGTGTTCAAAGAAAAAAAAACTATTAATAAGTTACGTTACAGTACGCAAATTCAAATTTTATCCAATATTTATAATTGGAACATGTCCTAATTTATAGAAGAAGATTTTTATAAAAGGTTAGTCTTCTTCTTCTTCTTTTTTAGCTTTTTTCATGTACATCCAATAATATTATGTTGTAAAGATTGTTATGATTTGTTATTAATGGAAGCCAGCATTACAAATAAAAAATATTAAATATTAGCATTCTTTTGGAGTTAAACATTTAAAAATAATTTATTTTTAATATAATAATAAAAGAAAATGGTATAAAACTTTAATTTTCATATTATAATTTGATTTAAAATTTAAAAATATTTGTAGAATAAGATAGTTTAAAAATAATTTATTCTTAAAATAATAATAAAAGAAAATGGTATAAAAATTTAATTTTTATTTTTGTAATTTGATTTTAAAATTTAAAAATATTTTTAGAATAAAATAGTTTAAAAATAATTTATTCTCAATATAATAATAAAAATAATTTTTATTTTTGTAATTTAATTTTAAAATTTTAAAATATTGGTAAAATAAGGTAATTTAAAAATAATTTAGTCTCAATATAATAATAAAAGGAAATAGTTTAAAAAAAATTAATTTTTCTATAATTTGATTAAAATTTAAAAAATATTTTTAAAATAAGATAGTTTAAAAATAATTTATTTTCAATATAATAATAAAAGTAAATGGTTTTAAAATAATTAATTTTTATTTTTGTAATTTAATTTTAATGTTTAAAAAATATTTGTAGAATAAGATAGTTTAAAAATAATTTATTTTCAATATAATAATAAAAAGAAATGACTTTAAAAAATTTAATTGATTTTTCTATAATTTAATTTTAAAATTTAAAAAATAATTGTTGAATAAATTATTTTAAAAATAATTTAATCTCGGAATAATAATAAAAGACCATGGCTTAAAAAACTTTATTTTTAATACATATGAATAGCAAATAATCAAATATCCATTGAATGATTCTATAGAACTAAAAAACTGCACATAATTTTTTTTTCTTAATAGTTATTATAATTTTATATAATTAATCGATTAAAATATTTTAAATTGAGTTGTTTTAAATAATCAGTAGTTTCAAATATTGTACATTAATCCATTTCATGTCATGATAAGTTAGACGTCAAAATTTTAATTTTAATTTTAATACCTCTATTTAAAGCTATATTTATTTATATAATTAGTATAGTAATAATAATGATTTGTCATTATTCGGTATGGACACAGATATGATTGGAGATAACTTTGACCAAATAAACCATAAAAAGTCAGTTGATGGTATCACTGAAGTGGAATTCAATATTAAAAAGTTGATTTTCTTTGAGCCAAGCTTTCAACTTTTTAGTTTTACTTATTTGACTTATGAGTTAGCTAAGAAACAACGTCTGTATGCAGTTGATTTATTATGTGTTGTTGTCCATGCATTGTATCTTTTGGACTCCATGTCTACTTTGTGTGGTATGCAAATAGTGGGAACAATTACGACATAAAGCATAGGCGTTCATAATTGATGAAACATTTGGTTAAAAGTGAAAGATGTCGAGACATCATATGAATGGGGCCACAAACTTTTATGTAATTATGTCATAGGATAAGATTAACTGGTAAAGTGAAAGATTCACGAAAGGCAGCTGTTGAAGAGCAAGTTGCAAAATTTCTTCACATTATAAGGCATAATGTGAAAAATCAAACTGTCTTTTTTTTTTTCACCGTTCGGGTGAGATAGTTAGTCATCATTTTCACAATATCCTATGAGTTGTGATATCTTTAGAAGCTAATTATCTAATTCAACCTACTGCCATCATACATATTGAGTGATGGAAGATTCTTTCCTTATTTTAAGGTATTTTATGTTTATAAAATTGATTAAAGTATTTTTTTTTGTTGTGGTCAAAGTCTATTATGCATTTCCCCATGATTAACATGTTAAACAATGTTACCAACATAAGGATTACATTGGACTTATAGAGGGAACACATATTCGAGTGAAGATCTCAAGATCTGATACACCTAGCTTTCATGGAAGGAAAGATTATCCCACACAAAATGTATTTGCTGCATGTAGTTTTGACATGAAATTCACTTATATTTTATCTGGATGGGAAGAAACGACATTTGACTCAAGAATTTTAAAAGATGCATTATCTAGGGAAGACCCTTTAAGAATTCTTGAAGGTTGGTAACAATAAAATAATGTATGTATATAGTTTATATTTTATGTTTTTAAAGTAGTAAGTAACTATTTAAAAATAACTTTTGTAGGGAAATTTTGTCTTGGGGATGAGGGATTTATGCTTAATGTTGGAGTCCTAACACCATATAAAGGTGTTCATTACCATTTAAAGGAATATTTTACTTGAGGCCCCCAAAATTATAAAGAATTGTTCAATCTTAGACATGTTTCCCTTCAAAATGTGATTGAGAGAACTTTTGGAGTGCTTAAGAAATGATTTCTAATTATTAGTGGCATGACTAAACCTTATTACTCATTTCCAACTATGTGTGATATTATGATTGCTTGATGCATACTGCACAACTTTTTAATTGGTGTTGATTTTGATGAAAGTTTTCTTGCAAAAGTTGTTCGTGAATTGCAACATGCTAATATGGATCATAATACTTTATTTATTTGAATTGTTGGTAATGGTTCTATGTTGAAAAATTAATTGTTATAATTTTAATTATCCATATATATGACAAAAATAATTTCATATTTTGTTAAAATATTGACTCAAAGCAGTTGAAGATTGCAATTGATGGCAAAGAATTACCCATCTGCTGCAATGAAGACATAGTCCCCCATAGAGTCACACCTGAGATAGATAGATGAAATGGATACATTGTTGGTGAATGGTTGACTAGAGCAAAACATATAGGGGATAGATCTGATGGCAATTGAACCACAGCCTCCTATAATGATGTGACAGACCAAATAAATCAAATGTTTGGGTTATGCATTGGAAATGAGCACTTAAAAAATAGGTTGAAAACACTTTAAAAAATTTTCAACCAAGCATGGGACATGTTTAATAGTCTTTCTAGATTTGCTTTAAAACCTAAAACTATGAAATTTGATGCTAAAGAAAGAAGTCTAAGAATGATTTGATACAAATATGAAGATCTTCCTTAAAATGTGGTTTATGACATGTTACATGATTAATGTAATATTGTTTTCATTTTATTAATTCTTGTTTTATTTTCATGCTTAGGTAAAGCCACTAGCTGCTAAATTTAAGCTGGTTGCTGTCAAGCATTATGATATAATGAAGGAATTGTATTCTGAAGACAATAGGGAGAAATGTTGAGACTGCGAGGGAGAAGGTTCGAAGGTGGGAGAAAGAAAAGGAGACCATTGATGCTGATGATTCCATTGGCCAACAATCCATGCATGTCCTAGAGTTTCAATCAATGGATGATTCTCAATTTAACCCATCAACTAATGACATTCTTGGTGGAGTAGGCCCAGGTAGCCAATCTGTAGGAACATCAACATTAAGAGGCATAAAACATAAGACACAATTGATGAAGCTCATGGAAGAACATTATCCTCAAATTTCTTATGAAATTAGTTCTTTGGCAGATGCTGTGCGAGACAGCAACGCCTTATCTAAGAGACAAGTTGGACTAGTGGAGAAGTAAGTGGAAATTGCAGAAAGAAGCATAACCCTCTTGGAGCAAAGCAGGCCACGCCATTACTTAGAGGCAGATGTATGGACCATGATGGGTGAGGTAGGAGTTGGATCCCAATGTACAAGAACTTGTTATCATTATTTAATTAAAAATAAAGACAAGAAAAGGGAAGTGTTTGGGGTCCCAATTAAGGAGCACGTACAGACTCTTGCAGATATAATGATATCTGCAGGATTTGGACCATGATCAAATTTTAGCATAGTTTGAAGGGGGAAGGCTTTTTGTAAGAATGGGTACCACTGGAATTGTATGGTGTATATAAATTTTTTTTGCAAAACTATAACTTTGTAAACTACTTCGTTTAGGTGATGTTTTATGTAATATTACTAATGGTTGTCCTCTCTCCCTATATATATATATATTATGTAATATGAATTATTGTATTTTGTATCTTTTTGTTGATTATTAGACCAATATATCATGTTTTTCTTTGTATTGATACCTTCAAATTTTCCATAACTCTCTCACAAATCATGGCACTATCTTTGATGTCATAGTGGTTACGAAATATGCATAATTTAGGAAATTATACATTCTTCATTATTGTTTTTCTTCTTCTTGTTGTTTGTATTTTCATATGGTGAATGATTCTGTGTTTGTTTTTAAATTCAAAGAGAATAAAACATAGCTTCAAAAGGTGGTTGTACTAATCAAGATTATGTGTGTGTGATAATGATAGAGTATGGAAATGGAGGAAATTGGTCCCCTATTTGAAAACCTGTGTTAATTTGTAGCTTGATAGAATATGCAACATTGTAGCCAAGTACATTGGAAGGACAATTTCTCAGCTTCCATCAACAATGGATGAAAGAACCTCAATATTATGAAGGGCAACCTGAGCAAACTGGGCCGCACTTTTTTGGATCTTGACATCAACATGTGACTGAAAATCATAATCTTAAAATTAGCAATAGTGCTTGGAAGACAGTTGTCTCACTATGGAACCACCTCGCCTGGATCAATGGAAAGTGCCATAATGTATATGTTATACAAGTTAATCTTCTTTTAATTTTTTTTCTTTCTTTTCGTATGCCCTTTTTTTTCTTTCTAGATTCAAGCACTAGCAAGATCCTACAGGTTATGTGATTTATGGTAGCTCAGGTCTTAGATTCGTAGAAATAGTGATTATACGCAAAAGACTCATAAGTCTTAACATTCGACTATACCAAATCAGAATTTAACTTCAAAATGGTAATCATCACCGTTCCATATACAGCTCACCAGATACTTTCAACAAAATTAAATATATGTATCAAATACACAAATGTATATATTGATTGGATTTGCATTTCTTTCTTTTTTACAAATAATTTTTTTTCTAATATTAATACTTTATTAATATTATAATTATTTATTTATTTTTTATTTAATCCAAGTGATCTACCATTCATAGACTTTATAGAAATATTATTTATATTGGCATGACATTTGGAACATAAACATGGCTTAATACACTTCACAGAATAAATGAAAGGCTTGATTGATTATTATCATAATAAACACCTTAACACCAAATGATTCTTACAAGATATTGTCCCATGAAATTTAAAATGATTAGACAGTTCCCACAAATTCAATTCTGCAAAGTATCAAATTAACATGGAACCTAACATAGTGGAAATTTAAGGGAAAAAAAAAAACAGTGGTTAGCATTCCCATGGCAAACATCAATAATATATAAGAAACAAAATTCTCTTTGCATTATATTATTACTCCACATCCAGTAACCATCGTGCAGCATATGAACCAACTTTAATACACAAATTTTTATTTTCATGTAAGAAAAGTATTATACATAAAAAAAGTATTAATAGTAACCTACAAAATCATACATTATAACATATACATATAATTGCATTGCATAATTTTTTTCATGTTTGATTTTGTTAATATGATGTTAACTTGTTAGTAATTCAAATTTCAGTGATTTCAATGATTTCATTGTTGAGGGCAAGCTGAGCATGATGAAATCTGCACAAAGGATGGTGTATATTGGTCTTTGTTTTAATTTTTTGAATTAGTTTTATATAATATATGAATTACAAATAAATGAAGAAGCTATTTAAAATCATTGTGTATGAAGAGGGAGAGCCCCTTTTATTTTATTATGGTCTCTGCAAGAGTATATATTCCATGCAAGGAATATTCATGTTATTGGAAAGCAATACCCAGTTCCAAACTGAGAATCCAGCTGAAGCTCATGTAAATTTACTAAACGATGTATGTCTTAAAAAAAAGACCTGTGACAATACTAAGAGCATTACTAATTAAAGGTTTAAATGTATGTCCCAAACAAAAAACCCATTAATAACACTAATGTAGTACTTAATTACATTGCCTACATTTAAAAATACAAAATATCCATAATATCATAAACACAATCCCAAATATGGAGCATATCAATAAAGATACTAAAAACAAGTGACTTTCTTTTTTAATTCTCATTACAACTTGTTCAATAATTTTTTCCTTAAGAAAAATATCGTTAAACAAAGCTTTAAGTTCTCCCAATATTATAACTTCAACAGGATGGGTAGATTGGGAGTCATTGTCTTCCCATAGTCAAAATTGGCATCCATGTTGTTCATTCCAATTTGGACATACATTAAAAACCTTCCTACATTTGCAGGTGTCTTGTCTTGGTACCATCATGTTATTAACTCACAATGAAATTGCACTTGAGGACCTCTAAGTTGTGGACCGATTAAAGAATGACTTGAACTCATGCTAAAAGGAACAAATCTCCACAGGTTTCAAAAGTATTAAGCCAATTTCACACATGGTTTTTTATATTCAGTTAATAATGAAGACAAATATGGAAGCTGGTTATGTCGAATAGAACTTCAAATTTGAAACAAAATTAGTACTAATTAGTGACACGAAAATAAACCTAAAAATTATACCATTTATAGCTTTCTAGCTTTCTACGTGTTTGGCCATTGAATAAATCAAATTGTGCTGACCTATACAATAATCCTAGTTGGAGTCATCTTAATTTGTTATCCAAATAGTGATTTACAACTCATTCAATATACAACTTTGCTTATTTGACACAAAAAGGATATTATCTGGCACAAAAGATGATATTAAAAATAATAGGAATATCTACCTCCGTACTTTTCCATTGATCCTTAAAAGAGTAATATGATTATTCGCTAATCAAAATGTTAGACAAAAGCTATTTTAACAACAAACATTATAATTGTATAAAAAAATTGTACAATCGTTTATAAAATAAAAATAATAAATAATAAATAATAAATAATAAAAAATAATGATAAAGAAGAAAAAAAAACTGTTATGAAAATATCACTAGGCAGTAAAAACATCATTAACCTTCACTTTAATTATGGAAAGCAAGAGGAGCCAGTTCTGCTGTATCATCCTCAATCTCAAAGGGCATCAAAACTCAACCACAAAATAGCATGAACCAAAAATATAGGCACACTACAAGCTAAAGTGACCGATACATGAATACCTGCATGTGTAAAATTTAGTTGCTCTGTAGTTGCAATAACTAAGGGAAGGGAAGGGGATGAATAACAAGGATAAGAAAAAATAAGGAAGGGGAAGGGTGGGGGATGGGGAACCTTCTACTTCTATTGATAGAAATTTATATTGCTCTTAAATCTGTTAAAAATTTACAAGTTTAAAAAATTTGAAGAACAAAAGGGACAAATGGCCTACCTGTGAAAAAGTGTTGCGGTTGAAGGGTGAAGCTTGGGGTTAAAGGGTGAAGCCTCAAGCGAAACCAATTTATAGGATATATGAATTTCACGGGATCCATTCAATTATCATAAAAGGGAATTTTGTCATACAAAAAATAATTTCTTTCTTTTTCATTAAAATATTCCATCAATCCAAACAACTAAATTATTTACATTATTCCTTCCACTTTTCTTTCCTTCTTAATTTTTTCTATCCATCTAAACAAAGCATTAGTAAATCATGCTCTAATTCCTACACAAACTGCTTGCTCTACATTTTCAGTTGTATACACTTTGAGAGATGTGAATGATAGATATGATAATAGTATGATGTAATAAAAAATAGTGATAATGAATGTTAATGGAGTGAATTGTCACTTTAGTCTCTCACTTTGTTAAGTAGTTTCAATCTAGTCCTGACTTAAAAAAAATTAAGTCGTTAGTTCCTGACATGTACTAGGTCTCATTTTCTGTTAAAAACGTGATGCTGTGTAACGTTAAATGCCACGTTGGTTATTATGTAGGAGTAAAACATCGTTGTCTTTTCTTTTTCATTAATTTTTATTTATTTATATATTTTTTCTCTTCTTCTTTTCTCTTCTTCCATTATTGTCACCCTGCACCGCAAGCTTCAATTGTGTGTTTTGATGCTTCTTCTATTGTGAGAAGAATCTCCCCCTGCTTCTCTGTTTCAATTATAAAATCCCTTCTTTCATTTTTGTCATTGGGTTTACCTCTAAAATCTAAGCCAAACATCTTCCAAATCTGAAACTTTAGACTTTTTCATAATCTTTTTCACCCTATATCTCATCTACTAAATCATTTTTGGAACTTTATCCCTAAAAGCTTTCCGGTATTACCACCTCTAAAAAAATAGAGTAATAAAGATGTATTTTTTTGGAAGAGAAGTGTTGTGTTTTATATGTGACGTTTGGATCGCAGGTAGAGATTTCTCGTGAACAGTTGGAAAAGATTGTGATGGAGTTGGAGGAATCGAAGGTGAATTTCTTGTAGGTGATGGGAAAGGATGTGTGTGGGGGTATCAGATAGGCTTGAAGAGAAATTGAAAGGAAGAAGGATGGTGGTGAAGGAGTGAGTGGATCAGATTTTGATGCATAAGAGTGTGGAAGAATTTGTTAATCACTATGGATGGAACTCTGTGTTGGAGAGTATATGCATTGGTGTGTCCATTTTAGAGTGACCCATGATAGATCAACATTTGAATGTGAAAATGGTTGAAGAAGAGAAGAAGAGATGAAAATGGAGTTTAAGGTGAAAACATGAGAATGTTCAGTGAGAGGGTCTGTGAATTGGGAAGGGATGATGGAGATGGTAAGGGAACTAATAGAAGGAGAAAAAGGAAGAACAACATGGAATAAGGTGAGGGAGCTAGCAAAGATGGCTAACAAGATTGTGCAAGAGGGTGATTTATTGTTTGAGACGACAACATCACACAATAAGACGACATTTGATGTCAACCTAACTATCCAACATGACATTTAACATTACACATGAGTACGCCATTAACAAAAAATGAGACCAAAGACTAACATAAAACATAGAATAAATTATCATAACTAACAACTTAACTTTTTTAAATCAAAATTAAACAATTTAATAAAGTGAATACTAAATTGATAGTTTACTTAATGTTAATGTTTATTACTCAATTCATATTCTAAATTTATGAAATTTTATTAATGAACTTTTTATATTCTTTTTATGTAGATTTGAAAATATATAGATCAATCGTTAATATAATAACTTAAACAGAAGTATTTCTTTGATTTGGTTTAAATTTATTTAAAAATACATATAAATTAATTTTGATTAATTTTAATTTTTTTATAAAATCAAATCAAATTATTTTTATTATAAAACAAAATCAATCAATAAATTCATTACTTTGATAAATAATTAAAATTATTAAATTTGAATGATGTTAAAATTCAATTAAAATATTAGATCAATAAATTATTGATTAAATCTATTAAAGTAAAAATATATAATAAAAATTTAATTTATTTATTTTTAATTATTTTTAAGATATCATATTTATATTTATTTGTATATTTCATTTTTAAGAAAATATTAATTATTTTTTATATATATACTTATATTTATTAACTATATTAAATGAATAAAAATAAAAATAAAATTTATATATAAAAGATAAATAAAAATTAAATATTTTTTTAAAAGATTAACAATATTAATTATATTTCTTGACATTTGTATTTTTTTAAAACAGAGATAAAAAAGAATGAATGGAATATTTTATATCTCTTTATTTCACTTTTTTTATTATATTATATTATTTATTATATTTATTATTTTTTTTGTATATTTTTATCTATTATAAAATTTTTTTATTCCTATTTATCTATTTATTTCAGTTTTGAAAATACTATTAATTATTTTTTTACAGAAATTTTTATATCTATCAACTGAAATAAATAAAAATAAAATTTGTATAAAAATTAATAAATAAATGTAAAAATTAATAATATTAATTATATTTTTTTACATTTGTACTTTTCTTCTTTTTTCACATTAACATATAAAAAAAATATTATTTTTCTCTTCTCTTTCTATCTTTCTCATTATATATGCATCAACCTAATATTTTCGTTTTTGATAATATATAATGGAAGCTTATAAATTTAATGAAAAACATTGTTGACAAAAAAATAGATTTGCATTCACAAGAGGAAAATCTTAAAGGTGACTTAATATGGCGCAAGCCAGTGTTTGAAGCTGATGGACTCGGTTCAAACGAGACCAACATTAACCCGTTTGGAAACTCAACGACCCGTTTTAAATTGCGCGGTAACCCGAAATTCAAGGAGAAGAAGACCACGTGGCAGCAAAACAAACCCGAAGAACCAAAACAAGAATCTATGAAAATTGGAAACGACACAATACAATCTATGTTCCTCTTTCCCTAAAAAAAGGCATGCAACACGCAGAGAATATATTTGCAATGGCCATTTTTCTTTTTTCCTTTTGGTTTCCTTTGGTTCAATTCTGTTCATCTCAAGGCATTGCATCGAGCTGGCAATTCTGTTCGCAGAACTTGCGCAATTCGAAGAATCCAGCTTCTCCATTCAATGTGGGAACAAAACACAACCCAAATTTTTGTTTTTTCCCCGTTCCCGAAACCCGGTTTCGGTTTCCCAGAAACCATTCCAATTCCATTTGCGTTTCCTTCGTATACCTTCACATGTGAAGAAGGGAGGAGGAGGAGGTTCAATTTTCTCTCCGTTCTGAGAACATCAAGTTCAGAATAATTAAAATGACTAAAAGTGAGCACCGCAGCAATGATTCTTCTTCTCCATCTATACCAAGCACGGATTCAGAGAACCAAGCCGAGAACGATCCAGAGAACCAAACCGAGAAGGATTCGGAGAACCAAACCGAGAAGGATTCGGAGAACCAAACCGAGAAGGATTCGGAGAACCAAACCGAGAAGGATTCAAAGAAACAAAAGGAGAAGGATTTGGAGAACCAAACCGAGAAGGATTCGGAGAACCAAACCGAGAAGGATTCGGAGAACCAAACCGAGAAGGATTCGGAGAACCAAACCGAGAAGGATTCGGAGAACCAAACCGAGAAGGATTCAAAGAAACAAAAGGAGAAGGATTTGGAGAACCAAACCGAGAAGGATTCGGAGAACCAAACCGAGAAGGATTCGGAGAACCAAACCGAGAAGGATTCAAAGAAACAAAAGGAGAAGGATTTGGAGAACCAAACCGAGAAGGATTCGGAGAACCAAACCGAGAAGGATTCGGAGAACCAAACCGAGAAGGATTCAAAGAAACAAAAGGAGAAGGATTTGGAGAAGCAAACAGAGAAGGATTCAAATAAGCAAACAGAGAAGGATTCTCATGCCAAGGACTCAGTTCCATCACCAACCTCTCATCGGTCAGATTCCTCACAGGCAGAAAGTGATGCTCGGTCGAAGCCTCCACCACCACCATCACCACCACCAACCCCACCACCGCCTCCATCACCGCCACCGCCATCTAAAGATAAAACTCCATCACCATCGCCACCACCTCCATCATCATCATCACCACCACCCTTACCATCACGACCACCGCCACCTCCTTTGTCACTGCCGCCGTCACAACGACCTCCACCATTGCGCTATGGCAATAATAATTCCCCCCCTCCTACTAATATTCCATGCAAACAGACACCGCTACCACCACCACCACCACCACCGTTGCAAGCTGCTTCCTCTCCACCGGTGCATGGTGCATCCTCCAATGATTCAAACCCAGAAACCTCTGGCAAGTCAATATCAACGGGATCAGGTTCAGGATCAAACTACAAGCAGATGAATGATGGTCGTCTCCAACAAAACTCAAAGGATTCTTCTCATAGCTCCTCTTCTGGTGATGATGCAGGAAAATATATTGGCTATACCCTCGCTGGAGTTTTCATTGTTGCCTTAGTAGCTATGGCTGTAGCTTTTGTTTTCTTGTTTAAGAGGAAGAAAGCAAAATGGGATGTCCATGGTCCACTCTACATGCCATCTCTTCATATAAAATTAGGTAAAGTATTTGCGGTTATTAGGACAAAACTTAGAGGCAACACCATAGCTGTTGTTTGTTTTCCTTTAAAATTAAGAGTGCTGCTGGATGGAAACGTATTCAATGTGGAAGAATATTCCTTGAATTTCATCACCACACATATTCAAAACTTAGATACAGCACCGTTGATATGCATGAATAGTCATGAAATAATGTGGAAGAATTCCATTGGACAAATAGAATGAAAGAAAGAGTAGGATTTGACAGAGATCATGTATGCGTTTCTAGTATAACTTATTTGTCGAATTTAGTTTCATACCATTTATGACTTTTCTTCAGTTAAACACACCATTTTGTCTTGTTAACCATGTCGATTTGTTACCAAAATGAAGGCAGTGGTCATTAATATGAAATGTGTATTTTGATCAGAATTAAATTATGGTATTATATCTAATTTTTGGCCCTTTAGTTATAGGCAATACTATTTGATATAAATTATTTTTCTTAAAAATTTTAACAATTAACTTTTTAACCAACCAGAAGGATGAATATACGAGTGGGGAGAGAAATGACTGTTTTGAGACACAAAAAATTCATTTTTTTATCATTTATGGAAATAGTTTTTGTACCGATCAGCATTTCTCTTAACTATTCATTCTTGTCTTGCTACATTCGATTTTTTTCTCTAATGGTGTTGACCATCAGGTGCTGATGGGCATTACTACATACAGCAGCCAGGCCCACAACCTTCCCTTGCAAACAACTATGGAAATGGAAATGAAAATGGAAATGGAAATGGAAATGAAAATGAAAATGGAAATGGAAATGGAAATGGAAATGGAAATGGAAATGGAAATGTAAGCATAAAGCGTGTAGGAGCTCCTTTAGATTCAGCACAGCCCAAGACTGCACAGAAAGTTTTTACCTATGACATGGTTATGGAAATAACCAATGCATTTTCTAGTCAAAATGTTATTGGGGAAGGAGGGTTTGGGTATGTTTACAAAGGTTGGTTGCCAGATGGAAAAGCAGTTGCAGTAAAGCAGCTTAAGGCTGGCAGTGGGCAGGGAGAAAGGGAATTCAGGGCTGAAGTGGAGATTATAAGCCGAGTTCATCATCGACATTTGGTATCATTAGTTGGTTATTGCATAAGTGAGCAGCAAAGAGTACTTATCTATGAATATGTTCCTAATGGAACACTCCATCATCACTTGCATGGTAATGTGAGTTTCCCTTGATGAAAAGATAAGGGTGCTTATACTTTCTCTGTATATCATTTGATTCTCATGTTCATAGGTGTATTATTACAGGAAGTCAAATGCCAGTGTTGGATTGGGCTAAGAGGCTGAAGATTGCAATAGGCGCTGCAAAGGGCCTGGCATATCTGCATGAGGACTGTAAGTATATCTTCTATTTTTGTTTTTGGACTGTATGTTCTTATAGTGGAACACAACCATAATTTTAAAAAAAGAAATTGTCATAGGGGAATGATTGTACTAGTGTAAAAAATATGAACCACACAACTCATCATATGATGTATGTGTTAACATTTAGAATTTAAACAAGGAGTACTAACTTGTAGGAAAAAATGTGTGTTGTTCTTCATAGAACAGAATGCCTATTTATAGGCTTACAATCAATTGAAAAATTTCCTAAAAAATCTCAACCACTATCAGATTTTATTGGGATTACATTAACTTAACTGAAACAGAAAAAATAAAGAGCAAACAGTTGCAACAATAACGAAGACTGGGTCTAACTAAGACTTATTCAAAAAATAATAGAAGCAAACTCTCACAGCTCTAACACTCCTCCTTGAGATTTGCCTTGGACATGCCCAGCTTTAACTTTAAAAACTCCAATCTTGATCTAGGTAGTGCCTTAGTCATTATGTCAGCAAGTTGCACATCCGTTGAGCAATGGTGCAGCTGGATAAATGAGTTTTTTTCAGCTTCCCTTATGGAATGAAACTTTACATTGATGTGCTTGGTCCTGCCATGTTGAACAGGGTTTTGAGCAATGGCAATGGCTGACTTGTTGTCACAGTAAAGCTTAGTTGGTGAGCTTTGGTTCTGGCCTAAATCAGCAAGCAATTTTCTTAACCATATTGCTTGATTTGCAGCAGCTGCTAGGGAGACGTACGCTGCTTCCGCAGTTGATTGTGCCACCACTTCTTGCTTTTTTGCATTCCAGCAAATTACACCTGAACCAATTTTGAATACATAACCTGATGTGCTTTTCATGTCATCAACACTTCCTGCCCAATCATTGTCAGCATAGCCACTTAGGTTAACTCCCCCTGTCTTTAAATACCAGATGCGAAGATCTGTTGTTCCTCTAACATACTTCAGCACTCTCTTGGCAATTCCCATGTGAACATTGCTAGGTGAACTCATGAACCTTGAAAGCAAACTGGCTGGAAACATCAAGTCAGGTCTGGTTGTTGTCAAGTACAGTAAGCTGCCTACTAAGCTTCTATATGCGGAGGGCTCCTCAAGTTTGTCACCATCGTTCTTGGAAATCTTCTCATTTTGTGCCAATGGAGTTGCTACTTCTTTGCAGGATTCTAGCTTAAATTTCTTAAGTATATTAACATCATATTTTCTCTGTGAAATAAAAATACTTGAGCTGGATTGAAATATTTCCATTCCAAGGAAGTAGTTCATGATACCAAGATCAGTCATGTCAAATACGTCTTGCATTTCCATTTTGAACTTGGCCAACATTTGTACATTGCTTTCGGTCACTAGCATGTCATCAACATAAAGTGACACAACCAGCAACAAATCGTCGTCATCTTGCTTTAAATACAAAGTTGCTTCAGCTTCACTCCTCCTGAATCCAAGTTGAATCAAGTGAGAGTCAATTCTGCTATACCATGCCCTTGGTGCTTGCTTCAAACCATAGAGTGCCTTGTGTAGTTTGTATACTTTGTGTTCATGGCCAACAACTTCAAAGCCTTCTGGTTGTTTAACATAAATTTCTTCCAAAAGTATACCATTAAGAAATGCTGACTTGACGTCTAAGTGATATACTTTCCATCCCATTTGACCAGCAAGTGCGAGTAGTAGCCTTATAGTGTCATGCCTAGCTACTGGTGCAAATGTATCTCCATAGTCACTCCAGCAACTTGAGCAAAACCCTTCACAACTAATCTGACCTTGTGCTTGAAGATTGAGCCATCTGAATTGAATTTGGTTCTGAAGACCCATTTTACACCAATTGCCTTCTTAGCTTCAGGTAGTTCTGCCAACATCCATGTTTCATTTCTTTCAATAGCATTGATTTCAACTTTCATGGCCTCAACCGATTCTGGAAATTTTGCAGCTTCTGTATAAGATGTAGGCTCAGTATGTACAAGATTGCACCTCTCATACACATTGGATAATAGCCTCACCTTAAGCACTGGTGTGTCCGAAGTTACTTCAACATCAAATGGATCTTCAGTACTAGTAGTTTCCGCGGCTGGTTCAAGAATTGGTGTAGTAGTCTGATCACATTTATGAACTTTCTTCAAGTCCCAATCCCAATAAGAATTTTCATCAAAGTGTACATCTCTACTTATCATAATTTTCGTTCCACTCAAGCTATAAATTCTGTAGCCTTTTGATTCTGCTGCATACCCAACAAAAACACCTTTCTCAGCTCTTTCATCGAGTTTTCCTCTCTTGAAAGATGGCACATGAAGGTAGCACACTGAGCCAAAAACTTTCAAATGCTTGGCTGAAGGTTTTACACCAGACCAAGCTTCTATTGGTGTTCTGCCTTGAACAGACTTTGTTGGTAATCTATTTAGCAAGTATATAGCAGTATTGACTGCTTCAGCCCATAGACACTTTGGTAGCTTTTTCTCAAATAACATGCACCTTGCCATCTCCATCACAGTTCTGTTTTTCCTTTCGGAAACTCCATTCTGCTGCGGTGAGTATGGAACTGTCAGCTGGTGTACAATTCCAGCTTCTTGACAAAAAACATTGAACTCCTTTGAGGTATATTCACCTCCGTTGTCGCTTCTGAGCACTTTTATCTTTTGTCCACTTTGAGTTTCAGTCATTTTTTTGAATTTTTTGAACATAGGCAGCACTTGTGACTTGGTTTTTAGAAAATAAACCCAGGTCATTCTGCTAAAATCATCAATAAATAATGTAAAATAGACATTGTTGTTCAATGATGTTGTGCTCATTTGTCCACAAACATCTGAATGAATTAACTCCAGCTTCTGAGTAGCTCTCTTGCTCATATTTTGAGGGAAAGGTTGTTGATGTTGCTTCCCTAGCTCACAACTCTCATAGGTCTGAGCATTGACTGTAATTTCTGGCATATCTTCAACCATACTAGCTTCTTGCATCAACTTCAGTGACTTCAGATTATAATGACCAAATCTTTTGTGCCAAACTACACTCTCGTCAATCTTGGCAGTAAAGGCATGACCTTTAACTAAATCAAGCTTCAAATAAAAGCTATTTCCATTCATTTTGATTTTTGCTATCTCTATTCCATGTTCATCAATGATAAAGCAATGATTTTCTTTGAAAGAGACTGCATATCCATTTCTCAGCATTTGTGCAACACTAAGAAGATTTTGGTCTAGTTGCGGAATGTAAAGAACATTAGAAATAATTTTCGTACCTCTCTTGGTTTCAACAACAATTGTTCCTTTACCTTTGGCCCGCACAACTTCACCATTTCCTAATTTGACTTGTGGTTGAACTGAACTATCAATGGAGGTGAAAATTGATAGAAATTTGGTCATGTGACTAATGCAGCCACTGTCAATGAGCCAAGTATTCAGTTCATGAGAACTGATTGCCTGCGATGCCATAAATAAATGCTCATCTTCATTTTTTTCTTCTTCAGTCACATTTGCATGTTGCTGTGTTTGTTGCTGAGATTGTCTTTTTTTGGTTCTGCAATACTTCTCAGTGTGTCCAAGTTTGTTGCAGAAATTACACTAAAAATGAGGTTTATCTTTGTACCAACAATCTTTCTCAGCATGGTTGGTTCTTTTGCAGTGAGAGCAAGATGAAAACTTTCCTTTTTTTGAAGTTGAAGATCCTTCAATTTTCCCTTTATTGTTTTTGAAGAACTTCTTTCCTTGCAGATTTTCAGAACTTTTTCCCTTGTGCTTTGCTTGAAAAGCGCCTTCAGTAGCTTCATCACTTCTCATTGTGACCCTTTGCTCTTGTGCATGAAGCTTGCTGGTTAGCTCTGTAATTGTAAGACTTTGCAGATCACAAGACTCTTCAATTGCAGAGATTTTGGCTTCAAACTGTTGGGGTACTGAAACCATGATTTTTTCTACCACCTTTTGATCTGAAAATGACTCACCAAGGAGCCTAATGTGATTTACAACATCCATTAATCTGCCAGAATAATCTTTGACAAATTTGTTGTCTTTCATCTTCATCAATTCAAATTCTCTCTTCAATGTGAGGAGCCTGACAGCTTTTACTCTGTCATTGCCCTCATATTCATCTTGGAGCTTGTCCCATACCTGTTTAGGTGTTTCCAAATCCATGATTTTGGAAAAAATATGGTCTGCAAGTCCTGAGTGTAGGCAGGTGATGGCTTTGTCCTTCTTTAGCTTTTCCTCCTCATGTGCTTTCATCTGAGCAACCGTAGGATTCTCTCTCAATGGTGGTGGATCAGCTTCAGACATTACAGCATTCCACAAACCTTGAGACCTTAAGTAGAATCTCATCTTGACAGCCCAAATGTGATAGTGTTCACCATTAAACATTGGAATTGCAGATGAAATGTTGTTGGAGGTAGACATGTTTATACGGTAGTTGCTTGAAAAAAGAACCACTCAGCCTCATTGGTGTTTGCACTCAACCTCACTGTGTTCAGCACTCAAACACACAGAAAAAAAAACTTTGCCTCACAGCCCGTAGGAAGCACGCTCTGATACCACTGTTAACATTTAGAATTTAAACAAGGAGTACCAACTTGCAGGAAAAAATGTGTGTTGTTCTTCATAGAACAGAATGCCTATTTATAGGCTTACAATCAATTGAAAATTTTCCTAAAAAATCTCAACCACTATCAGATTTTATTGGGATTACATTAACTTAACTGAAACAGAAAAAATAAAGAGCAAACAGTTGCAACAATAACGAAGACTGGGTCTAACTAAGACTTATTCAAAAAATAATAGAAGCAAACTCTCACAGCTCTAACAGTATGGAGGTTTTGAAAGTGATTGTGTTGAAAATAGTGTAAGAATAGTCTAATACAATTGGATATACTTGTCATCCTTGTGAACTGAGTCATAATTTTCTGTTCTCTGAAAACACTCCCACCCTTTGTCGTGTAATTCTGGGCTAACAATTCACTAATTTTTAATTATGTCTCTATCCTGGGAGTTACTTTGAAATCTAAACGATGTTATGAAGTTCATTTCACGCTTTAAGAAATCTGTGTTATTTTTGTGTTTTATTATTCCAAAGAAAATAGAAATATTGACAATGCTGGAAATGTTCTCCAAACACCAGGTGAGGTGATAACCAGAAGCAGAATTTAATTTTAGATGGGAAATTTACAACTATACCAACTGTCACAAATTCATGGTAGAAATTTAGAAGGGAAGAATATATAACCTTTTTGAGGACCTGACTAAAGAATTACGTAGTGCATGAGAATTTTTTATATTTGGAAGACAGCGGCCTATAACCTTCTACTGGATTTTGTCTGCTTCATATTTTCTGTCAACATTTCTTATGTCATTGTTAATTTTTCATTTCTATGAATAACTAAAGTATTTTATCTATCTCTAGGCAGCCAAAAGATTATCCACAGAGATATTAAATCCGCGAACATACTTTTGGATGATACTTATAAAGCACAGGTATGCATACATTTTTTTTTTAATGCACCATTATAAAATTTATTTTTCAATCAAGATCCATTCTCTCAAAGTGTAAAGTCTTGATGCTAATTCACCGTTGTTCTAACACAGGTTGCAGACTTCGGACTTGCAAGGTTAACTGATGCAGCCAATACCCATGTATCAACCAGGGTTATGGGAACTTTTGGGTATGTATCCTATGCCTTAACATAAACAGGAGATACTAATGTGCGTGGATTATCATGGTGGATTGGAACATGTTGTCAATGAGAAATACATATCTAGCTTGTAGAAGGAAAATTAAGGGTGGAACAATTGAAAAATGCCTTCTCTAAATGTTTCCCTGAAATTTTAGATTTTGGTACCTCATCTAGTAGAATAAAGCTTCCTTAGTTGATTTTGTTGGTTAATGATTACGACTTATAATTCACCATTGTTATTTTAGAGATGAAGTAGATTTCAACTTCAATGAGGATGGCTTGGCTTAAGTTGTGGAAACATCTAAGTAAAATATTTGGGTTTGATTCTACTACGAAATGCCTTATCCTGGATCCACCAAATACATAGTAGTTTAATAATATAGATACATTTGCCGGAAAACCTTCTTCAATAATGCCCAATTATATTACTACAATAACTCCTTCTGGCTTCAATTTGCAGGTACATGGCTCCAGAATATGCAACAAGTGGAAAATTAACGGATAGATCAGACGTTTTCTCATTTGGGGTTGTTCTCCTTGAGCTTGTAACGGGAAGGAAACCCGTTGATGAAAATCAGCCTTTGGGAGAAGAGAGTTTGGTCGAGTGGGTACGAATATACCTTTTTCATATGTTGAAAAATGATACATACTGTAAAACGAATCCTAATTTTTTCATACTGTATTTCCAGACCAAAAAAATACTGCATTGTTCACGCGGTTTATACCCCCCCTCTCTCTCTCTCTCTTTGTCTCTCTTCCCTTTGTATCACATGTCCCATTTTTCTAAATGGCTTTTTAGTTTACTACATACTTTTAGAATTTTCTCTCTCACTTCTGACCTGTCACCTCTCTATGTCTCTCTTCCCTTGCATCACATGTTCCATCATGGTTTAGCAATACAATTCATTTGGTGCATGTATAGTTTAACTTATCTTAAAAGAGAATCATTTATATTTGCTAGTTATATGAGACAGATTTTTAAAAAGAAATGATTATTTCCAACAAAAGTAAATATGGGCCAGTGCAAATAGGTGTAACATGAGCAGAATGTGTACCACTGATTGTTTTGTTTTCCTAATCTCTTACTTCCCTTAGCCCTCCACTTCCCTTTTGATGACTAGAGATAATAGTATAAAAATAGAATTCAAGTATATCAATAATTTTACCCATTTTAATAGTCTGCTTTATAATAATCAAACTAAGTGTCACTAATTAACATATTCAACTGATAACTCTGGTTATTGTATTTCTTATGAGATTGTCCTGTGTCTACAGGCTCGTCCACTTCTCCTTCGTGCAATTGAAACACGTGATTTTGGCGAACTAATAGACCCAAGACTCCAAAATCACTTTGTGGAGAGTGAAATGTTCAGAATGATTGAGGCTGCTGCAGCTTGTGTTCGCCACTCAGCTTCCACACGACCTCGTATGGTTCAGGTGATTAATAATACTAATGTAAAAGCTATGTTAAACATCCATGTACTCTTTAAGATGCTTGTTTTCTTTTGACAAGAGTAAATAACTTAACATTCTAATAATTCTACTCAACTCATTTAAGCCATTTACTAATGTTTCTTGTGGTTGATATCAGGTGTTAAGAGCCTTAGATGGAGATGAAATATCTGATCTATCTAATGGGGTGAAATATGGTCAGAGCATGGTTTATGATTCTGACCAATATGATAGAGACATTATGCTATTCAGAAGTATGGCCAATGGCAGCTTTTTTCATTCTGATTATGATATGTATAGTAGTAGAGGGTACAGTTTTTCAAGAGAGACGACAAGAGGATTCCAACATGCATGGCTTCATAGTACTTCTTGCGCTGAGTCAGAAACTAGAGCTTTCAACAGGCGTAGATGAACAGAGGGATTGAGGGAAGGCACACAAAGCAACACAGAAATGACCAATGAGCATACACATAATGGAGTTGGAGGTTGCTCCTAATGGGCCATGACATTGCATAATCATCATACAGCAAGATGAATGCCTTTGGTTTTACAAGGATTAAAACCATGACCTTTATCCAACCCAATATAAAAGCATCACTTAATCATTTTCTCTCCAATTTATTGTTCCATTTTCTTTCCCCCTTTCTTTTTTAATACCGGGGGATGTTGGTAGCCTGTAAAAAGAAGTTTGTTGAGGTCATTTTTTAATCATTATTATTAGTTGATGTCTCTTATTGATGTTGATTTGGAAGATTTGAAATTCTTGCTGGACATTTGCGATCATACAATGATATTCAAAATAAAAATAGTTTAAAATCTACAGTATTTGCAAGTTGAAAATATTTCTGCAACTATTTCTGACCACAAGAAAGAAGAGATGATTAGCAAACATATAATATAGCTTTGTGGCATAACCATGGTCAGAAATTAGTAAATTACTGTTTCCAGAGCCAAGAAAAATTGGATATACAATTTATGCTTCTAATACAACTTCTATAAAGATGTGGTGTGTTGCATATTTACAGACAATAACCAAGTTCGAAGCTAACAAGTGACCTTTCAGCTTATGCTTAGAATGAATGACTTCCCTGATAACTCTGTTGACCAAACACTTCATTTCTCACCTGTAAATGAAATTTCTGTGTACCAGGTGCGCAAACTTTGAAAAGAAGCTCTTGCTTTCTTGTACTCATTCTATCACCACCATTTTCCTAAAACTTTTAGCTACCTTGTCTATCATCATTTGTTGTTTGTATTAAATACTCTTTCAGTTTCGTTGGGTGAATATCTTGCTCAGTCGCCTGCAGAACAAAAGTTTGCCTCATTGCATTAGAAAGGGGATCTTGAACTAAAGTAGTGAAGGGGGGTTGTGAGAGTGAGGTAGGTAGGTTAAACAAATGAATGCTTTCGGATAATAGTTATAATAAACCTATTCTTTAAATGATGCAGGTTAATGCACTTTGCAATACATTCAGGTTTCTGAGATTCTTACCTCAACTGTCAGAATGTTCAGGACTTTGCCATCAAATCTGGTCATATTGGCACTAGCCACCTTCAGTCCAAATGAATTTATAGCTTCCATCAACTTTGAAAACCCTCCTTGCTTCTGCTCACAGTATACCTTAATAAAGAAATCTGTCTTGCTAACATGATGAACTTCTGCTTGCACCTGCTATAACATCAGTAGATTATATTGAGTCACTAGGAATGTATTGAAATTCAGTTTCATCCAAGACTAGGAGAAAACAGTGAAGAGGTTATGCAAACTCTCTGTACCTCCATCTGCATCTTATTAGTATAATCTGAAGAACTTTGATTAAGATGGTTACTTTTGGTTCCTCCTTGTTCGTTGCCTGTTGGCATCACCAATTGTGGTGTGTTCTTCTCACAGTCCCATACATCCAAAGCCCTGACCTCGTCTTTAAGTTCCTTTACTTGCGTCTGCAATTCCTTTATATAGTCAATCGCATCGGCAAGAATCGCTGCTCTATCCATCTACCAAAGTTCAGTGGATTAGACACTAGACAAATTAATTGAAGGACAACTATTATGCATATGCTTTTGAGGTATACAGTTTATCTACCTTGGTTATCTTAGGGACTAGAGACCGCAGAGTAAAAAGCCCTTTCTTTATCTTGTTCCTCCTATTCCTCTCTGTGACAAGATTTTTAGCATGGTAACCATCCTTTGGAGGCTCTTCAACCAATTCTGGTTTATCTTCTTCCACATTGCCACAATAGGAATTTAAACCACTCTGCTGTTTCCCAGAAGTTTCATTGTACTTGGGTTTTTTAGTTTTGGGGGTGGGAGATATTTCAACTGATTGCTTCAGATATTCATGTGGGATCAGACTAACAAACTTTGAATCAAATGATGGTTCTTCAGCTGAAGGATTAGACCCACTGGAGGGTCCTTCAATGCTAGGGTAGGAGCTGCACTGTTTTGTTGCAGGTAGATAAACACTAGGAGTTAAAGTTGACATGTTAGAAGGCCACCGCTGTGAGTGTTGTTCCCTTGATGGCAAGTGTTCGTTGATGTTAACACCTGTGTAGCTCTGTGCAGATATGGCTTCTTGCTTTAAAGAGACACAAGCGTGTGCTGTTATGAACTCTATGATATTCATATCCATTGGAATCTGAGAAAGATTAATACTTTATTAACATAAGAGGCTAAAATCATAGGTGTTACCAACAAGTATCAAAATTTATATTTTACCAGCTTTGCAGTGAAGAGCTCAATGAGACCACCAACAATAGGGATCAAAACTTGGGTTCCAAGTGAATCCTGTTTAAATATATTTAAGTTTATGATGTGAGCGACCATTAAGAATCTCAGTTAAAATGTCAAATATCAGACCTGTATCCATCACAACCATTGGAGCAACATAAACTTTTTCATGTAACTGATGAGTTACTTTGAGAAGGTGATTGTTTCAGCATGAAATGTTAGGATTGTCACTGATTTTGGATGTTCATGTATTAGAAAATTAACTTAAATGTCATAGTCAGTTAATCAAATTAAGGGAAGAATAGAAAATGTAATAGGCATCAAAGAACATATAGGCTACTAATTGATGCCTTTACTAGCACTTAAATGTAAAACCATTTATACTAACAAATGGGAAGTTTCATGTTATGATGGAGAGGAATTATGTGACCAACCACGTAAAAGGAAAAAGTAAAAGAAAATCCCTTTTTTGATTGCATTAAATTGATATCAGGCGTCAAATAAAAATAATTCAAAACAATAGTAACATAGTCATTCACTATTTGGATCAAACTGGTTACCTTCTACCTAGGACAAGATTCTAACTTCAGGGGAACTTCCCTACTTCTCATCCCATAAATAAGCCTTTTATTAACAATAATATAAAATATTGGTTTGTTTCAAGCATTATCAAGAAATGAACATATAGAGAGGGATTAGATTCAGATATAGCAAACGTGAGAAATAAAACAATAAAAATTTTGTGATATTTTACTCCATAGAAATTACCATCTGGGTAAGCCATCTTGATTGTTGTGATATTGCAACCTCTCCATGGACACTGAATACAATCATAGAAAACTAACATTTACCAAAAAAACAAATATATATGTAGAGAGAGAGAGTGAGATGATCACAACATTCAGAGTGAGAGTAAGAGACAGACCCAGAATAGAGAGACAATGCAAAAGGAAACTTGGCAAGAGCCTCACAAGCCTTTGTTCTAACTGAATGCTGAAAGTAGGTATCTCTGCAAATGGGAGCCAAGTGGTATACTTCATTCATTTCCTCTTTCGGCTTCATCTCCTCAATATTTCCACTACAACTCCCTCTACAACAGCAACCAACCCATTCAATAAACCTACAAAGGGATCAATATATATTAAAGACCACATTCGGAAATGAATAAAAAATAATAACAATAAAAACAAAAATTAAACGTGTGTGCTAGTACCTAGTTGGGTCATCCCCATATCTCCAAACAACAACATAATCCCAAGCCTTGGTCTCAACAAGGGGTCTAAGCCACTCAACAACACCCAAACCACTCATTGTCTCCTCCTATTAATGCAGGGACTTAACTTTTGTGTATGGTTTTTGTTACAAAGACCTTTTTATGTCCCCTTTATAGCAGTCTCCAAAATTGAAGCACATGGTACACGACAAGTTTCCTTGTGAATTTACGGAATGGTGTATCACTCTCTTCAGTAGCATATCTCTGACAGTGGGAATCTTGCACCTGCAAGTGAATGATGGCCAGAAGTTGTTTTTGACTAACTTACCGGTGCTGGTAATACAAAATAACCATTTTCAACAAATTGCATTGAAAGCAACCCATAACTGCACAATCATTAGATTCTTTTTATTATTGCTATTTATTTTAATTTTCTTTTTTGGTCTGTGGATTGGATACATGTGTAGAGCGCGGTTAAATTAAAGAGAAATGATATTTGTGACTCTAAATTAAAACACTTCCTATCGCTTAGGCAATGCAATCTGCAACCAACCTCTTGTGGGGTCACTTTATCATTGGATATTTTATTTAAAAATCTTTCATTAATTCTTAACATCTTTTAATTTATTTTTTATCTTCACTCGTTTTTAGGTCAGTTGTAGTCCAATTTAATTTCTGAAGTTTCCAACTTTGGGCAGTTTCACTAATGGGCAAAAATCAAACCTCACGAGCAACATATAACAACACAAAAAAACACATTGGAAAGGATATGATTGTTTTCATAGGAAATTATACATTTTATACATGCATATCTTCAATTTTGGGATTTTATGTTTTTTATTTATTTTTTCAAGAATATTAATTTCCACGGTCAAGGGTACATATATTCTGGTGGCCTGCACTGCAGGGACAGTGTGTCCTTATCAATAATGAGATCTGTACTATTAACATGTTTTATAAACCTTAATGGAGTACTACTACAGTGCCATTAATGTCAAAAATATAGAATAACTGTTACAGATGCAAAAGAAAGCTCCACTACTGGTTTGCATAATAACGAAAAAAACGTAACACAGATGCCTAGCTAAGCTACCACCTTATGAACTATGCATACTATAGACTACTGGTTTTGCTATGTTCAGTGAGCAGTGATCTTGAAATGGAAGGGCAAATAATAATAATAATAACATTAATGAGTAATTAATAGCAGTTTAGCTAAACTGGAGGAGCTAAATTATAATTTTAATTTCTTTGTGTATACAAAAAAATTATATGTTGAAATATGTGTGCCAAAAACAAATATCTTTTAAAGTCAATATCTTTTTAAGGACTAAAGCGACAAATTTAGGTGCCCTTTAAAAAAATTCTGTTTTTTTTATGCTATAAAAATAACATTATTTTTTTTTATTTTATTTTTAAGTTTTGTACAAAAAAAATATTGAAAATAATTTTTTATTTATTTTTACTGTTATCTGTCATAGAAAATAGAAAATAAAGTAAAAATAAGGTGATGTTTTTATGAATAAAAATAAAAACAAAACACTTTTGCAAACCACTCAAATATCTCCAAAATTATTTTTTATTTTCACTTTTATATATAAAAATTTCTTATTATTTTCATTTTCAGAGTTATATACAAATAACAAAAAAAATTATTTTTACTATTTATTGTATAAATTTTAAAAATTAAAATTTTAAAAATAGTGTAACATCTTTATCCATAAAAATAAAAATGTTTGAAAACATTTTGACTCCAAACAACTCCTCAGAAAGAATGAATTTCAAATTGCATAAAATACTGAGAGAATTATGGGAGGTTTCTTGCCTTTCTGGCAATTGAATTATTGAGGATCTTACAGTCTAGATTATGAAAAAATTAAATAAAGTATTAATTCCTTGTGGACCTGTTCACGTATTGCTTTGGCATTTAAATTTAGAAAAAAAAAAGTACTGGATGTTTTACTAAAATTAATTATAAAATAGAAATAAATTAATTAATTTTTTAGGAAAAGACTAAAATGTTATCAGCTGGAATTTGTTATTTATCCCAAAAAGCAAAGACATAGTGAGGTTTTTGTTTGTTTAATATCTTATAACTAAAATGTATAATTTTTGTTTGTTTAATAAAATGGGTCAGTTATAAGGTACCAGAATTTTAGCTGCCAGCAAATACAAAAGAAGTTTAGTTTTTTTTTAAAGAATTTGTCATATATTGACGCTAACTTTATCCATGAATATTTTCTTGCAAACTCATTCTAGAAAGTTGTTTCAATCGGTCAGGCCAACTTAAAATTGCATAAAGCTACCTTTTGTGATCAATCGTACAAAAGAAATATATTAACTTCATGGCATTAATCCTATACGCGTGAATCTCCAAACTTTTTGCATAACAAATATATAAATATTTGACTGTTTCATATATTACATTTGATAATTAAAAGCAAGTATCCGGATATGTATATGCTTAGAACGAACGATATAGAGTAGATAAAAAAAAACATAATAAAAGATAACACGTTGGATGCGATTTAGTAAATTCAGGAATTGACATGATGAATTAAATAAAAGTAAAAAACATTAATTTTATTTATTTTAAAAATAATGTTACTTTTAAATAAGAGTCACTCTTTAATTTTTTTTAAAATTGCATAAATTACATTATTTTATTTTTATTCAAAAATAATTTTTTTCTTTAAAAAATATATATTCGTTATAATTTAGTCTACTCTGATATAAATGAATATCTTAGAGTCAATTTTTGTTTCATGTTATGATTTTCAATATAAATCAATACTTTGAATCATCATTATGAACTCTTAGACTTTAAAAAAGTGTTTTGTATATAATTTTTTTTTTTGAGAATCATATTCTAGGAGTTATAATTGTTGTGATATTATACATGTGTTTACTATGTTTAAAGGATTTATGAAAATATTATAATTAATATGGTTAAAAAAATCTCACTTTTATGAAAAATTTGGATTCTTACCCCTTCTATGAAAATATTTTATTAGAAAACATAGTAAAAAAATCATGAAAAATTTAATTTTTTGAGAATGTTTTTTAAAATATTCATACCAAATATAAAAAAAAAACTAACATTTCAGAGTTAATATTTTAAAAAAATTAAGAATAATCCTCCTATCAAATGCCTCTTAGAAGATAAAATGAAAATTCTAAAAGATTTCAAGGTCAACAATATAAAATTGTTCAAAATATCATCTCATCTATTAAACTTCAAAGATTACTAACGCGATTATCCAAGATAAGAGAGAAGAAGAATGTATTTTACTCATTAAACCAGTTAGAAATAAAGTGAACCCAAAAATACATGGCCTTAAAACTTAAGCAAGTATTTTTTTTCTATATATTTTTTTTATATTTTTCAATAGACAAAAGTTTAAAGGGAAGCAAAATTATCTTAATCATTTTATTGTTACCTGGATCCAGAGGATCCACATGATGAACATGGTATTCTTTTACTCCCATCAATGCAGTTGATAGCGCCAAGATACATGTAAGAGTAGTTTGATGCTTAGATTAGTAAAGATATATGTACGTAGGATTTTAGTATTAGAATTAGAATTAGTTAGATAAGAAATATATCTACCCTTTTATATAATAGAGATCTACCTTATAAATTACAATCTATTGATAAGATTGCATATTATAAAAAATTATTTCTATAATTACGATAATCTGAGTTAATATCTTCTATAAATAAAATAATTATCTCAGAATTTTAATGGGATTCTCTCCTAGTTTAGATCCACAACACATTTTAAGAAGTATGGCATGTCACAGGTTTGAGGAATTAAACCTAAAATCTTTTGTCAAGGCTTTTCATTTGCAATTAATCTTATCAATTAAGTTAACTTTCGTTGGCAGTTGATTTAATTTTGCAACAAGAAGAAACAGAAACAGAGATAATGTTATTTCTCCAATCTCCATTCATTCAAAGAAATGATAACAATACGCATAACCATTTAATTACACGAGAGATTACGAAAAATAATGGATATAATGTTACGTTTGACACTTCTAAAAATAAATATAAGGGATAAGAGAACATAATTTTACATTTACATCATACAATTGGAAATTTAAGATTGAAAAGCAAAGAAGATAACGGAAAGAGACACAATTGTTACAGTGGCAATCATAAGTAGTGTCAGAATAAGATGGTTAATTAAGTATACATAACGTCCTCTTAGAGTTCCATCATGCACCTGCTCTAAGCTCTCCTTCATGGCCAGGTTTCATTTCAAAATCTCTCATGTTATCATTAACATGATGCTGGGGTGGTCCTGTTCTTGCTCCATGAACATGTCCTTTAGTCCTTATAATTGGTGGTGGAACTGGGATTCTTTTGTCAACCCCAAATTCAATGTCCCCTTCTCTTGGATGCAAGTTGTGGATCTGTGGCCTATGTTGCTTAGGGGGTCTCTGGCTGTGACCCTGGTTATTGTTGTAGCGCCTATTGCATAATCGTCCAAGAAAACAAGCAACCACAGAAATTACTAGAATTATGGCAAGGACAATGAAAACTGCCCCAAAAGACCCATTTGAATGGTGAGAATTAGGTGCCTCATTTGTTACTGTGGCTGGGTAAACTTGCACTGGTTGCTGTGGTGGAGCCTGAAGAGACATCTTTAGAAAACAGAAATTGAGTTTGAGAAGTTGGGAGTGAAGGGGGATTTTGGATATTAAGTTTGGAGCTCTTTGTTCTTTGAGTGCAGAGCAAGGTTGATTTGAGTTAACTCATCAAGCAATCAATTAGTGGATTACCTATGAGAAGAGGTTTTCTATGAAATGGGCTTCAATTAATTAGAATGATTTTAATTAGAATTTTTAAAATGGAGAGAAGATGAGAACACTTTCTTTAATAAAGAGACAACTAAAGATATATTCCCTGTGTTCTTTACGTAATTGGCTCTTTTAATTGCTTTCTGAGGAGAGAAAGGGAGGTCTTGGAACTCTTGGACACGTCATCTCTCTCAAGGGTCTATCAAAGTGTAACCTTTTTACTTTTTAGACTGGTGGGGTGTTCACATTGGAATTAATGGAATAGTTTGTGATTAAAACATAAGACAAGCAGAGAGAAAAACACTTTTGCTTGATTTGTTGCTTGTGGGGTGGATATAGTTTCTGCATGGATCAAATTAAAGGCCAAGATATATGTGAAAAGGATAACACAGGCCGCTGTTATTAAATTATTTTATTTTTTTTAGTGAAATTTATTTATTAAAATAGTGAAAAAAGGTAGAAATTTTTTATATAGTATTTATGTTAAGTAATTGCTTTAATACTTGAGATAATTATTTTTTTATAGGATAAAATGTGTTTTTCTTAATTATAAATATGATTAGATTTTATTTTATTTTTTAATTTTTAACATTTGTAAAAATATTTTTTTTTATCATCTATTCATGATACAACACATATTAAGATGTCACATTAATTATTATTTAAGTCATTAAAATTAAATTTTCAAAAATTAAAAATATATCTAAATGAAATTTACAAGACATGTAAAAGATTGTAAGTGAATTTTATCAAAAGTCATAGCTATAATATATACTCAAAATGATCATAAATCATATTGTAAAAAAAAATATCACATGTCATAATCTTTCAGCTTGTTTAATTGAGAGTGAGAGTTTGAAATCTATGTAACATGCCATAAAAGGAAACGATAGGATGATGCTGATTTTAATTTTACACAAATTACAAACATATTTTATTAAAATAAAATTATTTATAATTACTTTTCGATCAAAGGATTATACATAAATTGAGAGATTTTGTTGATACGATAAGAGAGGTTAGGTTAGTGGAGCAAAAAGGAGGAGGAGTAGAGAAGGATTAAAGAAGAGAAGATCTTGTGAGGTAGAGTGTTTGAGAGCAGCAATCATGAAAGTAAGGGCTAATTTGTAGGAATCTATGTTAGTTTTTTGGAGAAGATCAAAGATATATTTGAATTGAGTAAGAAGCAAGTCTCTTTCAAGAGTTTTTTAGCTTCAATCCCAAGGAAATAATGGAGATCACCAAGATCCTTTAAAGGAAAAATGGAATGCATGTTAGTTATGAGAGAGGAGATAACATAAGAGGAGGAACCAGTATAACACCCTAAAAATAAATACCGATTTTATGCTTAAGTCGTACATTCGATTCCATTAATAGACTGCTATTTTATGATGGAAAATTTTTTAGAAAATAATTATTAGAGAAAATACAGTGCAATTTTTTTAAAAATGTTTTAATATTAATTGCGAGTCACGTTGATATAGAATTCGTAACACAATATAACTAATTAGGTGTTCTTGTGCATGTATATGTTATTACCATTATGAATTATTTCTTCATTTTTAATTGTCTCTAATTAATAGTAATTCAATTTAAACATAACTCATACATACATATTCATACTTCATATAATTATATAGTCCATATTACATTTACATGGTCAGTCTTAGGCATTAAAGCCTTTACACATAATTAATGCAATAATGTACACACTTTGTTACATACATATTTAGTTCATACCCTACACACATTAACATATCTACAACTACCTAATAGTAACTAGGATGCCTTCATCCACTATTTACAAATTTACATTATTGGCATGACTTTTCTTCTTCTTCTTCCTTTAGAAAAGAAACAAGGACTTAGAAAACCCCCTCAATGGTAGTGGTGATAACGCTCCAACCACAAACTTTGATCCAAGAAAACAAAAGTTCCATCCACCATTTCTTGATATGCTTGAAATGGGTAAGGCATGGGGTATAGGGAGCTACCTTGTGATGACTAGACATGCGATAAATTATGATAACGAGACAAAGTCTATGGGTCAGTTTCCCCTTTGGATGAAGAGGAGTCTTTAGTATTTGAAGCTTTTTATGCCCTAAAGCCAAGTGGAGATGGGAAACCTCGTTCGGGTGAAAATCCTCTAAAGGAATGACGAAGTCCATTGTAGAGAAGTTTGGGCTCATGACCATAAAGACAAATAAATATCCTAAAGAAAAGTATATTTGCATGCTAGCCTGGGCTATAATCAATAGCCCATGAGGGTTTGTTGTCCAATTGACATTGCTAATGTCCATGAACACCATTGCCGTTGCGAAAGACAATTTAAGCATCTAGGAAGGAAATAAGGAGAGAAGAAGTGAGAAACTAAATTTCTCAGTAGGATTCTACCCTAGGTTTAGTGTTATCACTTTCATCCCAACTATTTCAGTTTATAAAGAAAATATGTCATACATGTAAGGTTAATTTTTAATCTTTCAAAAACTTTTACTAAAGTGAATTTATTTTATACAGATAAACCATTATTATTTAAACATATAACTTACTCATATAACATAATTATTTGGTTATCATAAATATTTTTTAACTATTTTTTCTTTCATGATATAACTCTCTTTCTTCTCTATTTCACTGAAATTTTAAGACATAGGCATACAAGTATGATTAGTCAAATAATATTATCTCAATTAAACACATAAATTACTTAAACATTATATCTCTAGGGATCACAACATAGATATTATTTGACTATTGTTTCTTTTATGTCTCAATATAACTCTTCTCTACTCCATTTCACTTTATTAGTGAAATTTTAAAATATAGGCATACAAGTATAATTAGTCAAACAATATCTTTTTACTAAGTCTACTACTCTACCTTTATTATTCCTAAATGATCATCACCATCAAATAATAAATGGAAACATAAGTCTCCATAATAGAATAATTTTGCTAGGATTTTTTTATGGAACCTATTGGCCTCCTCTCTCTCTAGAAGGTCCTTTTTGCCTTCTTTTTAGAAGAACCAAATTGTTCGTTGGAAGAGTAGTTTTTAACTTTTCACATAAGTTTTTTCTTCAATGATCCCTTAATCAATTAAGTACACTTTTAAAAGCTTTCTAGATAATCATGCATGCTTAATCAATGTTAAACAAATATACCATGCACATTTAGGTCTCAATTGCTATCAAATCATCATTCATACATTATTATCATACAAGACATCTTTCATAAAAAGTCATCATAGAAATTACATTTCCCTTTATGAACTCATAAAGTAATATCATAAGGTTACATAACATTCTCAAGAAAATCATCATCTTCTAAATAAAGACTCATTCGTTTTAAGCTTGACATAAATTATTGGGAAACTTAATTATTTATGCCCATAACATGTTTAACTTGTTTATTTCATAGAATCTTATGATGAATCACTCATAGGATCTTATTTGGCTCATCCTTCTAAGTTATCTCTCAACCTTTCCTTTTTTCGAAGGTTAAGTTGTTTCACATAATTTCATGATACTTAGAAGTTTTCTTTAGGTGGACAAATGACACCTCTTGAGTTATTTACTCATTTTGTACTTCAATTTGCATGTCTTATGTATAACCTAATTAAATTAGATTTAAGGGATATGTGTTAGTAATATTTTAACTTATTTCCATCCATTTAGTCACACATGGTTGAATGGTACCCATACCATTGCCAAGATTCTCTTAAACTCTTAATCATTTTCTTTTACATGACAAAGATCCTTAATGTACCTTAACCAAGATATCAAACTATTTCTTCTTTAATTAAGCATAAGGTGCCGAATGCTACACCTAGCTTCTAAGGCATCATAATTCAAATTTTCTTAACATAAATCATGACCAATTTTGGATAATTTTAAGACTTATTCTTCACTCTTGGAGGTCACAACTGAATGGTCAATTTCAACCTCACAACCCCATGATTCATTCTTAATCATCAATTTATGCATCTTTGAATCAAGCTTAAGTCTTAATCATGGTTTTAACTTGATTTCATAACTTTTTTGCTACTATGGCTGAATTATCAAACTAGCTACTTCCAAATCTTTTTTACACATTTAATTTTCCCCATTTACCTAGTTATGGTTCTTAATACATCGCAATAAAAAATTTAAACTCATTTTCTCTTAATTACCCAAAAGTGGCCGAATGCACATCTCTTGGTTGTAATGTATTTTGGTTCAAATTTTCTTCTCTAAAGAGTTTATTCACACCATTTAGGGCTTAATTTTATAGTTTGTGCCATCCATAGGAATTTTTAGAGGTTTTTCTTCATACTTGGTGAAAGTGGCTGAATGCTCACTTTGAGCACCTAAGATCAATTTTTCAAAGTTTCTTCTCATATGACCTTTGTTCAAAGATTTTGTGAACTTGTAACACCATTATCAATTAAATCCACCAAGGCTTATCCTTAATCCTTAGCTTGGCTCATGGTTAAGGAAAGTCATAAGTATCTTATGAAATTTGTTCCATTTTTGGTCCCAAAATTTCAACTTACTCTTAGTGGATTTTAAATCTAGGTCCAAATCAAACTTATGAAACTTATGGTTTAATTTTTTATAGACTTTTAACTATTTTAGTTCAAGGGTTTAGATATGGACATTTAGTACATAATTCCGTAATATTAAGAAAATCATCAAGTTTCAAGCTTTAAGCATAAAAATCTTCAAGATAGTATTTTTCAAGGCAAATAAGGGTAGATCCACTAGATATACTCCAAGATCCATCCATCTCATATCATGAACACTTCAAAAATTTCCTAGTAACATCTCAAATATGACCAAAGCATCAAAATTAATTTTTAAGAAATTTTAACCAATTAAATTGCTTCTAAGACAACAAGAAGCACTTTAATCCATCGAAAGTCCACTTTAACTCTCAAAAATCACTAAAAATAAACTATGCTCATATTTAACCATCCAAAGGTAGTTTTGAGATCTCATGAGTTAAAAAAAATGAGATTCATGGGTCTTGGATAAAGGATTCATAAAAGAAGAAAACAAACCATAAAAATTAAGATTTAAAGCTTACAAAACATAAGTAGTAAAATCCTACTTGATGGAGACTTGATGATGGGTTTTTGTGGGGCTTTGATGGCTAATCTTGGCCCTCCCCCCTTAGTGGTCCACAAAGATCTCTTAGTGGTGGTGGTGGTGAGGCTTTGTGATTAGAAATTGATTTTAGCTTAAACTTCAAAAATGGAAGCTTAGGCTTAATGTGAAATTTTGGGATTTTTGAATTAGATTCAAATTTGAGAGAGTTTAGAGGAATTCTATAAGTGTTTAGGGGTTGAAAAAATGGTGAAAATGAGTCTCCCCATTTCCTTAGTGAATTCGGCCAAGTTAGGGTAACTTAGGGATTAATTTCCCACTTAAGGGCATTTTGGTAATTTTGTATGTAATTTCTATTTTCTATTATAATTTAAAATATGAGAAATTATGTTTTTAGGATTAGATTAATTCTAATTGAGTTTATCACTAATCAATTTTAAATTATCCTAAGCATGGTTAGTTTTAATTAAATAATGTTAATTAACCTTACTATGGTTAAAGAAATCTTTACATTTATGATTTTTATCTTATATGAAATAAATAGGATGATGACTCATGTGGTGAGTCACCATCACATTTTTCACATGGAATTTTTGTGCAAGTGCTGTGGGGCCTACTTCTGGCTTCTGCTTCACATTTTCTTGCCTTTCCTACCGTCGAGGGAGATTTTCATAATTTTCTCAACATTACCCAAGAGGTTTCCAAATTGTTCTCTCAACATTTATAACACTTATTGGTTCATTTGAGTCATTATAATTTAATTTGATATTTTTCTGGGAATAATTTATCCCCGATGAAAAATAGAGCTTTTTAAGTGCGTTTTTGATGTTTTCGGAGTTTTCTGTTAGCTTTTTTCCCTTTCTCTTTTCCTATTATTTCCTCATAAATTTTCAATCATCCTTGTTTTATTTTAATCCCTTAGGGTGTCTTTTAAATTTTATTTTATATTTTTCTTGAATATTATTTGGTTTATCCTAATGTAGGGGTATTTTTATCATTTACACTAAATTTTCTAATTTCTCTGCCTTTTGCTCTTATTCCTATTTTGTTTCTTATTAAAGGTTATTTTTAACCTAAAAATTTTATTATGAGAATTTTTGGGTGTTACAACATGTCACAATAATGTCATCCATATAAACTAGCAGAAAAATAATGTGTGCAGAGGTGATGCGATAAAAGTGTGATGGATCACATTAGGAAGAGGTGAAGCCAAAATGACTAAGAGTGAAACTAAAATTCTCAAATCATGCACATGGAGCTTGTTTCAACCCATGGAGAGATTTGTGTAGCCTATAAACAAGTTGAGAAAAATCCTTGAATAAAACTAGTAGGTTGTTGCATATACACTTCTTCAACTAATTCTCCATTTAAAAATGAATTATTAAAATTAAATTGATGAATAAACCATCATTTTTCAAGAGAAATAGTTGGAAAAATTTTGATAGTGCAAGGTTTGACAATAAGACTAAACATTTTGTTTAAGTGAAATCCTTCTTGCTGATGAAAATCCTTAACAATTAAGCAAGCTTTATACTTATTAATGTCGTCATCAGGATTCTTTTAATGAGAAATACCCATTTACAATCCACAACTTGTCTACTACGGGGTAGAGGAATAAGAGACCAATTTTTATTCTTGACAAATGCATCATATTCTTCTATCATAATTGTTTTCCATTTAGGATCATGCATGGCTGATTTGACAAAAGGAGGTTCAAAAGAAGTGGTTTCAGTTGCGAGAACTTGAGATTTAAAAATACCAGCCTTTGATCGAGTGAGCATAGAATGAGAAGTTTGAGAGATTGTAGGAGGAGGAGCTCGATAGTGGTGGGTAGAGGTTTTGGTGAGTCAAAACTGGTATCAAGTGAAGAGAAAAGGTGAAACTTCTTGAAGGTAAGAACCACTTCTTGAGCTTCTTGGGTTGAAGTATGATGAGGTAGTATGGTAGTTAAGAGTATCAAAGGGATGTGAGGAGAATATGAAGTTGGGGTTGATGAAGGAGGAGAAAGGTGTAGAGGTTACTGGACAAAAGAAAAAAATTGCTCATCAAAGAGAACATTTCTATAATGTAGACTTTTCCATCCTAAGAGAGACATTTGTATCCCTTATGCATGTCATTGTGTCCAATAAAAGTTCATAGCTAAGATCGAAATGAATTTTATGCTTATTGTAGGGTCTAAGATTGGGGTAGCAAGCACATCCAAACATTTTCAAGGAAGCATAATCTGGTTGCTTGGAGAATAGAACTTAGGAGGGAGACTTAAGTGTAAGAAGAGGTATTGGAAGTTGATTGATAATGTGTGTGACAATGGTAAATGCTTCTCCCTAAAGTTTGAAGGGTAAGTGGGCATGAACAAGAAGAGAAAGACCAGTCTTAGTGATATGCCTATGCTTGCATTTAGCATATCCATTTTTGTAGATGAATGTAAAGATACAATAGTCGATGATGATGCAAAAATTGTGAAGAGTATGAGTAAAGAAAAGATACTCCTTAGCATTATCAGTTTGTAGGATTTTGATTTGTGTTTAAAGTTGCACTTCAACAGTAGTCTTGAAGTGCATAAATCCCTTGAAAGCTTACGATAAAGTCCAAAGAAGATAAATCCATGTGAATCTTGAATATGCATCAATAAAAACAATATAGTATCGAACACCATCACTAGAAGGAACTGGTGAAGGTCCCCAGATGTTAGAAAAAACTAATCCCAAGGAGAACAATAAGTGGAAGTTGAGTCGGAAAAAAGGTAGCTAATAAGACTTTGCTAAACAATATGATTGACAAAATGTAAAGGTTTTATTCATATGATTTGATATATTACAATTGTTGATAACATATCTAAGAATTTTGTCTATTACATATTCTAGCCTAGCATACCAAAGCATAACATCAGAATTGTTATTACAGGTGTTAGAGAATTAAGCAGGAAGTGAGATTGAATTTCCAGCCTTGCTTCTTAAACAAGGTGCGAAAAAATTATCGAAGGCATAGAGTCCATTTCTAAGATTACCTTGGAGAAGGATCTCCTTGGTAGCCTAAAATTTAAAAAAGCATTTGTCAACCTGAAATTCAAAAAAGATTGAGTTCTCTTTGCAAAACTGGGACACACTAAGTAAGTTCTTGCAAACACCAGGTACATGTAGTAGATTGTTAAGAACTAATGGTATTGAAGTTTTAGAAGAAGAGATAATTAAGTTCCTAACATTCTTAATGGGAATACCTATACCATTTCCAAACTAAACTAGCTCTTGACCATTGTTGGGAATTTTTGTCTGTAGTTTGTTAAGATCAGATGTCATGTGATTGGAACCACTAGAGTCAAAGTACTAGCAGGATATGCAACTATTGAAGTAGTGGCTACCAGTGCCTTTGCATCATTATTATCAACAGATGTAGAATAATCTTGTTGAGGGGTAGAATTTTGAGAATTATAAGTCTGATTTATGTTCCAATCAGTGAAGGGATGTGGGAGACTTTGACTATACCTGTGATAGCAATCCTAGACAATATGTCTAGGTTTTCCGCACAGCTAGCACATAGGTCAATTTCTACTATTTTCTCTTCCTTCTCTTGATTTTCTACCATTGTTTCTACATCCTCTGTATGGTCTTCTACCACCTCTGTCAAAATTATTAAATCTTCCACCTCTTCCTGAGTTGTAATGAGTTGTAATTGCTTTTGAATCCTCCTCTCGAATTATGATTATGGGCAGCAAAGTTTTCTTGTACAAATCCTGGTAGTTCAACTCTTCTATGTTTTTTTACATGTTCTTCTTGAGCCAAGACTAATGCTTCTAATTCATCAACTAAATAGGGATTAGTTCTAGACATAACAACAGTAATAAAGGAATCATATTCCTTTCCAAGACCATCTAATATTGCTTCATATGATCTTCCAATCACAGATAAAATATCAATGAGTTTTTGAACTTCTAGAAGGTAAGATCTTGCAAATAATGAGTCTTTCTTGAGATTTCTTAATTAAATATTTAATTATTTTACCTTGGCTTAAGTTTTAGAAGCAAAGAGAGTCTTTAATTTCTTCCATAATTGTTGAAGTAACATAACTAATCATCCAATTGTATATTGTTTCTGTCATTGAAGACAAAAGCCATGATAAACATGCAATGCCTTATTCATTAGGTTAAAGTGTAAGAAATTGAAATGCAAAGCCTAAATCTTTAGGTTGGATGTAGAAAAATTGTAATTGAAAATGCCTCACCTTGTAGGCTGAATTCAAAAATGGAAGCTTGTAGCAATTAAAATAAAGAAATTGAAAACCTTATGGTCATATGAACCTTAAGCAATGAATATCTGAACCTTGTGAGTAAATATGTAGTAAAATAATGAAAAGAAGTTAACTTCTAGACTCTAGGATTCAAGATTTGATTATCACCTAATGTAAATTAAATATATTTCTCCTTGATTTGGTTCACTTAGACAAAAAACTAGGATTATAACAGAAACAAATGAAAATTAGGGTTATAATAGGAAATAAATAAAAATTAGAATATCGATGACTGTAATAATAAAATGTGGAAAAGAGAAGGAATGAGAGAAAACATCACACCCTCAATTCTATAGAGAAAGAGGAGAGTGATAAGCTTAGTATAGAATCACCACCAAAGTATGAGAAATCCTTGGTAAGATCCAAGCAATGGTTCTTTCCAAGAACCGTAAGAGGCGCACAAGCTCTCTTAAGAGGCAAAACTTCAATTCTTATTATCATCAAAATTGTCCTTTTAAGGAGAGTTACATAAGTATTTATAATAAAACTAAAACCCTGAATGTTTAATAGCCAATAAGGTCTAACCCATTAACATAATAAAATAAAACTAGAAAATCCTAAAAAGGCTTAATAACCATCACGACCAAGCTCATTAACATGATAAACTAAACCCATGTTATCAATTACTAGAGTAAACATAAAGTTCTAACCTAAAATACAAATGAAATATGGATTGGACTAAAATAAGTTAAATTTAGTTCTCTTCTTCTAATTCTTTATTTTGTACACAATGGACTAGCTTTTTTTTTTTTTCTCTTTTCCTCTAAATCTTGGGTTATCTTAAACATAGTTATAACTATCTGATTTAAGGTTTCTTTGACTTTTTTTGCTTTTGACCTTGTCATAAGACTTCTAACCCTTGTAGGAGATCTTCCTCTTTATCTCTCTCATTATTTATCACAATTCCTTCTTGGTTCTCATCACCTAGTGGTGCTTACCAGATGTACAATGCTAGTACTGCACTTTTGCCACCCTGATTGCTCATTAATAGGCTGTTGAAGAAAGGAACAATTTTTTTCCCAATTTGAAATTGTTGAGACCTGATTCCTTTTATCGATTGCTTTGATAAATCGCTTGCATTAGTTCGAAAATGTTCTGTTTTGAATTTTGGGCAGATGGATCACCTTAGTATGTAAGTTTGATACTTTTGTTTTAGCAAATAATCTTTCACTAGTCCATCCTTTCAAGTTTTTGATTTAGCCATATTTTGACCCTAACTTTTGCCTGGATCACTCTTTTCGATTTTCAATCCAGCAGGTCACTCTAACTTTTCCTAGATCGCCTTTTCAGGTTTTCAATCTAGTGAACTTCATTCTTTGACCTTAGCTTTCTCTTGGATCATTCTTTTGACTTTCTATTCCAGGAGGCTATTTTCTTTTTACCCTAATTTTTGCTTGAATTGTTCTTTTAATATTTCCATCCAATAAATCTTGAAGCATTTATTATTTTTATTTTTCATTTTATTTTCACCCTCTTTTTCCCTAGATTTCTTTTCAATCTAGCAAGATTTTCTTCTTTTTTTTTTCTATATTGATCCTTTTGAATTTTTAACCAATTTTTTTTTATATTTTATTAACCTTGATTTTTCTTGGATTAGATTTTGAATCTTCAATTTAGGGGACCTTGTTACCCTAATCCTTTTTTAATCCAACAAGATTTTCTCTTTCAATTTGGGGGACCTCCCCATACAAATTTTCCCCAATCTTTCTTTCAACTAATTAGTGGGCCCCATGATTTGGAAAATGATTGTTCACAATATTGGGAACATCTTTGTCAAAATTTAACCATTTAGCATTGATGAGTTTCTCAACTTTATGCTTTAAAGGTAAGGAGTTCTCTATTGAGTGACCAATGACTCCAGCATGATCTTTGTACTTTGTATTTGGATTATACCATTTGGGATATGGTGGTTCAAAGGGATATGCAAGACAAGGTACAACCATGGAGCTTTGGATTAAACATTGTAAGAGCTTAGTGTATGTAATTGGTATGGGGTCAAACTGGATAGGTTTTCTTTCCGATTTTCCTTGGTTGGTATTTTGATTTTGGCCTATGTTTGGGTTCTAAGGTTGGGTGGTTTGTGTTTGAAGAATGGTTTTGCTAGATAGAACATCCTATGAGGTTAATAAACTGAGGATAAGGAGCATTCAAAGTTGCAGCAATGTTAAGGTATGGCATATGGAAGAGTGGTTGAAGATTGATAAGGTTATGGGTTGACATTTGTGGTATATGCTGATTTTGGTCAAAAGTCACTTTATGAATTTCTCCTTTTGCTTTCCTTTCAGTTCCCATCGTTGACTTCTTCATATCGATCATCTCAATAGAATTAGGTGTGATCTTTCCACTACACATTACTTCTTTCATTTCTCACCATTGACGACAATATCAAAGAAATCGGTTGATACACTTCTAATTACTTTTTCATAGGAAAAATCCTGGAGGATATCAATGAACATAGTGACCATTTCCTTCTCAGTCAATTGGGATTACACCTGAGCAGCCAGCTCACACCATCACTGAGCATATCCTTTGAATATTTCTTTCTCTCTTTTTCCTATATTTGCGATTTTATTCTATCAAGAGCCATTTCCAAGTTATACTTGTACTGTTTTAAAAAGGTATTAGCCAAATCCCTCCAAGAACGAATAGTTGGCTTCTCAAGTTATGTGTACTGACTTAAAGCTATCCTAGTTGAGCTATCTTGGAAGAAGTGAATAAGCAATTTTTCATCATGAGCACACGAGGCCATCTTCCTACAATACATTATTAAATAACTCATTAGGAAGCTAGTTCCTAGATATTTGTCAAATTAAGGAACTTTGAAATTAGGAAGAATAACCATATTTGTCACCAAGCATAGATCAGAGGCATCCCCGATGCTATAGCCATTTCTTTCTCTTGCATATGTCCTTTCTTCTAAAATCTATCACTTCTGAGCCTTTTCAACCAAGTCATTTCTATAATACCCACCCATTGTGTTATAAGGCTGAAAGAATGACATATATTAAGAGTGAAGACCTTAAGAGTACCCCAAAATTGACATTCACTATAAGTGTTTGAGAGTTTTAAGCAAGACCTTGTGGGGTGATATTTGGGATGGTTTAAGGATTTCCAGCTATGTTTTGAGGCAGGTTTTGTGTTTGTAATTGGTATGGATGAGGATTAGGTGGATTATTCTCGATTAGAAAGGGAAGTGTGTAGCTAAGTGGAAATTCGAATGGAAGTTATGTCTTATAAGCTTGTTGTAATGGCATATTTGACTGTAAAGTTAATGGTATTGATGCTCCTGAAGTGACCACTTCTCATTAGAAGGTTCCTCTATATTTCTCTTCTCTAGCAATTGCAAAGTCTCAACTAGTTTGGCTAGCTAGTCTTCCAGTTCTTTGATTTCACTTGTCAGCTCTTTGCTTTTCTGTTCCAATTCATCCATGATTTTAGAATTGATACTATAAGGGTGCCAAGGAAACTACCTTTTGACAATGATTAATCTAAATGATAAAATATTGTTTTTTATTTTCATGAAGATGCTATGCTATGATGGGACATCATAGAAAATAAAAATAAATGAGATATATTTTTTAATTTTTGAAATGAAATGCCATTCTCATGAAAATGTATGACAAATAAATTATTTTAGGCATAGTTGATGAAGTGATCACGCATGCATTTTATGCTTATGAGAAGATGGACATGCCATGCTATGAGAATTTTATTTAATTTTCTAATAATTTCTCTTTTATTTTTTATTTTTAATTTTTCTTTCTTTCTTTTTTCTTTTCTCTTTCTTATTTTTTATTTTCTCTATTTTATTGGAATCTAATAATTTATATGGTTTCTGTATGCATGAACACTGCACATATAATGAGTATGAAAAGCAACATACCCTCTTTGTGTCTTTAAGTGGGTAACCTATACTACTACAAAAAAACCTTTTTATAACTACTTTTTACATCATTTAATAGACAACCAACATAAAAAAGAACATGATGGCAATTTTGCAATTTTATAGAAAGTTACTACATCAGATTTTTTTAACTGATGTAAAATGTTTTTTTTTACATCGGTTGTCATGATAATAGATGTAAAAACTAACCTTTTACATTGGTTGATAAGTGTCGCAACCGTAATTCCGATGAGACGAAGAACTCACTAAAATCTTTTGTTTCATGAATTTGATTGATAATGTAGAGTCGCCACCAAATTTTTATTTAAGGGAAAATACTTGGAAAAAACCCTGACTCGAGGAAGAGATTTAGGTTCGGAAGTCGGTTACGAATGGGGAAGGTGTTAGGCACCCCATTCGCCCGTTCCGAAGAACGGTACCCTTAAACTGAGTGTGTGTGATTATTTGAAAATGATTTGATCCCTTTTATTAAAGTGAAAATAAATACTTGATAGAGGTTAGCCTGACAGGACTTTATCCTGCTCCTACGTATTCCCCGGTGCAATGGTAAACTCAAGGCTTACGTAGTTCTGGTGTGATTCGAAGGCTTGACCTTCGAAAGTGTTTAAAGGAATGTTTGAAAAATGCTTGAAGGCTTGACCTTCGGAGCTACTTGAAAAGTAAAAAGGCTTGATTGTTTTGAAAAGACCATTTTAGAGGGACAATCCTCATTCACATATGCACAGGGCCCAAGACAACTACGGCTGCACTTGGACCCATACGAATCTCTAAATAACGAACAGTAGAAAAAGCTACCAGTTTGTGCTTAGAGCTCGTCGCGTGAGATTAAGAATCGCAAAACAAGATTTTTATTTTGAAAATCGATGAATAAAATGAGCAAGTTTTTTATTTTGAAAAAAGGAAAGACAATCCTAATCCACATATGCACAAGGCCCAAGACAACTATGGCTGCACTTGGACTTATACGAATCTCTAAACAACGAACAACAGAAAAAACTACCGGTTCGTGCTTAGCGCTCGTCGCATGAGATTAAGAATTGCAAAACAAGATTTTTTTTTGAAACAAATAGATAAGGGCAAGTCACAAGTAAATATTTCAAATTTTAGAGGAATCTATCAACTAAGGAATGTTATGCTTCATGGATTATTTAGGGATTTTGGATTTTTTAGGAATTATTTAGGAATTTTTGAAATTTTTATGAATTATTGCAATTTTTATTAATTTTCTGGAATTGTGAATTTTTTATTAATTATTTGTTTATTTTCTGGAATTTTTATTAATTTTCTGGAATTTTGAATTTTTTTATTAATTATTTGTTTATTTTCTGGAATTTTGAATTTTTATTAATCTTTTTATTAATTTTCTGGAATTTGGAATTTTTTGTTAATTATTTGTTTATTTTCTGGAATTTTTAATTTTTATTAATTATTTGTTTATTTTTTGGAATTTTGAATTTTTTTTATTAATTATTTGTTTATTTTTTGGAATTTTGAATTTTTATTAATTTTCTGGAATTTTGAATTTTTGTTTAATTATTTGTTTATTTTCTGGATTTTTGACTTTTTATTAATTTTCTGGAATTTTGAATTTTTTGGAAAAAGGGACCGATTTGGCATTAATGGAATCTGCCAGGGGTAGCATGGTAATTGCCATGGCAATGGTATATTGGGAATTAATGGGAATGATCAGGGGCATTTTGGATATTATTTGAATTCCCTCTAGGGCATTTTGGGCGTTCCATATGTAGGGACGAAATGGTAATTATTTGAATTCCCTAAGGGCAATGTGGTGATTTTTGTGGTAGGGCTCTACAGGGTATCAAGGGAATTTAGGATAGGACAAAGTGGGTATTTAGATTTGGCTAGGGGCGTTAGGGTAATTATAGTGTTGGGTCACATGAAAAAATTCAGGATGTCTTCACCCAGGTTTCGAAGGGAAGTTGGTGGACCTGGTAAGTCTGGGGTGCCAACCGCTGGGCTCTCCTTTTGTTTGGGATTATGGCTTTCACATTTTAATTTTAAGGCGAACTTAAGTGGTTGGCACGGACGCTGCATGAGGGATGCCTGCAACAGTTGTATTATTCATCATAGGCAGCAAACCATGCATGCAGCGTAGGCGATTCCGAGGGGTATTCTTTTAGAATCCTCACACCCTTATAGGTGTTTGATGGTGGATACACCCTATGCAAATCTACTGGATCCTGGACATGCCTCCGAGACGAGCATAACGCGCAGATCCGATAAGTGGATGAAGTAAATTCCACAGTGATCCATACAAATGGGGCGATAGAACCGCAGGCCACCTGGAACCTTTATTGCTCATAAATCTTCGATTGCCTATGAGAATGGTACACTAATCGTGACTACAATGGGGTGACTGGGACCTTGCACGGCTCATCAACAAATGAGCGTGGCCTCAACGATGTCTTTAACGTTGCATGGATCGGTGGGCATATTTTGTTGGAGGACTTTTGCATGGGGCTTGTGGAGTCCACCACTTCAAACAGAACAAGGGTACTCTTTCGTGATTGCCAAATTGGACCTTTGGAACCCGCCTCTCAGAAGAGCATGCATGTGAGGAGTGCATAAGGGAGCTGATCCCATGATGCACAGTAGTTAGTTTCATGGTGAGCATGGGCTTGTCATGGATAATGAAGGCGAGGTGAGAAGTTCGGGGTCCGTATACAGAGCATAGGCTCGACAATTGGTATGGCTATTCACTCCATAAAGCCACGTTGTCCTGAAGTATAGGTTAAAGGTCAAGGGGCGGTTCAGGTGAGTTTCCTACAATACTGAAGTTAGCAAAATGCAGGGCTCGAAGCAACACAGGTGCTCGCAGCTGACCTCCTCTGAATCTGACTCATGGTTTTACTGCATGAATCTACTAACTTTGACTCACCATTTCAGTCAAGAAAAATGTGGAATTCGCATTCTATTCGACCTAATCCGCTCCAGAATCTACAGGTGATACTACGAGTTTATTTTACTCAAGTCACCCTCCCAGTTTTTCCTGAGCATTAACTACCACTTATACACCATCAGGCTATGGATTGGGATGAAGTTGACTTAACCTCATTTGCGTTATGATCGATTTTAACACCTAATTCGAGGTTCTGCCTATTTGGTTTCCATAATCTTTCCGAGACTCTGTTTATGATGCACATTTAGACCAAATTCTAAACTTCTTCTGCATACTAATAGATCTAAAATATAGTTAGGGGTAGGGGTACATGAGTCAATTATAGTGAATGGAACCCTTGAGAAATCACCTCCCTTCAATTAACCAGAAACGACCCTTCTCTTCTTTGAATTTCTAGCCTCTTTGTTTTTTGTAGACTATTGAAAATCATCGATCATTTACAAGATGAAATGGTTAACGAAATATTCAGAAACCTTACGAGGCAAAGGCATCCTCATAACAATCTTGAAGAAGCAAGAAAGATGAGGATAGAGTCTTGAAGAACAGTCCAAGGGATTATCAGAATCTTGAGGAACATTCAAGAGATCATTACGAAACTTATGGGATTATTACTAATTCTTGAAGACAAATTTAGATTAGCAGGGACACCTTCTGTTTGATGGAGGAATTATGCATCAGTTTGATTAGGTAATATTGACCTCATGCATCAATTAATCGAGAATTGTATAACTACTATGCAAGTTGATGAATCTAACCTTCTATGGAGTGTTCTCCGGCCGAATCCGATTCTTCCCCAGGAAAGATCAACGTAGAGCCTTCGCCACTATCTTGAAGGTTCTCCCTTCTCCGAAGTCCAGGGGATACTTTCTATCTGAAATTCTTTGCGCAATGATCTTCGATTTTTGAATTCTCTCCTTCCAGGGATTTTTTTTCAACCCCCCTTCAGTCTTCTTCTCTCCCTTTTATACTTACTCTCCATGGGATCTAAATTCGTGCACGGTTTTCCTGCGCCCCCTTTTCTTTGCTTTTTTTTTTCATTATCTTCATTCATCCCTTTTTTAGTCTTCTATTTTCTGTTTTTTATTTACTTTAATTCTGACTTATTTATTATTTTTTGCTTGGTTTTTCTTTTTCCTTTCAGAATTTTTCAGATTTCAAAATTCCTAGAAAAAAAAATTTATTTCTAAATTTCTAGATTTTTGGTTTTAATTTCTATTAATTCCTTCCTTTTTCTTTTATATCTGATTTTCACATTTTTGGATTTTTTTTATTTTCTAGAATTTTGTATATATATATTTTTTATGTTTAATTATTATTATTTTTTGTATTTTTTTATTTATATCATTTTATTATTATTTTTATTTTCAGATTTTCTTTTTCTGTTTTTATTCTATGTATTTTTAAAAAGTTCTTTAATTTTTTTTTTGTATTTTTTTTACTTTGATTCTGATTTTTTTTATTTTTATGCCTTTAAATTTCTTTTTGATTTTTCTTTAATTTATTTTTTGATTTTTATTTATCTTTTACTTCTGATTTTATTTAAAATTTTATTTTTATTTATTTTTGATTTGTCTATTTTTCAGATTTTTGTTATTATTTTTCTTTGGTCTTTTTTATTTTTCAGATTTTAATTTTTTATTATTGATTTTTTTAGATATTAAGTCTTTATTTCAATTAATAACAATAGTTTCTTTGAAAAAATTTCATTTTTATTTTTATTATTATTTTTGTTTTCTATTTTGGATTATTGTTTTTTATTTTGGATTATTATTTTTTCATATTTTATTATTATTTTTGATTTTTTGATTTTTTTGTTTTTTCTTCTTTCAATTTTTAAATTTTGATTTTTATTATTCTAATATTATTTTTATGTTTTTTTTTCTGATTTTATTTAATTAACTAAATTAATTCGATTTTAATCATTTTGTTATTTTTGATTTTAGTTTTTTTTTTGTTATTCTTTTTTTGTTTTGAAATGTCTTCTTATTTAGAGATTTCGTTTCTTTCTCGTGATATCTATTTTTACTGATTTTTATTTCTTTTTCATTGTTTAATTTGAATTTCTTGGGATTTTTAACTTAGGTTTATTCGCTAATTGACTTAAACTGGGTCTCGGACGAAATTGAGTGTTTACAGTTTGCCCCTCTTTACTCATTTTCTTATTAGATAATATGAGAAGTACTCTCTATATTATCGTGGTAAGAAATGGGTAAAGACGTAAACAAATTATGTCCGAGGCAGATGCTGCGATAATCTCGGAATGACCATACCCTCGACATTACAGAGTTTTCAACCTTATGTGTAGAGACTTAACCATTGAACAAAGACGAGTCATATAAAGCTTGACCTCATATGCTGAGATGCTAAAATTACAGGAAAGCGGTATGGAGGCCTAACAACATAGGCCGAAAACAGGAAATTAAACTAGGTGGTGGCCTGACAACATAGGCCTAAAAGTAGGAAACTAAACTAGATCGTGACCTGACAACATAGGCTTGGGAGCAATAAACTAAACTAGATGGTGGCCTAACAACATAGGCCTGAAAGCAGTAACTAAACTAGATGGTGGCCTGACAACATAGGCCTGAAATCAGTAAACTAAACTAGATGGTGGCCTGACAACATAGGCGTGCAAGCAGAAAACTAAACCTGATGGCGGCCTGACAACATAGGCCAAGGTGCTGGAAAGTAAACTAGATGAGGCCTGACAACATAGGCGAAGGTGCAGAAAAGTAAACTAGAGGGGGCTTGACAACATAGGCCAAGGTGCAATAAACTAAATTAGAGGAGGCCAGACAACAAAGGCCAAGGTGTAGGAAAGTAAACTAAATGAGGCCTGACAACATAGGCCAAGGTGCAGAAAAGTAAACTAGAGGAGGCCTGACAACATAGGCCTTAAAGCAGGAAATTAAACTAGAGGAGGCCTGACAACCTAGGCCAAGGTGCAAAAAACTAATCTAGAGGAGGCCTAACAACATAGGCCTGAAAGCAGTAAATCTAAGTCAGGTGTTGGCCTGACAACATAGGCCTGAAAGCAGTAAATCTAAACTATATGGTAGCCTGACAACATAGGCTTGAAAGCAGTAAAGCTAAACTATATGGCGGCCTGACAACATAGGCCTGAAAGCAGTAAATCTAAACTATATGGCAGCTTGACAACATAGGCCTGAAAGCAGTAAATCTAAACTATATGGCGGCCTGACAACATAGGCCTGAAAGCAGTAAATCTAAGCTAGGTGGCGGCCTGACAACATAGGCCTGAAAGCAGTAAATCTGAACTAGATGGTGTTCTGACAACATAGGCCGGAAAGCAGTAAATCTCAACTAGATGGTGGCCTGACAACATAGGCCGGAAAGCAGTAAATCTCAACTAGATGGTGGCTTGACAACATAGGCCTGAAAGCAGTAAATCTAAACTAGAAGGTAGCTTGACAACATAGGCCGGAAAGCAGTAAATCTAAACTAGATGGTGCTATGACCTGACAACATAGGCCAGCGAGCAGGAAAGTGAAATGACCTACTGGTAGGCTTGAGTAGAGAAGAAAATTCATGATTTTATTCGCGGACTCTGACTCCCTGACTTTCTCCTAGCACTGACCATATCCTTCAGAGTGAGCTAGACTCTATGGGCTGCCTATTTCTTTTATTGCTTTGAGAGGCATATCTGTTGCATGCGCTGTTTTGATAAGATTTTTGATAAAAAAGAACTTGCAATTAAGAAAGTTCCGACATAACTCTAATTTTAGCACAGCGTTAGTAATCAGTGATTGTCATTCAAAATTTGAGTAATTACATTCTGCATATATATTTTGATAGAAGAAAATACAGTTGCATATTGATAAGTGTCCAATAAGACACTTATTTGGAACATAATTCAATATAATTACAAGTAATTGAAGCATAAAACACCATTAAAACATGAGAAAATGACATAAAACTGAATAACCCATGCACAATATGGAAAATACAGTTTTAGAGCCTTTTGGATGATAAATTCTCGTAAATCTGATACGTTTTAATTTCTGCAATCTGTTACAGGGTTCCGCGTTGGCAACGCAGTTGGGCCGCGTTGGATACGCGACACTATAGACCAGTAGCTATAAAAAGCCCAGAACAGAACGAAAACAGGGCATCATTCACTCTATCCACTGATCTATCTTCAAAGCGCAGACCTAGAAGATAGAGCCGCCGTTTCCCCATACGCTAGTTCTATTCTGGGTGAAGGAGGAACCCTAGGGCGGAAGACGAAGTGCATATGCAGCGTGCTGCCATGATCATGACTTTCTCTTCTTCCCCTGTTTTCTTCTTTTTCATTATGTGTAACTGAGTCCCTGTTGGGGAAGGATGAATCCTTAACTGATCTTATGTAACCCAAATTTTGCATTTATTTAAGATTGTTTTTCTTTAACGTGGATTATTTATCTCTTTGCTTAATGCTTTTATGACTTGGCCACTTATAAATTGAACCAAAATTCTTCTTCGCAATTGGGAAATTGGTTTTAGAATTGGAACTGAGATTGAATAACATAATTATAAAGGCTCTAGGGATAGAGGTTTGCGATTGTGAGATCGTTTGAATTCTTGAACTTAAGGCTCACGTCAAATTAGGAATTGCTAAGGGATTAGGATTCCTAATTTGAGTGAAGAATTGATGAGTCAAGGGATTGACCTTCAATCAATAATTGTGAATTCGATCTTCAACCACATTTTATCTTGAATATACGTAATGATCAAAGGTTACATAGGGGATGTTTTGGTGAAATCCAACCCTAACATCTTCCATAATTTGAATTCTCACCCATTTATATTAGTTGTTGAGTGTTTGACAGTTTAAATATTATTTTGAAATATTCTTTGCGTACTGGACAGAGTTCCAAATTTGTGACAGATTATGTGAATTCTTGTTAATTTCTGTTTGCGTTGCCTACGCGCTTAAATTTGTGTTGCCTACGTGACCCCATAACTGAGTTCAATTAGTGGACTAGTAGGAATTCAGTATTTGAACCAAATCCCTGTGGAGACGATACTCTACTCACTCTTTACTTCATAAAACGAATAGGTGCACTTGCCTTCATACGTTTTTACACCAATACATATGATGGGGAATTAAGACGATAGTCAAAAGGACATAGGGTGTTTTTGTGACTAGATGTCTGGTGAAATGGCTTTGGTTGGCGGTGATGCCTTTGAGACGATTAGTGCTAGTATTGTACTTTGGCGACCTCTTCATGCCTTGCCAACCCAGCTTCTGAAAAGCCAAAATTTTGCCCCAATTTATTTAGCTTGCCCTCGACCGATCTTGAACCTTTTGCTAGAATTGCGGATATTTGCCAATTTTTGCCCCAGTATAAAACACAGATCATGATTTGGGCATGGATTTGTCCCGGTATAGATGGAGACTGCCTGTTACCCTTTCTCAACCTCCTTAATCAGAAGGAACAAATCTGTTTTGTCGATACCGTTTTTTGTCTAAACCGCCTTTTCGGGTTTTCGGTTTAGGATGCTTCTTGCTTGAATTGCCCTAACTTTTGCCTAGGCTGCCCTCGCGGGTTTTCGACCTAGCGGGTTTTTGTCTGTATGCCCTAACTTTTGCCTAGGCCGTCCATGCGGGTTTTTGACCTAGCGGGCTTTTGTCTGTATGCCCTAAATTTTGCCCAGGTCATTTGGAGGATGGTTGACCTAGCGGGCTTTTTCTTTTAAGCACAATACTTTTTTACAGCATCTGAGTTTATGGGGTTAGGAAAGTCTTTGCCGTCCATGTCAACTAGAATCAAGGAACCTCCGGAGAAGGCCTTTTTAACTACGTCGAGTCCGTGGTAATTTGGAGACCATTTCCCTTGTAACGTTTTCTGCATGGGCAACAAACATTTGATCGCCAGATCTCCTTCTTGAAACTCTCGAGGATGGACCTTTTTATCAAAAGCTTTCTTCATTCTTCTCTGGTATAGTTGGCCGTGACATATCGCTGCCAACCTTTTCTCTTCGATTAAGTTCAGCTGGTCCATTCGGGCTTGGACCCACTCAGCTTCTTCCAGTTGGGCATCCATCAAGACCCTCAACAACGGGATCTCCACTTCAATTGGGAGTACGGCTTCCATCCCATACATTAGTGAGAATGGCGTTGCCCCGATAGATGTGCGGATCGAAGTCTGATATGCATGCAATGCATAAGGGAGCATTTCATGCCATTCTCTATATGAGAGCACCATCTTCTGAATTATCTTCTTAATATTCTTGTTGGCCGCTTCGACCGCTCCATTCATCTTCGGTCGATAGGGGGACGAATTGTGATGTTGGATCTTGAACTGACCGCAGAACTCAGACATCATCTTATTGTTCAAATTGGAGCCATTGTCTGTGATGAGCCTGCTGGGCAGTCCGTATCAGCAGATCAACTCTCTCTTCACGAATCTGACTACCACATTGTGAGTCACACTAGCATATGAGGCAGCCTCGACCCATTTGGTGAAATAGTCGATGACGACTAATATGAAGTGATGTCCATTGGATGCTTTAGGCTCTATCGGGCCGATGACATCCATCCCCCACATAGCGAAAGGCCATGGTGAGGACAACACGTTCAATGATGTTGACGGCACGTGGATATTGTCCGCATGCACCTGGCACTTGTGACAAGTCTTGACATGTTTGTAGCAGTCAGCTTCCATAGTCAACCAATAATACCCTGCTCTCAGAATTTTTCTCGCTATGGCATGTCCATTGGCGTGGGCACCAAAGGACCCTCTATGAACTTCTTTTAGGATCTTGTCGGCTTCTGTTGCGTCTACACACCTGAGCAGAACCATGTCGTGATTCCTCTTGTACAGGATTTCTCCATTGAGGAAGAAACCTGCAGCTAATCTCCGTAGGGTTCTTTTGTCATTTTCTGAATCGTCGGCAAGATATTCCTTGTTCTTCAGGAATTGCCGGATGTCATGGTACCAAGGCTTTCCGTCCGGTTCCACCTCTACTGCATAACAAAATGCCGGTCTGGAGCGATGCTGGATGCGGATAAGAGGCATATCTTCTTCTCGCCCGATTTCAAACATAGATGACAATGTGGCTAGGGCATCAGCCAATTGATTGTTTTCTCGAGGTATGTGTGAGAAGGTGACCTCTTCGAAGTGCTCCAGTAATTCTTGGAAGCACGCTTGATAGGGCACCAGCTTTGTGTCTTTGGTCTCTCACTCTCCTCTGACCTGGTGGATGACCAAAGCCGAATCACCAAAGACCTCTAGGTGCTTCACCTTAGCTTCGATTGCGGCTTGAATCCCCAAGATACAAGCTTCATACTCCGATATATTATTCGTGCAGTCGAAGGCTAGTTGGGCGATGATACGTATATACTATCTTTCCGGAGAAATCAGTATAACTTTTATACCATGGCCCATCATGTTGGACGCACCGTCGAATAACATTGTCCATCTCTCTCCCCCTGTATTTTCCTCTTTGTTGAATATCGCCATTAAGTTCTCATCAGGAAACTCTGGCTGCATAGCCTGATAGTCGTCTATGGGCTGTTGGGCCAAATATTCTGCGAGTGCACTACCTTTGACAAATTTCTGTGTCAAGTACAAGATATCATATTCCGAAAGTACCATTTGCCACTTTGCAATTCGTCCTGACAACGCAGGCTTTTCGAATATGTACTTGATCGGATCCATCCTGGATATTAGCCATGTGGTATGACTCAGCATATACTGTCTTAGGCGGTGTGCTGCCCATGCCAACGGACAACAAGTTCGCTCCAAAAGTGAATATTTAACTTCGCCGCTCGTGAACTTCTTGCTCAAGTAATATATAGCCTGCTCTCTTCTCCCAGATTCATCGTGTTGACCGAGCACGCAACCCATTGACCGGTCCGTTACTGTCAGATATAAGATCAAGGGCCTCCCAGCGGCTGGCGGTACCAGGACCGGCGAGTTTTGTAGGTAGGATTTGATCTTTTCGAAAGCGTCTTGGCAATCCTCATCCCAACTCATGGGTTGATTCTTGCGCAATAGCTTAAAGATTGGCTCGCATGTAGCTGTCATCTGAAAGATAAATCGAGAGATATAATTGAGTCTTCCTAAGAAACCTCGGATCTCTTTTTCAGTTCTCGGAGCTGGCATATCTATAATTTCTTGGGCTTTGTCAGGGTCGACCTCGATTCCCCTCTCGCTGACAATAAAACCCAACAGCTTTCCTGATTTAACCCCGAAAGTGCATTTAGCCAGGTTCAACTGCAGCTTAAACTTTCGAAGCCTCTCAAACAGCTTTTGCAGATCCATGATATGGTCATCTTCTGTTCGGGATTTGGCGATCATATCATCCACGCAGACTTCTATCTCCTTGTGAATCATGTCATGGAAAAGTGTCAACATAGCCCTCTGATAGGTTGCCCCAGCATTTTTTAATCCGAAGGGTATGACTTTGTAACAGAAGGTTCCCCAGGCCGTGATGAAGGTGGTCTTTTCTCTATCTTCCTCAGCCATCTTGATCTGGTCATAGCCTGAGAAACCGTCCATGAATGAAAAATAGGAGAATTGTGCTGTGTTATTGACCAGCACATCGATGTGAGGCAGCGGGAAATCATCCTTTAGGCTGGCTCGATTAAGATCTCTGTAGTCTACGCACATCCGGACCTTTCCATCGCAGCTAAGAGAAGGTAGAACATTTGTGTTTCTTGAAGAGTCTCCATCACCGATCTGCTCGACTCAACCAAGCGGAGAAGGGAACAACTATATTTCTTGATTGAACATCATTCTGCTACTCTATTGCGGTAGAAGGAAAAAGCTTCGCACTCAAACGAATCGACTTCATCCTAGCTTCAATCAAAGGAAGATTCATAGCCACAGGTTAGAATTCGTATCCTCTCTCCTTTGATTATATGATTGAATCCTTGCCTCTTATTTTGAACACATCATAGCCTAAGCCATTCGTTAGTGTAAATGAAATATATAGACTATTATGAATTCAGTTGTTAATCCTGATATGACTCAATCACTGTAAAAATTATGAAATAATGCGACTGAACCTTCTCCCTGCACGAGCACAATATGTAGTTAAGAATGATTGATTCTGGAACAAGGAAACGAGAATTCTGCAGAATGAGGTTATAAGTCAACAAAGATTCCTAAATCAGTAATAATGTCATAGTATCAGTCATATTTGGTCTGATTCCTTTTGCAAAGTGTTCATCGTGGCCAATTCCCTAGTTACTTGTGAAACCTTGTAAGTGATCAATTGGAGACGAATAAGAGTGAGGATTTTTGGCTATTATGAAGTCTATATCAGCTGCTATGTTGTTCTTTCCATCCCTGGCCAATGAGAGTTCTATACCAATGCTGCTTAATATTGAAGGCAAGAAGAAGGAGTCCTCGGATAGGTAAGGTTCTTAGAAGGATCATAGGGAAACTGGAAAAAGGAATGAATGCTCAGTCCAAGTTTGTGAGTAAGATTGCAGGTAGTATGTTTGTGCACAATTGTTGCCTGATTTCGATGAATCTGTTGTCACATTCCCGTGCGTTTGTTGCTGAGATAGGTTCAGCAGCTGGCGATGATAAGTGTGATCTTAAACCAGATAGAACCTTGTCTTTATATGGCACGGACCTACCACGGTGAGTTCAACTTTATGAAAGCTAGGAATCTGTCAGATGTATTAAATGGATCAAAGGAAATTTGGGAAGATGGAACTGGGTTTATTTCTGGTGTTTTTCTTCTCTGCATTTCAAACACAGCTGCTGTAGATGAAGAACTGGACTTTGAAATTTCCTAGCAGTGGAAGAAAGAAGCTGCCATCTGCAAGCATCACTTGATAACATTCCTTTTATTAACTGTGAAAGATCTTGATCCTGATTATGCATGTTTATACTGTAAGCCTGGCTGATCTATTACAGTTTGCTATATTTTTGTCCAACACAACAAGGGTGTTTGAGGTTCTGGTCAGTATAGCTCAAATTGGGACAGAATAAGGCTCCTCACACAAGTAAACAAATTCCTGGTTTGACTGCATTTTTGGTTGAAGCTTGTGATGGCAGACTTCATAAAAATTTCAAGTGCGGTTCAAAATCAGAAGAATGCTTACTTGCATTTCTTCATCTCAAGCTGCTTCAGCTGCTGTTAGACATTGGCTATCACCTCTTCTCAAAATTGCAGATGCAGAGGCTCAGGGGTATAACTCGGGTATTAAATAGGTCACCGAACATGGTCTTAGACCCTGCAGGGTGATCTCAAAGCTGCAATCAAGACAGATAAAGATTGGTATGGTCGTTTCATGCCTCTTACAGAAGTGATAATGGAATTTTTCATCAATCGATCTTTAATTAAAATGATAGAACAAGTTGTTGATGAAGATGGCTCTGTTAAGGACTCTGCGAGTCTAGCCCTTAAACAGTCACGCCAACAAGTACAAGTGATTGAGAGAAAGGTACAACAGTTAATGGAGAGGATAATCAGGAATGAGAGGAACGAAACGACAATCCTTGTGGTGTATAAGAGTAGATTCTGGACAGACTAGTTTAAAGGGTCTATCACTGTCCAGTGGATCAGGAGTGGGAAGTACTATAGAGCCACTTTCTGCTGTTCCTTTAAATGATGAGTTGCAGCAAGCAAGAAGTTTGGTAGCAAAGGTTGAAGCAGATGTGCTTTTGACATTAACCAAAAAGATGTAGCTGCACCTTGATGATATTGAAAAGTTATTGAACAATTTGATTCAACTAGATGTGATTAATGCTCGTGCTACTTATGGTCTTTCATTTGGAGGGTCAAGTCCTCATATATTTCTGTCAGATAGGAATGGTTCTTCTTCTACTATAGGAACCTTGACAAAGAATGACAAATCCTATGGACCGTTACCCAGCAATAAGGAATGGAAGTTGTATCTGCCAAAAGCTTATCATCCTTTATTGCTCCAGAGGCACAGGGAGAATTTGCAGAAGGCCAAAAGGGATGTCAATCTTGCTACTTTAGTTGCTGCACCAGACAATGCCCACCCAGTACCAGTTGATTTTTTGGTATCTCAACACTCGTGTTATAGTTATAACTGGCCCTAACACAGGCGGCAAAACCATATGTTTGAAGACTATAGGGTTGGCTGCTATGATGGCAAAATCAGGTCTCTAGGTTCTTGCTTCTGAACCTGCACAAATTCCTTGGTTTGATTCTGTTTTTGCTGATATTGGTAATGAGCAGTCCTTATCACAATCTTTGTCTACATTCTCTGGCCACTTGAAACAAAATATTAAATCACAGTCACAGCTGCAGCCACAGCCACAGAGCGTGATTTTACTCACAAAAATCAAAGAATTCACTTGAGATGTGCTTGCAGACCTTACCAACGGACACTCCTCACTTCCTACGACTATGCATGAATTCCCCATCAGGATCACAATGCACTTTGCACATGAAATAGGGCTAGAAAATTCTGGTGCCTATGTCCAGTGGGAAAAACCGAAACCGGGTATATCAGGTATTGAAGTGCAAGGCCAAGGTTGACATTCCAAATCCGTCACAGCAGCCAGTTAACTCCAAGTTTGAATTCTCCTTTGTCAAGTTAGTACAATGAATATATGGATGAGTCATAAACCTGCCCATGTGATGGCAATGGACTTGAATTAATGACCTTAATACCTGCTGTTAGGAATAAACCAGTCAAGGGAGTTATAAACGAAATCGCCTTAAACTTAGCCCAACAGATAGCTCACTTGTTGGCTAAAGCTGATACTCAAATGGCCACAAAAGGATGCTTTAAATTTAATTTGAACCACTAAAGTCTTAACTAGGCACTCAGCCTACTGGTCGACACGTTGCTCGTGCCCCTCGAGACTTGGGTTCAAGACCCACCAGGTTCACTTTTGTTAATTCAATTTCTAGCATTAACTACTACTATTGGTGAAATAAGTGTCCAGGTATGCTAATGACAAGTCAATGACTTGGCTCAAGTGGTAGAGTGTTTGGCCTATGACCCCAGTGTCCCTGCTTTGAACCCCACATGGAGCACTTTTTCCTTTTCCATTTCTCCACAAAAATACTTTCCTTAAATCCCAATTCTGCCCCTCCAATTCTCAAAATTGCATAATGACCCTCAAAACCTCCAAAATTGCAAAACAGCCCCCACACTTGCCAAAATTACAAACAAAATTCTGTTTCCTTTATTCTTTTCTACAAAATTCCAAATTCTTTTTCCACAAAATTCTATTTCCTTTATTCTTTTCTACAAAATAAATTTCTACAAAATTCAAAAATTCTTTTTTTACAAAATTCCAAAATTCCAAAATTACAAAATCCCAAATCTCTTTTTCTCCAAAATTACAAAATTCAAAAATTCTTTTTTCTCCAAAACCCCTTTATTCTCCAAAATTCAAAATCCTTTTTCTTCAAAATTCAAACCAAGTTTTTCTTTTAATCCTTTTCTTCTAATCAAATTAAGATAATTCTTTTTCTCAAATTTCCAAACAATTTCAATACCTTTTCTCAAAGTCAATTCAAGTTTTCAAATTCATTTCAAAACCAATTCCTTTTCCGAACCATATATTCAAATTAAATTATTTTCAAAATATTTTGGAATCTTTGGTCTCACGCAATGGGCTCTAAATGAGGGGCTGGCGGTTCACCTGCTATCCAACATTTAGAAGTCTGTATAGGCCCTCGTGCTGCCGTAGCCGCCTGGGGTCTTGTGCATAAGTGGACCAAAGATCCTTTCAAAAAATGAAAACCTCTTCAAAATGTCCTCTATATTTTAAAACATCTCTGAAGGTCAAGCCTTCATGAACCATAACTACGTAAGCCTTGAGTTTCCCATTGCACCGGGGAATACGTAGGAGCAGGCTCAAGTCCTGTCAGGCTAACCTCCATCAAGTTATTTATTTCACATTAAGTAAGGGATCAAACTATTTTCAAAACAATCACACACTCAGTTTAAAGGGTACTGTTCTCCGGAACAGGCGAGTGGGGTGCCTAACACCTTCCCCACTCGTAACCGACTACCGAACTTTGAATCTCATCTTCAAGTTAGGGTTTTTCCAGATATTTTCCCTTAAATAAAAATTTGGTGGCGACTCCACATTAATAATTAATTCTATTTTCAAAATTTTAGCGAGTTCGTTGTCTCGTCGGAATTACGGTTGCGACATCTACCGCCTGGCTCGAACCCATTCTTTAACATCACTCGAGCCATCATTATCAGAGCTTTAGGGGGCAGCCCACGGTCAACAACTTCGCCTTCCTTAATTGTAGTGACTTTGGCAACCTCTAAAGCTTGGAAATGAGTTTCCAAGGCCTCTTCGACAGCCTCAATATAAGGAGGATTGGTGGGTTTGCTGACCAAATAGTCTTCTTCCGTCGAGACGATAATTAATCTGTCGTCCATGATGAATTTCAACTTCTGATGTAAAGTTGAAGGGACTGCTTTGGCGGAATGGATCCAAGGCCTACCCAGCAGACAGCTGTAGGCCGGCTGAATATCCATTACTTGGAAAGTTATGTTGAAGACGATTGGACCAATTTGGACGGGTAGATCTATTTCGCCAATAACTTCCCGTCTTGATCCATTGAACACTCTTACGACCGTAGAGCTAGGCTTCATGTGGATCCCCTCGTGCGGCAGCTTGGACAAATTCAATTGAGGCATCACATTCAGAGAGGAGCCATTGTCTATCAAGACTCTGGCTAGGATGTGATCCATACATTTGACCGATATATGCAAGGCCCTATTATGTCTCGCCCCTTCCTCCGGGATTTCACGGTCGGCAAAGGTTATGAAGTTGTTGGCAGTTATGTTACTGGCGATCCCCTCGAATTTATCCACCGAGATATTGTGGACTACATGGGCTTCGTTTAGGATCTTCAGTATCACCTTCCGATGAGGCTACGAGTTCATCATTAGGGCCAACAATGATATTTTGGCGGGTATACGGTTTAACTGTTCAATGACCGTATACTCGCTTTGTTTTATTAGTTTCAAGAACTCGTCGTCTGAAACGACCTTCTTTATCTCTTTCTCCACTTCTTTACTGCCGCTTTCGGGCTCATCCCTAGCCCGATCCTCCTTGTCTAGGGTGGCCGATTGTCTCCTTATGTCTTCGGCGGGGGTGTAGATGCGACCACTTCTGGTCATCCCCCCTATACCGGCTATGTTGGTCACATCGGGTGAGGAACTTTCCGTCCTATCCTTTTCAGTTTTCCCTCCTAGCACCTCGACGTTGTATTTCTATGGCACCTCCTTATTGTTGTTGTATCAGAAAGGTCCTGACACCTTTATTGTGACTGGTCTCACTCCATCGGGCGTAGGCAGAGCTGATGGTTCGGTATAGTGGATGACCAGTGGTTTGGGAGGTCCGGGAAAGGATTCGTCGACCATGCATGCCTCCTCTTCTATCTCAATACAGTTTACAGAGGGCCCTGTTCCCCCATGGTTTGGCAGTGGGTTATTCCCCACGCTGGGTGCATCCTTCTCGAAATTTAACCATTTAGCATTAATCAGTTTCTGGATCCTATGTTGCAAGGCCAGACAGTTTTCTGTGGAATGCCCCACTTTCCCAGCGTGGTATTCGCACTTCGCTTCAGGATTGTACCACTTCGGATATGGGGGTTCCAATAGCTTCATAGGGACCAGTGCAATTAAAGAGTTTTGAATTAAACGAGGCAAGAGCTCCGTGTAACTCATCGGGATCGGATCAAATTGCACTATTTTTCTTTGGTTATTGTTGGTTTTTTGCTGAGGCAGGTTAGGGTTAGTATTTTGGTTCCATGGTTTTGGTGGTTGTTGTTGAGAGAATGTTTGGGAAGGTGGAGTTATGAAGGTGGTGTTTGGCTGAAATGGAGTAGGTGGTGGGTTGTAGGTTGGTTGGTAGGCAGGTTGGGCGGTGGCTATCATGTGTGGGTTTGTAGGAAATTGCGGTTGATATGGTATTTTGTAGTTAGGTGGCATGGTGGGTGGTTGGTACACGGGTTGTGTGGTGGTTGGGCGGTTAGGGTCGACTGAGACATAATGCGTCTCGGCTTCTTTTTTCTTCCATGAATTGCTCGTCGGCTTCTTTGTACTTACAATTCCGACGGCGTAGTGTACAATCCTTCCTCGATGCAAGCTGCTCTCTATGCGTTCTCCGATTAGTATCATGTCGGAGAAGTTGGCGGACACACTGCCCACCATTTTGTCGTAGAAGGGAGCAGGGAGAGTTTCCATAAAAGTACTGATCATCTCCCTATCCAGCAGATGTGGTTGCACTTGAGCGGCCAGCTCCCTCCATCGCTGTGCGTACTCCTTGAAGGACTCGTTCTCCTTCTTGGTCATGTTCTGCAATTGAGTCCTGTCAGGAGCCATTTCAATGTTATATTTGTATTGCTTTAGGAAGGCATCCGCCAAGTCCTTCCATGTACAGACATATGACCTTTCGAGCTGGGTATACCAGCTAGCAGCTGCTCCAGTTAAACTGTCTTGAAAACAATGAATAAGCAGCTTTTCGTTATGCGAGTGAGAGGCCATCTTTCTGCAATACATTGTCAGATGGCTTTTCGGGCATCCGACTCCCCTATACTTCTCGAATTCCGGTGTTTTGAACTTAGGAGGTATTATGACATCCGGTACGAGGCATAACTCGGAAGCTTCTACTACACCATATCCATGCCCTTCGATGGCTCTAACCCTCTCCTCTAGGTGTTTCCATCTTCCGCCGAACTGGGCTTCTTGGTCCATGGGTTGGCCAATGTGGTGAGGTAAGGTGTGTTGGCCCTCGGGTCTTGTAGTATGACCGTAAGGGTGTGGTTGGTGAGGGTTGCCTGGATGAATAGTGACCGGGACAGAATATGTGGGACCCTCGGTGACGGTCGTATTCATGTGTGTATAATCGGGGTTGATGTTATGTGGATATGTGGCTGGGGGGTTAATATGAGGAGGGAAAGACATGTTTATGTGTGGAGGGAAAGTAGCGGAAGTGTATGTGTTGTAGGGGTAAGGCAGAGGGTTTGTGTGTATAGGATATGAGTGAGGTGGATAACTGGTGGTGTTTGTAGGAGGAGGGTAGGTCGGCAGGTTTATATGGTGAGGGTGAATGATAGGGTTTGTGTGGAAGCCCAGCTGGAAGGTTTGGATGATAATGGTGAGCAGCAAGGTTTATATGGAGTGGCAGTGCATTGGGATTTTCACCAGCGGTGATCCCTTGAGAACTTGGCCCGTATTGGTGCTCGTAACCAGGCAGTAGCCCGTATGGCCATTCTTGCTCGGTGACAGCTTGAAGGTGCATTGAAGCAGCAGCAGCCCTTGTTGTCTCAGTTGTCGTCGGTCCCTCTGTGCCTTTCTCAAGTAGCTTCATGAGCTTAGCTACCTGATCTTTTAGCTCAGCCACCTCGTTTCTGAGTTCCTCATTTTGCGTCTCTAGCTCACTCATGATTTTGGTTTTTGATCTAGTGCTGTACGAATGTCGAGGGAGTCATGAGTCCACAATTTTGTTATCTGTTATAAAAACATCATATTAGTTAATTTGTTAATCGAAAATCATTTTTGATGTAAAATAAAGTATTGAGGGACCAGTTTCTCGTTGATCATCTATCGATTGTGTGTGCTTTGATCGTCTCGAGCGTGAAATGGAAATTAATTTGAAATCATAGACGGAGAGAAATCAACTTTTATTCAAGCAGACTGATTTTATTTTTCATTTTGCCCTTCCTGCTTGGCTAACACAATGTATTTGTTCATCCTTAGTATCAGATTTTTACAAAATAGAATCAAATCTTCAACTTCGGGAGGAGTGTGTAGCAGATGTAATGAGGTTTCGGCCTTCTTGAAGAGCGGCGGTACTTCTTCAATTGTCGTATTTGCTAGATTGGCCAGTCTCCCAAAGCATCTGGCTCAGTGGTCAGTTGTGTCCTTGTACCATTTACTCTCATTTTGGATGTCCTTAATACCCCTTTGTTGTATTCGAATTACCTCGATGACATTCCATTTTTCTTCGTTTACTTCATTTTGCCAAGCCGCTAATAGACCTTCGATTTGATTTTTCATATCTTCTATTTGTTGCAACAGGTCGTTTCTTTCCTCTACTACGTGGTCTGCCTCCATTCAGACTCTCTTATTTGCGGCTAAGATATGATTTTTCTCTTCACGGATGGTACAGATCTTGGCCTTCACTTGCTCCAAAGCGGCTCTCAGTTGACGGTTCTCTTGGAGGACGACGTCTCTTTCTTGCGCTCTCAGTCCAAGCTCTTTATTGGCTGCTTGCAAGTTCATGTGTACCCGAGAAGCGCGCTCTCGCTCATCCTTTTGCTGATCCCTGATGGATGCTATGAGAGATTTGTTTACTTCGTCTTCTCTTCGCCATGCAGCGCTCTCTTGCTGTTCTTTCAGAAGTTCTTCTTCTAGTCGAGCGTTCTTCTTGGTCATAGCTTCTAGCTTTTCCTTCAAGTTTTTAACAACCTCATCTTCAAACACCATTGGCGATGGTTGATTTTCAGATGGGATGGTTGGAGGCTTGAAGGGCAGTTTAATCTGCTGCACCCTGTCTTAGACCCATTGTCAGTATTCTTTTTTGGCCCCACAGCTTCGAATCCCCAATTCTTTCCCCTTATGAGTAACACTCTCCCATGCTTCTCCTACTTTACAGAGGAACTCGACGAAATCCCCCTCATATTTCAAAAGGAAAGGTGTTACCAATTCGTTTAATGGAGGTGCCTTAATGGGATAAGCCAGCTGCCTCTGCCCCAATATCGGGTTGTAGTTGATGCAACCCCTGGTTCCCATGAGGGGTACATTTGGGAACCCCTTACAGTGGTAGATGACCTCTGTTCTCTGCTGCTAAGTGGGTTGCCATCGGACCTGTTCTTCCTTTAAACAGGCGAAATGAGCTGCCCATTCTTCATTATTCATCGGCTTTATTTGATAGCACAATAGGTCGGATATAGGGCATTGTACTTTCATGCTCCTTTTGAAGGCGTGAGCAGTTATCCATATGTACAACATCGGCAGACAGCAAAGCAACTTCTTTCCTCTCCCCTCATGATAGAGATTCAATGTGTAGTAGACATCGGCCAGCAGGGCGGTAACAGGGTTTTCAGCTTTATTTTTTTGAGCCAAGAATATATCCACTGCGTTTAGATCAACAAAATCCTCTATGCCTGGAAAGAGGACCAGCCCATAGATGGTAAGGGCTAGTACATCCATGCAGGTGTCCCACTAGCTGCTATCGGCTAGATGCTGCATGTAAGTTTCCAAAAACCCTCAGGTGAACCCCTTAGCTTGATTCTTTCCTTGGTAATCTGTCAACCGGTCGCCTGCCTGTAAACCCAAAGCCTGAGCAGCAGTTCAGAATGAACTGTGGTGTTCCAAATGGTTGTAAGGGCGGGCTCCCTCTAAAGGCAGATCCAGAATCTGCTCGAATTCTTCCAAAGTAGGTGCCAGCTGGAAGTCAAGAAAAGTAAAGCATCGGAGAGAGGGATCATAGTATTGTACCATTGCCGTGAGGGCCCCCTCTTGCACTTTGACTTTTAGCAGTTTCAGTATGTTTCCATACTTTTTGGTGAATGCCATTAGCTGAATGCTTGTCAATTTATTTCCGAAATCCTCCAGGCTAGCAAAATCAGTCAGCTTGACCCCAACCCTCTTTCTCTTTCTTAACTTCCCGGATTCTGCATTAATTTCCATTTCACCTCTTCCTTAGATGTCACTGAGAACCTGATCCCTCAATAATAAAAGAAAAAGAAAACAAAACAACAAAGATAAACATGTTAAGTTTTTGACGAGATGGAACTGATGCATGATAGATTATAATAGAATGCCAAAATAACTTTATTTGTGCAAAAAACCTATCAATGTCCCTCCCTTTCTCCTTTTTTCCACTTTTCGTCTTTCTCTTTTTTTTACTCTTTTTTTTGTTCTTCTTCACTTGATTTTCTTTTCTTTTTTCTCTCTTTCTCTTTCTCTTTATTTTCTTTTTCTCTCTCTTTAATTTTTCTTCCCTTTTTCTTTTTCTCTTTTCATTTTTGTTCATCTCTTATTTGGACTTTTTCCTCTTTTTCTTCTTTTTCCTTTTTCTCTCTTTAATTTTTCCACTCCCCCATTCTCTAGTCATTCCACCATAAGTGAAAAGATTGGACTTGAATTTGCAGAACGTGCCCTCCTTTTGTCCTATTTGGGTAACCTGTCCTAAGGGTCTATGACCATTAATGCATAAACCTCTCAAAAGGTGGTCAGTAGTCCTAAGGTTTAAGAGGTCACTAGAGCCAAGTTCCAGTCCGTAATGCTTGCTACAACAGCAGAAAAAGCTACCAGTTGTAGGGCATTACGAATAGGACGCACTCTAGCTGGGATTTTCGTGATAGTCAAACAGGACGTAAGCCCTAAAGTGATACCACTAGATCCCTCTAGTCCTAGGCAGCACTCAGACCCAGGTGTAGGGCCCCACTCGTAATAAAATGCGTATACAATGCATGAAGGGCACTTTATTTTGGGATACCTGCAATTGGGGAACTTCTACAGATAATAACAATTTATTGTTTGTCTATCCTAGGGTGTAGAGAGAATAAACAAACAATGAAACAAGAATAAATCAACAAATAAACAACATGCAATAATTAAATCATGCACATAAACAAAGGAGGGATCAAAAGAATATATACACTCAAATTGTTGGGCTTGACTCTCCAAGTGTCCCCAGTGGAGTCGCCATCTGTCGCAACCGTAATTCCGACGAGACGACGAACTCGCTAAAATATTTTGTTTGATGAATTTGATTGATAATGTGGAGTCACCACCAAATTTTTATTTAAGGGAAAATACTTGGAAAAAAACCCTGACTCGAGGAAGAGATTTAGGTTCGGGAGTCGGTTACAAATGGGGAAGGTGTTAGGCACCCCATTCGCCCGTTCGGAAGAACGGTACCCTTAAACTGAGTGTGATTATTTGAAAATGCTTTGATCCCTTTTAATAAATACTTGATGGAGGTTAGCCTGACAGGACTTGATCTTGCTCCTACGTATTCCCCGGTGCAATGGGAAACTCAAGGCTTACGTAGTTCTGGTGTGATTCAAAGGCTTGACCTTCGAAAGTGTTTAAAGGAATGTTTGAAAAATGCTTGAAGGCTTGACCTTCGGAGCTACTTGAAAAGTAAAAAGGCTTGATTGTTTTGAAAAGACCATTTTAGAGGGGCAATCCTCATCCACATATGCACAGGGCCCAAGACAACTACGGCTGCACTTGGACCCATACGAATCTCTAAACAACGAACAACAGAAAAAACTACCAGTTTGTGCTTAGAGCTCGTCGAGTGAGATTAAGAATTGCAAAACAGGATTTTTATTTTGAAAATCGATGAATAAAATGAGCAAGGTTTTTATTTTGCAAAAAGAAAAGGCAACCCTAATCCACATATGCACAAGGCCCAAGACAACTACGGCTGCACTTGGACCTATATGAATCTCTAAACAACGAACAACAGAAAAAGCTACCAGTTCGTGCTTAGAGCTCGTCGCATGAGATTAAGAATTGCAATAGATAAGGGCAAGTCACAAGTAAATATTTGAAATTTTAGAGGAATCTATCAACTAAGGAATGTTATGCTTCATGGATTATTTAGGAATTTTGGATTTTTTATGAATTATTTAGGAATTTTTGAAATTTTTATGAATTATTTTATTAATTTTCTGGAATTGTCAATTTTTTATTAATTATTTGTTTATTTTCTGGAATTTTTATTAATTTTCTGGAATTTTGAATTTTTTGTTAATTATTTTTTATTTTCTGGAATTTTGAATTATTATTAATTATTTGTTTATTTTCTGGGATTTTGAATTTTTTGATTAATTATTTGTTTATTTTCTGGAATTTTGAATTTTTTATTAATTAGTTGTCTATTTTCTGGAAATTGGACTTTTTATTAATTTTTTATTAATTTTCTGGAAATTTGAATTTTTCGGAAAAAGAGACCGATTTGGCATTAATGGAATTTGCCAGGGGTAGCATGGTAATTGCCATGGCAATGGTATATTGGGAATATAATGGGAATGATCAGGGGCATTTTGGGTATTATTTGAATTCCCTAGGGCATTTTGGGCGTTCCATATTTAGGGACAGAATGAGAATTATTTGAATTCCCTAAGGGCAATGTGGTCATTTTTGTGGTAGGGCTCTACAGGGTATCGAGGGAATTTAGGATTTCCTTGGGGTATTAGGGTAATTACAGTGGTTGAGGACAAAATGGGTATTTAGATTTGGCTAGGGGCGTTAGGGTAATTATAGTGTTGGGTCACATGAAAAAATTCAGGATGTCTCCACCCAGGGTTCGAAGGGAAGTTGGTGGACCTGGTAAGTCTGGGGCGCCAACCGCTGGGCTCTCCTTTTGTTTGGGATTATGGCTTTCACATTTTAATTTTAAGGCGAACTTAAGTGGTTGGCACGGACGCTGCATGAGGGATGCCTGCAACAGTTGTATTATTCATCATAGGCAGCGAACCATGCATGCAGCATAGGCGATTCCGAGGGGCTATTCTTTTAGAATCCTCACACCCTTATAGGTGTTTGATGGTGGATACACCCTATGCAAATCTACTTGATCCTGGACATGCCTCCGGGACAAGCTTAACGCGCAGATCCCATAAGTGGATGAAGTAAATTCCACAGTGATCCATACAAATGGGGCGATAGAACTGCAGGCCACCTGGAACCTTTATTGCTGATAAATCTTCGATTTCCTATGAGAATGGTACACTAATTGTGACTACAATGGGGTGACTGGGACCTTGCACGGCTCATCAACAAATGAGCGTGGCCTCGACGATGTCTTTAACGTTGCATGGATCGATGGGCATATTTTGTTGGAGGACTTTTGCATGGGGCTTGTGGAGTCCACCACTTCAAACAGAACAAGGGTACTCTTTCGTGATTGCCAAATTGGACCTTTGGAACCTGCCTCTCAGAAGAGCATGCATGTGAGGAGTGCATAAGGGAGCTGATCCCATGATGCACAGGAGTTAGTTTCATGGTGAGCATGGGCTTGTCATGGATAATGAAGGCAAGGTGAGAAGTTCGGGGTCCGTATACAGAGCATAGGCTCGACAATTGGTATGGCTATTCACTCCATAAAGCCACGTTGTCCTGAAGTATAGGTTAAAGATCAAGGGGCGGTTCAGGTGAGTTTCCTACAATACTGAAGTTAGCAAAATGCAGGGCTCGAAGCAACACAGGTGCTCGCAGCTGACCTCCTCTGAATCTGACTCATGGTTTTACTGCATGAATCTACTAACTTTGACTCACCATTTCAGTCAAGAAAAATGTGGAATCTGCATTCTATTCGACCTAATCCGCTCCAAAATCTACAGGTGATACTATGAGTTTATTTTACTCAAGTCACCCTCCCAGTTTTTCCTGAGCATTAACTACCACTTATACACCATCAGGCTATGGATTGGGATGAAGTTGACTTAACCTCATTTGCGTTATGATCGATTTTAACACCTAATTCGAGGTTCTGCCTATTTGGTTTCCATAATCTTTCCGGGACTCTATTTATGATGCACATTTAGACAAAATTCTAAACATCTTCTGCATACTAATAGATCTAAAATATAGTTAGGGGTAGGGGTACATGAGTCAATTATAGTGAATGGAACCCTTGAGAAATCACCTCCCTTCAATTAACCAGAAACGACCCTCCTCTTCTTTGAATTTCTAGCCTCTTTGTTTTCTGTAGACTATTGAAAATCATCGATCATTTACAAGATGAAATGGTTAACGAAATATTCAGAAACCTTACAAGGCAAAGGCATCCTCATAACAATCTTGAAGAAGCAAGAAAGACGAGGATAGAGTCTTGAAGAATAGTCCAAGGGATTATCAGAATCTTAAGGAACATTCAAGAGATCATCACGAAACTTATGGGATTATTAATAATTCTTGAAGACAAATTTAGATTAGCAGGGACACCTTCTATTTGATGGAGGAATTATGCATCGGTTTGATTAGGTAATATTGACCTCATGCATCAATTAATCGAGAATTCTATAACTACTATGCAAGAGTTGATGAATCTGACCTTCTATGGAGTGTTCTCCGGCTGAATCTGATTCTTCCCTAGGCAAGATCAACGTAGAGCCTTCGCCACTATCTTGAAGGTTCTCCCTTCTCCGAAGTCCAGGGGATACTTTCTATCTGAAATTCTTTGCGCAGTGATCTTCGATTTTTCAATTCTCTCCTTCCAGGGATTTTTTTTCAACCCCCTTCAGTTTTCTTCTCTCCCTTTTATACTTACTCTCCATGGGATCTAAATTCGTGCACTATCTTCCCGCGCCCCCTTTTCTTTGCTTTTTTTTTTCATTATCTTCATTCATCCCTTTTTTAATCTTCTGTTTTCTGTTTTTTATTTACTTTAATTCTAACTTATTTATTATTTTTTGCTTGGTTTTTCTTTTTCCTTTCAGAATTTTTCAGATTTCTAAATACTTAGAAAAAAAAATTTTAGTTCTAAATTTCCAGATTTTTGGTTTTAATTTGTATTAATTTCTTCCTTTTTCTTTTATTTCTGATTTTCACATTTTTGGATTTTTTTTTCTAGAATTTTGTATATATATTTTTTTTATTTTTTTTTATATCATTTTATTATTATTTTTATTTTCAGATTTTCTTTTTCTGTTTTTATTCTTTGTATTTATTAAAAGTTCTTTAATTTTTTTTTCTGTGTTTTTTTTAGTTTGATTATGATTTTTTTAATTTTTATCCCTTTTAATTTCTTTTTATTTTTGTTTCTTTTTGATTTTTTATTTAATTTATTTTCTGACTTTTATTTATCTTTTACTTATGATTTTATTTAAAATTTTGTTTTTATTTATTTTTGATTTATCTATTTTTCATATTTTTGTTATTATTTTTCTTTGGTCTATTTTATTTTTCAGATTTTAATTTTTTATTATTGATTTTTTTTCAGATATTAAGTCTTTATTTCAATTAATAATAATAGTTTATTTTTAAAAATTTCATTTTTTTATTATTATTTTTGTTTGCTATTTTGGATTATTGTTTTTTGTTTTGGATTATTATTTTTTCTTATTTTATTACTATTTTTGATTTTTTGATTTTTTTTTTGTTTTTCTTCTTTCAATTTTTAAATTTTGATTTTTATTATTCTAATATTATTTTTATGTTTTTTTTCTTTTTCTGATTTTATTTAATTAACTAAATTATTTCGATTTTAATCATTTTGTTATTTTTTATTTTAGTTTTTTTTTGTTATTCTTCTTTTGTTTTGAAATTTCTTCTGATTTAGAGATTTCGTTTCTTTCTCCTGATATTTATTTTTACTGATTTTTATTTTCATTGTTTAATTTGAATTTCTTGGGATTTTTAACTTAGGTTTATTCGCTAACTAACTTAAACTGGGTCTCGGACGTAATTGAGTGTTTACAATAAGATACGACGTAAAAAATTTCCCACTTTTATTTTTGTTCATAACTTACCTTGCCAAATGCATAACCCCTCCACCGTAAATCATGTTCAAAGAGCTCTAGACCAGCAAAGTGCATCAAGAGCAGGAGGAGATCCCAAACTGTAGAAGCTGGTTGTTAAAATAGATGTCTACACAACATTTTTGTTTAACTAAATGAAGTCGTCGTTCTTCTCTCGTTTCCTTGCCATTGTTTAACTGAAAGAGTCGTAGCTCAATGCCTACACATTCTTCGTTTACCATAGTCGCTTTTTCATCCTTCTCTCGTTGATTTATTATCCTTCTCTTGTGCTTTGTTGTTGTTCATGCACCTATTCATTTTGTACTCGTTCATTATCATTTTTCTCTCACCATTGTTGTTAACTGGTTTGTTATTTCAATCTGCATTGTGTTCCCTCATTTATTCTGCTACTTAGTTTGTTTATTGCTTGCTGATTCACTGATTGTGTACATTTAGTTGATGCATTTTTTTCGCTTTTGGATCTACTGCTCTTCGATAAGGTCGTAGGTTTGTTTAGAAAACCCTTTCACCTGTTCGAGTTTTTGGTTGGTGTACTATTGTTGAGTGCATTACCTTTTTTTGTAAATGTTTTCTTTTTTCAACTTATTTCTTTATGATTAAGCTAAGATTTATGTTGCATATACTATTAATTAATTGAATTGATTTTTTGTATACCAAATTTGAAATGAAACAAATGATTTTTAACAACACTAGCCATGGTTCTTTTGCAGTTAGGATGAATCTATACTTGATGATAAATAAGCCATTTGTGCCATACTACCAAAATTAAAGTGAGCTTATGACTTTGACTTGAGGTTGATAAGATTGTATGTGATATTGCCTTAGATATTCTTGTTAAACTTCAAAGATTTTTTTTTTTGTATAAAAGGTGTGCTCTTTTTAGTTCATGATATTAGTTCTCGTTGGAGACAAGTCCACGTGAGCAACACTTAACGAAGCCAAAGAGACAAGGCAAGATACCACCAAAATTTGTAACCTGTGTATTTTATAATTTGATATAACTGCATTTGATGTATGTAAGATTTTACCATACACTTTCAAACACACACATAAAAGATGGGTAAGTAGTGTGCCGTATAGCATAGTGTTATATGATACGTCTAATAGACAAAAGGAGGTTGTTTTGAACTCTTGCAAATTTTTCTTTATTTTTCAACATTATCAAAACCATTGAAAGATATGAGAGGTTCATTTTTGCACATTAATATGACAAAGTTGAACATGAAACTCAGGTATATATGTTACTATTCAATGATTCCAATATTCTTAAATTAATTTTACACCTTAAGGAGGGGACTTTATACTAATTTATATGCAATAGTGGATATTAAAAATATTAAACGTAGTATCCCAAAATCCAAACTATTAAGAATTCTATTATGCCATGAATTGTACAATTTTTAATTGATATTTGTTTTCTTCTCATGGTCTTTTGACATTAGTTATGGAGCTTCTAATTGCGTGAATGTATTTAAAATTATACATATGCAATGTATTTTATTCTATCCTTTAACAATTGTTACAATTTTTCATATAATAATTACATTCTTTTATAAAGGATAAAGAAATATTGCCATGTCTTTTAAATTGTTAGGTAATGGAGTACAATTATTTATTTTATTCTTAATTTTCATCTAAACTTCAGTATAATTAGCTCAATATTACATAATAATAATTTTTATGAGTTTCTATTTTGGCCATCGTAGAGGGTACCAAGAACTACTAAGGCTGGAGGCACAACACAAGTCTCTTTAAGGATACTGTGAACACCTAATTATGTTCAAGGCTAAATTTACAAATAAAAAGTACAAAATAAAATTATTTAGGTTCAAAATCATTTAAAAATAGACAAATAAAAATAATAATAAAAAAGAGAATTGTAAGAATTAGAAAAAGAAACGAAAAAATAAATAAAAAAAGAAAAGCAGAAAACAAGAAAAATAGAAAACAAAAATAAAAAAATAGAAAAACAGAAAAAATAGAAAACAAAAACAAAAAAATAAGAAAAAATAAGAAAAATAGAAACAGAAATAGAAAATAAAAAAAAGAAACTACTCGCCAGAATTCAAAATATTTAAAAGTGACAGAGGTCCAAATTAGGGGGAGCTTTTCATATTTTTTTCGATTTTCAGAGCGGGATCTTTCCCTTTCTCGATTTTCTTCAAAAACGTTCTGATCCAAGCATTCTCCTCTCGGCTTCTCTTGATTTTTCTCTTAGCTTCTTCTTCCTTGGAGAAGGTCCTCTTGAATCAGACTTTCTCCTTTGCTCATCAAGGTGTTAAAAGAAGCGGCAATCTCCATTGATCTTTGCCTCAAGCTTCATACAAGTATATTCCTCCAGCGATCCACTACATACAAGTTAGCTTCCTCCGCTTCTAGCGTCATCTGAAACAAAAGTTTACGTCATCTGGTCATGCTTTGATAGTTGCTGAAATGCTTAGTCGATTGGTGATCAATTTGTTGCATGTTTGATTCAGTTCTTGCCATGGATTTGATTGATTCTACTGATATTCTCATATCACAAACCTGCATGGTGAAATTAGATTCCAGTTATTTTACACATCATATCTGTAAAACCTTACATTGGTTACCATAATCTTGGCCTTTGATCCATTGAATTTATGCATAGGATCTTCTAGATCCGTGAGCAGTAGCTAAAATGTGAAATGAGAATCACCTCAATCAAAGTCCAGGGCAGCTTCGAAAGAAGTTTCTAATTCTTTAAAGGCAGCATCCCTTAGGAATTTCTGTTTAGAGTTTGCTTATGCATGATGAGGATGCTACATCATAGAGCATGTAGCTGTGTGATGTGAACGTGGGTACCAGGATAAGCAAAAGAGATCATCTAAGAGATTATCTACAAGGAATCCAATGTCCTATGACAAGAAATAGGACCAAACATATAGAATAAGCACCTGAAGGTCTCATCAAGGAAGTTCAAGAAAAAGACTACGTGGATCCAAGCCCAATTCCAACATGGGTTAATTTATGTAGTCATATCATTGAAGATCTTAAGTGATAAAGTTTATGATTTGCTATAGATTATATTAGGATTTGATATTTATCTAGAAGTTATTTATTTTAAATTGGTTGCAATTCAAATTGCAATCTAATTAAGATTTCTAATTTGTTATCTATTTTTTACTAGATTAGGTTAGCTATAAATAGGAGTTAGGGATTCAATGAAAAGACAACTTTTGAGGAATAATCATATTTTCTCTTGGAGTGTTTTTTATCTATGTGTGAGTTGATTCCCTTGGTTCTTGGGCAAAGAACTACCTCTAATAACATTGGTTCTTTCGGCAGGTCGCGGTAAGGGTCGCGTTCCTCTTCTAACTGCAGGTTACAGTTTGTGTTGGGTTCCTTTATCTTGTCTCACGTTATCTTACCTTACTTATCTTATCACATCTTATCTTATCTTATCTTATCTTATTTTATCTCATCTTACCTTATCTTATCTTATCTTACCTTATCTCAGGTTACAGTTTGTGTTGGGTTCCTTTATCTTGTCTCACGTTATCTTACCTTACTTATCTTATCACATCTTATCTTATCTTATCTTATCTTATCTTATCTTATCTTATCTTATCTCATCTTACCTTATCTTATCTTATCTTACCTTATCTCATATCATTTTATCTTATCTTATCCTAATCTTGCCTTATCTTATCTTATCTTATCTCTATTCTCAAGACGTTCCATTATCGTTTCCGCATTCTGATTCATTCGCGTAGGGTGAATCATATCACTGCATCAATTAATGAGTTTGAGTTCCTTCTGTGAGTCCTGAACCCTTCCACTATGCCTTCGTTGCTCAACTAAAACCAAGTAAAGTTAGCATGGATTCATATTCTTCAAAGTCTTAGTTCCCATGGACCTTGTCATGCTTGTATAGAACAGGAGTAGAATACGGCCCCTTGCTGCATGGTCTGCATAATGACGCTCCAGTGAAGGCACTCACAAGACCTAGCTAACTTAACCTCCGCATGACATGCATGACATATCCTGTTCAGCTATAGACCATGAACCCAAACCACCCTAGGGAACCTTACTATGTAAACCTGTTTCTGTATGAATAAAATGGGCATAACACGTGTTGTGATCTTCGTTGATCCAGATTCATCTTTAGTGTAGCTAGTGGCGCTCTCATGAAGGAGAAGGCCCACCTCCATGCATGCATGCACTAGCTGGTTATCGGGGTGGAGTAAAAGTAGCAGCAATTGGCATGGAACATTGTGACATTGCTTTGGCATGCCCAGTGCAGTCACCAGGTGTATTAGGAAACCAACCAAACATTGTCATATACAGCCTGGCTGTACATGGTCCAGGCCTAGTGCATCCAAAGAAGGTTTTCAATTTCTACTCTGAGCTCCATGCTTACTTGGCTTCATGTGGAGTAGATGGAGTGAAGGGTGATGTGCAAAACATTATTGAGACCATTGTGTAAACACTCAATTATGTCCGAGGTATCTTTTTTAAAATTAATTAATCAAATAAAAATGAAGAAAGAAATGAAAACAAAAAGAAAGAGGGGGAAAATGATGATGAAATGAAAATTGAAAGAATAGGAATAGATATAATTAAAAATAAGTAAAGCACAAAAATAATAAATATAAATAATAATAAGAAGAATCTGAAATAAAAAAAAATAAATAAAAATAGTAAAAAGAAATACAAAGAATACAAAAAATAAGAATTATGAAAAAATAGAAAAAACTAAAAAAATTAAAAAGGATATAAAGACAAAACAAAAATAAATAAATAAGAAAAGAAGAAGAAAAAAAAACAGAATTAATCAAAACAAAAATAAATAAATCAAATAAAGAAAAATAAAATAAATCTGAAAAATAGAAAAAACTAAAAAATTACAAAAAATAGATAAAAGCTAAAAATAAATAATGATAAGAAAAACAGAAAATAATAAACAAAATATAAGATAATAAAAAGCCAAAAAAATAAAAGAGACAAAATCTTAAAAAGAAATAAATATATATATAATTTTTAATAGGTAATAACAAAAGGAAGAATTTAAAAACATGATAAAAAATTAGAAATATAAAGTTCAAGGAAATTAAAATTAAAAAAGGGAGAAAGAAAAATAATTAAAGGAGGGATTGAAAGCAATTAAAAAAAACGGAAAACGGTTTTTTTTTAACCATAAAAAATAGAAAACAGAAATCTAACTGAAAAAAAAAGAAATTAAGAAAAAAAAAAAAGGATTCACTTCACCAAGGGGGGAGTCTGAGATCGAGGGTTAGAGGCGAAGAATAAGGAGATTCCCTCAGGTTCAGATAGAGCTTCTTCTCCAAGAAATTCTCTGGGAGGGAGGTTTTTTTTTTTCACGGTGGCGCGATTCCCAAATTCCAGAAGTTCAGTTCCTGATTGCTCCGGTAGGCTCTCAATCCACTAAGCTAGAAGGAAGGAAGCATAAGCATGCCATTGATCCCATTCAAGGTTAGTCATATTATCTACGTTGATTTTAAATCAAGAACCCCAGAATGCCTTCATATGTTGATAATATCGCAGAGAAACTTGGTTCTTAGTATAGTGTGGAATTGGTTGTGACTTGATCCTGTTCTGTTAATTCTCACTACGAGTTCTCCAGAAGAATTTTTGGTAAACAAATTAGGTAGGCATTCATCCGTTTGGACTCGTAAGACTTAGAAATTAAGTTCCATAGAGAATCTTGGCTTTGAGGAAGTTCCCTATCCTCAGCCTTGACCTGTGCCATCTATGAACCCGTGGGCCCAGTGGGGGCTTGACTGGGGATGGTACATGCTGGCACTATGGGTGGTTGTTATCGATTGGATCGCCTCCTCACTATCCATGGAAACGTGTTTGAAAGTGATAACTTGTAGGTTCACGATGGGGGGTGCCGATCAAAATACCGAGAAGTAAGGAGGTTGGCCTTGTTGCGGGAGATTCCCCACTCAACCTCATACTTGGTTTTCGGTTGCATGCCCCTCTAAATTAAGACTTTGAGGGAGTAACGAGGCTCATGTGTATCTGTAGCAAATTTTGGGGTACCTTGGCAACAAAGAAAGGCCATGCACGAACCATGCAGCGTGCCTTTGGAGATAAATCAAATTTTGGTCGAGATAAGTGATTCGGCACGAAGTTTTACACAGTAAAAAGCTTGCACACGGCCTCCTAATTTATCACGTTGTGAAAGTTCCTTATGGAATCTGATCTTTCCCCTGATATGAATCTACCCCTGGGCCATGCATACAATGGTCGTACAAAAGTCTCAAGTATCAATTGCATGCTCTTCAAGTACAATCAAACTCTGTCACAGTACATGAGGGTTTCCAGTATTTTTCAATACCCAGGTTCCTGATCTAAATGCCATTGGCTCATGCTGTCCCTAGTCTATGACGGTCGATATAGGGTATTTCGGTTTCTGAACATTATCTGGGTAGGTCGCGTGTTAGCAAACTTTAGACTACGACTGAAAAGTGTAAATATGATATCAGGCACATTCACGGCTTGGTTCAGCTTTCATAACTACCACACAGTGAAAATGACGAAGCCAACTCAAATCGTATGAAGGCCATGCGGATTCCAATCGAGGAAGCTGCTCCCAACGTCTGTTGGAGCAGCGGAATCATGAAGGTTTTGGCCAATGAGTAATCTCCAGGACCTCTCAGCTTTATGTGATCTCAATAAGAGAGAATTTTGTGCACTACAAGAGGGCTCGTGGCGTCTTTAGAGCTACGATATCTACAATACAGAGTTCTGGAATTTTGACACAGGGTGTATTTACAAATGACCGAATGCATCTAAGGTAACGTTCGTAGCTTCCCCATAGCAATTAGTCAATGCCATTGTAGAGGTCTATAGTGGGTGGTTGTCATTTGATATAATGAGAAGTTTACTCATTGAAGGCTAGGAGGGTCCCAGCTAGATGTCGTTCTACGTACCATAGCCATCTACACCTAATAAACTTAGTATTATGGTTGGTGTATTTGGGCCTTTTTTACATAGCCTGAAATGTGGACAAGAGCAAAAGTGGATGCCTAAGTCTATCCCACACCTACATTTAAGTGGGTGTCCAGAATCAGGATTGGCATGTGAAGCACATGGTTGTCGAACTGAGTCTTGTTTCAAGGAAAGGGTGAAGAAGTTACTCGCACATGATGGGATCGACTAGTACGGTGGCGCTAGGCAGTAAATCACTCCTTTGCAAGACTCGTTATAAATGGCTATCCCTTCTTGGATGCCCCATGCACTTTGGAGTGCAGTCCCGGCAGGAAAGGTTTATATGAAGGCTAAAAGGGGTGGGGGCCGCTTAAGTGAAATTAAGAGGATTGGGGACCACCAATAAGTCTTGCTCAAAGTCAAAGAAGCATCATTCTCTCATGAAAATCACGCAAGGTAGTACCCACACCCACCTGGCTTGCTTTAAAATTAAATCAGGAGGTTGGAAACTCAATGGGAGACATGGATTAGTGGTTGAGTGAAAGGGCACGTGACAACTAGCCTGAGGTTCGAAACCTGTCCAGAGCATTTTCTCTTTTAATTCCAACAGAATATACAGGATGCATGGATTAGAAATAGATTATTCCTAGCCTAGCCTTCAGTATGGGTTTCGGTGCAATGGGCCGCTATCACAAGTGGGCCGCGTCACTACCAGAATTAGCATGAATAAATGCAAGCAGGCCAAGTTTTAATCATTGCATGAGAATAACAAAGGAAGGCCATGCATGGGCACGTGAATGTTATGGCAGGGACGCAAGAAATATTAGAGAATATAAAAGCCATGGGTCCCACAAATATTTATCAATAAAGGTAAAGGAATTTAAGCCCATGTAGTTTAGGAATAGTCACCACACGTTTACAGAAGCACGCTGCAAAATTGAGCTCATAAGACGCTGTTTCTTTAAAATTTTAAGGCATCCCATGGGCTAATCCAACAAGTTCAAGAGCCATGGATAATAATCAAGTGGGTTGAACCAATTGGGCCATGTCAATCAACTTGAAATCTGTCAAGATTCGAATTAGGACGTCCGAATTGGGTCATACTTTTGTGCATGAATGGGCTATGCTTGAGTGTCCCACATCTGGACTCGAATCTGCCCAAGCCTAATTGTTCTTCTGTTGGGTCATATCACATTAATTGAGTCCAATTGCTCTTCTATTGCGTCATGGCATATTGATAATAATCTTAATAAAAATGTTTAAACAACTAATTCTACAAATAACTTGGGCTAATTCTGTTAATCTAGTTTGTACCAACTATGTCTCAGGCCCCATTCGTCATTTTATTTATGCGAACAATCAAAAAAAGTAGAGAAACAAGAAAAAGCAGAAAACAGAAAGCGAAAAGGCAAAAAATATAAAAAGTACAGAAAAAAGGAAAAGCATCAAAATAAATAATCAAAAAATATAATAATAAAAATAAAATAAAAAATGATAATAATAAATAACAAATAAATAATAATAAATTTAAAAAGAATTAAAAACAAAGTGAAAATAGAAATAATTAAAAATCTGGAATAATTAAAAATCTGAAAATAAAATAAAAAAAAAAATCTGAAAATAAAATAAAAATTAAAAATCTGAAAGCTAAAATAAAAATTAAAAAATCTGAAAACTAAACTAAAAATTAAAAAATCTGAAAACTAAAATAAAAATAAAAAAATCTGAAAAAAGAATTAAATAATAATAATCTGAAAAAGAATTAATAAAACAAATAAAAATCTGAAAACAAAATTAAAAATAATTAAACAATAAAAATAAATAAATAAATAAATAACGATAATAATAAATAATAATAAATTCAAAAAGAATTAAAAACAAAATGAAAGTATGAAAATAAAATAAAAATCTGGAAAAATTAAAAAATATGAAAATAAAATAAAAATAAAAAATCTGAAAAAGGGAATTTAATAAAAAAATATGAATAAAAAGAAAGTTTTAAATTAAAAATATAAAAAAGAGGAAAAATAAAAAGAAAAAGAAAGAAAAACCCTATAAAAAGGGAAGGGAGAAAGGTTTGAGGGACCTTTTGGGGCTGGCTTTTCAGAAAAATCAACGAAAGAGTGAGAAGGGCGAAAAGTTATGAGAGAAAGGGATTCATCGACTCCCCTTGTGATGGAGATTCGAGTGAAAGAAGAGAGCTCTCGGTTGCTAAGGTTTTGGTTGCAGCTCACAGATAAAGCCTCCACGAGTCGCGAAGCAGTGAATATCGGCGTACAGGTTAGTCATTACTTTCCCCTGGGCATCCCAATTCAAGCTTAAGCATGGGAAATAATGTATGAAAGGGAAATCACCTAATGCGATTCTGAATAATCTGTATCTAAAAGACTGGAAAAATTTATATGCAACGAAATCGCATTCCCTGAGCAAGTTGAACCGATTGACACGATTAAACCTGAACTGGTTGAACTATAAACTCCACTGAACTTGACTGAAATTGAAACAAATCGGGCACCAATTTTATCCATAGCCTGACCTTGACTCGATTGAAAAAACTCCCTACCCGAAACTCCCTCGCCACCGGTGGCAATTTCGTCGGGAAGCTCGACTGGTACACTGGAGCGACGGAAGGCCGGACGGGTACCAGAGGTCGCGCGATGAGAGTGACGCCGTTATCGGCTTCAGTGATGCCAAATCGAACCCAATAGGCATGGCGGAGGAGGTGGTTCAGAAGCTCGTTGAGGAGGAGGATGAGAGGCATTCCGCTCCCGCTCGAAGACGCCACTGCTGTGTCCGCCTTGACAGGAACAGCGACGGCACCTCCGACGACGATTCTAGCGTGCCTCGCGATTCCGGCGGTCCCAGCACTCCTTCCGGCGAAGCATCTGATGTCCCCAAGGGTCGGGCAACCCGTTTGGTGTTGGTGAGAAATGCTTGCGAGTGAGTCCATGGCGGACGAAGACATCCAGGAGATGCAAGGGAGAAGAACCCCCTTTTGAAATTATCACAAATTTTCCAAACTTTTAAAAATTACAGATAGGTCCTCCAACTTTTTAAATTTGCAAAATAGTCCCTAAAGTTACCTATAATTGCAAATCAGTCCCTCAATTTGTCCTATTTGCCAATAAGCCCCTTAATTTCCTGTAATTGCAAGGTAGTCCCTTAACTTTTGAAAATTGAAGATTAGCCCCTCAAATTTAAATAATTGCAAATCAGCCCCAATTTTTTTTTAAGTTCTTTTTTGGTTATTTTTTTTTTCAAATAACATCTAATTCAACTAATTCCTTTTTTCTAATAAAATTTCGAATCAACTATTTCTTTTCAACTAATTTCTTTTTTCTAAAATAGTCCGATTAAACCCACACGCTTTCGGTAGTTACAAATCAAGAAAACGACTAAATAAAAATGTTTTTGCTTTCCTTAATCTCATGCAATGGGCCCTAAAAACGAACTGGTAGCTTTTCCTGCTGTTCGTTGTTTAGAGGTCTGTATGGGTCCAAGTGCAGCCGTTGTTGTCTTGGGCCCTGTGCATATGTGGGTTAAGATTTCTCCTTATTTCCCTCGTTTTCAAACAAATAAAAATGTTTTTGCTTTCCTTAATCTCACACAATGGGCCCTAAAAACGAACTGGTAGCTTTTCCTGCTGTTCGTTGTTTAGAGGTCTATATGGGTACAAGTGCAGCCGTTGTTGTCTTGGGCCCTATGCATATGTGGGTTAAGATTGCTCCTCATTTCCCTCATGTTAAACAAATAAAAACTTGTTTTTGCTTTCCTTAATCTCACGCAATGGACCCTAAAAACGAACTGGTAGCTTTTTTTGATGTTCATTGTTTAGAGATCTGTATGGGTCCAAGTGCAGCCGTAGTTGTCTTGAGCATATGTGGATTAGGATTGCACCCTCAATATGTTTCCAAACAAAAGAAAAAAACCAACAACAAAACATTTGCGTTCCGATCTAAACTCCATTTGAGGGTCAAGCCTTCAAGTCAACTAGAACTACGTAAACCTTGAATTTCCCATTGCACCGGGGAATACGTAGGAGCAGGGTCAAGTTATGTCAGGCTAACCTCCCTCAAATACTTATTTTCACCCTAATAAAAGGGATCAAACAAATTTCAAATAATCACACACTCGGTTTAAGGGCACCGTTCTTCGGAACGGGCGAGTGGGGTGCCTAACACCTTCCCCATTCGTAACCGACTCCCGAACTTATAATCTTATCTTCAAGTTAGGGTTTTTTCAAACTTTTTTACCTAAATAAAAGTTTGGTGGCGACTCCACATAAACAATAAATTCAATTTTTAAATTTTAGCGAGTTCGTCGTCTCATCGGAATTACGGTTGAGACATAGTTCAATTTCTCTAATCAAATTCCTTTTCTCAAATCCGAGTCTAGTTTAAATCTTTTTCCCAAATTTTCTATCAAGTTCATCTCAAGTTAAATACATCTTAGATCCAATCCATTGAAAATCAAGTTTCATTCGATTCAAAATCAAGTTCTTTTCCTTAAAACAAGCCCAATCCTTTTTCTGCCCATGCTCCTTCACCTTTTTATCCTTATCATTTTTAAATTAATTCCTTAATCCCTAAAGTCTCACGCAATGAACCCTAAGCACGAACTGGTAGCTTTTTCTGTTGTTCGATGCTTAGGAATTTATATGGGTTCCAAGTGCAGTCGTAGTTGTCTTGGACCCTGTGCATATGTGGACCGAGGATCTTTTTGTAAATTCCAATAAAAACTTCGTTTTAAAATCCATAAAGTCTCCCGCAATGAACCCTAAGCACGAACTGGTAGCTTTTTCTGTTGTTCGATGTTTAGGAATTCATATAGGTCCCAAGTGCAGCCGTAGTTGTCTTGGACCCTGTGCATATGTGGACCAAAAATCCTTTTATAAATAAACTCAATAAAAAATTCATTTTAGAATCCCTAAGTCTCACGCGATGGATCCTAAGCACGAACTGATATCTTTTTCTGCTGTTCGATGCTTAAGGATTCATATGGGTCCCAAGTGCAGCCGTAGTTGTCTTGGACCCTGTGTATATGTGGACTAGGGATTCTCCTTAAAATATTTTCAAAACACTCTAGCCATTTTCAAATATTCCTTTTCAAGCAATTCTGAAGGTCAAGCCTTCGAGCACTGTTTCAAACACCCTATTTTGAACACTTTTGAAGGTCAAGTCTTCAAATCAAACCAGAACTACGTAAGCCTTGAGTTTCCCATTGCATCGGGGAATACGTAGGACCAGGATCAAGTCTTTTTAGGCTAACCTCCATCAACCTATTAATTTTCACATTAATTAAGGGATCAAACTATTTTCTAATAATCACACACTCAGTTTAAGGGTACTGTTCTTTGGAACAGGCGAGTGGGTGCCTAACACCTTCCCTACTCGTAACCGACTTTCGAACCTAAATCTCATCCTCGAGTTAGGGTTTTTCCAAATATTTTTCCCTTATATAAAAATTTGGTGGCGACTCCACTTAATTCAAACAAATTCTAATATTAAAATTTTAGCGAGTTCGTCATCTCGCCGGAATTACGGTTGCGACACCTTGGTGCCAAACATGGTAACAAAGTCTCACTTACACGCAGTTATCATCTTGCATTTGAGGCATCCATTGCTCGTAACTTTACTCACAATAGATGCATTGCATGTGAGTGTCATAACATTGATGGGCTTTATAGTGCCAAGCAGACTGTTGTTGTGAGAGCCTATGATGATTTTACTCTCGTGATTCTGTCATCCTCAACAAATATATGGAGTGTATGAAATAGGCTAGGTTATCCTCAGAGATAAATGTACACAATTTGTTTGTTGTTGGTGCGGACCTTGAAGGTCCAGTAGGAGGTTGAGTTGCATTTGGAGGAGGTTCTCTCCCTTATCCAGCTCGGTGAGGACTGTACTGACTTCATGATTTACAAGATCAAAGCTTTGGCTGAGCTGATGGATAGTAGCAATGCTCTTGGGCATGCTTTGAATGTTGGTAGGGAACGACCTGTAGCGGGCAAACACCCTAGAAGAAGGAGCTAAGAAGCAAGAACCCGATATATATACATATACACCCCATGCTTATTTTCTCTCCCTGTAAGTTGTGGTATAACCCATCAGTGTTTAATCTTATGTAAGTCAGAAGCTAAAGCTTAGCTTAAGTGGTCAATCTCGTTAAAGTGTATGCACGGGTCCTGGGTTCGATCCCCATTATTTTTATATAAATGGCAGATAAATCTCTAACCCTTCATTTAATTATAATTGCACCAAATGATGACCTAACAGTGAAGCCATCCTAGTGGTCAAGGTTGCCGCCCATACCCCAAACCCCTGGTTCGACTCTTGTACACGGCATTTTGAAATCCCCTCACACGCAAACTTATGAATATTGGGCAACGGGTCATACATTCCAAATAGGCCTGCTGCATGTCTTGATGGACCATGCTACCGTTACCTTTCCAACTGGGCCCTGCCTTTAAATGGGCCATGTTACTAGGGCAACTATTGGAGCCATGCTCAATTGGGCTGTTGATTCAAAAACAGGCCCACTGTCCCTCCTCTCTCCTTCAATCAGGCTGTGGTAATTGGGCCAAAGTAGTGCTGCCCAATGGGTCATATAGCTATAATGGGCCAAAATTAAGCTAACAACTAGGCAAGGCTCAAGTCAAGCCAACCTCCATCTCTAATGGGCCACCTTATTGGGCCATACAAAAATAAACTAATTGGCCAATTTATTCAATTAACACAAATTCTTTTGCTTATTTTTTTTATTTGGGCCAAGCCAAATCTTTTTAACTTTGAAATCAAGTCCAATGCTTCTCAATTTGAGTCAAGTCCAATTATTTTTAATCAAGTCCATTTTTTAATTTGGGTCAAGCCCAAGTACTTTTCATTTAAAATCAAATTCATTTTTCTTAATTTAGGTAAAGCCTAATTTCCACTCTGTTAATCAAATCTACTTTTTAATTTGGGTCAAGCCCAATTTCTTTAATTTTCAAATTAAGCCTAATTCTTTTTAAAAGTCAAGCCCAATTCTCTTCTCAAATCAAGTCCACTTTTTATTTTATTTTGGGGTCAAGCCCAATTTCTTTTTTTTAACCACTGTCTTTACTAATTTTTTCAATAATGTTTGTCTTTAAATTTTTTGAAATTTGTACAACGGATTCTAATGTGGGCAGGTAGCATTCTCTGCTGTACCGCATTTTAATTCGTGCGGATTCCAAATGCAGCTTACGACGATTTGGATTTTGCAAGCACGTGATCTTAGAAAATAATTGTTTTTATAAATTTCATCAAAAATGTTTGTTTTGTTTATTTTCTGAAATTTGTGCAACGGATTGTAATGTGGGCAGACAACCTTCTTTGCTGCACTGCATTTTAATTTGTGCAGATTCCAAATGCGGCTTACAACAATTTGGATTTTGCTAGCATGTGATTTCAGAAAATCATTGTTTTCACTAACTTCGTCAAAAAAAAAATCAATTTTCACCTAAAATCATCCTTTTATTTTCCAAGAGATCAAGTCTCTTAACTAGAACTACGTAGCCTTGAGTTTTCCATTGCACCAGGGAATAAGTAGGAGCAGGATCAAGTCCTGTCAGGCTATCTTCATACGAACCTATTTATTTTTATTCTAATTAAAGGGATCAAACAATTTTCAAAAATATCAAAATCACACACTCAGTTTAAGGGTACCATTCTTCGGAACGGGTGAGTAGGGTGCTTAATACCTTCCCTATTCGTAACCGACTCTCGAACCTAGATTTCTTTCTCAAAGTTAGGGTTTTTTCCAAATATTTTCACTTAAAATAAAATTTGGTGGCAATTCCACAATCTAATAAATTATTTTTAAAATTTTAACAAGTTCATCATTGCGTTGTAATTACGGTTACGAAAAATACACAGGTTATAAATTATGCTATTTCTATATAATTTTTCTTTTTAACAATCTCATGTACGTTTTAATCATAATTAGGAGATAAGCTTATATTGGTGACTAGGATATTATAACCACCAAATGTAGCATTTTCCTTTGTGATATCAATTTGGGCATTTGCATGGGGAAGGTCTTGAACCACTGAACATGAAAGAGTTGCCAAACCTTGGGAAGCAACTTGAACGAGTTTTATCACAAGTTAGGCATAGGAAGGTAAATGTAAATGTCCTTTTGTTTACTTTTAAAACAACCATCATCTACTTATTTTAATTGATAAGTAATTATTTTAATATTTAAATAAGATTTGTTAAATTTTATATTGTCACATTTATCAACTATTAATATTAATCATTAAAGTTGAAAAGAAAACTGTTTTAGAATCTAGAAAGCCTACCACTTATATGAATATAGTTTTATTGGCTTCTTAATGGGCATAGAATATAGTTTAACGTGATGTTTCATGTTTATTTTTATACATATTTTAAAAATAATGGCGGGTAAAACTGCCAAAATATTTTTTATTTTTTATTTTTTAACTTACTACATCGGTGGTAGAAACTCAATTTTTTATATCAGTTAAGCATATAACCATTGTAAAAATGAAAATTTTTACATCGATTATTTTTTTAACCGATGTAAAAAAATTAATTTTTTACATGATTAAATGACGTAACCGATGCAATAAATTAATTTTTTACACCGGTTAACCTTAGAACCTATGTAAAAGATGGAGTTTTTACATTGGTTGTTCAATTTATGTAAAAAATCTTACTTTTTATACCGGCTACTTCTATCTCATTTAAAGAATCGATGTAAAAAACATGACACAATCGACATAAAAAGATTTTTTACCACTAGTGTTATGATCTGGATCTAAGGATTTTCTGAGCCATGATACTTGAACAGAGTTGCTAGTAATCCTTAGAGGCCATAGGTCACTAGAGCCAATTTTTAATTCATAGTTTTGGCCATAATAGCAGAAAGGATTATTAGATGTGGGACACATGAAAAGGAAGCACTCTAGCTGAGGCTTTTGGGATAGTCAAATAAGATGTGCATCCGAAATGACAACACTAGATCCCTTTAATCCAAGGCTTCTCTCAGACCTGAGTACAAGCCTCCACTCATGATTTTTAAACAATTTATATACTTGAAATAGTAAGAAATAAAATATGGTATATACAAGAAATAGTTTGACAGAACTTTTGATCGTGCTCCTAAGTAGTCTCCGGTAGAATGAGAAATAAAATGTGTACTTAGCTCTATCCGTTTAATTTGTGTACGTAGCTCTATCGGTTTAATTTTGTTAAAAAATAATTTTGTTGAGAAATAATGTTAAACCATCTTGAAGAAATTTGATTAGAATTTAAATTTTAAAAAGGAGTGATTTTGAGAGTAAATTTGATTTTTTGGTAATTTGGGAATTAATTTTTATAATGTGTTCGAAAGGATTAATATTTTTTTAAATATGTTCGAAAGGATTATTTTAATATTTAATTAAGATTTGTTAAATTTTATATTGTCACATTTATCAACTATTAATATTAATCATTAAAGTTGAAAAGAAAACTCTTTTAGAATCTAGAAATCCTACCACTTATATGAATATAGTTTTATTGGCTTCTTAATGGGTATAGAATATAGTTTAACGTGATGTTTCATGTTTATTTTTATACATATTTTAAAAATAATGGCGGGTAAAACTGCCAAAATATTTTTTATTTTTTATTTTTTAACTTACTACATCGGTTGTAGAAACTCAATTTTTTATATCAGTTAAGCATATAACCATTGTAAAAATGAAAATTTTTACATCGATTATTTTTTTAACCGATGTAAAAAAATTAATTTTTTACATGATTAAATGACGTAACCGATGCAATAAATTAATTTTTTACACCGGTTAACCTTAGAACCTATGTAAAAGATGGAGTTTTTACATTGGTTGTTCAATTGATGTAAAAAGTCTTACTTTTTATACCGGCTACTTCTATCTCATTTAAAGAATCGATGTAAAAAACTTAACACAATCGACATAAAAAGATTTTTTACCACTAGTGCTATGATCTGGATCTAAGGATTTTCTGAGCCATGATACTTGAACAGAGTTGCTAGTAATCCTTAGAGGCCATAGGTCACTAGAGCCAATTTTTAATTCATAGTTTTGGCCATAATAGCAGAAAGGATTATTAGATGTAGGACACATGAAAAGGAAGCACTCTAGCTGAGGCTTTTGTGATAGTCAAATAAGATGTGCATCCGAAATGACAACACTAGATCCCTTTAATCCAAGGCTTCTCTCAGACCTGAGTACAAGCCTCCACTCATGATTTTTAAACAATTTATATACTTGAAATAGTAAGAAATAAAATATGGTATATACAAGAAATAGTTTGACAGAACTTTTGATCGTGCTCCTAAGTAGTCTCCGGTAGAATGAGAAATTCAATGTGTACTTAGCTCTATCCGTTTAATTTGTGTACGTAGCTCTATCGGTTTAATTTTGTTAAAAAATAATTTTGTTGAGAAATAATGTTAAACCATCTTGAAGAAATTTGATTAGAATTTAAATTTTATAAAGGAGTGATTTTGAGAGTAAATTTGATTTTTTGGTAATTTGGGAATTAATTTTTATAATGTGTTCGAAAGGATTAATATTTTTTTAAATATGTTCGAAAGGATTATTTTAATATTTAATTAAGATTTGTTAAATTTTATATTGTCACATTTATCAACTATTAATATTAATCATTAAAGTTGAAAAGAAAACTGTTTTAGAATTTAGAAAGCCTACCACTTATATGAATATAGTTTTATTGGCTTCTTAATGGGTATAGAATATAGTTTAACGTGATGTTTCATGTTTATTTTTATACATATTTTAAAAATAATGGCGGGTAAAACTGCCAAAATATTTTTTATTTTTTATTTTTTAACTTACTACATCGGTTGTAGAAACTCAATTTTTTATATCAGTTAAGCATATAACCATTGTAAAAATGAAAATTTTTACATCGATTATTTTTTTAACCGATGTAAAAAAATTAATTTTTTACATGATTAAATGATGTAACCGATGCAATAAATTAATTTTTTACCCCGGTTAACCTTAGAACCTATGTAAAAGATGGAGTTTTTACATTGGTTGTTCAATTGATGTAAAAAGTCTTACTTTTTATACCGGCTACTTCTATCTCATTTAAAGAATCGATGTAAAAAACTTGACACAATCGACATAAAAAGATTTTTTACCACTAGTGCTATGATCTGGATCTAAGGATTTTCTGAGCCATGATACTTGAACAGAGTTGCTAGTAATCCTTAGAGGCCATAGGTCACTAGAGCCAATTTTTAATTCATAGTTTTGGCCATAATAGCAGAAAGGATTATTAGATGTAGGACACATGAAAAGGAAGCACTCTAGCTGAGGCTTTTGTGATAGTCAAATAAGATGTGCATCCGAAATGACAACACTAGATCCCTTTAATCCAAGGCTTCTCTCAGACCTGAGTACAAGCCTCCACTCATGATTTTTAAACAATTTATATACTTGAAATAGTAAGAAATAAAATATGGTATATACAAGAAATAGTTTGACAGAACTTTTGATCGTGCTCCTAAGTAGTCTCCGGTAGAATGAGAAATAAAATGTGTACTTAGCTCTATCCGTTTAATTTGTGTACGTAGCTCTATCGGTTTAATTTTGTTAAAAAATAATTTTGTTGAGAAATAATGTTAAACCATCTTGAAGAAATTTGATTAGAATTTAAATTTTAAAAAGGAGTGATTTTGAGAGTAAATTTGATTTTTTGGTAATTTGGGAATTAATTTTTATAATGTGTTCGAAAGGATTAATATTTTTTTAAATATGTTCGAAAGGATTATTTTAATATTTAATTAAGATTTGTTAAATTTTATATTGTCACATTTATCAACTATTAATATTAATCATTAAAGTTGAAAAGAAAACTCTTTTAGAATCTAGAAATCCTACCACTTATATGAATATAGTTTTATTGGCTTCTTAATGGGTATAGAATATAGTTTAACGTGATGTTTCATGTTTATTTTTATACATATTTTAAAAATAATGGCGGGTAAAACTGCCAAAATATTTTTTATTTTTTATTTTTTAACTTACTACATCGGTTGTAGAAACTCAATTTTTTATATCAGTTAAGCATATAACCATTGTAAAAATGAAAATTTTTACATCGATTATTTTTTTAACCGATGTAAAAAAATTAATTTTTTACATGATTAAATGACGTAACCGATGCAATAAATTAATTTTTTACACCGGTTAACCTTAGAACCTATGTAAAAGATGGAGTTTTTACATTGGTTGTTCAATTGATGTAAAAAGTCTTACTTTTTATACCGGCTACTTCTATCTCATTTAAAGAATCGATGTAAAAAACTTAACACAATCGACATAAAAAGATTTTTTACCACTAGTGCTATGATCTGGATCTAAGGATTTTCTGAGCCATGATACTTGAACAGAGTTGCTAGTAATCCTTAGAGGCCATAGGTCACTAGAGCCAATTTTTAATTCATAGTTTTGGCCATAATAGCAGAAAGGATTATTAGATGTAGGACACATGAAAAGGAAGCACTCTAGCTGAGGCTTTTGTGATAGTCAAATAAGATGTGCATCCGAAATGACAACATTAGATCCCTTTAATCCAAGGCTTCTCTCAGACCTGAGTACAAGCCTCCACTCATGATTTTTAAACAATTTATATACTTGAAATAGTAAGAAATAAAATATGGTATATACAAGAAATAGTTTGACAGAACTTTTGATCGTGCTCCTAAGTAGTCTCCGGTAGAATGAGAAATTCAATGTGTACTTAGCTCTATCCGTTTAATTTGTGTACGTAGCTCTATCGGTTTAATTTTGTTAAAAAATAATTTTGTTGAGAAATAATGTTAAACCATCTTGAAGAAATTTGATTAGAATTTAAATTTTATAAAGGAGTGATTTTGAGAGTAAATTTGATTTTTTGGTAATTTGGGAATTAATTTTTATAATGTGTTCGAAAGGATTAATATTTTTTTAAATATGTTCGAAAGGATTATTTTAATATTTAATTAAGATTTGTTAAATTTTATATTGTCACATTTATCAACTATTAATATTAATCATTAAAGTTGAAAAGAAAACTGTTTTAGAATTTAGAAAGCCTACCACTTATATGAATATAGTTTTATTGGCTTCTTAATGGGTATAGAATATAGTTTAACGTGATGTTTCATGTTTATTTTTATACATATTTTAAAAATAATGGCGGGTAAAACTGCCAAAATATTTTTTATTTTTTATTTTTTAACTTACTACATCGGTTGTAGAAACTCAATTTTTTTATATCAGTTAAGCATATAACCATTGTAAAAATGAAAATTTTTACATCGATTATTTTTTTAACCGATGTAAAAAAATTAATTTTTTACATGATTAAATGATGTAACCGATGCAATAAATTAATTTTTTACCCCGGTTAACCTTAGAACCTATGTAAAAGATGGAGTTTTTACATTGGTTGTTCAATTGATGTAAAAAGTCTTACTTTTTATACCGGCTACTTCTATCTCATTTAAAGAATCGATGTAAAAAACTTGACACAATCGACATAAAAAGATTTTTTACCACTAGTGCTATGATCTGGATCTAAGGATTTTCTGAGCCATGATACTTGAACAGAGTTGCTAGTAATCCTTAGAGGCCATAGGTCACTAGAGCCAATTTTTAATTCATAGTTTTGGCCATAATAGCAGAAAGGATTATTAGATGTAGGACACATGAAAAGGAAGCACTCTAGCTGAGGCTTTTGTGATAGTCAAATAAGATGTGCATCCGAAATGACAACACTAGATCCCTTTAATCCAAGGCTTCTCTCAGACCTGAGTACAAGCCTCCACTCATGATTTTTAAACAATTTATATACTTGAAATAGTAAGAAATAAAATATGGTATATACAAGAAATAGTTTGACAGAACTTTTGATCGTGCTCCTAAGTAGTCTCCGGTAGAATGAGAAATAAAATGTGTACTTAGCTCTATCCGTTTAATTTGTGTACGTAGCTCTATCGGTTTAATTTTGTTAAAAAATAATTTTGTTGAGAAATAATGTTAAACCATCTTGAAGAAATTTGATTAGAATTTAAATTTTAAAAAGGAGTGATTTTGAGAGTAAATTTGATTTTTTGGTAATTTGGGAATTAATTTTTATAATGTGTTCGAAAGGATTAATATTTTTTTAAATATGTTCGAAAGGATTATTTTAATATTTAATTAAGATTTGTTAAATTTTATATTGTCACATTTATCAACTATTAATATTAATCATTAAAGTTGAAAAGAAAACTCTTTTAGAATCTAGAAATCCTACCACTTATATGAATATAGTTTTATTGGCTTCTTAATGGGTATAGAATATAGTTTAACGTGATGTTTCATGTTTATTTTTATACATATTTTAAAAATAATGGCGGGTAAAACTGCCAAAATATTTTTTATTTTTTATTTTTTAACTTACTACATCGGTTGTAGAAACTCAATTTTTTATATCAGTTAAGCATATAACCATTGTAAAAATGAAAATTTTTACATCGATTATTTTTTTAACCGATGTAAAAAAATTAATTTTTTACATGATTAAATGACGTAACCGATGCAATAAATTAATTTTTTACACCGGTTAACCTTAGAACCTATGTAAAAGATGGAGTTTTTACATTGGTTGTTCAATTGATGTAAAAAGTCTTACTTTTTATACCGGCTACTTCTATCTCATTTAAAGAATCGATGTAAAAAACTTAACACAATCGACATAAAAAGATTTTTTACCACTAGTGCTATGATCTGGATCTAAGGATTTTCTGAGCCATGATACTTGAACAGAGTTGCTAGTAATCCTTAGATGCCATAGGTCACTAGAGCCAATTTTTAATTCATAGTTTTGGCCATAATAGCAGAAAGGATTATTAGATGTAGGACACATGAAAAGGAAGCACTCTAGCTGAGGCTTTTGTGATAGTCAAATAAGATGTGCATCCGAAATGACAACACTAGATCCCTTTAATCCAAGGCTTCTCTCAGACCTGAGTACAAGCCTCCACTCATGATTTTTAAACAATTTATATACTTGAAATAGTAAGAAATAAAATATGGTATATACAAGAAATAGTTTGACAGAACTTTTGATCGTGCTCCTAAGTAGTCTCCGGTAGAATGAGAAATTCAATGTGTACTTAGCTCTATCCGTTTAATTTGTGTACGTAGCTCTATCGGTTTAATTTTGTTAAAAAATAATTTTGTTGAGAAATAATGTTAAACCATCTTGAAGAAATTTGATTAGAATTTAAATTTTATAAAGGAGTGATTTTGAGAGTAAATTTGATTTTTTGGTAATTTGGGAATTAATTTTTATAATGTGTTCGAAAGGATTAATATTTTTTTAAATATGTTCGAAAGGATTATTTTAATATTTAATTAAGATTTGTTAAATTTTATATTGTCACATTTATCAACTATTAATATTAATCATTAAAGTTGAAAAGAAAACTGTTTTAGAATTTAGAAAGCCTACCACTTATATGAATATAGTTTTATTGGCTTCTTAATGGGTATAGAATATAGTTTAACGTGATGTTTCATGTTTATTTTTATACATATTTTAAAAATAATGGCGGGTAAAACTGCCAAAATATTTTTTATTTTTTATTTTTTAACTTACTACATCGGTTGTAGAAACTCAATTTTTTATATCAGTTAAGCATATAACCATTGTAAAAATGAAAATTTTTACATCGATTATTTTTTTAACCGATGTAAAAAAATTAATTTTTTACATGATTAAATGATGTAACCGATGCAATAAATTAATTTTTTACCCCGGTTAACCTTAGAACCTATGTAAAAGATGGAGTTTTTACATTGGTTGTTCAATTGATGTAAAAAGTCTTACTTTTTATACCGGCTACTTCTATCTCATTTAAAGAATCGATGTAAAAAACTTGACACAATCGACATAAAAAGATTTTTTACCACTAGTGCTATGATCTGGATCTAAGGATTTTCTGAGCCATGATACTTGAACAGAGTTGCTAGTAATCCTTAGAGGCCATAGGTCACTAGAGCCAATTTTTAATTCATAGTTTTGGCCATAATAGCAGAAAGGATTATTAGATGTAGGACACATGAAAAGGAAGCACTCTAGCTGAGGCTTTTGTGATAGTCAAATAAGATGTGCATCCGAAATGACAACACTAGATCCCTTTAATCCAAGGCTTCTCTCAGACCTGAGTACAAGCCTCCACTCATGATTTTTAAACAATTTATATACTTGAAATAGTAAGAAATAAAATATGGTATATACAAGAAATAGTTTGACAGAACTTTTGATCGTGCTCCTAAGTAGTCTCCGGTAGAATGAGAAATTCAATGTGTACTTAGCTCTATCCGTTTAATTTGTGTACGTAGCTCTATCGGTTTAATTTTGTTAAAAAATAATTTTGTTGAGAAATAATGTTAAACCATCTTGAAGAAATTTGATTAGAATTTAAATTTTAAAAAGGAGTGATTTTGAGAGTAAATTTGATTTTTTGGTAATTTGGGAATTAATTTTTATAATGTGTTCGAAAGGATTAATATTTTTTTAAATATGTTCGAAAGGATTATTTTAATATTTAATTAAGATTTGTTAAATTTTATATTGTCACATTTATCAACTATTAATATTAATCATTAAAGTTGAAAAGAAAACTGTTTTAGAATTTAGAAAGCCTACCACTTATATGAATATAGTTTTATTGGCTTCTTAATGGGTATAGAATATAGTTTAACGTGATGTTTCATGTTTATTTTTATACATATTTTAAAAATAATGGCGGGTAAAACTGCCAAAATATTTTTTATTTTTTATTTTTTAACTTACTACATCGGTTGTAGAAACTCAATTTTTTATATCAGTTAAGCATATAACTATTGTAAAAATGAAAATTTTTACATCGATTATTTTTTTAATCGATATAAAAAAATTAATTTTTTACATGATTAAATGACGTAACCGATGCAATAAATTAATTTTTTACACCGGTTAACCTTAGAACCTATGTTAAAGATGGACTTTTTACATTGGTTGTTCAATTGATGTAAAAAGTCTTACTTTTTATACCGGCTACTTCTATCTCATTTAAAGAATCGATGTAAAAAACTTGACACAATCGACATAAAAAGATTTTTTACCACTAGTGTTATGATCTGGATCTAAGGATTTTCTGAGCCATGATACTTGAACAGAGTTGCTAGTAATCCTTAGAGGCCATAGGTCACTAGAGCCAATTTTTAATTCATAGTTTTGGCCATAATAGCAGAAAGGATTATTAGATGTGGGACACATGAAAAGGAAGCACTCTAGCTGAGTCTTTTGTGATAGTCAAATAAGATGTGCATCCGAAATGACACCACTAGATCCCTTTAATCCAAGGCTTCTCTCAGACCTGAGTACAAGCCTCCACTCATGATATTTAAACAATTTATATACTTGAAATAGTAAGAAATAAAATATGGTATATACAAGAAATAGTTTGACAGAACTTTTGATCGTGCTCCTAAGTAGTCTCCGGTAGAATGAGAAATTCAATGTGTACTTAGCTCTATCCGTTTAATTTGTGTACGTAGCTCTATCGGTTTAATTTTGTTAAAAAATAATTTTGTTGAGAAATAATGTTAAACCATCTTGAAGAAATTTGATTAGAATTTAAATTTTAAAAAGGAGTGATTTTGAGAGTAAATTTGATTTTTTGGTAATTTGGGAATTAATTTTTATAATGTGTTCGAAAGGATTAATTATAAAATTATTTTTTTAATATTTAATTTTTATATTTTAATTAATATTTTAAATCTGCATCTACACAAGGTTTTAGAGAAACATATTGATGCACTATAAATCCTTACAATTACAAAAACCATGAACTATGAAGTGGATTACATATTCATATTTCAAGGCTCGTTGCATGAGATTTTAAATTAATTTTTTTTGTTAAAAATAAGATATGTAATTTTCACAATAACAAAAGAATCCTTGATCCACTTATGTATGGGGTATAAGGCAAACATAGTGATACATTGTAAACCCTTATAGTTCCTAAAAATATGAATGATGAAGAGGAGACACATTCATATTCTAAGATTTGTTGTGTAAGATCTAAAATTTATTTAATGATAGAATAATCAACTTTTTATATTTAAATTATTGTTATCAAAACCCATTTTATTTTTTACATAATCTTTTCTTAAAAAACATAAACTTTATTTATCATTATTATTATTATTATTATTATTATTATTATTATTATTATTATTATTATTATTATTATTATTATTATTATTATTATTATTTCCTCTTTCTAAATTAATTTATCAGATTAAAGGTCACCAAGAAAGGCTAGGATAAGATAAGGCAAGCATAACTTCAATAATGACAATTAGAGTGAGGATAAAGCTAATTAGATGAGATGAAGACAAGTTTTAAAAGGATCCATAATAATAAAACAATTAATATGTTACTATATTTCCCCAATTATTAATGTCTATTAACTTTTTAAAATAATAGTTGTATCAGACATGACATAAAAATAAAGAATCCATAGCCCATACATAATCAACACTTCCAACTGACTTAGGAATAATTAAAGTGTTCACTTGAGAGTTTTAAAAGTATGTTTCACAGTGTGGTAAGGAACATTAACCTTAGTGATTTGACGACTTCACAACATAGAGCTAGGTTGGGAGTTAAAGGTTACAACTTCATCAAGTTAGGTAGTGAGAGCGAGTGGTTAAATGAGTCTAGCAACCCAAATCATGGTGGGACTTTTGGGTGAGAGATTGAAATTGAATCAAGAGTAGTTAATAGGCATGTGCGATTGTTCTATGGGTTATTTGTGAGGTTTGAGAGAGACCAGGTTGCTAGAGGCCAAGGGTAGAACGTGGTGTGCTACCCTATGAGTGTGAGATGGGAATCGAGATGTAGGCAAAAAAAGATGAATATGTTTAAGACTCAATGTCCAAAAGGTTAGGAGTGAGTATGAATATCATGGGTGGCCAAGGAGTGAAACTCACATCCAGGAAGCAAGGAACTCATGTTTGAAATGTTTGTGATTATCTAGTGCAAGGGAGTAAGGGTAGTAAGTTGGATGTTGTCGCCACCAAATTTTATTTAAAGGAAAAGATTTGGAAAAACCCTAACTTGAGGAAGAGATTTATGTTCGGGAGTTGGTTACGAGTAGGGAAGGTGTTAGGCACCCTACTAGCCCGTTCCAAAGAATGGTACCCTTAAAATGAGTGTGTGATTTATTTGAAAAAATTTTTATCCCTTTAATTAGAGTGAAAAAAAATAGATTGGTGGAAGATAGCTGGACAAGACTTGATTCTACTCCTACGTATTCCCCGGTGCAATGGAAAACTCAAGGCTTACAAAGTTCTGGTTTGAAGGCTTGACCTTCAAAGGTAAAGAATTTGAGGGATGATTTTTTGAAAGTATTTTCAATGTCTCGAGGGGATCCTTACTTCATATATGCACAGGATCCGAGACAACTAAGGTTGCATTGGGGCCTATATGAATATCTAAATATCGAACAGTAGTGAAACCGCTAGTTTCCCATTTAAAGCTCATCGTGTGAGACTTATGACTCCCAAAAAGATATTTTAAAAGATTTTATTATTTAAGAGGAACTCTTAGTCCACAAATGCACAAGGTCCAAGGAAACTAAGGCTGCATTAGGGCCTATATGAATCTCTAAATATTGAACAGCGGTGAAACCGCCAGTTTCCCATTTAGAACTCATTGCGTGAGACTTGTGATTCCCAAAAGGATATTTTGAAAGATTTTATTATTTAAGAGGAACTCTTAGTCCATGTATGCACAACGTCCAAGGCAACTAAGGATGCCTTGGGGCCTATAGGAATCTCTAAATATCGAACAGCGGTGAAACCGTCAGTTTCCCATTTAGAGTTCACCGCGTGAGACATGTGATTCCCAATAGGATATTTTGAAAGATTTTATTATTTAAGAGGAACTCTTAATCCACATATGCACAAGGTCCAAGGCAACTAAGGCTACACTAGGGCCTATATGAATATCTAAATATCGAACAGTGGTGAAACCGTTAGTTTCCCTTTTAGAGCTCATCGCGTGAGACTTGTGATTCCCAAAAGGATATTTTGAAAGATTTTATTATTTAAGAGGAACTCTTAGTCCATATATGCACAAAGTTGAAGGAAACTAAGGCTGCACTGCAGCCTATATGAATCTCTAAATATCGAACAGCAGTGAAACCGCCAGTTTCCCATTTAGAGCTCATCGCGTGAGACTTATGATTCCCAAAAGGATATTTTGAAAGATTTTATTATTTAAGAGGAACTCTTAGTCCACATATGCACAAGGTCCAAGGCAACTAAGGCTGCACTGGGGCCTATATGAATCTCTAAACATCGAACAATAGTGAAACCACTAGTTTCCTGTTTAGAGGCCATTGCGTGAGAGTTAAAACTTAAGAATGGTTTTATCTGTAAAATAACAAGAATGGAGATTGGGTTTGATGCAAAATTATAATAGGCTTGATTTTTATTTGACTATAAAGAGAATTAAAAGGTTCGGCCTTACCTCGCAAGAAATTGAATTGAATTTGATTAAAATGTGGAGGAAACTAAACTTGACCTTATTCAAAGTAGATTTGATATTTAGTAAATTAGATCAATAAGGGAGAGACGAACTTAAATTATTAATATACTTCCCTTTGGAAAAATTTCCCAAACACTAAATAGGCCGATCAGAAGAGATCCGAATTGAGAGGATGGCTAAACGTCATGGCCCAATATGGGTGTGAGCAATTTGTCGAGAAATTAATTGGAAAATTGGATGCCTTAATTTATTTTCAGGGCATATTTTTGTGGACATGGGTGTGCACTCCGTATATGAGTTGCATGGGTTTTATTTCATGTGCCATTATTGGGGCCCACTAAACCAATTGCATTTTGACCATGTGTTCTGCCCTTTATAGCTCCCAAGGAATGAGCAGCATCTTTGGCACAATCGAACAATTCCATAGTCTTACTCATAAAACTTCCTATGTTGCGTATTAGCCACATGGTCTTGTATAATATAGTCTTGGACCTATTCAAATAAATCCTAATCCATTTGATAGTGATGTTTTTGATTAAGACCCAGCTTGGTTGGGGACATTACGCTGACCTACTCTCGAATTCTTGCTAAAGCTATATGCTAGCCTCTTGATTTTATCTGATGGTGAACTCTAGCCTTCTGAAACACGCTCACACGCTAGCTTACATGAAAAACTGCATGGGAACAGACCGCTCGTCTGCTCTTGACTTAGCTTCCTTAGATACTGAGTCAGTGCCCTTAATTTTCCAATATGCGAGTGGACCCCTCAAGGTGGTGTGAAACCACTAAGCTTTTGGTCGTGCTCACCAGCCTATGCCAATCCAAAAACCCCTTACCTGTTCGGTGTTGGGCGATTCAACATGGCTTGTTGACGTTGCAAAACTGATTCTAGGGGGCGGTTATGTATATAACCCCATGAGACTTGGAGGCTGCATACCTCCCAAGATTAGTGAGCATTTTTTCATGAAAACCGATAGACCCCTCTCCGGTGGGGGGCCCTTACATGCTACATCCCTTATACCATGTTACTGTTGGTGAAGGTATGGACACATAGCAAGAACGTATGCACCGTATTATGTATGCATAATTCGAAATTGGTTTCCTCACTTGCATTGATATTCATCACAGAGGACTGTTCTTCAGCATAGAGCTATTTTTGGCGGATTCGAAGGATGATTTACGGGCTAATGTATCCGTCTTAGGTGCATGGACCTGATATCCCAACACTCATCACACCTATGGGGATGTCATCATGCCCAAGGATTCTCACATCGATTGAGGGAAGCAGTGGATCCGCATGGTAATAAGATCTATGCAAGGCTGTAGCAACTACGAATTGAGAAAATCAAATGTTTACTCGTGCTCGAGACTTTGTGTAATCAGCAAATGTACCATACAGAAAGCGATGTCATGGTCAGAATTGGCCAAGCTGTGAATTGGTGTTGGGACGCGTACTAGGTGAATCGGTTTAGCAAGATCGTGGGAGATCTCTACCTTCGACCTTTGCATTTGGAACTCCTGCACAAGGTCTGGATAGGTTTTTGGTGAGAAGGATGTGATCAAGGCCAGGAACATCAACGGATTTCCAGTTGGCGCCTGAGAGCATAGGCACCTGGTGATTCGATAGATTCCATCGGAACATAATGGGGATCGTCTCAGCTTAAGAGTGCCCTTTCAAACAGCAGGACCCGGAGTCTTGGCTCTTGTATAGTTGTGAAAACAAGGGGTTTTTATTACGTGTCACTCACCAATATGTGTCTTTCTTTGTACATGAAACAGTAGTCATCGCGCCATACAAATATACTGTTATGGCATGCTTGGTGCAAGACTATGTTGCCTCTGTTATGAATGTCCTTCCGATCGCCATGGCTATTACCCAGGGGACCGTTGTGACTTCGAGACGTTCATCCCTTATTTCTCTGTCTCCCCACACTCTCTTAGACCAGCCTTCACCCCCTGATCCTCTGTGATGGAGCCTGATATTCATCAGTAAAACGCACCTCCTGCAAAGCTCTCTCCCTCTCTGTAATCCTCCCTCGTGCTTACTTCACTCTGTTTCTAGTCGACACTCTTGGAGGGTCCCCCGTCCCCATTGTTCTTGGCCTTCTGTCCATGCTGATTTGACTATGGGACTAAGGTTTTTGTCTTCAATGGTCTCGATTTATTAGAATTCAGGTAGGATCATGTTACGACTTAGGATACTTTAATTTGGCTAAGGGCAAATGAATTTTTAGGCTCTTCACAATAAGAGGTGGATGGGATTCATCTAAGTTATGGCCGGATCTTCATAAGATCATCCATTAAGGACCATTATCTATTTCTATAAGCCACGTACACCGGATATACTTATTCATACAAATATCCGATTACGGTCTTCCTAATAGCTCGAAACTTGATTCGAGCATACAGGTCAGAATTGTATAAAATCCAAGTGTAATCCTCCTAATAGCTTTAAACTTGATTCGAGCATACAGGTCAGATTATTCACACCACATGTCTTCCAATTTAAAGATAGTTCCCAAACCATCTTAATTCATTAAGATTCACGTTGATTTTTACTTTCTTCTGCATTTAGCTCATTTGAAAGTGATTTTTCTCTATTTACCTATTAATGGCTAATTACCAAATGCATGAAATGACCACAAAAGCATTAATTAAAGTAACCAAACGAGATAATAATGCTAACCTTCGCAGAATCGTACCAGAAATCGATCTTGATGTAAGTTGGAGAATCGGTGTAGTGGAGCACTAAGAAGAATCTGATGCTAGTGCAGTGAAGTAGAAGGTGTGGAGTTTCAGAATCTTGAGCGAATGAAGAACTTGAGAGAGCATAAAGATGGAGTAGAGGGTCTAGTCTCCAATCTCTTCTTCTAACCCCCCGTTTGAGCCAAGCACCCCCTTTTATATGGTTTAGTCTAACTTTAATTAACCATCCAATCTGCATATCCCCTTCTCGGCGCTTCCATCTTTTTCCTTTTAATTACTCGCGCCTTTATTATATTTTATTATTATGTTATTTTGTTTATTTTTCTAATTTTCAGATTTTATTATTTTTCATTAATCCCATTTTTGTGTCATAACTTTCCTTTTTGGTTTTCCTCTTTTTTATTTTTCCTTTTCCTTTTCTTTTTACTCTCTCTTTTTATATTATCCCCCTCTTTTTTATTTATTTATTGTTATTCCTTTTATTTTTATTATTTTTCATTGTATATTTTCTATTTTACACTATTTATATCTTTTACTATCTCTGCTTATTTGTTTCCCTTTTTTTTGCTTTTCTTCTTTTTTGCTTACTGTTTTTAATTTCTTTTTCTTTACTTCTCTCTTTTTTTATTTATTTTGATTTTTGTTATTTGAATTATTATTTATTTACTAACTAATTTAAAATGGGAACCTCAGACATAATTGGGGGTTGATAGATGTAGTGTTAGAGAATTTTACTAGGTGAGTGGTTGACGTGTAATGTACATGGAGAGGAGGGAGGTGGGACTGTGTGATTAGGTTCAATGAAAGGGATGAGAAGTTGTGGAAATGAATTTTCTAGGCGCTATGTGAAAGGGTATCCAGTGGTTGTATGATGGGAAGTGAGAAAGAGCGCATGTGGGAGGATGAAGGAATTTAAGAGGGAGCATTGTGAGGGAAAGAGAAGATGGAGAAGTTTTTCAAACAGAGGATTTCCCAAGATTGGGTGGGTGGCTAGACCTTTAGTATGTGGGACATGGAGAGTGTAAGGATCACGAAGAGATTGGAGAGAAAAGGATGTCTTGCTAGGCTCAAGGGGAGGACATTTTGAAAGAGGAAGTGTTGTTGGGACATGAGTAGAGTGAATTGTGTGGACTGTGGTTGTTGATAGGCATCCACAGAGAGAGAGAACTTTTTTCCTTTTGTCAGATGAGTGAATTCTGATGGATGAGAGAGAAGTTCCTACATGAGAATTTATTAAGAGTTTTTTTGTTAGTACATGAGATGCTAGGAGGTGAGAATGAGAGGTAGAGAGATCAAGAGAGAAAATAAAAATAAAATTCCTTGTGTTTGTTTTATATGTTTTAAGAGAGCGAATGTTGGGAGGGGACCTCAGATGAGATTGGATTTTTGTTTTGTAGTGTTCATGCTTACCCAACCCTCCGAGTAAAGGTGATTATCAATACATTTGTTAGAGAGTGGGTGTGAGAGATATTCCTTGGCTTGGGTGAGAGTGAATTCTTTTATCCTTTAGTGTGTAAGTGTGGAAATTTGTTATGGTGGAATGGGTTGTAACACTCATAATTTCTCATAATGAACCCTTTAGGTTACAAATAACATTTAGTGAGAAATAAAGTAAAAGTAAGAGTAAAAGACAGTGAAATTAGAAAATTTTGTGCAAATGATGAAAATGTTCTTGCACTTTGGTAACCCTAATAATGTGCAGGAAACTTAATATAAAAATTAAAAGACATACTTAGGGATTAAAATACACCAAGGATGATTGAAAAGTTACGAGGAAAAATAGCAAAAGAGAAAAGGGAGAAAAAGTTGACAGAAAACTTCGAAAACACCTAAAACGTCTTTAGAAATCTCTATCTTTCACAAAGGCTAAACTGTTCCTAGAAAAATAGTCAATGACATGATAATGGTTCGGAAAAGAACCAATAAGTGTTAAAATCATTGGAGGAATAAATGTTGAACCTCCCTGGAAATGATAAAAGAATTATGAAAATACCCTTAAAAGGTCAGTAAGGCAAGAAAGTGCGGAACAAAAGCCAAGAAATGACCCTCACACATCTTGCACGAAAATTCCATGTGGAAAATATGGTGATGACTTACCATATGATTCATCACAAAATTAAATACATAAAAGAAAAATAATAAATGTGAAGATTCCTTTAACCATGGTTAAGGTTAATTAACCTTGTTTAATTAAAATTAACCATGCTTAGGGTAAGTAAAACTTGACTAGTGAAAAAATCAGCATAATTAACATTAATATAATCCTAAGAGGATTTTTCCTCACATTTTGAATTATTTTAGAAAATGGAAATTACATGAAAAATTACCAAAATGCTCTTAAGTGGAAAATTAATCCTTAAATTATCCTAACTTGGCTGAATTTACTAAGGGCATTGGGAGACCTCATTTGTAGGATTATAAAACTTCTAAACACTTAGATAATTTTTCTAAACACTCAAAAAGATTAATCTAATCCCAAAACCCTAAAATTTCACCGTAAGCCTAAGCTTTCATCTTTCAAGTTTAAGTTAAATCAACTCCTAATCACCAAGCTCCACCACCACCACTAGGAAAACTTTGTGGAACACTAAAAGGGGACCAAGGTTAGCCATAAAAAAAAAAAACTCATCATCAAGTAGGATTTTACTACTTATGTTTTTAAGCTTTAAATCTTGATTTTCGTGGTTTATTTTCTTCCTTTGTTGGATTCTTTCTATAAGACCCATGGATCTCATTTTTTTGAACTCATCTGAAAAAACAAATTTAGATGGTTAAATATGAGAATCATCCATTTTTAATGATTTTTTAATGTTAAAGTTTTTTGATGGATTAAAGTGCTTCTAACCACCTTTGAAGCAATTTAATTAGTTAAATTTTCTTAGAAATGAATTTTGATGCCTTGGGAAATATTTGAGAGTTCAAGTGAAAAATTTTTAAATGTTAATGGTGTGGGATGTATGGATCCTGGAGGAGATCTAGTGGATCTACACTTATTTGCCATAAAAAATGCTTTCTTTAAGATTTTTATGCTTAAAGCTTGAAACATGATTATTTTCTTCCTAATATAGAATTATGTGCTTAAGAGTCCATATCTAAACTCATAAGTTAAGACTCTTAAAATACTATAAAAAATTATATCACAAGTCCCATAAGCCTGATTTGGACATAGATCTAAAATCTATTAAGAGTAAATTGGAATTTTGGGACTAAAAATGGAACATCATAAAATACTTATGACCTTCCATAGACATGACTCAAGCTAAGAAGCGAAGAAAAGTCTTGATGGATCTAAGAGTTAATGAGGCTACAAGTGAGCTAATTTATGGAACAAAGATTATGTGTGAAGAATTTTTGAGAAAATGATGTTGAATGCTCAAGGGGGAGTATTCAGCCACTTTTGTTAAATAAGGGTAAAGTTTATAAAACTTTCTAAAGATGGTATAAAGTATGAGATTAAGTCTTAATAGGTATAAATCAACTCTTAAGAGAAGAAAAATTGAACCAAAAGGCCTTATAACCAAGAGATGTGCATTCAACCACTGTTGTGTAATTAAGAGAAAATGAGTTTAAATTCTTGATTATAGTTTATTAAAAACCATTACTATGTAAATGGAAAGAGAAGAATTATATTGAGACATAGAAGAAATAATAGTAAAATAATATCTATGTTGTCATCCCCAAAGTTATAATGTTCAAGTAATTTATGTGCTTACTTGAGATGATATTATTTGAATGATATTATTGTATGCCTATGTCTTAAAATTTCACCAAGAAAGTGAAATATAGAAGAGAGAGAATTATGTTGAGACACAAAAGAAACAATAGTCAAATAATATTTATGATATGCTTCCAAAGAGTTATGATGTGTAAGCAATTTATCTATTTAATGATGATGCTATCGTCTAATATGATTATACACTTATGTCTTACTTATCACTACGGACGTGATAGAGATTAGATGAGAGGTTATGTAAGACATAAAAGAGACGAAAGTCATAGAACACGTATGATGTAATTCTAAGAAATTTATATGCTTAATTAGTGATTGCTCATTGTAAATAAAAGAAATCCACATTAGTTAGAAATTTTGAAAGATTAAAATCAATCTTGTATGTATGACGTGAATTTTAAATAAATTGAAGTGACTAGGATGAAAGTGATAACACTAAGTTTATAGTATAATCCTACTGAGAAACTTCGTTTATCATCCCTACTTTCCCATTTTCTTCTTAGACGATTTCGATGTCTTTCACGACGATAGCAGTGTTCGTAGAAATTAGCAACATCAATTGGACAACGAATCCTCATGGGTTGTTGATTACAGCTCAGGCTAGCATGCACGTCTACTTTCTTTATGGCATTTACTTTTCTCTCAAGTTATGAGCCCAAACTTCTCTACATTGGACTTCGTTATTCCTTTAGAGGCTTTTTTCCTAAACAGGGTTGTTTTCCTGTGCCTGACTTTAGGGAATAAAAAGCTTCAACTACTATAGACTCCTTTTCATCCAAAGGGGAAACAAATTTGTAAACACCATCTCATTATCATAGTTCATCTCACGTGTGGTCATCTTAAGGTAGTTCTCTGTTTCTCAGACCATACCTTTTTCAATTTTTTCAAGAAATGGAAGATGGAACTGTTGCTACTTTGGATGAGAGCTTGTGGCTAGAGTGTTGTTACTATCATCCTTGAGGAGTTTGTAGTGTCTTGCCTCGGAAGAAGAAGAAGAGTTGAGCCATACCAATAATATAAAATTTTTTAAATAGATGGATGAATGCATCCTTCTTAGTAGTAAGTAGTTGTAGAATAAATGATGTAGATATGCATCCTTGTTTAATGCCTTAACTCTACTGTGCATGTGTAGAAATTATTTGTATAATTAGAAGTTAAATGAATGTTTATCATATGTGAATCTTTATATTGTTACTTGAGCCTATGTAATAAAAATGAACAAATAAATCCATAAAAGCAACCTAAGCGAAATTTAAATTTGACATGGGTAAGGTCGATCGTTTATTTACTTTCTGCTACAACGAGGCTTGCATTTTATATCAAACGAATTTATTTTTAAAAGAAAAATTATTGTATTTTCACTAATAATTATTTTCCAAGGATTTTGTATCATGAGATAACAGTTTGAAAAATGAAACCAAGTGTGCAACTTAAGCATCATTCATTTTTAATTGTTGTTATGTGAATGTGAGAGAAGATGAGCACATGGTAAATGAGTGTGAAAAGATAACATTTATTAGTGAGGATTTGGAGAAAATATAGAACAAGTAATTTGAACCAAATATTTTTAGTATTCTTAATTCCTTATTTTCTAATATTTAGATCACTAATATTTTTTGAACTCTCTTCTTTTCTATTATTTTAATAATTTTTAAAATAAAGAAAAAAGTTGGTAATATGGTCTAGGACATAATTAGATGATAATAATTATCAAACACTTTTCTTCATTCTACAAGTTCTCTTCCCTTTATAAGAAAACTTTGCATATTTCATATGAGAAGTTTGTGTATAAGTTACATTCAAAGATCTTTAAATAGAAAAATGATAAAGAAGGTTTTTGTTCTAACACAACAACAAAATTGACCATTAACAACTGAATTGATTGGCCACAAAATTACTAAATTCAATCATTAAATATTTTTGCAACCAATTTTGAGACCTACTTGTAATGGTTACAAAAAATCCTAATTTCACGGCTTAGCAATCGAATTATATGGTTGATCAAAAAAGAATATGTTAGCGACCGATTTAGTCGATCACTAAAATAAAATTGTCCCAAATCTAATCACTTAATAGATTATAGGTGACCAATTTTGCAACTGAAATTTTGATAGAAAAATCTAGTCGTAAAAATGGCTGCTGTAACATTTTTAATGATGACCAATTTAACAACTAAAATTTTCGTTGCAAAATTTGAATGTTAAAATATGATCGCAAGAGTGGTCGTTGTTACCTTTTTATGGTGACCAATTTTGCAACCAAATTTTCGGTTGCAAATTCAGTCACAAAAGTGGTCGTTATTACCTTTTCATGGGACCAATTTAGCAACTGAAATTTTAATTTCAAATTCGATCATTGTGATTTAGCTCCAATTTTTGGAATGTTTTTATATTAATTTAATAGAATAAAGTTGTTTATATTAAACCTATACACAATAATTATTGAAAAAATTATAAACGCTAGAATCACAAATTATTAAATAAATAATCTAACATAAAATCCATACATATCCAAATTCAAATAACTATCAATTTATCTAAAATGATCACAACATGAAAATACAAATAAAAATCCCAATGTAAATAGAAAATTCCATATAAAGTATAGAGAAAAAAAACCATGTTGGTGGATGATCAATGCAAGGAGGTTTACTATCATCGTGATGAGCATCAACAACAGTATCATTAGCAGATTCATTCTCAGTGGAGCTAATGATTCCAAAAGTGGATGGAAATATTAAGTGTTTCACAATTTGCTAAGAACTTGCTTAGTCTGAGTTAGCTCAGTTGATTGTCTATCTAGCTTTGATTGTGTTTAAGTTAACTCAGTTGATTGTCTATCCAGCTTTTGATTTTGTCTACTACAGCTCTTCACTTAAGTTAGTGATGATCTTCTGATAATCAGTCTCAACATTAATACCAGGTGAGTATAGTTTGTGGATGAGGATACAAACTCATCACGACCCAACCCATATCCAAGTCCCTTCTTGTTTCTTCTTCCAACATCCAAAAAATGACATTGTCAAAGGCCATAGAATGTCTAATAGAGTCATGTATATTATCTTGAAGGGATTTGACTCAATGACAAACAAATTCCTCCTAAAAAATATAATTAGATGAAAGTTTTTATAATAAAAAATAATAAAATAATTTATAAAATAAAAATTATAATTGAAATATACATGCAACAATATTCTTTACCTTGTTGTTTACCTATTCTCTAGCTTTATTCCTCTTAATCCTTTCCATAATAACAAATGCAGTTAGATCTTGTTCAAGCTCTTTACTCTCTATATATAATATTGAGTTAAAATTTTAAATAACTAAAACTAGTAAAGATAACATAAATATTTATATTTTTAATTATTATCCTGTTAGGATGCACAATAACAAATACATAGTCATTAATGTATAAGGAGGCTCCATTATCACAAGCTTGAATTTGCTTTGAAATAATGCTCCTCTTTTGAAAGTTCTATCCAGCCCAATAAAGGTCCAATGTATGTTGTGTGGTTAAGAGATAACACTCTTGTTAACTATAACTTGAAATGGATTTAATAATATGAACATTATGTGCAGATGAGCCCTTTGTCCTATTTGCTTGAAATTTAGGGGATCTGCATTATCTAAATTATAAAGTCAGGACTTATGTTGGATTGGGTAGACCTTCAAGTTTAACTTAGAATGGAATACAACATATAATTGTGCATAATTTTGATGGAAAACAAGTAGGTGTAAATGGGTATCAATCCAATATATATATATATATATATATATATATATATATATATATATATATATATATATATATATATATATATATATATGGTACCATATTTTGATCCTTATTTTAACTTATAAGTTACATACATTAAATTGGTTTTTAATTATCATTGTTGGATTCAAAGGTCCAACACTTAGATTTTCCTGCTTGTAGCCAAAATTATATTGCATATTGTATGTAATGCAAATCCTTCCTAAACTCTATGACACTACATGAGCACTAGCTTATACTCTGTACCATTACCATCAGTAAGTGAAAGGACAACTGAAGTTCTACATCTCATACTAATTCAAGAACCTTTCTAAACTTTAAAAAATGACTAGTTTTTCTATAAGTTTAAACAATTGTTAACATCATCAATGTTTCACTAAGATTTCTTTTATGAATATGATTTATTTTCTACTTAATGTTAATTTATTAATAAACTACAGAGGGCAATGAAATAACAAAAAGGTCTCATTTAGACTAAAAAATTTCTTAAGTAAGACTCCATCAAGAAAAGGATTTTAGTTAGGATATTCAGAAACACTTACAAAGAAAGGACCTCCCTAAACCCAATATATTTCTCTTAAGATATGAAAGAGGAAATATGGAAGCTTTGGATAAATTCTACAAAGATAAATATAATAACATTTTCATAACTTTAAACTCTAAATAAAAAGGAAGGATTACAAGAAATTATTTTTTCCAGTTATTAATGAATGATTTGAAACACAAGTTATTATGCATTCTATATACATATAAATACCAATCAGACGTATGAGTTTATATATGCATGTCCCGTTTATACATATGAAACCATCTTTCATAAACACAATACATATTAACAAATCAGGAACAACTAAGTCAGCACTCACGTAATAGAGATATTTTTCAATTGAACTTTCCTTTCAGTATCAAATGAGATAACATCAACCAATGTGGAAATGTAGTTCTGAGGGATTAGCGATCAGAGAAGTGTAGCATCCCAAAAAAGATACCACACTAAAAAGAATGATGAAATTTTGATGAAATAAAAAAAACTACAAAAAAGAATAAATGAAATTGTATATAACAAGAGAGAACGATTTTGAGTTAAAGTTGAAATTAAGGGAAACAAAGATTGAAAGGAGGAAAAAGAAAAAGAAACGAGGGAACGTAAAATTTTATGTCATTTTGTGATTGAAACACTCCATCTCCAAATAAATTAACAATTTCATATATTAAAAACATGATGATCAAAATTAGCTACCATTCCTACTTTACAACTTTGACCGAACTTTGGAGCTCACTAAATTCGATCACAAAATCTTTATTTTCTAGTAATGTTTCATTCTACCATTCTAGCCTATACTTTTACAATCCATCCTATTCTATTAACTGCAAAAGAAAATACATATTAAAATCGTTCAATAAGATATTAAGTTTTTCTATATTTTTTATTTAGTATTATATATTTAAAATAATTTTCAAAATGTTAAAGAGATATTTTTTAAGTACCCTTTACAAAAACTCCTTAGGCAGATTCAGAAAAAAAGTGGTAGAATTTTTTCCTCATGTCAGTTGTAAAGGGAATTTTTCAGTAGTTACTAAATTCTATTATTCTCTTTCAAGTAAGAATTCTACATAATGAAGTTTGAATGTAGATATGAGAAATGGTTTCAATAAGAAATTGGAAACTTCAAGGTTTAAGCAAAGTCACACTACAAGAAAACACATAATTAGTGACCAACATTTGTGACTACCCCTAATTAGTTGCAGTTTACTTCCAATTTGGTGACCGTTAAAAAGGAGACCACATATGCAAATATTTAATAATTTGAGATCGAAATAGTGACTGAATTTTTGGTCTCAAAATAAAATATAACTGGTTGGTGGCTAATTTGGTCTCGAAATCATTAAAAAGTATAAACTGAATTTATATCCGTCACTAAATTAAAAATATGATATTTTGTCTTTTAGTTTGTCTCATTCCCACACATGTTTTCATGGTTTTTTCGTTTCTTCCAAGCCCTAGGTAGTTTCCTTCATTCTCCCTCTTGTCTTTGATATGATTCCTCATCTTCCATGAGCATTTGAAATATTTGATTTCTTTGTTTCCTTGATACTTCATCCTCCCAACCTTGGCATTGAAGCTTTTCATTTCATTATTCCTCCATTGCACTGTTCATCTCTCTACCCAAGGTTTGGTACTAGCATATCCGCCTCTAACCTCGCTATTCTCCTGTAACTTGAGCGTTAAGCCGCTTGAGTGAGTACTGCCCTATAGCTTCGCAACAGTAAGTACTCCTCTTCTTGAACATCTTCTGAAAAGAAAGAAAGGATGATCTGTGGAAGAAGGTAGCCAGATCGGGATAGCGAGATGGGGAAAAGAAAATGACCTTTAGGAAATCGATTGCCCCTTTGATTGCTAACGGGCTACTACCTTTCTTGAATAGAACGAGAAGGACTAGCTCAACTAGTTTACTTACTTGCTCATTTGGCTTTATTCTCTATCATGTCTTATTGTTGAATTAATTTTTATTAGTATATTTTTAAATAAAAACTAATTGTTAATATATAGATTATAAATTTATATTAACAGTAAATATATTATAGTAATAAATTATTTTGTTAGTATAAAATATTAGTATATATTATCAATATGTTAAATTAGTATAATATTGTATTATAATATTAGTAAAAATTTTCAAATTTTATATTAATAAAATTTATCTTAACACTTGATAAATTTTTATTTGTTAGTAAATAATTTTTAATAATTTTTTAAAGCATTGTTAAATAAATTTTCTCGTATATATTTATATTGAAAAATGATAATCTTATTATCTTTTATATTATATTTTTATAATATATAATAGAAAAATGTGATAAATAATATAATAAAAAGAGATAAAATAATACAATGTAATTATTTTAAAGGTAGAATCATAAAAAGATAGTTTAGTTCAATTTTACAATTATATAATAATATAAATATGAATAAAAAATTTTATAAGTAAATATCAAGGTAATTTTTTTATTTTAATTTTTAACATGTTTCTTTATACTACTTATTAGCATAACCCAAAATTTATTAAGAAAGTTCTGTAAGTAGATAAAATATTATTATACAAAACAATGGTAATTACTCACCAAATATTCTTTCCAAATATGAGTGTAATTAGTGTGGAGGTGCAACTTGCCTGTAGCTCTTGGCAAGGTATATAAGAGGTTGCAACTGATCTTTGATTGCTTGTGATTAAATAATAATAGAATGTTATAAAAATATCATTTCTATAGTTGCTTCATAAGTAATTTAGTGATATATGAATCACTTTTTCACAGACTCTTATATAAGCAAGTTTAAAAAAGAATTCATTAAAATTGCACTAAAGGTGATTTCAGATGACATTTTGGCACAATTTTCATTGCACACTTGCTTCCATTGGTTAGTTAAATAAGATGACTAACTGAATGAGTTTGATTATTCCTTCCATATTCAATATGATGGGTCGTGTAGGTTGAACTATGTTATGGAAAGATTTTTAAGTTAGGAACACATGATATACAATACTTTCTCAAAAGAACAAAACTATATAAATGGTACGTTCCCAATTATAGGTCCCTAATTTGTTTTTTCTTCCATAATTTGAAAAAAGACACCTCATTATATAAATGTCACCGATGTCACTTTTTCTTTCCTTTAATCTTTTTATGATAAACATTACAGAAGTAATTTGAAGCAAAGGTTCTAGTTCTAGTTCTAGTTCTAGTTCTGCTTTTAAACTTGGAAGCAAAGGAAGTAAACAGTGATGTAGAAAAATTTGAAAAACAATGTGCACAAGAAAGACAAAGGGAGAAGAATAAGTGAAGGGGTAATGATTCACTTAAACATCATGATAGTCATTAAAAACAGAGTGTGGGGAAAGAAAATCTTGGACTAACAGGATGCATGATATTCCATTTTTGAACTTGAACTAAATGAAAAAACTGAAATGAGTAACCTTTATATCATTTGAAGTTAGCAAATTGATCAGCATAAAACCTATTTGGAAATTGCTTAATCACCAGATTTTCTGTATTCAGGCTTCAGTTCAAACGTGCCTTGATTAGTTCCTTTGTTGCTATAGACACAAAGGTCTTTTAGTATATCTTTTAGAAATTGTTGTAGGAAGGTGTTAGATGCAACATATTAGTAAAAACAGACACTATTAAAATAAGTATAACTTCAAACACAAATAAATATTAGGTGGAATGTATATATTATTTCATAATCACATGGTGTGCCTGTGGAGACCTATCTATTAAACAACAAAATTATTTAGTAACTAAAAATTTCATACCAGAATGCATATACATGTATATCCATCATTATTTTCATTACATTTTTATAAAAAACAAATGATATAAGCATACCATTATAAATCTCCCAAAATTTCTCTGAAAATGACATATACAACTTATTTTAACTTATGAGTCTATCTTGTATAAACTTGTTCGATAACATCCACCATATATACCTATCTACAAGAAGTAATAAACTTTTATGGTTGTAATTCGTTTTGTCTAGAGTTTTAAGTTTGTATAAATGCAAAGTGTTCCAGAAATATCAAGGGGTATCCCATAAACTAAAGCTGGATTTTAAGAGAAAAATACTACTCAAAACACATACTTCAAGTTGGTCAGTTTCTTGTATGAGGTTTCTTAAACTCTAATTTGATTGTCATTCAAACAACTTAAACACAATCCCTTCCATCTCTCTGCGGTCCCTTCTTGTTCTCTTCATATCTTTTACTTTGGCTAGAGTTTTCTTCTTTTCCTACTCCAATACGGAAACTTGTCACTTCTCAAGTATAAATTAATTAAAATTATTGAATATCGTAATAAGCTTAGTGATATAGTCTTGAACTCCACCTCGTATGAGGCTAGCTTAGTGATATACATGATATCTTATTTCTCCCACATCTACACATTGCTTATGCATTGGCTAAAATGGGGAGAAGGAAGGGGGTGATTTGATCAGTGTAAGTTATAAAATGATGAAGAGCTGCACATCATGTTAAAAGAAGGGACATTTCTCTTGGCACGCCATTGTTGAGGACAGAAATTGGTAACATGAAGAAAAATAGCCATTTACACTGGGTCCAAAAGTAGAAAAACTGATCATCCCTGGCATTGGTCTCATATGAGCGCCACTGTCATTGTCAATAACCTGAAAATTGAATTCAAAAGTCAAAGGTGAAATGAAGTGTTTGCCAAAATTAAGGATCAACATTATGAGAATTGAATCCATAAGAAAACATGTATCTATATGTAAACACCCATTTATGTCTGAGGCCTCCAATTGTAAAATCAATCAAGAAACTCATGTTAATTTAAATAAAAAATAGATAAAACGAAAGGAGAAAAATAAAAAAGGAAATAATAATGAAAAAGTAACTAGGAAAAGAAAAAAGTGACATGCAAAAAATACTTGGAAGAAAAATAAAAAAAAAAGGGGGGGGATAAATTTTGGAAAATAAAAAAGTAATATAAAACACAAAAAGATTAGAAAATTTTAATAAATAGTAATAACAGAAATTTAATAATACAGAAAATTAAAATCAGATTAAAACAGTATTCATAAAATATGAAACAAAAATAATAAAATAAAAAAATAAAAAGAAGAAACAAAGAAAAATAATAGATAAATAAATAAAACTAAAAATTAAAAACAAAAACTGAAAATAAATAAAAAGCTGAAAATAGAAAATAAATAAAACCAAAAATTAAAAAATCAAATTGAAAATATAAAATTAATAACCAAAAACTGAATCTAAAATAAAAAAATATACCTAAAATAAAAAATAAAAGAATAAAGATTAAATAAAAACAAAATCTAAAATTTTAAGAAATTAAAAATATATAATTAAAACGAATAAACAAAAGAAAAGAAAAAACATAGAACATTTTTAAAACAGAAAAGATTTTTTTAAAACGTAAAAAACAAATTTTAAAAAGGAAAAACACATTTTTGAAACGAAAAAGAAAATAGAACGGAAAGAAACTGAAAGAAAGAAAAGGAGGGGGGTGCTGAGGGAGCTGGGGATTTTTGAGGGATTCAGCCTCAATTCTTAAAAAGGGATCCTGCTACTCTCTTCATCTGGGGGACCTTCCAAAAGTTGTGATCGGATCTCCTCACATGGTGAAATGCAAGGGTTCAAAAGAGGCTAGATTTCCTCGGCAAAATCTGGAGGTTTTTAGCAAGGTCTTCGAACTCGACTCTTGACTCTAGTCCGAGGCTCTCCGGACGGCTCCAAGATTGAACTTCCATCAAGAACGATCATAGCGTAGAAAGGATCCTTAAACCCTATGCATATGTGGACCGAGGATCCTTTTGTAAATAACTTCAATAACAACTTCATTTTAGAATCCCTAAGTCTCACGCGATGAATCCTAAGCACGAACTGGTAGTTTTTTCTGATGTTCGATGCTTAGGAATTCGTATGGATCCCAGTGCCGCCGTAATTGTCTTGGATCCTATGCATATGTGGACTATGGATTCTCCTTAAAATATTTTCAAAACACTCTAGCCGTTTTCAAATACTCCCGAAGGTCAAGCCTTCAAGCACCTTTTTTCAAACATCCCCGAAGGTCAAGCCTTCGAGCACTTTTTTTTCAAACACTCCTTTTCAAGTTGCTCTGAAGGTCAAGCCTTCACAAACCAGAACTACGTGAGCCTTGAGTTTCCCATTGCACCGGGGAATACGTAGGAGCAGGATCAAGTCCTGTCAGTCTAACCTCCATCAATCTATTTATTTTCACTCTAATTAAAGGGATCAAACAATTTTCAAAAATCACACACTCAGTCTAAGGGTACCGTTCCTCGGAACGGGCGAGTGGGGTGCCTAAAACCTTCCCCACTCGTAACCGACTCCCGAACTTAGAATCTCATTCTCAAGTTAGGGTTTTTCCAAATCTTTTCCCTTAAATAAAAATTTGGTGGCGACTCCACATTAATCATAAAAATTCATTTTTAAAAATCTTAGCGAGTTCGTCGTCTCGTTGTAATTATGGTTGCGATAGATGGCGACTCCACTGGGGACATCAGAGAGTCAAGCCCATTTCAAATTAAGTGTGTTGTATTGATCCCTTTCCTGTTTATCTGCTCGATTCATTTCTTTTCTATTTGCACGATTTATTTGCCTATTATCTATCTGTTTATTCTCTGTACAACCCTAGGATAGACGAACAATATATTGCTATGTATATCTATACGATTTCCCCAGTTGCAGGTATCCCAAATATTTGTGTGCCCTCCACACATCATACATACATTCATCTCATGAGTGAGGCCTTATACCCGGGTCTGAGTGCAGCTTAGGACAGAGGGATCTAGTGGTGTCACTTTGGGGCTTACGTCCCATTTGACTATCACGAAAATCCTGGCTAGAGTGCGTCCTATTTGTAATGCCCTACAACTGGTAGCTTTTTCTGCTGTTGTGGCAAGCATTGCATATTAGAACTTGGCTCTAGTGACCTCTTATACTACAAGATTACAAACCACCTTATGAGAGGTTCGTGCATTCAAAGCCCTAGACCCTTAGGACAGGTAGCCCACATGGAAGACAAGGAGGGCACACACCCCTTTCATGATACATGGTTCAAATACTATTCACAGGCTCAAGTTAATAGAATCATCGAAGATAGCATAGGGGAGATGAGATATAAGATTGGGGGAAATACAGAAAATCAAGAAATAAAAATCAAATAAAAAGAAAGAAAAATCAAAACAAATAGAAATAAAGAGAAATCAAGAATGTAGAAACTAGAATTTGAAAAATCAAGAAAAATAAAATTCCTAGAAAAAAATACTTTTGAAAATATTGAAAATATAAAAAGATTCAAAAGGAAACAAGATGAAATTTAAAAAACCTAAAGAATTCCATTTTAGAAATATTTTAGCAAAACTTTTTCAAACAAAACCAAGGGTTCTATAGAAAAATAAAAGATACCAAAATTCATAAAAACATAAAATTGCTAAAAATCTAGGGTAGATAAGTAAAGCAACACTCGATTATTTCCAAAACCCTCAAAATTCAAAATCTAAATTTATTTGTGCATAGCATGCATTCATGCATTCATTCATTCATAAATTTGTTACTGAAAGAAGGAGATTTTGAAAATCATCCCGTGCATTCTTATATAAAGCATTAACAATTTTATCATTCATGATTTTCGCATTCAAATTGTTTCTCAAAAAATTAATTTGTAACTTTAATAGAAAATTAGAGAAAGACAACTTCCTCGACATCCTCATAAGACTCGAGCACAATCAAGAATCGTGGATGAGCTGGAGAGACAAAATTAGGAGTTGAGAAATGGGGTCAAGACTCTGAAGGAGTAGATGGCCAAGCTAATGGAGGTCATCCAATTGTCTAAACAGAAAAAGGCATGGGAATCCCTACTAGGAGAATCAACTAACCCATCATATCCTCTTGGCTTCACTCCACAAAATCCTTCACCATTAACCATGCCTCTGCAAACCGAAGTGGTTCATTACGGGTTTTCTCATGGGCATGCACCCTCATTCGGCCAAACACAAGCCCAAACACAAACCCAAACACGTAACCTACCTTCAAACACCACAAGCATCCCTTATGCTATTCCAAATACCACTCCACAAGCTTACCAAACAGTCGTTGGGGGAACGCATCCTATGTTCACCCAAGGGCCTCACCCTATATACATACCGTCTTCTCAACCTCACCACATGCCAGAGGAATACCTAAGCCATCCTTCGAATGAGGATATTAAAAAGTGGAAGGTTCTAGAGGAAAGAATCAAGGCAATCGAGGGAAATACTTACGAAGTCAGAGACGCATCCGATCTGTGCTTGGTTCCAGATGTAGTAATCCCTCCCAAATTCAAGGTCCTTGAGTTTGAAAAGTATCAAGGAACTAGCTGTCCAAGGAACCACCTGGCCATGTACTGTAGGAGGATGTCCCCCTGTATGCACGACGATAAGCTGCTCATCCATTTTTTTCAAGACAGCTTAACTGGGGCAGTTGCCAACTGGTATACTCAGCTAGAGCGAACACACATCCGTTCATGGAGGAATCTAGCTGAGGCCTTTCTAAAACAGTACCAGTACAACATGGAGATGGCTCCTGGCAGAACTCAGCTTCAGAACATGGCCAAAAAGGGAGACGAGACCTTCAATCAATACGCGCAAAGATGGAGAGAGTTAGCTGCTCAAGTACAACCTCCTCTATCTGAGAAAGAGTTGGTCAGCATGTTCGTCGACACACTTCTAGATCCTTTCTATGACAAGATGATGGCAGTGTAACTTCTAGCTTCTCCGATGTCGTCATCATTGGAGAAAGGATCGAAAGTGGCATGCGTCGTGGAAGGATCGCACACAAATCCGCAGGGACGTCTGATGGATCTGGAAAGAAAAAGACAGGAGAAACCTATAATGTGGCTTCTGGTCAAGGACAATACATACCTCAGATGGCACCTTACGGGCCAGTTGGCTTCCAACCACCACCATATCCATCTTACACACCACCTCCTTACATTGCTTCCACCTACCAAACACCATACCACCCAACCTACAATTATTCAATGCAAATCCGACCGCCGACACCATACACGATCCACACACAAGCCATAAGCCCAAATCCTAGCCAAAGCCAAAGGAAGGAGAAGAATCCTGTCCAGTTTGATCCCATTCCAATGACCTACACTGAGTTGCTACCTCAGCTAATCCAGAATTCCCTGGTGGTTCCTTATCCACTGAAACCTTTAGAACCACCATACCCTAAATGGTATGATGCAAACGCCATATGTGACTACCATGCGGGGTACGTTGGTCATTCTACAGAAAACTGCCAGGTTCTAAAGCATAAAGTACAAAGCCTGATTGATGCGAAATGGCTAGATTTTGGGAAGGTCTCTCATAATCTGGGAAATAATCCAACATCGAACCATGAAAGCTCATGAGTTGCCTTGTACAAATCGAGCTATCGAGGAAAATCATCCAGGATTTGTCATATTTTTCAAAATCAATCTTTTGTAAATGAATCTCAATGAATAAAAAAATTACATTTTTCATATTTCTTAAGCATGTGCCTCATATTATTAGCTTTTCTGTTAAAAATTTACCATCCTCTTATTCCTACACCCAAACAATAAATACCTGTTGGTGACAATGTCAGTGTTGTAATAAATAATATTGAACGTCTGATTAATCAAGCTCAAATAGAAACCAAATGAGGAAGTAAAATAAGCGACCAGGGATTCTAGATCACCATAATTCCTATCAAGGAATGTCAAGTAAAAATATCCTGCTAGATCCAAAGTTTAAATCCAGGAAAAATTTAGGGATACAAAAGAAGATCTGCTGAATTGAAAGCCAAAATGATCCCTGCAAGATCAATAATCTGACTACATAAAATTCAAGAAAAAGAAGAAAACCCACTGGATTAAAATCAAAATAATCCAGGGAAAATCAGGGTCAAAATTCAAAATTCAAGAAAAGCCCGCTAGATTAAAAGCCAAAATAATCCAGGCAAAAGTAAGGTTAATGATCAAAAGATTAAATCAACAAAGGTATGATCATAAAAGGTCTCGCTGGGTTCCAAAAACAATTCAGGCAAAATCAGGATCAAACAGAAGCCCGCTAGGTTGACAATCCTCAAAAACAACCTAGGAAAAAGTTAGGGCACAATCAAACAAAAGCCCGCTAGGTTGAAAACCCTCAAAACGACTTAGGCCAAAGTTACGACATACAATCAAAAGCCCGCTAGGTTGAAAACCCTCAAAGGATGGCCTAGGAAAAAGTTTGGGCACAATCAAACAAGAAGGCCCGCTAGGTCGAAAACCCTCAAAAGTTGGCCTAGGCAAAAGTTAGGGTGTAATTAAACAAAAGCCCGCTAGGTCGAATAACCCTCAAAACGACCTAGGCAAAAGTTAGGGCATACAATCAAAAGCCTTCTAGGTTGAAAACTCGCAAGGGCGACCTAGTTAAAAGTTAGGGCAAAACGAAAAACCTGCTAGGTTGAAAACTCAAAAGAACAACCCAGGCAAAAGTTAAGGTCAATCTAGGAATCTTAGGACAACATGACATTCTACACCTCATTTTTCCTAAAACTGGGGCAAAATTTACCTTTTTCTCAATTTTGATTAATTTGACAATCAAGATTATGAAAAGCAGTACTGGCATTTTTCATGAAAAGGTGCCATTTGGGCAATCGAACCCACCTCTTTCGTCATCCTTTCCTTTCAAATACACTACCATAAAACATACGACCTCAAAATTCCCTATCCTTTTCCATTGACCATCCAGAATCACTTTGCACACCCCAATAGTGCACATGCCAAAAGAGATGTGAAAAATGTAAAAAATAAAAAGATTAATTCTGAAAAGTCATGACAAGTCGGATGAATCCTTGAACATCGCAACACGGCATGACTGCTTCCCAAAAATCATCCTCCTATTAGACATAACGCCACCAAGACAAAAGGAGTGTGTCTTATTCAATCATGCTGACCATTGTTGGGTCTCAAAGATCCTGAAAAAAAAAGGGTTCCAAAGTTGACCAAGAAGCCAAGAGACTGAGTCAATCCAGTTGGTCTTGATTCCTGATTCCCTTCACACCAACTATAAGGTTGTCGAGGAAGAACATGTAAAAAAAAAGGGTAAAAATCAAAAAATCGAGAGAAACAAATTTTTATACCATCTCATAGTTTAAATTTATCTCACAGCATCCATTTCATCAAATAATTATTTCAAGCATAAAAAAGCAATCAATAAGATTAAAACATGGCATCCTCTCTATTCAAGCATCACAAACATCGCATCCTTTTCATTCATTCAAACATCATAATAAGTATTTTTTCAGTCGAGCATTTCATATTTCACTTTTCAAAACTAATTAAGGCCAAGGAAAACTGCCCGAGTTAATCATAATTAAAAAAGGAATCAAGTTCAAACTGGGGCAAACGCTTGCCCACACAATTCAATTTGAGGTCATCCTCAAAATCAAGTTCAAACTGGGGCGAATGCTTGCCCACACAATTCAATTTGAGGTCATCCTCAAAATCAAGTTCAAACTAGGGCAAACGCTTGCCCACGAAAATCCAATTTGAGGTCATCCTCAAATTTTGAGTCAAGTCCAAACTGGGGCAAACGCATGCCCATAAAAAAACTCAATTTGAGGTCGTCCTCAAATTCTGAATCAAGTCCAAACTGGGGCAAATGCTTGCCCACAAAAACTCAATTTGAGGTCATCCTCAAATTCTGAATCAAGTTCAAACTGGGGCAAACGCTTGCCCACAGAAGACAAACTAGGGCAGCTCCCGATCTCAGAAAAATCCAGAAAGACTCAAAACTGGGGTAAACTCTTGGCCAGAAAATTCAAATTGAGGTTCTACTCAATAACAAATCAAGATTCAAACTAGGGCAAACACTTGCCCAAAATCCCCTTAAGTTAAGGCATTCCTCGATTGCCAAAAATCTTCCAAACTAGGGGCAAAATACGCCCCCAAAGTTCTTTCAAATCAAGATGTCCCTCAATTATCAAAAATTTTCTAAACTGGGGCAAAAATGGTTGCCCAGATTTCTTCAAGAGTAATCACCAAATACTTGAGAAACCTTCGAGCTCAAGGTAGAATAAACTATTCATCTCAAGAAAAACAAATTTCAAAATAAGTCATCCAAGGTAGCTGACGAAGAAGTCCATATTCCACCCTCACGTACTCTCCTAGGGCGTATCATGTCATTTTCATTCCATACCTGTCATAACGAGCCATTCCTGCTTTGCCTGTCCTCACAGGCCTTCTTTTCAAGTTTAGTATAGGTCACTTTTCCCTTTCACCTGTCTAAACAGCAGGATTTCATTTGCATTCTTCCCAGCAACAGCGGAACCTCATTTGCATTCTCCTGTCAACAACAGGACCTCAAGCATGTTTAAATTCTGTCCACCTGTCTTAATAGGTTTGCATTTATCCTAGCAACAGCAGGATTTCATTTGCATTCTTCCCAGCAATAACGAGACCTCATTTGCATTCTCCTGTCAACAACAGGACCTCAAGCATGTTTAAGTTTTGTCCACCTGTCTTAACAGGTTTGCATTTATCCTGGCAACAGCAGGATTTCATTTGCATTCTTCACAACAACAGCGGGACCTCATTTGCATTCTCCTGTCAACAATAGGATTCATCAAGTTTAATTTTCTGCATCTAGGCCTATGTTGTCAGGCCTCATCAAGTTTACATTTCTGCACCTTGGCCTATGTTGTCAAGCCTCATCAAGTTTAATTTTCTGTATCTTGGCCTATGTTGTCAGGTCTCATCAAGTTTACTTTCCTGCACGTTGGCCTATGTTGTTAGGCCTCATCAAGTTTACTTTTCTGCACCTTAGTCTATGTTGTTAGGCCTCATCAAGTTTACATTTCTGCACCTTGCCCTAGGTTGTTAGGCCTCATCAAGTTTATTTTTCTGCATCTTGGCCTATGTTGTCAGGCCTCATCAAGTTTACTTTCCTGCACCTTAGCCTATGTTGTCAGGCCTCCTCAAGTTTACATTTCTGCACCTTGGCCTATGTTGTCAGGCATCATCAAGTTTACATTTCTGCACCTTGGCCTATGTTGTCAGGCCTCATCAAGTTTACATTTCTGCACCTTGCCCTATGTTGTTAGGCCTCATCAAGTTTATTTTTCTTCATCTTGGCCTATGTTGTCAGGCCTCATCAAGTTTACTTTCCTGCACCTTAGCCTATGTTGTCAGGCCTCCTCAAGTTTACATTTCTGTACCTTGGCCTATGTTTTCAGGCCTCATCAAGTTTACATTTCTGCACCTTGGCCGATGTTGTCAGGCCTCATCAAGTTTACTTTTTGTCACCTTGGCCTATGTTGTCAGGCCTCATCAAGTTTATTTTTCTACACTTGGCCTATAGTGTCAGGCCTCATCAAGTTTACTTTTTTGCACCTTGGCCTATGTTGTCAGGCCTCGTCAAGTTTATTTTTCTCCACCTTGGCCTATGTTGTCGGGCCTTATCAAGTTTATTTTTCTGCACCTTGGCCTATGTTGTCAGGCCTCATCAAGTTTATTTTTCTGCACCATGGCCTATGTTGTCAGGTCTCGTCAAGTTTACTTTTCTGCACTTGGCCTATAGTGTCAGGCCTCATCAAGTTTACTTTTCTGCACCTTGGTCTATGTTGTCAGGCATCATCAAGTTTATTTTTCTGCACCTTGGCCTATGTTGTCAGGCCTCATCAAGTTTACTTTTCTGCACCTTCAAGTTTATTTTTTTACATCTTGGCCTATGTTGTCAGCTTTCATCAAGTTTACATTTCTGCACCTTTTAGTTTAATTTTCTGCATCTTGGCCTATGTTCAGGCCTCATCAAGTTTAATTTTCTGCATCTTGACCTATGTTGTCAGGCCTCATCAAGTTTAATTTTCTTCCTTTGACCTATGCTGTCAGGCCAACCTCAAGTTTACTTTTCTGCATTTTTGTCCTATGATGTCAAGCCTCCAGCACGTTCAGTTCTCTAGCATGTTCAGGTCTCCTTCGTGCACGTTCAAGTTGTCCTTCCAGCACGTTCTAGGTTTCTTTCTAACACGCTCAAGTTTTCCTTTCTACTCGTTCAAGTTGTCCTTTCCGCATCATCAAGTTTAATTTTCTGTACCTCGGCCTATGTTGTCAGGCCACCTTGTACACTTTAGTTTCTATACCCTCATCTCTCTTAATAGGTCTTGTTCACCTCACTATGCCTGCACTTCAGCAGTATTCATAGCCTAATTAGGCAATGCAATCAAGCCTTGCAAACCCTGTCGGTTTAGCACACGAAGCTTGCCAAGGGTATACATGTGATTTTGTGCAAGCTCAAGGCTTCTCATACGCGTCAGACTTCTTCAAAAGCCCGCCTCGGACATAATGTGTTCACGTCTTTACTCATTTCCTCCGATGATAATCCAGAGAATTATTTCTCACATTATCTGGTAGGAAAATGAGTAGAAAGGGGCAAACTGTAAATACCCATTTATGTCCGAGCCCCCAATTATAAAATTAATCAAGAAACCCATGTTAATTTAAATAATAAATAGATAAATTGAAAGCAGAAAAATAAAAAAGGAAATAATAATGAAAAAGTAACTAGGAAAAGAAAAATGTGAAATGCAAAAATTACATGGAAGAAAAATTAAAAAAAAAGGGGGGGGATAAATTTTGGAAAATAGAAAAGTTATATAAAACAAAAAAGGATTAGAAAATTTTAATAAATAGTATTAACAGAAATTTAATAATACAGAAAATTAAAATCAGATTAAAAATAGTATTCATAAAATATGAAACAAAAATAATAAAATGAAAAAAAAAATTTAAAGAATAAACAAAGAAAAATAATAGATAAATAAATACAACTAAAAGTTAAAAACTGAAAATAAATGAAAAACAGAAAATAGAAAATAAATAAAAATTAAAATTAAAAAAAGACTGAAAATATAAAATTAATAACCAAAAACTGAATCTAAAATAAAAAAATATACCTAAAATAAAAAATAAATGAATTAAGATTAAATAAAAATAAAATCTAAAATTTTAAGAAATTAAAAATATATAATTAAAACGAATAAAAAAAAGAAAAAACATATAACATTTTTAAAACAAAAAAATGATTTTTTTTAAAACGGAAAAAACGAATTTTAAAAAAGGAAAAACAAATTTTTGAAACGGAAAAGAAAACAGAATGGAAAGAAACTGAAAGAAAGAAAAGGAGGGGGGTGCTGGGGGAGCTGGGGATTTTTGAGGGATTCAGCCTCAATTCTTAAAAAGGGATCCTGCTACGCTTTTCATCCAGGGGACCTTTCAAAAGTTGTGATCGGATCTCCTCACATGGTGAAATGCAGGGGTTCAAAAGAGGCTAGATTTCCTCGGAAAAATCTGGAGGTTTTTAGCAAGGTCTTCGAACTCGACTCTTGACTATGGTTCGAGGCTCTCCGGACGGCTCCAAGATTGAACTTCTATCAAGGACAATCATAGCGTAGAGAGGTACATTTTGACATAAGGAAAGCACATATAGGAAACAAAAGGCTTCACATTGGCTAGAGAAAGAGTTTCTGATCAGTCCAAGATTTAGTAGTGGATATTCTTGAGAGCCTATAAGCCACTATATACAATTCTTGAATAGGAAAACATGGCCCCTTAATAGCTTCCCTGCACCTCGGGTTCATATAACTTACTTGACCCCTTTGAGTCTAGGATTGTAATCTGCTCATGCAGTGTGGCGTGCACTTCAGTAGAATCCATGAGCTACGGCGGTAATGAGCAGAATTACGGTGTGGATATCAGAAGTGGATCCTAAGGTTTCTCTATAATTGTATCACATCCATGTTAAACTCACTTGAAATGGTTGGTAACATGAAGGGTAGTTACACTGTTAGAGAAGCCGAATGCTCAAGCATGGTTGTGGAACTTGCGACTAGTATCACAATAGATGGGTGTCTGCTGCATTTGATAATAATGGTGACATGGGTTTAAAGCCAAAGATCAAAGACCCTCGAATATCCTTGATAAAATGAGTAGCACTTGATGGAGGAGCATAAATTACATACCAGAGTTGCCCTGGTGCCCTACGCCTGAACAATTAACCTTCCCCTATAGAGCTGCTGTGGACTCAGGTGTTCCAAGAGAATGGGCTACAATAGTTTAGAAAGAATGCCCTTGTTCGTATTGACTCATTCATGCATACGAACCTTACACTAACCAACCAAGAAGAAATGTCTCTAATGCGGTTCCTATGTGTGGTATGCCATCGACGTACTCCTTCCATGCATGTTCTGCTGAGTGGTAGACTCTGCTTATTATCATGAATTACTAAGAAGGCTAAGTTTCGGTTATGGCATGAGAAAGGAAGGCCATGCATGGGTACATGAAGATTCTAGCAGGGACGCAAGCAACATTAGAGGATGGTGAAAGCTGTGAATCCCACAGATTCTTATCACCAAGGGCTGGAATGCTTGTATATCTGGTTCCTTTAACACGCAAGCAAGCGGCTGGCTTTAGAGTGACAATGATTGCCATGTTTTGGGCACAATAAAAAGCTACCTTGCCTTCACATTTTAGCAATAAGCAAAGCTATAAGAGTACAACTCCAAGTCTAAACAAGAAAAGAAAATACCCATGTAAATTTAAAAGCCTCAATATTGAAACCAATCCCATGCAATTTTATAGGTGTGGGCTCCAGTTATTTCTCTTGGCTCAACACCAACTCTGACTCCACACAACATTAGATATTCTGAGTCATGGATTATAACTACCCACAAGCATGGTCTAATGGCGTCGTCCTTGGTCCGAGACCCCAGGACACGGGTTCGAGTCCCCTGGGAACCAATTTTTACTCCTTTAGACAAGCAAGCCGTCAAACCATAAATAAGCCGCGAGCTGCCCAAGCAAGCCGTCAAACCATAAATAAGCCGCGAGCTGCCCAAGCAAGCCGTCTAGCCTTGAGCCACCCAAGCGAGCCACCAAGCCATCGAGTCGTCCAAGCAAGCCAGCTCAAGTCGTCAAGCCACGAGCCACCAGGAATATTCCTCCCAAGCCATGTGAGCCATCCAAGCCACGTGAGCCACCAAAGCCACCAAACCTTCCCTAAGCCATCAAAGCCCTTCCAGTCACCAGACAAGCCACTCGGACCCCAGAATTCTCCAAAATTACAATTAGGCCCCCCAAATTTCTTAAAATCTCAAATGGGCCCTATACTCTTCACTATTCCAGTTTGGCCCCTACACTCTTCATTATTCCAGTTTGGCCCCTACACTCTTCATTATTCCACTTTGGCCCCTATACTCTTCATTATTCCAATTTGGCCCCTACATTCCCCATTATTCCAAATTAGCCCCAACCAAAAAAAATTTCTTTTGTTTTAAATCAAATTCTTTTATTCTTTCTTTCAAATAACATCAAACCCTTTTCCCAAATCAAGTTCAATTTCTTTTAGATTCTCTTTCTCCAACTAAAATCAAGTTTAATTTTCCATAAAATTTCAAGTCAACTATTTCATTTCGACCAATTCCTTTTCTCCAAAAATTTTCAAATCAAGACTAATTCAAAAAAAAAATAGAACCAAATTTAATTCTTTCTTCTATCAAATCAAAAATCAAGTTCAATTCCTTTTCTCAAAAATTTGTAAATCGAGTTTAAGTCTTTTCACCAAATTTCAATCAAATCGAGTTCATTTCCAGTCAAGTCCAATTTGTTTTAAATCAAACCCAATCTTCTTCTCAATTATTTTCAAATTAAATTCTTTGGTTCTAGGTCTCACGCAATGAAACCTAAGCACGAACTGGTAGCTTTTTTTGTTGTTCGATGCTTAGGAATTTATATGGGTCTCAAGTGCAGCCGTAGTTGTCTTGGGCCCTGTGCATATATGGACTAAGAATCCCTTTCAAATAACCTCAAGAAAAATTCTTTGGTTCTAGGTCTCACGCAATGAACCCTAAACACGAACTAGTAGCTTTTTCTATTGTTCGATGCTTAGGAATTCATACGGGTCTCAAGTGAAACCGTAGTTGTCTTGAACCCTGTGCATATGTGGACTGAGAATCCTTTTGTAAATAACTTCAATAACAACTTCATTTTAGAATCCCTAAGTCTCACGCAATGAACCCTAAGCACGAACTGGTAGCTTTTTCTACTGTTCCATACTTAGGAATTCGTATAGATCCCAGTGCAGCCGTAGTTGTCTTGGATCCTGTGCATATGTGGACTATGGATTCTCCTTAAAATATTTTCAAAACACTCTAGCCATTTTCAAATACTCCTGAAGGTCAAGCCTTTAAGCACCTTTTTTCAAACACCCCCAAAGGTCAAGCCTTCGAGCACTTTTTTTTCAAACACTCCTTTTCAAGTTTCTCTGAAGGTCAAGCCTTCACAAACCAGAACTACGTGAGCCTTGAGTTTCCCATTGCACCGGGGAATACGTAGGAGCAGGATCAAGTCCTGTCAGGCTAACCTCCATCAATCTATTTATTTTCACTCTAATTAAAGGGATCAAACAATTTTCAAAAAATCACACACTCAGTCTAAGGGTACCGTTCCTCGGAACGGGCGAGTGAGGTGCCTAACACCTTCCCCACTCGTAACCGACTCACGAACTTAGAATCTCATTCTCAAGTTAGGGTTTTTCTAAATCTTTTCCCTTAAATAAAAATTTGGTGGCGAGTCCACATTAATCATAAAAATTCATTTTTAAAAATCTTAGCGAGTTCGTCGTCTCGTTGTAATTACGATTGCAACACTATCTACTTTTCACCATATATTTGTTTGTCCTTTCACGACAGAGTTTTCCATAGAGCTCAAGGTTTTGATTATGTGGCCTTATGTTAAACTTGTTAAGTATCTTTCCCTCCACAAAAATCTTTCTTATAATACGACAGAAATTTCAAGTTCCAGATTAACATTTTACTAAATTAGCTTGAAAAAGAAGATTGATGATGCTTTGGGTTGCAAACTGAATAATGTTTAGCATAAAATTCACTTATTAAAGAGAGAAAACAAATTCCAAGCAAAGAGAATAAGATATCATGTAAACCAGGAAATTATTTCAGAATAGGCAAGGACAGCATATATATTAATTAAATAAAAGGCTTTGTGCTCCTACGGAACATCTTTATGCTTGGAAATAGTCAATGTGTTTACTTTTACTTCTTCCACTTCCTCATTCAGATTCACATTTCTAGTATTGCCACTTACCAGGGGATCAGTCTTGTGCTCTCCCTTCATCACTGTCGCAACCGTAATTTCGACGAGACGACGGACTCGCTAAAACTTTGAGAATGAATTTTATTGATATGGAGTCGCCACCAAATTTTTATTCAAAGGAAAAAGATTTGGAAAAACCCTGACTCGAGGAAGAGATTTAGGTTCGGGAGTCGGAATTACGGTTGCGACAGATGGCGACTCCACTGGGGAAATTAGTGAGTCAAGCCCATTTTATTGAGTGTGTTGTTTCGATCCCTTTCCTGTTTATATGCAAGTCATTTATCTGTTTATTTGTTTATTTATCTGTTGGTGGTTTATCTACTCTCTGTGTAACCCTAGGATAGATAAACGATATATTTCTATATATGTGCAATTTCCCCAATTGCAGGTATCCCAAAAATGTGCCTCCATACATTACATTGCATTTTATCAGGAGTGGGGCCCTATACCTGGGTCTGAGTGCTACCCAAGATTAGAGGGATCTAGTGGTGTCACGCTGGGGCCTACGTCCTGTGTGGCTATCACGAAAATCTCAGCTAGAGTGCGTCCTATTCATAATGCCCCACAACTAGTGGCTACTTCTACTATTGTGGCTAGCAATGTGAATTGGAACTTGGCTCTAGTGACCTTTATACCCTTAAGAATACAACCTACCTTGGAAAGGTTCATGCATTAAAAGCCATAGATCCTTAGGACAGGTAACCCACACAAGAAGCAAAGAAGGCGCACATACCCCTTTCAAGATACAAGGGAGTTGAAAGCTAAAACTGGGGAGATACAAAATAAAATCAAGATAAAAATCAAGAAAACCAAAATAGGAAAAATTAGAAAAATATTTTGAAAATATCGAAAAATTTAAAAAGAAAACTTAAAAGGACGTTTTAGAAATAAGATTAGGAAAATAATCTTTTGAAAATACTGAAAATACAAAAAGTTCAAAAAGAGAGAATGGAAAATTTCGAAAACCTAAAGAATGCTTTCTAAAAAGATTCTAGCAAAACTAAAGAGTTTTTAAACAAAACTAAAGGTTTTTCTAGCAAAATAAAAAATACCAAAACTCCTAAAAACAAACTTGTTAAAAATCAAGAACAAATAAATAAAGCAACTTTGATTTATTTTCAAAATAGTCAAACTTCAAATCTCTTAAACTTATTTGTGCATAACATTCATTCATTCATTCAGTCATGAATTTATCATCAAAAGGAAGGATTTCAAAATAAAGCAGCTCTGATTTATTTTCAAAATAGTCAAATTTCAAAAATTTTCCAAAATTTGGTTATGCATAACATTCATTCATCCATTCATTCATAAATTTATTTCAAAAATCATTCCGCACATTCATACATCCACATTTCTATCATTCATGATTTTTTGGCATGCAAAATTATTTCTCAAAAATTAATTTTAAACTTTAACAGAAAAATTAGAGAAAGACAACTTCCTTGACATCCTTATAGGACTCGTGCACAATCAAAAGTCATGGATGAGCTGGAGAGACAGAATGAGGAGTTAAGAGATGAGGTCAGAACTCTAAAAGATTAAGTTGCTAGACTGATGGAGGCCATACAATCATCAAAATAAAAGGAGGCAAGGGAATCCCTACCGACAGAACCAACTGACCCGTTATATCCTCTTGGGTTCACTCCACAAAACCCCTCGTCGTCAACTATGCCTCCGCTAACCAAAGGAGTTCATTATGGGTATCCTCATGGGCATGCACCCTTATACAACCAAACACAAGCCCAAACACAAGCCCAAACACAAACCCAAACACATAACCTACCGCCGAACACCACTTCACAAGCCTATCAAGCAGCTGTTGGGGGAACGCATCCTATGTTCGCCCAAGGGCCTCACCCTATATACATACCATTTCCTCAACCTCACCACATGCCTGAGAAATACCCTAGCTATCCTTCGACTGAGGATATAGAAAAATGGAAAGGTCTAGAGGACAGAATCAAGGCAATCGAGGGGAATGCTTATGAAGCCAGAGACGCGGCCGACCTGTGCTTGGTTCCGAACATAGTAATTCCTCCCAAATTCAAGGTTCCTGAATTCGAGAAGTATCAAGGAACTAGCTGCCCAAAGAGCCACCTGGCCATGTACTGCAGGAAGATGTCTCCTTGCATGCACGACGATAAGCTGCTTGTCTATTTCTTTCAAGACAACTTAACTGGGGCTACTGTCAACTGGTACACACAGCTAGAGCGGACCCACATCGGTTCATGGAGGGATCTGGCTGAGGCCTTCCTCAAACAATACCAGTACAACATGGAGATGGCTCCCGATCAAACCCAACTCCAAAACATGGCCAAGAAAGGAGACGAGACCTTCAAGCAGTATGCTCAAAGATGGAGGGAGTTAGCCGCTCAAGTACAACCTCCTTTATCTGAGAAAGAATTGGTCAGCACGTTCGTAGACACACTCCAAGATCCTTTCTATGACAAGATGATAGGCAGTGTGACTTCTAGCTTCTCTGATGCCGTCATCATTGGAGAAAGGATCAAGGGTGGCATGCGTCGAGGAAGAATCACACACAACGCCACAAGGACAGTTGACGCCTCTACAGAAAGGAAGAGGACAGGTGAAGCTTATAATGTAGCTTCTGATCAAAGACAGTATACACGTCGTATGGCACCTTATGGACCAACTGGCTTCCAACCATCACCATATACACCTTACATACCATATCCTCATAACGCCACCGCCTACCAAACACCCTACCATCCAGTTTACAACTATCCAACACAGGTCCGGCCACCAATACCATACACGGTCCGAACACAAGCCATGAGCTCAAATTCTAGCCAAAAGAAGGAGAAGGATCTTGTCCAATTTGATCCCATTCCAATGACCTACACTGAGCTGCTACCTCAGCTAATCGAGAACTCCTTGGTGATTCCCTATCCACTGAAACCTCAAGAACCACCATACCCAAAATGGTATGATGCAAATGCCATATGTGACTACCATGCAGGATTGATTGGTCATTCTACAGAGGATTTCCTAGCGTTGAAGCGAAAGGTACAAAGCTTGGTCGATGCAAAATGGCTGGATTTTGGGAGGCTTGCTCCTAACACAAAAAAATCCATTGCCGAATCACGAGAGCCCGTCGACCAACTGAAAGAGATGGGAGCAGCACAACAAGTTGCCTTGTACAAATCGAGCTATCAAGGAAGATCGTCGAGGATTTGTCCTATTCTTCAAAATCAATCTTTTGTAAATAAATATCAATGAATAATACGAAAATTACATTTTTCATGTTTTTTGAGCACGTGCTTCACATCATTGGCTTTACTTTAAAAATTTACCATTCCTTTTATCCATTCAACCCGCTTCTTATTCCTATATCCAAACAGTAAATACCGATTGGTGATAATGTCGGTGCTGTAATAAATAATCTTAAACGTCTAGTTAATCAAGCTCAAAGAGAAAAAGCCCAATGAGGAAGTAGAATAACAACCAGGGATTTTAGATCCCCAGTCAAAGTGGCTTGTCCAACAAAAACATCCCGCTGGAATCAAATTCAAATCCAGGAAAAATTTAGGCATGCATGATAAGATCCGCTGAATTAGGAACCAAATGATCCCGGCAACATCAACATCCAACTACATAAAGTTCAAGAAAAGAAGAAAGCCCGCTGGATTGAATCAAAAGGGGTCCAGGAAAAATCAAGGTCAAAATTCAAAATTCAAGAAAAAGAAGAAAGCCCGCTGGATTAAGCCAAAACAATCCTGTCAAAAGTAGGGTTAAAGTTCAAGGTTAAATCAACAAATTCATGATCAAGAAGGTCTTGCCGGTTTCCAACAACAATTCAGGCAAAATTAGAATCATATAGAGCCCGCTAGGTCGACAAACTCTCAAAGACGACCTAGGAAAAAATTAGGGCATAAGCAAATAGAAGCCCGCTAGGTCAACAATCCTAATGACCTAGGCAAAAGTTAAGGCACAAGCAAACAAGAGCCCGCTAGGCCGAAAACCCATAAGGGAGACCTAGGCAAAAGTTAGGGCACAAGCAAATAGAGCCCGCTAGGTCGACAAACTCTCAAAGATGACCTAGGCAAAAGTTAGGGCACGATCAAACAAGAGCTCTCTAGGTCGACAATCCTAATGACCTAGGCAAAAGTTAGGGCACAACCAAACAAAAGCCCGCTAGGTCGAAAACCCGTAAGGGCGACCTAGGAAAAAGTTAGGGCAAAATGAAATACCTGCTGGGTTAAAAACTCAAAAGAACAACCTAGGAAAAATTAAGGTCAATCCAGAAAATCCCAAGACAACATGACATTTCTGCACCTCATATCTTCCTAAAACTGGGGCAAAATTTTTCCATTTCTCAAGGTTGGTTAATTTGACAATCAAGATTATAAAAAGCAGCATTGATATTGTTCATCAAAAGGAGCCATTTGGGCAATCGAACCCACATATTTTGTCATCTTTCCCTTTCAAGTACACCACCTCAAACATCCTTTGCAAACCTTCTCTATTTCTTTTCATTTACCATCCAGAATCACTTTGCACACCTTAATAGCGCACATGCCAAAAGGGATGTGAAAAACGTAAAAAGAATAAAAAAGGATTAATTTTGAAAAGTCATGACAAGTCGGATGAATCCTCCACCGTTGCAGCACGACATGATTGTTTCCAAAGGAATCATCTTCCTACCAGCCATGATGCCACCAAAGAAGGAGTGTGCCTTATTCAATACTGCTAACCATTGTTGGGTCTCAAAGATCCTGGAAAAGAAAGTTCCAAAGTTGATCAAGAGGCCAAGAGATTAACCAAAACACCGGACTTAAGTCAATCTAGCTCGTCCTGATTTTTTATTCCTTTCACACCAACTAGGGGGTTGTCGAGGAAGGATGTGTTAGAAAAATAAAAAAAAGAATCAAGAGAAACAAAAATTTTACACCATTTTGTGGTTTGCACAGCATTTGTTTCATCAAATAGTCCAAGCAGTAAAATAAAAACCACCTCATGGCATGCATTCATCCCACAACATCCATTTCATCCAATAATTATTTCAAGCATCAAAAAGCAGCCAATAAGATTAGAAATTTCTTTATTCAAGCATCACAAGCATTGCAGCCTCATTCATTCATTCAAATATTCATCCATTCAAGCATTTCACGACTCATTTTTCAAAAATAATTAAGAAATGAGCAAAATTTTCTGAATCAATCATAATTAAAACCGAGTCAAGCTCAAACTGGGGCAAAAGCCTGCCCGCAGCAATTTAATTTGAGGTCATCCTCAAATTCTCAAACAAGTTCAAATTGGGGAAAATGCTTGCCCACATCAAAAATACAATGTGAGATCATGGATCAACTCCAAACTAGGGAAAAATCCTGCCCACAACAATTTAATTTGAGGCCATCCTCAAATTCTGAACAGGTTCAAATTGGGGCAAACGCTTGCCCACACGAATTCAATTTGGGGGTTATCCTCAAATTCTGAGTCTAGCTCACACTAGGGCAAACGCTTGCCCACAAAAAATTTAATTTGAGGTCATCTTCAAAATCTGATTCAAGAACAAAACTGGGGCAAACATTTGCCTAAAAACTCAGGTTGAGGCAACCCTCAATTCTAAAAATCCAGAACTAGGGCGAACATGCGCCTAGAAAATTCAAGTTGAGGCAATCCTCAATTCCAAAATTCCAAATTCAAGATAAGGCAAACATGTGCCCTAGGAAACTCAAGTTGAGGCAATCCTCAATTCTAGAAAATTCCAAAACATGGGGCAGACGCTTGCTCAAAATTCCCTCATGTTAAGGCATTCCTCGACTGCCAAAAGATCTTCCAAACTGGGGAAAACACTTGCCCAAAATTCCTTCAAATCAAGACATCTCTCAGTTATCAAGAAATTTCCAAACTGGGGCAAAATGGTTGCCCAAGTCTCTTAAAGGAAATAACCTTCAAGCGCAAGGTATAATGCTTCATTCCTGCTTTCAGGCCTATGTTTTCAGGCCATAGCATGTTTTCATTCATTCCTGCTCACTGGCCTATGTTGTCAGGCTATAGCATGCTTCATTCTTTCCTATTCATGGCCTATGTTGTCAGGCCACTGCATCTTAACATTCCTGCTCACTGACCTATGTTGTCAGGTTATAGCATGCTTCATTCTTTCCCATTCATGGCTTATGTTGTCAGGCCACTACATCTTTACATTCATGCTCACTGGCCTATGTTGTCAGGCCATAGCATGCTTCATTCATTCCTGCTCACTGGCCTATGTTATCAGGCTATAGCATTGCATCATTCATTCCTGCTCACTGGCCTATGTTGTCAGGCCATAGCATTGCATCTTTACATTCCTACTCACTGGCCTATATTGTCAGGCCATAGCATGCTTCATTACATTCCTGCTCACTGGCCTATGTTGTCAGGCCATAGCATTGCATCATTACATTCCTGCTCACTGGCCTATGTTGTCAGGCCATAGCATTGCATCTTTACATTCTTGCTCACTGGCCTATGTTGTCAGGCCATAGCATGCTTCATTACATTCCTGTTCACTGGCCTATGTTGTCAAGTCATAGCATTGCATCTTTACATTCCTGCTCACTGGCCTATGTTGTCAGGCTATAGCATTGCATCATACACTTATGCTCACTGGCTTATGTTGTCAGGTCATAGCATTGCATCATTACATTCCTGCTCACTGGCCTATGTTGTCAGGCCATAGCATTGCATCATTCATTTACTGCTTTCAGGCTTATGTCGTGAGGCCACCATAATTTACTACTTTCATGGCTTATGTTGTCAGGCCACCATCTAGTTTAGATTTACTGCTTTCAGGCTTATGTTGTCAGGCCACCATCTAGCTTAGATTTACTACTTTCAGGCCTATATTGTCAGGCCTCCATCTAGTTTAGATTTACTGCTTTCAGGCCTATGTTGTCAGGCCACCATCTAGCTTACATTTACTACTTTCATGGCCTATGTTGTCAGGCCACCATCTAGCTTAGATTTATTCTTTCAGGCCTATGTTGTCAAGCCGCCATCTAATTTAGATTTACTGCTTTCAGACCTATGTTGTTAGGCCACCATCTAGTTTAGATTTACTACTTTCATGGCCTATGTTGTCAGGCCACCATCTAGCTTAGATTTACTACTTTCAGGCCTATGTTGTCAGGCCTCCATCTAATTTAGATTTACTGCTTTCAGGCCTATGTTGGCAGGCCACCATCTAACTTAGATTTACTGCTTTCAGGCTTATGTTGTCAGGCCGCCATCTAGTTTAGATTTACTGCTTTCAGGCCTATGTTGCTAGGCCACCATCTAGCTTAGATTTACTGCTTTCAGGCCTATGCTGTCAGGCCGCCATCTAGTTTAGATTTCCTGCTTTCAGGCCTATGTTGTTAGGCCATCGCATTTTATTTTTAGCATTTTATTTTTAGCATTTTGGCCTATGATTGTCAGGCCCTCCATACTTTAATTTCCTGTAACCTTAGCATCTCAGCGTATGAGGTTGAGCCTTGCATGTCTGGTCTTCCACATCTTGTTATGCCGTGACGTGATCCTAAGCAGTAGATTCCACTACTTTAGCACAAAGAGGTTAACAAGGATCATTCAAATATTACATAAGGTTATCAGAATACCTACCTCGGACATAATTTGTTTACGTCTTTACCCATTTCTTATCACGATAATATAGAGATCACTCCTCATATTTTCTAATAAGAAAATGAGTAAAGAGGGGCAAACTGTAAACACCAAATTATGTCTGAGGCCCATTTTAAGGCAATTAGTGAATAAATCTAAGTTAAAAATCTCAAGAAATTCAAAATAAAACATAATTAAACAATAAACAGAAAAGCTAAAAATAGAGTAATTAAAAAATAGTAAAAAGTAAATACAAAACAAAAATTCTGAAAAAATAAAGAAAATCTGGAAAATAAAAATTCAAAGAAAACAAAAAGATAAATAAAGATTCCTATAAAATAAACAAATAAAAAAGGAAAACAAATAATAAACTGAAAAAAAAAATCAAAAAGAAAAAATAATAAAATTGAATAGTAAAGAAGAGCATAAACATAAATAAAATCAAAAGAAAATTAAAAGGAAAGAAATTAAAGAATTGTTAAAAATCTGGAAAAGAAAAATAAAAATCTGAAAATTAAATAGAAATCTAAAAAATTAAAATCAAAATTAAGAAAACAAAACTTGAAATCAGAAATAAATTAAATAAAAGAAAATAATAAAAAATATAATATATAGTAAAACGTCAAAAAAAAAAAGAAAAAAAGGGATGATAAAACAAAAAAAAAAACACAAACAGAAAATTACAAAACAAGTAAATAGAATTAGACAAGAATGAAAAGAAAAGAAAAAAGAAAACGATTTTTTTTAGAAGAAAAAACAAGAAGAATTGAAAAGGGTTTTTTTTAACAGAAAAGAAAGAGGCAGGTGAGAAAAGGAGGCAGGGACGCTGAAGGAGGGTTCTTCTTCTTTGGTTTTGGCCGGTTCTTGCACGGGGGAGGAGAGGAATTTTTTTTTTATTCTTCTCTATGGCTTGCCCAGCAGCTCGATGGTTTTTCAAGAATAATTGGAAAAGCTTACTGGAAGGACGGGTTAACCTTCCACATCCTCTCCAGTTTAATTCGAAAGTGGAGGATAGAGCCAAACTTCTTCTTTGAAAGATGAAGGCCCAGTGCTGAGGGTTTAGGGCGGTCAGAGATGGGGCTTTAGCATAGGCTTGCGAAAACCAGGTTAGTTCCCGAATAAACAACCCTGTGTGATGGAATTAATTCTTGAATCCTGTTGACATGTTCTTGATGCATCATATTTCGAAAATGCATGATGGGATCGGAAACATATAAGAAAAATGAGACTTTCGTCATAAACCCTGACTCATATCCTTTGATCAAAAGCTGCACGTAGTTGATGACACATTACGTGAATTTTAAAAGTCAATAAACACGTAAATAGACGAGTCATTGCATGTAAGGTCAATGTGTCGATATAGGAAGTATAATCTTGAACGGTGCCTTCATCTACTGATGCTAGACCCTAGGTTTCACTCTATTCTTGTGAAATCGGTGCAGTAAGGTTGCACCCTAGATGACTTCTCCTACTGTGGGGGAGAGGAGCATGCCCTTGTTGGCTTATATGATTCATATAGGTACAACGATGAGCATCTGGGATTCTGTCATAGCTCAGCATAAGATGTGGGACATGGGCAGCAGAGGCTCGTCGGACGCGTCATTCACATATGTGGGTGATGTTGGCTTGAATGAGCCTATCCCCTAGCCATTCTAGCCTCATCAAACTTTGGGCAAATTACTCAGCATTATGGACGCCTGCAAGACCCCATTATGATGAATTGTCAAAGAGTATGGCTCTCATAACCCAGCGAGTTCATCACGGATTAGGAAAAGGCGAGTGACCACTGATCTCGTACGAGTGTGGAAATTGGACAATTGCATGAAGAAGGGGAAGAACGGAGTGATTCCTTGCATTACAAGGGTCTTCATTAACCTATTATTTTTTATTTTGGTCTAAAAAAACATCCACGAGTGCCTCTCACGTTCCACTAGGTTTCCATACCCACGAATGACCAAGCCTTGCATGCAGGTGAGATATCCACGCACGTCCAGAGGCAAAGTCACGACTTTAATTAAGATAGACGATATCAAGGCATCATTGAAAGCGTGGCTCAGGTGGTTATCACATCCCATGCTCAATACGTCAAATACTTTAAGTCAAGAGGTGAGCTAGGGGGTGCAATATCCATGCATGAAAAGGGGCCCTGCGTAGCTATTAACAACCTAGCTCACATGGAATCAACAACTTCAGCCTAGTGTGCATGCATGGAATTAGGCTCACCTAAAGAACTTCTGTTCAAAGACTCGACTCCCACACTGCAGTACCACCTTCATACAATTGGCTCAAACCTAGCAGGATCAGTGGTTGTAGCTTATGACCGAAATGGATGGGCCTACCTCTGTTGTCAAGTCATCTCTTGATGATGAGCTTCAAATAAACGTTCAAATCCTTCTAATATGTAACATAAGCTTGGTCCAGGGTGCGAGGACGAGGGGTCATCTTTGGCTGGAGGCTTAGCTGACAATGATCGAGTGAGGAGAATTGGAGCTCATAAATGAGTCGCTCTCAGCAAATTCCCATGCCCAGGTAAGAAATAGTAAGGCGGGCAAGGGGGCCCACCGCCAACATTGGTTCAATACAAAGAGCGGCCCTGCCTTCATGCAAGGTTTAAAATTAAAAATCATAGAACATATTACAGAAGAGTGAGTGGCTCGAGTGGCTAAATGCGCTGCGTATACCCCACGTCGAGTCCCAACCCTGGTCTTTTGCCAATTTAGGTTAAAAATCCTATGGCCCTTTCATTTGTGTTAAATATAAAACAGGGGTATTAGGTATCTAATTAAGAACGTAGTCCAGTGGCATCACCCATTGCCCTTACCTCCTGGACTTGGGTTCGAAACTGCCTGAAGACAATTCTGCTCCCTTTTCCTATTTCAAGCCTCAAGCCACAAAATTACCATTCTTCCCTTAGCAATACCCTTAATTCCCGATAGGTCCCTGCTGTGCAAAATTACCATTCTTCTCTTAGCAATACCCTTAATACCCAATAGGTCCCAGCTTCATGAAATTACCACAATGCCCCTTAGGAATTCCCTTAATTCCCAATATATCCCTGCCTTAAAATTCCCAAAAATAAATAAAAAATTCTAAAATCCAGAAAATTAATAAGAAATTCTAATATCCCAAAAATAAATTAAAAATCCAGAAAATTCGTAAAAAATTCTAAAAATTCCACAATTAATAAAAAATTCTAAAAATCTAGAAAATCATAAAAAATATAAAATTCCTAAATAAACTCATAAGATTTTCAAATAAATTCATAAAAATTTCGTAATTGCTAAATAACTCATAAAACCCCAAAATTTCTAAATAATTACAAAATTATACCAAAATCCCACTTTGACTCCAATTATCTCAAAACTCAAAAATGAAACTCTTTTTTTCTTATTCAAGAATCAATATCATTTGCAAATCATTTCTTTTCGAAAAAATTAAAATCTTTTTCTAAATATTTTGGAATTTTTAAGTCTCACGCAATGGGCACTAAATGGGGGGCTGACGGTTCACCTGCTATCCAACGTTTAGTAGCCTGTATAGGTCCCCGCGCTGCCTTAGCCGCATCGGGCCTTGTGCATGAGTGGACTTAAGGCCCTTTTACAAGATAAAGTTTTTTTCTCAAAAACAAAACTTTCAAATACTCTTTTTCTCAAGCTTTTTTTGAAGGTCAAGCCTTCACAAACCAGAACTACGTAAGCCTTGAGTTTCCCATTGCACCGGGGAATACATAGGAGTAGGATCAAGTCCTGTCAGGCTAACCTCCATCAAGTATTTATTTTCACTCTAATTAAAGGGAGCAAACCATTTTCAAAAATTCACACACTCAGTTTAAGGGTACCGTTCTTTGGAACGGGCGAGTGGGGTGCCTAACACCTACCCCACTCGTAACCGACTCCCGAACCTAAATCTCTTCCTCGAGTCAGGATTTTTCCAAATCTTTTTCCTTTGAATAAAAATTTGGTGGCGACTCCATATCAATAAAATTCATTCTCAAAGTTTTAGCGAGTCTGTCGTCTCGTCGGAATTACGGTTGCGACAATCACATTCTGTCCATGGAATATAATATCATAAAGAGAAAAAAAATTAGAAAATTCAAGTTTATATTTGAGTTGAGACCTACAACAGAATATAGTTTAATTATTTTAATATCTCTCAACCAACCTTTGACATGGATTGGGTTGTAGAAACGGAAGTGGTAACAAGTTTCCTATTCTTTATGCTTTTGCAGCAACATAAGAACATTCAAGATGCTTAATACTAGGATTTATATGTAAAATTAATTAAGAGGGTTAGTAGTACTTGAATTTCTTTGATGGTGCTTAGTAAATATAGTTTTCTATGTTTTACTTATATCATAGAAACAATAGGAGCGGAATATATAAGGCCTTGCATTTTTTAGTATAACTATAAAATTAGAAGTCTTAAGGAGTTTATGGTATAAACAAGATTTTGAAATCATAACTTTTTTGTCTTTAGTGATGAAAATCACTTAGCCACATGCTTATTGGTATCTCATGTAGCACTATTGTATGCATCTTACTATTAACCCCACCACGTGGTTTTGTTTTACTTAGGATACCATCAACCATCCAATCTAACTTCATTTGACTACTTTTTATGTTAAAAAGTTGTGAGTTTTCAGACTTTGTTTTCGTGTGTGCATTTTTTAATTCAATTTTTTTGGTGTTATTTGTGCTGTAGAGTCCCTCGTATGAAAGATTGTAAGGCTTGGTGAAGCAGCTTGAATCCTTGTAGAAACACTTAAATTTGCGTGGATATTATTCTGGTTAGTTCAACATTTCATGTTGGTGGTAAATATTCTGCTACTTCAAACTTTAGAGGATTTTGTGCGGGTTTATTATTTTTTATATTCCACTGACCCAAGTTATGAACTATTGTTCTTTTCTTGGTTGTGTATTCAGCAAACTATGTTGACTATTAAATATTCGATTCTAAATTGCTTAATGGAATGAAAAAGACTATCCATGGTGTCTTTTAGGAAGAATTAATTCTTTTGTTCTAGCTTCTTTTGTACTACTAAAAGTAATGAACTTATGATTATTAAGTTATATAAGCCTATGTTGTGCCTCTATCACACATATAACCATGTGACATTGTGTGACTGTGACTCAAGTTTCCTTTTTCTTAGTGGTTGGTCTTGATGCTAAATTGTCTTACAAGCATGATGCTCCATGTACGAATGTGTATACCATCCTAATCATTATAGTATTCTGCATATGTTTGTCTTTGTCACTACTTTTCAGAGTAGTTATTTTATGTAAGCATTCTTCATCACTTTCCCATCAAATTACATATAAATAGTGCTAAAAATATAGATTTTTTATGGTGAGGTTTAGATTAAGGTTTTGAGATAACAATTATTTTTATTCATATAGTTACCAATGATGGAAATTCCCAAAAATCAACAATGGATGTATAATAGGTTAGATCATAATAGACATGTGAGATATGAATTTGTAGAAAGAGTTAATGAATTCATCTAGTTTTCAACTAACTAGGAAAGCTTTCAAAGGTACCTAAAATTGAGGTTTCCTAGTAAGAAATGTCAATGTAGACAATTTTGTTATATGGGTGATGTGATGGTACATCTTTATGAGAAGGGATTCATGGAAAATTACTATTATTGGAAAAATCATGGTGAAATAATGCCACAACATCCTCCAGTTACAATTGAAGAATCATATTATGGTTATGGTTATGGACGGGAAGAATTTAATCCTTTTCAACAGATGATCATGGATCATGTTGGCCTTGAAATTGACAATGCCATGTAATAAGATGATGGTCGAATAGAACATAACATTTTCGAGGAAGATCCAAATATGGAGGCTTAGAAATTTTATGACATGTTAGAAGCTGCATAAGCTCCATTGTATAATACATGTGTGAGAATTACACAAAATTTTCAGCTTGCATGGAAGCATTTAGTACAAAATCTGATTCAAATTAGTCCGAAGATAGTTTTAATCGGTGGGTTCAATTTATGGGCGTATAAAATCTAATTCAAATTATTCTGAAGATAGTTTTAATCGGTGGGTTCAATTTATGGACAGGGCCATGCCTAGTGAAAACCAAATGCCTACAAATTTTTATCATGCTAAGAAGTCAGTAGAAGGTTTAAGATTAGGTTTCATAAATATTGATTATTGTCCACATGGATGCATGCTTTTTTATAATGATGATGCAGATGAAAATACTACAAGTTGCAAGCTTTGTGGTGAAGAAATGTATAAAATAACCACTTGAAAGGGTGTTCAAAGAAAAATATCCTGGAAAAAAAATGTGGTACTTTCCAATTACTCCAAGATTGAAACAATTGTACTCTTCATTGGCCACTACATCTCATATGCGATGGCATGGTGAGAACCATAGGGAGAATGGTGTCTTATGTCATCCGTCGGATGGAGAAGCTTGGAAGCATTTTGATAGGATTTATCCACAATTTTCTCATGATCCTTGAAATGTAAGGTTAGGATTATGTGCTAATGGTTTTTCCCTTTTTGGCCAATATGGTAAGACATATTCATGTTGGCCAATCATTTTAACACCCTACAATCTTCCACCTGGGATGTGCATGAAAAGGGAGTTTATATTCCTTACAATCATTATTCCTGGTCCCAACAATCCTAAAAGTAAGATTGACGTTTATATGCAACCTCTTATAGAGGAATTGACAAATTTATGCAATGACGGGGTAGTTACATATGATGTATCATTAAGGAAAAATTTCATAATGAAGGAAGCTTTGATGTGGACAATTAATGACTTTCCTGCTTACGAGATGTTATCTGGTTGGTCAACTAGAGGAAGACTTGCTTGTCCAATATGTATGAAGCGGTCAAAAGCAAGCTGGTTGTACCATAGTCGAAAGCATACCATTTTTTATTGTCATCGACAACTTCTTCCAATTGATCATCCTTATAGAAGAAACAAAAATGATTTTAAGAGAAACTGTGTGGATACCTCCTCCCCTCCCCCCGATTGACCGAAGAAGACATTTTTGGCAAAGAACTTGGTAGTTTCCATTCATATGGGAGTTTGAAGGACAAACATTGCCTAGATTTGGTGAACATCATAATTAGACTAAAAAAAAGTATTTTTTGGAAATTACCTTATTGGAAAACACATCTTCTTCGTCACAACATCGATGTTATGCACACTGAGAGAAATGTGTTTATGAATGTATTTGACACAGTCATGGATACTAAGGGTAAGACAAAGGATACAGATAAAGGAAGAATAGATTTAGCCAAAATATGTAGGCGACCAGAGCTTCACCTACAGGAGGCTTGAGGTGTGAAGTATGTAAAACCAAAAGTTATGCATTTAACAAGTTTGAAAGAGTAGCTATTTGCCAATGGGTTAAGCAACTTAAGTTGCCTGATGGATATGCTTCAAATTTAGCTCGGTGTGTTGACATTGGATCAACAAAGTTGCATGGAATGAAAAGTCATAATTGTCATGTATTTATGCAATGATTACTTCCTATTGCGTTTGAATCTTTACCAAATGGTATTTGGAAACCACTTGTTGAGCTCAGTTACTTTTTTAGAGAACTAACTTGCATAACTTTATATGTAAACAAACTGATGGATATGGATCTGTTATTCCTGTGTTATTGTGTAAGTTAGAGAAAATCTTCCCTCCAAGCCTATTTGATTCTATGGAACATCTTCCAATTAACCTACCTTATGAAGCACGAGTTGGAGGTCTAGTTCAATATCGTTGGATGTATCCATTTGAGAAGTATTACTTATTTTCAAAAAATCAACTTATTTATATATAAATAATTTCATATAATCTTTTTTAATATATGTTTCACTTGATTACTTTCTTTCCTTTTTAGATTTCTATGATCCTTGAAAGAAAAGATCAAGAACAAAGTTAGGATTGAGGGTTCTATTTGTCAAGCCTATTTAATGGAAGAAACATTTGAGGCGAAAGTTGTTCATTTAATATTCCAATTTCAATTTTTAATTATCCGGGACGTGGAAGTGGTAAATGTATTCAATATTACTTAGAAGAACATGACATGAAAGCTGCGCATTTGTACGTTCTTTAAATTGTGAAAAAGTTGAACCATATTTAGAGTAAGTTCACACTAAAACTATCTTTAAATATTTGAATAATATATGTTCCATGTTTTATTGTCTAATACTCCTATGTATGTTTTAATTTGTAGCAAGTATGCCGATTTCTTAAGAGAGCTTCAACCCGGTATTTCTGACTCTGAAATTGATAAAGAAATTACTTCTTATTTCCCTAAATGTTTTAGAGAATATGTATGTTCCTATTATATAAATTATTCAAATAGTGTTATATTTTCATATATGATTTACAATTTAAATAAAGTAAGTTTGTTTATTATAGGTTCTAAACCCACAAAATCAAATTGAAGATCCACTGTTGATTTTCTTGGCATGGAAACCAATAAGAATGGTACAATCATGACCTATTTACATCATAAATGGATATAAATTTCACACCAAGACATGGAGTGAAGGCATGCAAACTTCTAACTATGGTGTTTGTGTACAAGGAACCAATGGTCAATTAGAAGATGAAATTTTTGGAATTTTAACTGATATTATTGAATTGGAATATCCTGGCATGCCCACTAAAAAGATAGTCCTTTTTAAGCGTGATTGGTTTGATAATACTCCTAATCGTGGGACAAAGATAGACAAATAATATGTAATTTTCCAACTCAAACAATCAGAAAGATATAGAAACTTTGACCCATTCATATCTACTCAACAAGCTGAGTAAGTTTATTATACACCATATCCAAAGGGACATCATGGTTGTTTAGCTGTTATTAAGACAAGGGTGTGTAGTACAATCACAAATAATGTAGTTAATCAAGTTGAAAATGGCATTGCGTATCAAGATGTCCATGTCATGTTGAATATTAATGCTGACATTTATGATGATACTCTTGTTGATATGAACAGTATCAATGAGGAAGTTGATATAGGTTTGCTTAATAAACCTGATTTGGATGAAAATAGTGACAGCACATATATCTCAACAGGTAATGAATATGATAGTGGGAGTGAGAGTGATTTAAATGATCCTAACTCAACTTAATTAGGTAATTTTGAATATTTTTCATGTCTTCCTTTTAATATATTTCTATGTCTAACCTTTTACATTAATTGTTTCTAACATTTTATGTATACATATGGATAACAACACAGTTAGAGGTAGAGGTCTAGGTCGACCAAGAGGTCGGGGAAAATTTTATGGTAGGACATCTCCACCATGTGCAATAGGATCTCCTAATCCACAAGACATGTCTTCTACACCGTCTTCAGTAGCTGTAGGAGAGGATGTTAAATCAGGATCATCCTTGCAACATATCGATACATCAGGTCCATCCACCCCACACATGAGTACATCTACCCCTACATTTGGTACACACCCTTCCTCCACACCAGCATACTCTACTCATCAGATACTTCCAGTTCTATTGGTTGTTGAAACCAGAGATCCTACTGATAAAAGAGTATGGAATAGCCCAGGAGCTAAACATGAGTAAGTATTTCATTTTTCTTTCATTTAATATGATTATCAAGTTTTTCTTGGTTTACTTAAATGAATATCATTGTTAACATTATTTTTTGGTCACTTCTTGCCTCCAAATGTATGTAGTAGAGAAATTACAAAAATTATTAAGTCAAAATTTGATGATTCTTGGCCTACATGGAGTTCTATCCCTGTAGAAGTTAGAAACATGTGGTTTCAAGAATTTTAGGTAACATTGTATTTCAACTTTTTATTTTTTTTTAGGTTATTTATCTTCTATTCATTATTTTCTATGTATATCTTACTGTGATGTAGAAAAGTTATAAATGGCTACCACAGCATAATGTTACCATCAGAACAACCTTTAAGCATAAAGACTCAGTGACGATGAACAATACAATGAACAAGGTGCGGACCGGAAACGATAAGGGTATTTAGATTACTCTAGAGGTTAGACAAAGATTGGATCTTCATTGGGCTGGACAGGACTTCCAAAAGAATAGCACTATTGGCAAGCAAAATCGAGCTTGTGATAGTGGAACCTCTTTATACACTGGTGGTTCTATATCTATTGTTATGCATCGTAATAGACGGTAATTTAAAATGAAATATTTAAGTTATCTGTATTCCTTTTAGTTATTTAAAAGTCACACTCAATATTATTTGCACAAAGTAAGGCGCTTGAATGAGATCCAACTGCATTTGATATTTGGAAAGAACAAAAAGGAATAAAGTTGGAGAATGGGTCAACCACAAGGCAAAGAATGTTACTCTATGTATATGTCAACTATAGTTTTATTTGTACAATATTTTATTTTTTTATTCTAAACACATATTTGTACTTGTACTTTACAGAAAAAATTTATTTGTTGTCGAGCCGAGTCTCTTCTTCAAAATGATATACATGTCTCTAGTGATAGGCAGCGTTCTGTAGCCTTTGACAATGCCATTTTTTCGGATGTTGTGGGAGGATGGAACAAAAAGGGACATGTATATAGCTTTGGTGAGCTGGGTGATGAGTTTTTGTCCTCATCCACTAACTGTACCCATCCTGGTGTTGATGTTGGGACAAACTATGACCAGATTATCACCAACCTCAGTGAAGAGCTGCAACAAACAAAACAGAGTTAACTCAAGCAAAGTCACATGTACATATGCAATCAAGCGATATAAATAATACTAAACAAGTTCTTCAACAAATACTGTAGCATTTAGGATTACCATGTAGCTCTAATTTCATGAGCTCCAACGAGAATAAATATACTAATGATGTTTCTCATGGTCATGCTGATGACACTTGACCTCCTAGTCATCCACCTATTTGAGTCAGTTTCAGATATTTATTTTCAGAAATTTTTATTTCTATTATTATTATATATGGATTTTGTATGAACTTGTACTTATTTACCCTCAAAATATGTTTGAACTATGTTATTGATGGTAATTTCTTTGTTTAATGATTTTTTATTTTAGAATTTATAATTTTATTAATAATGATTGTGTATATATTCCATATGACCAGGTTTATTGCAATTAATTTTTATGTAAACAACAAAAAAATTGGAAATTTTAATTAAATTAATTTTTGCGACCGAATTTGCTACTCCCCATTTAGTCACTAGGGATGGAAGTAGGCCGAGCCGAGCTAGGCTTTGAGTATTCAAGTCTGACCTGCTTAAAAATTTTGAGGCATGAGTCTGGGCCTGTTACCTGTTAAAGAATTTTTTTTCTGTTAAGGTCTGGCCTGATTTAAAGCCTACAAGGTCTGTAAGCCTGTTTAAAAGGCTATATTACAAAAAAATCAATAAATAAACTTAAAGTCTATTTAAATAATTAATTAAAAAATCTTACAAACTTAAAACTTATAAGATAAAAAAGCTATTAAATAGGTCTAAAAAAATATATATATATATATATTATGGAAATAAAATATAAAATAAATATTATATAAATATAATATATTAAAATAAATATAATATATATTATATAAATATAAATAGGTCCCTGAATAAGTTAAATAGACTTTTTTATAAGTCTGGGTCTGACTTGTTTATCTAAAAAGGCTTTTTAAAAAGTTTGGGTCTATTTATTTATTAAACGAGCCGAGCCTAACTAGGCTTTAAACGAGCCTAGCCGTAGGCCCTTGTCGGACGGCCTTGTTCACTTCCATCCCTATTAGTCACAAATTTAGTCACCTATATCTCGTTTGCAACCAATTTAGTGACCGTTTTTGCACACGACCAAATTTGCAACACACTTTTACGACCAATTATTCGATCACTAATATAGTCTCCTCTAACACAACATACAACCACATTTGCGACTGATGTTATTAGTTTTTGTGACCGAAAAATTGATCGTTAATCTTTTTTTTCGACCAACTATAATAATCGATCGTTAATACTTTTGCAACCAGGGTTTTAAAGAACAATTGATGTTGATCTCTAAATTGATCGGAAAAAATTTTAGCAATTGAATTCATATAAGTAGCAACAGGTGTTTTTGGTTGCTAAATATATATTTTTTTTGTGTCATTATCTTGACAGGTTATGGCATATCAACTTACAAAGAGAAGTTCATCTTATATCATAACTCTGATATGCAAGATGTTTGCAAATAGTAGTGATTTACCAACATTTCCATACATTAAGGTAATTTGACATTTATATATTATAATTAATCTATCAAGAATCATAATCCAAAATGTTAGACGTATACGTATGGTATCCGAGCTATATATATATATATATATATATATATACTAAAAAAAATATACACTGAAGTAGAGGCCCATGCTCTTAGTCCAAGCAGATTAGAGAGAGAATTTAAAATTAATGGCCAAAATTTGCTTGCATTTAGAGGACTCATACATCTTCTAGAAACAACATACATGTTCTGGAAACGACATGCAGTGACTCTTATGCTTTCCAACAACAACCATTTTGTTGCCCCAACTCAAGTTGTATTGGAAAATTTATTAGAGAAATAATTCAAGCTCTTTCTCCTGTGTCTGCGAGTTAGGTCTTCTTTTCTCCTTTGCTCTCACCATTTTCGCTTTCTTCTTTACTTTTCTCTCATCATCGATTAGTTCATCGATTTTGATCTTTTTATCATTTTTTCTTTAATTTCTCTTTAGGATTTCTCATTTACTTATTCCAATTTCGCCTGTACTTTGCAAGTGCAATTTCTGATTTTTTTTCACCTCCTGATCTTAGGTTTGTAATGATTTTTGTTTTAAGATTTATTTCATCTTAAATAAGTAAGATTAAGACAATTTCACTTCATTGTGTGATTTTCAACTCTGTACCTTCAGAGGTCTTTCCATGCGCACAAAACCCCTTTATCTTCGAGTCTGCTACGACTCCTATCCATTACATCTTCCTGGAACTTCCTATTGGAAAGCAATGAAGTAACCCTCTTTTTACTGTTTTGGCATTTTCAAGACTAAATAATTTTTTCAAATTATCACCGCAATACAAAAGATACAAATTTAGTATGAGAGATATTTTTTTGTACAAGTCCATTATAAGAGAACGTGTAGTTGAATAAACAATGAATTAAAGATTTAAAAAATTAATAATTAATTAGTTTGTATACATTTTTGGAGAAAAAAAAGATTGTATTTTATTATTATTATTTGGAAGTAAGAGGTCCCAAGATGTACCATCTCACTGATTTAAAAAAAAAAGGTAATATAGTTTACCTTCATTGCTTTTGTCTATAGTGAGTAGTGATCATTCGAACTAACGCAAATTATACTAAAAAATTCAAAATTTCCTATTACTAAATTTAGATGAAACTCTTCTAAACTACCAGACACATCTTTCTCATGGTTTAGTAAGATCATGAAACCTTGGTGAATGTCACGAGTTATGTTTGGAAAATTGTTCTTGTGTAGCCTATGAAATTTAGATATTTGTCACTCTGAAATTGTTGTTTACTTTAGTTTAATAGTTTGATTGACTTGAGAAAATTTTCTTAATGGGGACAAGACCTTTATATTATTCATATGAAGGTGTTTTTTAGTGAATAAAATTATGTGGAAGTTGCAGCTCGACCTCATAGTAGGAGGTTATTATTTATTGAATAAAATAATGATAGTTTTATGTACCAAAAGAGAATCACAGTGACTTTTTTATAGAAAATTATTTATTTCTTATGAATTAATATTTACGTTATAAACGTATGTACTATGTAGATTCTTGTCAAATAGAATTGGTTAGATTAAGGATCTTCAGTAGAATTGCTTTGATTGTATTTATTAATGTTAATATACTTATCTTATCAGCTTAAAATTCTTTTTTTTCCTCTTAATTTTTAAGGAAGTCTGTCCTAGCCTAGAATTTATTTTTCTTCCATAGATGGAAGCCAAGATTGATTATCTTTATTGGAGTGAGAATCTTAATAAAGTTGGCTTCATTTCTTGTATTAATGATAACTTACTTTCCTTTTCTTTTAATATATTTAGGCCGTCTGCCTTGGGCATTCCCTTTCTTTTAACATATGGAAGCCAATATTTATGTTTTATGCTGCAATTATCTTAAACCAGAGTTTGGAGGACCGCATCAATTCTTCATGGCTGAAGCAGGGGCACTGATCTATGGGCAAATGGCTAACATGCAATAATGCATTTTATCCTTTGTCGAAAAGGAACTAGCTAGCTGAACCTTATTGTTATTGTGCTTTTTTTGCCACAATGACTGGATTACCCCCTCTAGGCAAACTCTGAGAAATTCCCGGTTTAGTATCAAATATGCTTTTATTTGATTATCCAGTGATCAGATGCTACTCGCAGTGATCAAAGTATCAACACTATACAAGCATTGTACCCTAGTCTCCTGTTCACAACCACCATCAACAAAGGTAGTATTTGGCTGAGTATTTTCGAAAGGATCAATAACTAAAACCACTGGAACTCTGGTGTAGCCATCAAACAAGTCTGGTAGTACCAGCTGGTCTCGCTGTACATGGTGTCAACAGGCATAGCATTGGGATCAGAATCTTGGCATGTAGGCATTGAACAATCTTGAGTATTAGCATATGCTACAGCATAATTAGAAGCAGCAGCCGTTTCTCAGTAATTCATACCACTATATTGATTAAGTTCACTTGAAATTGTAACAAAGAGCTCAAAACTGAGAACCACAAGGTAGCTTAGGATATTGTGGAGCCAATTCTGAAGAAGTTTGAGGCACCTCTTGATCACCCAGACTACTGGAGCTGGACAATGCTAGATCCTCAATATCAGATGCTCAACTTAAAGGCCACAGATTCTCTTATTTTCTTGGCATATTCTTCTTTGGCAGCATACATATTTTGCTCAGCAGCTGCTCTTAAATATATGTCCATTCCATCAACATTCGAACCAACAAAAGATATGGCTTAGATATCATCATCATCACAGATAGCATTCACAATATCATGGGTTCTGTGAACTATTTAAGACACCCTCAAGCAAGTCTTTAATACCAGTTCTGCAAGCAGTACAGAAGCACCTGATTTTTTTTTTTCTGATGGTTTTAGGACAAAGGTATTACCATGGTGACAGCCGTTTCCATTTCAAAAGACACAGATAAAGGAGCAAGAGACAAAGCCACAGCCCCCTAACATTGATACTTTCGTAACAGAGATGTCATGAACTAACAGTATCCTCAACCTTGAATCAAATTTACACCAAGCAACAAGCATGTATGCCACCACAGTTTCTTCAAAGTCACATGCAGTAGCAGAAGAGGTGTTTAGGATTCCATATCACAGACAAATAACAGCCCCAGTTTTTGTGATAACATATATCAAGCAATACTTATTTGAAATCTGCATTGTTACAAGAGAATCAACAATAAAGTCTGGAGGGAAGTTGATCAACTGCCATCTCAAGCATTTGGGAAGTCTTTTGCCGCATATAATGGAACCAGTGTTCTCACAAATCTCAACCAGCATTCTATGAGTTGCCTGCACCTTAAATTGCCTCTAGCTATATAGCTATGCTATAAGGCAACCAAATGGAAACGTGACTGCTATGACTGAAACATAAATATGGCTCAAATGCTGACTCATTTTCTGCTTCAGAGATGACAATCTGGTTCTTAGTAAACTGATCTCAGATGGTGAATAATCGTGCAAAGTCATTTCCAATGATAGGAGTAGAAAGGCCTGGATGAGGAATCAATGAACAACCCTCCAGTGCTTCAAGCCTTTATTCCCATTTCATTTCATCAGAATTTTGCACAGACAATACCAGGTCCAAGGTTCCCTTCAATAGCTCAGTAGTCATCACAGATACACAATGCAGAACTTTTCCTTGCTCTGATGCATGCTGCCATCAGTAGGCTACAATGTAGAATATCAGACTTTTCAAAGAAACTGGCTCAAGCATCAGCACAGCAAAACCAATCATATCAACACATCAGCACTCCGTATCAAGAAAATGTTTCTGGAGCTAAAATATGTTTGCTGCATGACCAGAGTAGGCTTGGCTACTGAAACCCTGTGGCAGTACTGATGTAGAACTTACCTGGACTTAGTACAGGCCTTACCTCATTTTGCAAGTGGCTCAGGATTACATGGAATTGTTCTGGACTTCCAGAACTTATTTGAATTGAGAGAGAGGCTTTAATTCACTCATATACAAGGCAAAAATGCTAAGATCAGACCTGTTGATGCAGAAACGATTTCTATGTCGCGTTTGATCATTAAACATCCACTAATTCTTAGGCAAATCAGTTTCTTCCAAGATTTTTATGCAGATAAACAAAAAACTCCCTAGGACCTTTCAACGATTGGATTTCACAGATTTCGATCGGATTTTAGGCAAATAAAATTGAGTCTAAGCTACTGAATCACCTATTATTCCATAGATAATGCATGAACCGAACACAATGTTTCAGTGAATCAAACAAAGAGAATAGGATCACACTTATTTAAGATTCATTCTCATTCCAGCAAGATATATATTCAGATAAATGCTATATGCATAAGCTAAACGAACCTGGAAGTGGTTGAGGAACTACAGGTGTGATGAGTTCTTGTTGTGTTTACGGTAATAAGAGAGACTGCAGAATCAATACTTTAAATGCATTGAATACCATGAGCTCTCAAGGAAAAATGCTTGATGCCGAGAGAAATGGAGAGAGATCCTAACGATAGTCAGAAGCCTGGATCGCGTTGGCTTTTAGTGAAACTCGTTCTTGGATGATGATCTCTTCCTATTCAACAGCAATGAACATCATCTCCAGAGGAATGTCTAGAGCAAATAATGAAGCAAAAAGCTTCCCCTCCATGGTGGAGAAAGTTGAGAAGATCCAAGGCAAAGTTGGAGAAAAACCAAAAAGTCCCCCTCTCCAGGATACATAATTCTCTTTGTTTTTTTAAAAAAAAACGGAGTCTTCCCCCTTCCCATCTGGAGTTTCTTTTTCAATTCTTTTTTTTCTTTTATATCAGGGTCTACCTCTTTTCTTCTTGAACTTTTAGCGGGTCCTCTCTCTTTCTCCCTCTTTTCCTTATTTTTTTTTATATTTTTATTTTTTTTTTAATTAACTTTAACTTGTAACTAATTTAACTAATTTATAATTAATTTTTTAACAAAAAATTCTTTTTTTATTTATAAATTCATGGTTGTGTATTAATTTATTTATAAATCTAATATTAATTACTAAATAATTTTAATTTATTATCATTTATAAATTCTATTTGTAAAATTTAATTTAATCTCGTGATTGTTTCTGTAACATTATTATTAATAATTAATATTTTTTATTATAAATATAAAAATTAAAAATTTTTATTTTTATTTATTGATAAATATATATATATAATTTATTAGTTTAATTCATTTTCATAATTATTCTATCCGATGTAAATGGATTACGATTTGATTTAAAAAAAACATAGAATTGAAAGAGTCACCCTAAATAATGATACGTTTCTCTTCCTGAATTAGATAGATGGTATAAAAATTTGAGATTTATTCTTTTAATTAATTTAAAAACGCTTATCGTGATTTTAACTATTAAAAAATAATTTTATTGTTTTTTACAGTTCTATCAACGGCTAAGAAAAGTTGACAGTGACAATTTCTAGTATACGTAAAATTGACCGTTTTTTAAAACGCGAAAAATAATGTTTATGACAAAAAAATGATATATTTTTTGTAGTGATATATATATATATATATATATATATATATATATGTTATATTATATGAAACATATCCACCTTTATATAAATATTTAATTATTTTTTAGACATTTTTAATTTTATTTAAAAAATTAATATTATTTTATTAAAATTTGATTAAATTTATTATAAATTATTTAATATTAAATATATATAAATATAAATTTATAATTTTATATAATATATATTATCATATTTGTATATTAAAGGATTATTTATTTTTGGTTTTTATTTATAAAGATATCATTTATTTTATTTTGTTCTTTTTTTAGAATTTTATACAGAAAACATAAAATATTAAAAAGTTTTATTTATATTATTTTTACTATTTTTTATTTCTTCTTTTACAAAATTTTAATGTATATTAAAGTATAAGATAATCATCATTTAAATATGTTCGAGATTTCAAAATTTTTTGTCTTTATATTTTAGCTAATAAATAAATAATATTTATTAAAATAAACAAACAAAGAAATAACAATTAAAATAAAAATTTTAAATTTTGGATTATCTTTCTTTGATTGTCACGTAATTCAACTTTTTAAAAAAATTATTTTCTCATGCTTTTTCTATTTTAATTTTCTCTATCACATTGTTGATCTCACTCTTACTCAAATTATCTTATTCCGTGAGAATTCTAAGTTCGAAATTAATCATTTTTCACATTATAAAAAAATTCTAATTATAAAGAGAAAATACATAAAAAAAAACTCCTTTCTCTTTTCCTAACACACTAAGGGTGGCATACCTCTTTAATCTTTTTAGGTTTTGACCACAAGGTAACAACTCGCATGCATTGTTTACACTCTCGCATGTATAGCAACACCACTACACACATGTAGGGGACAAAAAATTCATCACACAAAAAATTTGATCCATTTTTCTCTCTCGATTCGGATATCAATTTCCTCTCTCCCTTTTAACGGATTCAACATATTCTCGCATTCCTTTGTTCTCCAAGAATTCAGATGCAGCAACCAATCCCACTTTTCCATCTATGCTTCACTTTCTCACTCTCAGATTCATTTTTTTCTCCAAACCATACACGGACACTTAAGGAACAAAAGTATATGACACCTCACCCAATACTTGCTAATAATACCTCACAAAAAGATAAATTTCCTCCTCTTCTCACAAAATCAACGTGCCCAACATTCATTATCTTCTCATGCCACTGGACACTCTTTTGGGTGGATCCTCTCTCTTGCAAACTCAACGCCCATCCCTTACTCATTTTCTCTCCCTCCACTAACCTGCAACAGCACCTCATGTCCTTCTTCTCCTCAGTTTCTCTCTCTCGCATACTCACTCATGCCCAACAAATACCACTCACTCTCCACCATAGGTATTCAAAATTCCTCTCTTCTTTCTATGTTTCGATCTAGCCCCTGGTTATTCTCTCCCTAAACCTAGAATCACAAAAAAAGGTTTCGTTCCTTTCTCTCATGGTCTTTACTCTCTCCATTGCATTTACTCTCATTCAATCTCTTAACCCAGAAAACATTTTCTCTCTCAAAACTCCCTTACTCGCCTACTCCCCACCATGTACCCCTTATTCATTCTCCTTCACAAGGACCCTTCCCATAAGTATCTCACACCCTATATCATCTCCCGAGTCCAAGGATCTCTCTCATCCCAACATCATGCTCTCCTCACACTCATGAGTCATTTACATTCACTCTTTTTCCCTGAGATCGTCCAAAATTTTTCTTGATCAGCAGCCCGCACTCTCGAGCCAATTGACACATCCAACTCCCCCTCATATACTGTTGTTCTCACTCACTCTCAACAGCTCATATAGCTTGATCACACACTCTCATCATCACTCCTATAAGTTCTCATTCGCTCTCTGCATTCACTCTCTGCATCTAACAGTTAGTGATAAGATCCATCAAAGTTAGTATGATCAAACCTACAATTCTGGTGAAGTATAACAAATATTAATCGACATTCGAAAAGATGATAATTTGAATAGTTTATATCTACTTGATAGTTTTAATTTTATGTCTTAATTTATTATTTTCTCAAAATAGATAATTTTTTTATTTATTAATTTTATCTCTTATCTTTTAGTTAGACAATTTTTAAAAATAAATAATTTATTTTATTAATTAATTTTATTTATTATTTTTTAGAATTAAAAATAATATTATTTAAAAAATAAATATATAACATTTGAAAATATTAAATAATATTTATTTAAAATTCCTACGTTTATTTTGTAAAAATTATTATGACACCATGAGATTGTATCAACTAACTTGCTCTTTGACTCTCGCTAGCTTTAGCTTTGATCGTTCCTCCAAAATCATAGCAACCTTATCTTCCACTCAATCTTGCTCAACTAACACAATATTCCTTACAGGCCCTAGATTCTCAAACTCAAGCTGGCTCTTACAAAAACTCTGTTAATATCCACGAAAACTCTCAGGTCACACTGCTGTAAACACCCAATTACATCCGAGGCTCCTTCCCCTTCAATTTTAAAATTAATCAGTGAATATTTAAATAAATTAATGAAAGATAAAAGAAACAAAAAGAAAATATACAGTAAAATTAAAATTAAATTAATAAAAACAAAAACAAAGTAAATAAAAAATAAAAATAAAAAAAATAAACAAACAAAGAAAAGGGAAAATAAGAAGTACAAATTTAAATCAAAATATAAAACATTACTTAATAAAGACTTGAAATAAATAAATAAAAAAGAAAAAAAATAAACAAAAACAAAATTAAAAAAAATCAGAAGTGGAAAATGGATTTTAAAATTAAGACAAAGATGCAAATAAAAGAAAAATAAGCAAAACAAAAATTAGAAAAAACAGAAAAGCGAAAATAAAGAAAAGAGCTAAAAAAAATGGAAATAAAAAAACAAAAATAGAAAAGGGCGCGAAAAGTTTTGAAAAAACTCTATAAATTAGAGAAGAGTCGCTGAACAGGGGGCGATGGTGGCATCAAATTTCAAAAATCCACTGTAGGGAGAAGGTTAAGGGAAAACGCTTGGGAGCACGCTGAGTTTCTTGCAAGATTTCTCACTTTTGTTCTCCGCCACTAGGTAAGTTTGAAATTCATTTCATGTAAAATTTCTCATTAACTTGGTGAATATGCTCATCTTCGTGTATGGATCTGATCAAATCAACCAATTTTATATAAGCTTATTCTGTTAATTCTGATCGGGGGAAGTTAAAATGATCGATTAAGATTGAAATTAAGCAAGATTCGCATCAATAGAATAGGGACCTAAGGCTCCAGTTGATAACCGTGATTTTTGAGATTGGGATTGGAACCAGAATGCTCCACTTACAGTGGAGTTCTGCGTTTGCTGACTGCTCTGGACAACGTTGACTACGATTACGCCTGGGGATCTTTTGGTTACATGCATCATAGAAAGGATTCATATCGAATTTTTCAGGAGGTTTCAAGCCAAGGGCTAGGAGTCCTGTTTCGAGCATGGAGTTGAAATCTGCATGTTTGCTGCAATGCTATCATCAAATTGAGAATCGTAACTGGATTGTGACTCGAGGTTCACAGCCGAATGATAAATTCCATTATTTTTAATTTAGTCCAGGCGTTAGGGAATGCTGCAAGGCAATAGATGTTGACGAAATATAGTTAGTAATTGAGGGTTGACCGAATTGTGGATGGCTCTGTTCTTGACTAAGGTTGCTTAATCAAGATGATCCCCTGGCGTCCTCTTAGCCATAACATTGACCTTAAACTCGTCTAACCTTCTTGAGCGTCAGGGTGGGATAAATTCATAGAAGAAGCACTGGATTAATCTCGCCAATATGAGCGTTTCTTCCTATCTTGGAGTATTCTATGGGAAGGTTTGGTGAGTTGCACGTCCCATGGTACGTGAGATTTCAGCTTACCTGATAACGCAACTTAACATAAATGCAGCAGACCTTCGCAAGATTAATGACTCAGTGTGATGAAAAGGCCTTTGAGCTGGAGTTAAAATCTGTAGACAACTATGTCCTTCAAGAATAGTTAAACAATAAGTGTTCTGAAAATAAACAATTGCAAGAAAAGGTGATCCTGCTAGAGCAGCAGCTAGCAACAGTTAATGGGGGTATCTCTGTAGAGCTTACTGATCAGTGTGCATCTGAAGAACACTTTGATGAGCTGAGAAGGAAAATACAATCTAGGAGATTGAAAATGAAAAGCTGAAGCTAGAGTAGATTCACATGTTAGAAGAGAATAGTGGGTTGCATGGTGCAGAATCAGGAACTCTCTGAAGAAGCTTCTTATGACAAAGAATTGGCTTCTGCTGCTGCTGTGGGATTGAAGAATCTGGCTGGAGAAGTGACAAAACTTTCATTGTAGAATGCAGAGCTAGAAAAAGAATTGATGGCCGCTCGAGACTTGACCAACACTCAAAATGCTGTTGCACAAACAATCAATGGTGTTAACCACAAGTACAATGATACAAGATCAGGGGAGGAAGCTCCATGCAGGTGACGTACAGAGCACAGATTCCATGCCGCAGGCAAACCATCGCTTCAAGCCCAAAGCATCCTTTAAAATTAATTTGAAGTGTTAAATGCTCAACCATGGGCCTAGCCTAGTGGACGAGCTCATCGCTCACTGCCTTAGGGTCTGGGGATCGAAACCCTTGGGAGGCACATTTTCCTTTTAAACCTCCAAGCTGCCCAAGCCATGTGAGCCTCTTCCCAACCTTTCGAGTCTCTTCGAGCCAGGTAAGCCGAATGAGCCATTCAAGCTTCCTTCAAGCCAGGCAAGCCATTCAAGTTCTGAAATTTCCGGTTAGGCCCCTACACTTATAGAAATTACAAATTGGACCCTTATACTTCCAAGAATTACAGATTGGCCCATGTACTTCCAGAAATTACAGATTGGCCCCTGTACTTCCAAAAATTATAGATTGGCCCATGTACTTTTCATATTTATATTTTGACCCTAATACTTTCCATATTTATATTTTGACCCCTAAACTTCCTAAAAGTCCGCTTAAGCCTCGCGTTTCCAACAATTACAAATCAAGAAAACTCCTTCTAAAAAACTCACTTTGCATTCCTTAATCTCACACAACGGGCCCTAAAAATGAACTGGTAGCTTTATCTACTGTTCGTTGTTTAGAGGTCCGTATAGGCCTAAGTCCAGCCGTAGTTATCTTGGACCCTGTGCATATGTGGATTGGGATTGCCTTTCCGTTGTCAAACAAATAAAGTGTCGTTTTGCATTCCTTAATCTCACGCGAAGAGCTCTAAAACGAACTGGTAGTTTTTTCTGTTGTTCGCTATTTAGAGATTCGTATGGGTCCAAGTGCAGCCGTAGTTGTCTTGGGCCCTGTGCACATGTGGATTGGGGATTGCCCTTCCCTATTTCAATTAAATAAAAATGTTGTTTTCATTCCTTAATCTCACGCGACGAGCTCTAAAAACGAACTGGTAGCTTTTTCTGCTGTTCGCTGTTTAAAGATTCGTATGGGTCCAAGTGCAGCCATAGTTGTCTTGGGCCCTGTGCATAGGTGGATTGGGATTGCACCCTTAAAATATTTTCAAAAAAGACAACAATGCATTCGCTTTTCAATTCAAACACCTTTCGAAGGTCAAACCTTCAACTCAAACCAGAACTACATAAGCCTTGAATTTCCCATTGCACCGAGGAATACGTAGGAGCAGGATCAAGTCCTGTCAGGCTAACCTCCATCAAGTATTTATTTTCATGCTAATTAAAGGGATCAAACAAGTGTCAAATAATCACACACTCAGTTTAAGGGTACCGTTCTTCGGAACGGGCGAGTGGGGTGCCTAACACCTTCCCCATTCGTAACCGACTCTCGAACTTAGAATCTCATCCTCAAGTCAGGGTTTTTCCAAATCTTTTTCCCTTAAATAAAAATTTGGTCTGTCGCAATCGTAATTCCAACGAGACGGCGAACTCGCTAAAATTTTGAAAATAGAATTTTATTTGAATTAATGTGGAGCCGCCACTAAATTTTTGTTTAAGGGAAAAAGACTTGGAAAAACCCTAATTCGAAAATAAGATTCTAAGTTCAGGAGTCGGTTACGAATGGCGAAGGTGTTAGACACCCCACTCGCCCATTCCGAAGAACGGTGCTCTTAAACTAAGTGTGTGATTTTTAAAAACTGTTTTGATCCCTTTAATTAATGTGAAAATACATGATTTGATAGAGGTTAGCCTGACAGGACTTAACCCTGCTCCTACGTATTCCCCGGTGCAATGGGAAACTTAAGGCTTACGTAGTTCTAGTTTGTTTTGAAGGCTTGACCTTCGAAAATGCTTGAAAGAAGGGAATTTTGAAAAAAGAACATGTTGCTTTGAAACACATTTTTTGAAGGGAAATCCTCATCCACATATGCACAGGGTCCAAGACAACTACGGCTGCACTTGGACCTATACGAATCTCTAAACAACGAATAGCAGAAAAAACTACCAGTTCGTGCTAAGAGCTCGTCGCGGGAGATTGAGAATCGCAAAACCAGATTTTTATTTTGTAAAAACGATGAACAATAAAACAAGCAAGATTTTTTATTTTTACAAAAGGGAAGGGCAATCCTAATCCATATATGCACAAGGCCTAAGACAACTACGGCTGCACTTAGACCCATACGAATCTCTAAACAATGAACAACAGAAAAAGCTACCAGTTCATGCTTAGAGCTCGTCGCGTGAGATTAAGAATCGCAAAACAAGATTTTTATTTTTGAAAAACGATGAATGATAAAACAGGAAAGATTTTTATTTTGCAGAAGGGAAGGGGGTGTGCTTAGCATTAATTGAAATTTAAGGATTTAGTTTATAAACAGAAGAATTTTAAGAGTTTAAATCGCAACTAGTAGATTTTGGGGTTAATTTGTAATTATTAGAAATTATGGGGGGCAATTTTAGCAATTAAAGAATTTTATGAAATATTCATGAATTTATTTAGGGGTTATGGAATTTTTACAAATTTATTTAAGAATTATGGAACTCTTGTAAATTTATTCAACACTTATGGAAAATGTTTTATGGGTTTATTTAATAAATATGGAACATTGGGGCTATTTTGGCATTAATGGAAAGGCTAGGGGGCAGTATAGTAATTGCCATGGCAGGGGTATATTGGGAATTAATGGGATTGGCTGAGGGCAGATTTGGTATATTTGGTATTATGAGATTTGGGACTCGTTAGGAAATAATTGAAATGGCTAGGGGCAGATTTGGGATTCTGTAGTTTAGGACAGAATTGGCATTAATTGAAATGGCTGGGGGGCAGAATGGGTATTAGGAAGAGTCATGGGGGGTAGGACTGTCGTAGTGGAATAATGACCCCCCCCCCCATTTTTTCTTTTTTAGCAAAGGAATGAGGAGCGTTAGTTGTGGGATTTGAAATGGGGGCAACGCATTTGAGGGTTGGGCTCTTAACCACTTGAGCCATCTAAGCTTATTGTCCTAATGCTCTATTGATTTACTATATGTGCCTAATGCAAGGGAAACTTACCTTTTTAAATGGGGTATTCATCAGCGGGCCCCACCCCTGTTTTCAGATTGTCTTTTGACGTATCCGCTTATAGGTGCACATTTATGGTAGTAAGGGTGCGATTGGTTAGTTCCTCTCAAATAATCCCAGCATAATCTCCTATAGGGTGGGTGGTCTGGGCTCAAAGAAAACATATGACTCGATTGGCCTTGTGGAGGAGGAACCAAAATTGTCATCCACAAAGTTCGAATACGGGTCGCGGGATATATGGGAATGTGCCTCTGCCACTGAGCCAAACGTTTAGTTAATCATATGGTGCCTACATTTATATTTGGGTGAAGTCTTGAGGCAATGAGAAGACACCTTACTTAGGTGTTATGCGCCTCAATTAGTCTCTCGCCTTCTACACCAAGACATCCTATTCACTATATGGGACTCCTGACTTGTGCATGGGATTTTTCTACCCGCAGCGTGGGCACATGTGACTGTTGTTGTTACATTACACCTGTGCCCAGCTGTGCATCGTTCCAATAATGCCTTTAACTACTGTAATCCGGATAGTTCTCTTGCCATCTGTTTGAGGATACGTGGCACATGAAATATTTCTAAGTGGCTGAGGAGGATACTATGAGCAAAGCGTATGTGAGGCCTCTTCTCTCGACCATACCCCTTCCACTCCTGTACTTCACGACCCTAGCGTGCTCACTACTCTATCTTGCTTGTAGCTGCACTTCTGCTCCTATTATCTATCCCAACATGGTCGGAAGAAAATTTACTCTTTTCGAGTGCTACTAAACACTCTCGCATGGGCCAAGCATTGCCTTAAGAACTAGTGTCATATTCTCTTTAACGTGCCTTGGATCTAGAAAGGTTTCATGCACAGCGGGGGTTCTTGGTTACTCCTGTTTTGTGTTGAGAATCCTCTCTTATATGCATGGGGGTGAGCTTTAACTTAGTGATGCATTCGCTATAATTTTAGACCTAAGGTAGCTGATATCCCATGCATGCTCACGTGGTCAGCCTCGGCCGTTTTCCAACGATCCATGCCCATGAGCCACTCAGGGGCTAGCTTTGGAGTACCCCCAGCTAAAGAACGCCCCTACTGTTTCTTCATGCGTTTAACAATCAAGTGCAAAGACCTAGGTTAGGTGATTCTTGAATGATCCTTCAAACTGAAGGGTGCAGGGCCATGCTATTCCACAAGTAGAGTTATGGTTTGTATTGGACGCACGTTCGCTAATTAACTCTTCAGCATGCATGTCTGATCCCCCTCTCCTGTATAGCGACTAGTGGGCCTATCATGTCGAAACTTAGAACAAAATGGGAGAGACTCTATTTTATTGACATAACCCAGACCAATCATAGTCTCTACATGGCTTCCTTGAGCGATCGTAAATGTTTGGTGCACGTCGAAACGTCATCTGTGCGGTTGAACATCAACCTGACCACCCTCCTCCTAGATTTTGGAACTAAGATCATGACTTCGAGCCCTTTGGGGCTCTGCTCCTTGCATTTGAAAGTCCTCTCCTTATAACGCTGTGGAGTTTACTCTCTCTCAAGCTCAACTAGGCATGGTACGTTCCCTGAGGCTCCTCTTCTATGCCCAAACGCTCTGTTTAGGGAGGGGTTGATCATTAGGGTGGTTGGTCAAAGGTCTTGGTGTCGTTCGTCAATGGCATCGTCCCCCATAAGCTACCATGGGGCGTGGGCAGTGGTGGTGTGAGACCCTGCAGGAGGAACCGTTTTTGGTTTTTGCCATACTAACCCTATTCTCTCTGCAAATAGACTCTAAAGTTCTGCCATAACCGATATTCGATAGACCTACTTCTAGTGCTATAACTAGTTCCTTCTTGGATTCACGTCGAATATTCATAAACACGACTCAACTAATACCTAACCGAGCACACTTCATACTTAGTACCCTAGTCTGCATGCAACGTCGATGATATATTCGTTAATTGAGACCCTACCCAATTCTTGATTCTTAACAGAGCATGTAGCATCAAAGCATATTATTCATTGGAGTTTCAACGGTTCTTGAATCCCGGCACAGCATACACATTAATATCATATTCGTTAATTGGAATTCCACTAAATTCTTGATTCCTATCAGAGTATGCAGCATTAAATTTATTGAAATTCCTCAATTCTTGTTGTGTGTCATATACTGTGTAGATCTTGACTTAGGGAAGATGAGGCTGAGGATAACCAACCTGTATGGATCGATTGCAATTCTAGCTGGTGCCTTGCGCTTGAATTCGGAGATCGCGATTCGTTCTTCTGCTCTTCTTCCCTCCAATCTTCCTCTAAATGTGACTCTTAAAAGAAAAATTTCTAACCCCTGTTTCTGAGCCCAATGCCCTTTTTATATATCTTTATCTTGACCTCCCCTTTCTTGTTTTATTCCCGCTTCTTCTCTTTGTAAAAAAATTCTATTTATTACATTTTTTCTTTTGTCTCTTTGTCCAGTTTTTATTACTTTGTTTTTTCTTTTTGATTTGATGATTTTTTTTATTTTATTATTATCTACTTTTCCCTTTTAATTCTTCAGATTTTAAAAATTATATTATGTGTTTTTCGTTTTTTCCTTAATTTTAAGATTTTTAATATTTTTCCAGATTTTAGATTTTTCCTTTTATTTTAAAGTTTTTATTCATCTTTTCTGATTTTTTTTTTATTTTTCTATTCTTTAATTAATTTTATTTTTTCTGATTTAAAATTTTTTTTATTTCTTTTTCTAATTTTTTTAACTTTTATTTCTATTTATTATTTATTTTTATTTTCCATTTTGTTTATTTTGTTTTTCCTTTTTATTTATCTTAAATTCTGTTTTCTTTTTAATTTTTTTTCTTTTTATTATATATTTTTTATTTTGATTTTTGATTTTTTATATTCTTTATTATTTTTATTTTTTTTATTTTTAGCTTTACTTCCCCAAATTTTAAAATTTTATTTTCTTTAGATTTTATTTTAATTAATTAAATTTTTGTTTGTTATTCTTCTTCTTTTTTTTGTTTATTATTTTTTTTATTTTAATTTTTTGCTGTATTACTTTAATGATTATTTTTCCCATATTTCAATTTTGCTTTTCTTTTCTTGTATTTATCTTGATTTTTCTCTTTTCTTTTTCTTTTATTGTTTAATTATGTTTTATTTTCAATTTCTTGGGGCCTTTAATTTAGGTTTATTCTCTTATTGACTTAAAACGGGCTTGGGACATAATTGAGAGTTTACAGTGGCAACTCCACACATATCAAATTAAATCCCTTTTTCAATTTTAGTGAGTCCATCGTCTCGTCGAAATTATGGTTGCGACAATTGCAGCACAATCATCTTTAATCTCTCTCTTTCTCTAGGATTCATACAAAAGTGCTTGGACTTGGAAAAAGACAAGAACTTCTCCTCACAAATCCCTCTTACTTACAAGAACTTTTTCCATTCTCCTTTATCTCTAGAGCACACCCAAAAAGTCATATATGTAAACCCATCATTATTTCACCCATAGTAATTACATCCAATACATGTAGTGTATGTATATACAAAAGGCTTGCGCATGAATTGAGAGCATAGGAGGATAAGTAATTGTTGGTATAAAACTGTAAGGCAAGTGAACCTTATCGCTTTTTAGAGTAAAGGGTGAAAAGGGTATTGTCTCCACAGGGATTTGGTTCAAATATTGAATTCCTACTGGTCCACTAATTGAACTAAAGTTATGGGAAGTTGTTAATGTGAATGTAAATGAAGTGCGCTTAATTAAATACTATTCCAACACTCATAAAACTGGTTAAAAACAAATTTAGAAACTGTCCAGCACTCGCTATACGACACAAATATGAGAAAATTGATTTATGGAAGACTTTAGGGTTAGAGTTCACTAAACTGAACCTAATGTAATCTAAATTCCTTACATTCATACAAGTTTAAAATATGACTGAAGATTGAATTCCCTTATGTGAGTTGAAGGTCAATCCCTTGACTCATCAACACTTCACCCGAGTTAGTAATCTTAATCTTAATCCCTTAGTGATTCCTAATTGAAATGAGTTTTAAGTTCAAGAATCCATAAAACCTCACAACTATGAATCTCTATTCCTAGAGCACCCACGGTTATGTTGTTCACTCTCAATTCCAATTCCTAATCCAATTTCCCAATTGTGAATAAGAATCTCATTTCAATCTACGAATAGCTAGTTTATAGAAGCTTTACACAAAGAGAACAACAATCAATTAAAATAAAACGTGAACTTGAATTCACATAAGAATTCCAGATTACATAGGTTCAGAACATGGATCCTTCATTCCCTAACAAGAATCTAGTTACACATACTGAATAAGGGAAGAAACAAAGAAGAAAATAGAAGAGATGGAGCCAGCGTCCATGGGCAGCGACTGCACGTTGATCTCTCAACCCTACAGATTCTCCACCACCAGGAATGTCTCCAACGAAAAGGAAGGCCTAGGATAATTGATAACAAAGAGGCAACTCTGTTTGAGTCAAAAAAGTTTTTTGTTTTGTTCTGTTCTGGACATTTTATAGGTGTTGGTCTGTTACGTGCGCGTCCAACACAGTTGCTCTTGCGTTGCTAACGCAGAAAGTAACAAAATGCTACATTTTCCTCTCAAAATTTCATGTGCTCCACGCTCTTCTGGTTATGTTGCCAACTTAAAGTCCTATAACAGATTGCACACTGTGAAAACACATCAAATTCACAGGGATTTATCACCAAAAAACTTTAAAAACTGCACAATGCAAAATTTGCATGGGTTACTCAGTTTCCAGTGAATTTGTGATCATTTATGTTCTTATTGTTTGTCATTACACCAGAATTTTTATCAGATAAGTGCCATGTTGGACACTTATCAGTAATGCATTGTCAGTCTCTTCAAGTGTGACCATGTCTTGTTGGAAGTATATGGGTTCATAATCAATCAAAATGCATGTGTTGATATCTTGTAAAGTTCATTTTAGATTATGCTTCTTAGTGTGAAATTATTTTAATTATTGGTTAATCTTGATTTATAGGGATATGACAAGAAATTTTAAATTGGATCAAAATAGATGTTGGTATAGCTTAGATATTGGTTCATGAGCTTGTTTGGATATATTGTGACTACTAATATATTTGAAAAAGGAAGAATGGATTTATACTTTTCATGTTTGTCAACCTATTCAATAATGTTCATTATGACTCAAAAATTAGTGGTTTTTCCTTCATTTTGTTTCATATATTACAATAGTTATATTTTAAAAAAAATTAATTTATAATCTTATCCATGATGTTAAAAAATTACTTTAATTTTTCATTTAATAAATTGTAAATCTCACGCAACAAATATTAAAATATAAATGTATGGTATTTTTCACCATTTATATTTTTTTCTGAATTACAAAAATTTACAACAAACCAATACATTTATTTCGAATGTATGTGGATCTGAAATATTTTTAATATAAAATTATATATTTTTAATTGATTATCAAAATAATTTTTAATTTTAGATTTTATGCCAAGAGTCTTAAAGGATGGATGTGTGGTCCTCTCCATCATTTGTAATTTTTCAAATCATAAGAGCTTATAGTGTATCAATATGTTTATTTTAAATCTTAAACATATATAGATTTAGAATATTTAAAAACTATAAAATATTTAAATATTGTCGCAACCATAATTCCGACGAGACGACGAACTCGCTAAAATTTTTGAAAATGAATTTATTGATTAATGTGGAGTTGCCACCAAATTTTTATTTAAGGGAAAAAAATTTGGAAGAACCCTAACTCGAGGATGAGATTTAGGTTCGGGAGTTGGTTACAAGTGGGGAAGGTGTTAAGCATCCCACTTGCCCGTTCCGAAGAACGGTACCCTTAAACTGAGTGTGTGATTTATCGAAAATAGTTTGATCCTTTTAACTAGAGTGAAAACAAATAGATTGATGGAGGTTAGCTTGATAGGACTTGATCCTGCTCCTACGTATTCCCCGGTGCAATGGGAAACTCAAGGCTTACGTAGTTCTAGTTTGTGAAGGCTTGACTTCCGAAAGTGTTTTAAAAGGAAGGGGATTTTGCGAAAAGAGTTTTATTTTTTGGGGAACCTTTTGTGCATTACGAACTACTAAACATCGAATAGCAGCGTAGACCGCCAATTTCCCGTTTAGAGTTCGTCGCGTGAGACTATAGATCCCAAAGTCCTTTGAAAAGAATTTTATTTTTGGAGGAACCTTCAGTCCACTCATGCACAAGGTCCGAGGCAGCTAAGGCTACACGGGGGCCTATACGAACCTCTAAACATCGAACAACAGTGTAGACCGCTAGTTTCCTGTTTAGAGTTCGTCGCGTGAGACTTATGGTTCCCAAAAAAGAACTAGTTTGAAGAAAGTAAAAAAGAATTGATCTTGATTTGAAACAAAGATGAATTCGATTAAAAATGATTATGACTCAAAATGAACTAGATTTAAAGTGAACTTGATTTAAGTTGAACTAGAGGGAATAAAGAGCTAGACTTGAATTGGATTTGGGAAAAGAAAATGAATTTGATTTGAAGAAGAAAAAAAAATGACCTAAAATTTATTTGAGTTTTAAGACAAGAATCAGAATTAATTTGGCTTGAAATTTATTTAAGGGAATTGGTTAGAATTTGGTTTGAGAGAGAAAGGATTTAACTGGGATTTGAAGACATTGATTACAATTGATTTTGAAAGAAGAATGAATTTTATTTAGAATTTGGTTTAATGGGATGGAGATTGATTTTGAAGAAAACTCGAACTTGAGGAGTCGAATTTGAGTTAATGAAAAATGAAGAACCTGATTTAAGAAAAAATAGGAGTAATACTTAATTTTAGTATTTGGAGAAAAAGAGTTAAATTCAGATTTGCTTGACTTAATTTAGGATTGGGTTGCTAAACTTGATTTTTTATGTCTAGACTGGATTCGAATTTTTAGGATCTTGGGCTCTATTTGGTGTGCGAGGCAACAGGGCCGTTTGCAATTTTGGCCTGTGTTGAATTACAATATGGCCATTATTAGCCCAATTATGTGCGGGCGCCTCGTTGGCCCACTACTTGTTGTTTATGTCCGATTGGGTTGCTGCGCGTATGAGGCGGTTTTGGCATGTGAGATCCAACTTCAGGCGCTGCTGTGCATGTGAGGCACGTTTTAAATAAAAAATGTGGCTTGTGGGGATCGAACGTGCAGAGTCGAAGTTAGGGGCTAAACCTGTAGTCGCTTGAGCTATATCTCTCCATGGCCTAGACTTCATGAACCATATATGTATGTATAGAGTGGGCCGCCTCCTTTATTTGGAACCTGGCTCGTTAGTGGGCCCCACATTCCTTTTAACTCCACTATTTTTGCATGTTTCTGCATGGTACCACGTCTAATTGTTCAGCCCCTACTTGTGATAGTTTTGACGCAGCGAAAGGGGTTACTATGTGCTGTTTCAGTCCTTTATTGTGCACGCATGTGTCCATCCCACGTGAAAATAGCTTTCATTCTCATTCATTTCTTCTTCAAGCAAACTACCATGGGTATGAAAGATGCAAGCCTTTCTGTGCATGTACTTGGTTTTTACATGAATGCTCACAGCCACTAACGTAGATATAACCTCGAGCCATTACGTGGGCAGTGTGCAAGTTCATTTGGCTAGACTCTCCATTTAGCCAAATGCTTTGGGATTACCTTAGGACAGCTAGGGGTAGCATTCCACAATAGCGATGCCTGAGAACCGAACCCGTCACTTCTCGCCTGAGTCATGACTGGAGCAACCACGTGAGTTAAGTGGCTAATTGGTTTATGGATGTCTCCACTAGTAAATATAAGTTAAAAGTGAAGTGCATGGGGCAGAAATCGAATCCCAAACACTGAAGGCAATGTGCGACACATGATCCCTGATAATATTCAAAGACTGCTCTATGTCACATGACCTTGCTGCATGACCTTGATTCCTCAGCTTCTCTCGAGATGTTTTCGAGTCAATAAACACATCAATTCTGGACATGCCCATTGCATCTTAATTCTCAGCTAGTGAACAATTTGTCTGTTCCCTGGAGAAGTTCATATTAAACTCACTTCCTGGTCACCACTTCCTTCGTTGATATGGCCGATTCTCTTAGCTGCTCGTCACCTAAGCGTTGATGTCCTCGTCAAGACCATGGTCGAACATGCACCATACATCTTGCACATGTACCATTCACATATGGTTTGAATCCCACGTGCTTACCGAGCGTAGCTTGCTGGGAGAGATCACTAAATATTTGTATTCATTCATGGTGTAGGATCCTTTTATGCATGCGTTATGATCACCCCTTAACTTCCCAAAGGGTTGATGTGGTCCCATAGCCTTGAGCCCAGGGGCATTGTGCACAACCTACTTTGAGTTTGAGCAGCCATGCAGGGTTCTTGACTTCTGCGTTCGTGACTCTCGGCTAGGTTATTCTCATTATAGTGATCATGCCTATTTCAGTTCCATGTTTAAGACGGGACTCCCTGCTCCGGACTTGAGACCGTTTATCATATTCACCCAAGAACCCATAAGGAATCTGTCTTGGGTTGTCCATGGGAGAGGGGGAAGCATGGCATGTGAGACTTACTTTCCAGGCAAAAGTTCCATTCACAAGACAGTGCAAGATGCATGCAACCAAGAATAACTCCCAAGCGCCACCGTACGACCTGGATGTGAATTTTGAGCGACGCATGAGCCTTCTTCCACGACAACTGGATCCAATCAGAGGAAAGTTATCCCTTGAGTTCTTGACCCTTTGTCTTTTTCCATCGGGTGCTGCTCCTTGAGACCTAAAGCATGACTCCGAAGAAAAGTGGCTTCAGCACTAAAGAAGATCCGGAGAGAGCAAGAGTCGGTCTTCTCCATGCATCTCTTCCCCTAACACATATACACTGCTAGATGTCCCCTAGAAGATGAATTTGCGGATCGAAATCCAGATTGTGCGATTCCAAGACAAGCGTTGTGATAGGAACTCGTCCAGATTTACTTGTTTGTCTTTCATCAGGTTAGGGGCTTAAAGATCATGAATTAACCGAAATCATGGCATAACACAACAATCAAGTGAAATTGATTCCTCCAAATTTCATACACAATAACAAACAACTTCATCCTTGCACATAATCTATGCAAACTACACTACCAAAACAAGATGAACATGTGATGAGCAATTTTGGGAAAATAGGGAGAGGATGATGCGTAGGAAAACTAACCTGAACTTGACCGAGCTGAAATGGTAATCTCTCTTTCGAACCAAGATGATTGATGGCGAGAACCATGGGAAGAATCGTCTCAATTTCCCTTACTTGAGTAGCTTCCTCCTCCTCCGGATGAGAACCAAAGAGAGCCCCCAAAACCTTCAGTTTCTTCCCTTTCTTTCAAGTATCCAGTAGCCTCCCCCCTGCCGCCTCTGTTATTTCTGTTTTTATATTCCTAATTTCGTTTTCTGTTTTAACTTTCTTGTTATTACTTTTTTTTTCTTTTTATTTTTTTATTTTTATTTCATGAATTCTGTTTTTAAGTTCAGATTTTGTTTTTATTATTATTTATTATTTATTTTTATTATTTTATTATTTTTTCATTTTTCATTTTTATTTTTTTATGTCCAGTTTTTTCCATTTTCATCACATATTTCCAGTTTTTTTATTTTTAATTTATTTCCAGTTTTTCTCATTTTTATCACACATATATATATGTATTGTTCTTGATTTTCTTTAATTCCTTTCTCCTTTTCTTCTTCTTATTATTATTTTTAATTTTCTATTTTATTAAATTTTATTTTATTTTATTTATTTTAAATTTTTTTTTCTGTTTATTATTTAATTTAATATTGGTTTCTTGATTGATTTTAGCGATTGGGGGCCTCAGACATAATTGAGTGTTTACAAATATCAACAAATAAAATATTTTATAATTAAAATAATTCTTTTACAAAATTACTTGTCACCAATTTAATTTTAAACAAAGTTTATTCACCATTAATTTCTTTCTCAAATAATTAAAAATTAAATTTATTTTCAACAATTTTGTTTGAAAAATTCTTCAATAAATTAAATTAGATAGAATTACATAGTCTTAAATTTTTTATCAAACAAAAAAAAAATACATAGAAGCAGGATAAAAAATTATATCAAAGTATTTTATGTATATATTATTATCTTTTGTCTCTTTCACAACATATTAATTTATTAATTTTTTATTTTTATCTTATGCTTTTATGTGTATAAATAATTTAAACATTTAATTTTTAATTAAAAAGAATTAAATAATTTTTTTAAAAATTATTTTAAAATTGTACATTTAACTTTGAGTATCGTTTTTCAAAATGAAGGAATAGGGTGCATGTACTTTTCTTATTCATAAATAAATTTTGAATATAGAGATTTTTAAAAGTTCTTTTTTAATTTCTCTTAAAAATAAAATTTGATGGTAACTTCATATTTTTATTATTTTAAACATAATTATTTTATTAATTCATTAACATGTTATGATTTAGGATGTAACGATAATTATTATTAATTTGGTCGATAAGTTTAACATAGGCTTAGTAATCAACTAACATCCCATTAATCACTTATATTATTAATTCAAATATAAAAATTTCTGGTATAAATATATCAATGTTGTTATGTAAAAAATCTTAATTATCATATACTTTAATGAATATTATATATTAAGCATTACAGAAATTATATAGAATAAAGTTAATGATTTTATTTTTAAATGTAAAAAATAATTGTAACAAATATAATAATGAAAATAAGATTAACATAGGAATAGAAAGGCATAACATAAATGGTAAAAAAATTTTGAATGTGTCTCAACCGTAATTCCGACGAGACGACGAACTCGCTAAAATTTTGAAAATAGAATTTTATTGATGATTGTGGAGTCACCACCAAATTTTTATTTAAGGGAAAAATATTTGGAAAAACCCTAACTCCAGGATGAGATTTAGGTTCGGGAGTCTGTTACGAGTAGGGAAGGTGTTAGGCACCCCACTCGCTTGTTCCGAAGAACAGTACCCTTAAACTGAGTGTGTGATTATTGAAAAATGTGTGCAGAAATTTAAACATGAAATCCTGCTTGACAGGATAGATGCAAATGAAATCCTGCTTGACAGGATGTATGCGGAAATTTAAACATGAAATCCTGCTTGACAGGATAAATGTAAACGAAATCCTGCTTGACAGGATGTATGCGGAAATTTAAACATGAAATCCTGCTTGACAGGATAAAAGAAAATGAAATCCTGCTTCACATGATGTATGCGGAAATTTAAACATGAAATCCTGCTTGACAGGATAAATGCAAACGAAATCCTGCTTGACAGGATGTATGTGGAAATTTAAACATGAAATCCTGCTTGACAAGATAAATGCAAATGAAATCCAGCTTGATAAGATGTATGTGGAAATTTAAACATGAAATCCTGCTTGACAGGGTAAATGCAAATGAAATCCTGCTTGACAGGATCTATGCGGAAATTTAAATATGAAATCCTGCTTGACAAGGTAAATGCAAATGAAATTCTGCTTGACAGGATCTATGTGGAAATTTAAACATGAAATCCTGCTTGACAGGATAAATGCAAACGAAATCTTGCTTGACAGGATGTATGCAAAAATTTAAACATGAAACCCTGCTTGACAGGATTGATGCAAATGAAATCTTGCTTGACAGGATGTATGCGGAAATTTAAACATGAAATCCTGCTTGACACGGTAAATGCAAATGAAATCCTGCTTGACAGGATGTATGCGGAAATTTAAACATGAAATCCTGCTTGACAGGATAAATGCAAAGGAAACCCTGCTTGACAGGATGTATGCAGAAATTTAAACATGAAATCCTACTTGACGAGATGAATGCAAAGGAAATCCTGCTTGACAGGATGTATGTAAATGAAATCTTGCTTGACAGGATGTATGCGGAAATTTAAACATGAAACCCTGCTTGACAGGATTAATGCAAATGAAATCCTGCTTGACAGGATGTATGTGAAAATTTAAACATGAAATCCTGCTTGACAGGATGAATGCAAAGGAAATCGTGCTTGACATGAGGTATGTAAATGAAATCTTGCTTGACAGGATCAATGCGAGCCTATTTAAGACAGGCAAAGTGAAAAATATTAACCTGAACTATGGGTTGTGAATACAAATAAAAAGGGAATGACCTGTTGAGACCGGTAGAAGGGAAGTGGGATTTGATCCCGTTATTGGTGGGAAGGAATAGAAGGAACTGTGAAGACAGGTGTACTTCTTTGAACTGGAAAGAAAACTATGAAAGCGACCTGTTAGGACAGGTGACAGAAGATGAAAGCTATCTGTTAAGATAGGAGAGAGAGTAATTAGTTGTTTTGAACAACATTACTCGACGATTGTTTAATTCGAATAAACTTGAACAGCTTGCTAATTCTACCTCGAACTCTAGGGTTCTTTTAGCTTTTGATGATTACTTTTTCTTGAAGGAATATGGGCCCCAACTTAAGTGACTTTGGCCATCAAGGAATGCCTCGATTTGAAGGGGTTTTGGATAAAGATCCTTGCCCCAATTTGAATGTTGAGGAAAGTGAGGTTTGCCTCATCCTGAATTTTTCTGGGCGACTTCGCCCTATTGGACTTGATTAGAGTTGAGTAATTGAGGATTGCCTCTACTTGAATTTCTGGGCAAGCATGTTTGCCCCAGTTTGAGCTTGACTCAGAATTTGAGGGTGACCTCAAATTGAATTTTTATGGGCAAACGTTTGCCCCAGTTTGAGCTTGATTCAGAATTTGAGGGTGACCTCAAATTGAATTTTTGTGGGCGAGCATTTGCCCTAGTTTGAGCTTGACTCAGAATTTGAGGGTGACCTCAAATTGAATTTTTGTGGGCAAGCATTTGCCCCAGTTTGAGCTTGACTCATAATTTGAGGATGACCTCAAATTGAATTTTTGTGTGGGCAAGCATTTGCCCTAGTTTGGAAGTCTTTTAATTATGATTGATTTGGGCAATTTTACCCAGGTCTTAATTAGTTTTGAAAAATGAGTTATGAAATGCTTGAATGAATGAAAGCTTATTGTGATACTTGCGTGAATGAAAAGGGATGCGATGTTTGTGATGCTTTGAACAAAGAGGATGCAATGTTTGTGTTGCTTTGAATAAAGAGGATGCAATGTTTTAATTTATTGATTACTTTTTTATGCTTGAAATAATTATTTGATGAGATGGATGCTATAAGATGAATGTAGACCATGAGATGGTGTAAAAACTTTGTTTCTCTTGATTTTTGATTGATTATTTTGACATGTCCTTTCCTCGACAACCTCATAGTTGGTGTGAAAGGAATCAAGAATCGGGATGAGCTAGATTGACTCCGTCTTTTGACTTTTAGACCAATTTTGAATTTCCTTTCTAGGTCCTTGAGACCCAACACTGGTCGGCATTATTGCATGAGACACACTCTTCCTTTATTGAGTGGCATCGTGATTTGCAGGAGGATGACTTTACGGGAGCAATCATGCCCTGTTGCAAAGGTTGAGGAGTCATCCGACTCGTCATGACTTTTCAAAATTAATCTTTTTATCTTTTACAGTTTTCACGTCTCTTTTAGCATGTGTACCTTTGAGGTATGCAAAAGTGTTTTTGAATGGTTTAATGGGAGAAGATAGTATATTTGAAAGGGTGAAGAATGTTGGTTTGATTGCCCTAATGGCATTTTTTATGGAAAATGTTAATTCAAACAAATGGAAAAATTTTGCCCCTGTTATAGAAGGATGGAGAGGTAGATCTGATTGCCCAAATGGCACCTTTGGCGAAGCATGCCAATGCTGCTTTTCATAATCTCGATTGCCAAATTAAACAAACTCGAGAAATGGCAAAATTTTTTCCCCAGTTTTAGGAGTTGTGAGGAGCAGAAGCATTTGAATTGTGCTCAGATTCTTGATTGATCTTGAATTTTTCCTGGGTAGTTTTGGGGTTTTCAACCCAGCAGGCCTTCTGTTTGCCCTGATTTTTCCTAGACCGCCCTTACAGGTTTTCAGCCTAGCGAGCTCTTGATTTAGTGCCCTAACTTTTGCCTAGGTCGCCTTTGAGGATTTTGACCTAGCGACCTTCTGTTTGTGTGCCCTAACTTTTTCCTAGGTCACCTTTGAGGTTTCCGACCTAGCGGGCTTCCGTTTGTGTGCCTTAACTTTTGCCTAGGTCACCTTTGAGGATTTCAACCTAGCGGGCTTTTGTTTGTGTGCCCTAACTTTCTCCTAGGTCATCTTTGAGGTTTCCGACCTAGCAGGCTTTTGTTTGTGTGCCTTAAATTTTTCCTAGGTCACCTTTGAGGTTTCTGACCTATTTGTTTGTGTGCCCTAACTTTTCCTAGGTCACCTTTGAGGTTTCCGACCTAGCGGGCTTCTGTTTGTATGCCCTAACTTTTGCCTTGGCCACCTTTGAGGGTTTCAACCTAGTGGGATTTTTTGTTTTGATCCTAATTTTGCCTGAATTGTTTCCGTAATTCAACCCAGCAAGACCTTTTCTGGATCATGACTTTGTCGATCATTATTTTGAAATTTGACCTTACTTTTGCTTGGATTATTTTGATTGTAATCCAACAGGTCTTTTCCTATCTCTTTTTATTTGAAATTTTTGACCTTGATTTTGCCTGGATCATCTTTGATTTTTAATCCAGCGGGTTCCTTTTCCTTTTTCTTGACTTTGGACTCGATCTTTCATTGAGCCTTGCTTGGGTTGCTTTGATTTTCAATTCAGCAGATCTGTTTTGTGTCCCTAAATTTTTCCTGGATTTGAACTTTAGTCCAGCGGGATATTCATTGCTTTTTGTTAGACTGAAGTATTCCTTGGGGATCACAATACAGGGTGTTTCAGGATCCCTGATTAGATTTTGTTTATTCTGCTTCCTCATTGGGTTTTTCTCTTTGAGCTTGATTAATCAGACGTTTAAGATTGTTTATTACAACATTGGCATTGTCACCAACAGGTATTTATTTTTTGGGTAAGGATAAGAAACAGGTTGAATGACAGAAAGAATGGTAAATTTTAAGAAGACAAGTCAATAAGGTAAAACACATGCTCAAGAAGTATGAAAAATATAAATTTGTATTTATTGAGATTTATTTACAAACGATTGACTTTGAAAAGTATAACAATTTTTTGGATGAGTATCCTCAATTTCAGCTTGTGCAAGGTGACTCATTGCGCTTCTCCTATCTCTTTCAGCTGGTTGACAGACTCTCGTGATTTGGAAATGGATTGCCTTTTGTGTTAGGAGCTAGCCTCCCAAAGTCCAACCATTTCGCGTCGATCAAGTTTTGTACCTTTCGCTTCAGCGCCAAGCAATCCTCCGTAAAATGACCAATAAATCCTACATGGTAATTGCATCTGGCATTAGCGTCATACCATTTAGGATATGGTGGCTCTTGAGGTTCTAGAGGACAAGGTGTGACTAGCGAGTTTTGGATCAGCCGAGGTAGTAGCTCAGTGTAGGAGATTGGAATAGGGTCGAACTGGACAGGCCTTTTCTCCTTTTTCTAACTTCGGTTGGTATTTTGGCTCGTGGTTTGTGTTTGGGCCGTATATGGGGTTGGTGGTCGAACTTGTGTTGGGTAGTTGTAAGTTGGAGGACGTGTTTGGTAGGTGGCGGCGATGTAAGGATATGGTATGTAGGGTGTGTATGGTGGTGGTCCGAAGCCAACTGGACCATAGGGTGCCCCTTGAGGAGTATATTGGCCTTGACTAAAAGCCACATTGTAGGTCTCGCCTGTCTTCTTCTTCCCAGATCCGTTGGAAGCGTTGACAGCGCCGGTGGGTTTTTGCACGATCTTCCCGCGGTGCAAGCCACCTTCAATCCTCTCTCCGATGATGACGACATCGGAGAAGGTAGCAGTCACATTGCTGATCATCTTGTCATAAAAAGGATCTTGGAGTGTGTCCACGAACATACTGACCAATTACCTTTCAGATAAGGGAGGTTGTACTTGAGCGACGAACTCTCGCCAACGTTGGGCGTACTGCTTGAAGGACTCTTCTACCTTCTTGGCCATATTCTGGAGCTGAGTTCGATCGGGAGCCATCTCTACGTTGTACTGGTATTGTTTCAGAAAGGCCTCAGCTAGGTCTTTCCATGAATGGACGTGTGTCCACTCTAATTGAGTGTACCAGTTTGCAGCTGCCCCAGTTAAGCTGTCTTGAAAGAAATGGACAAGCAGCTTATCGTCGTGCATGCAGGGAGACATCTTCCTGCAATACATGGCCAAGTGGCTCTTTGGGTAGCTAGTTCCTTGATATTTTTCAAATTCAGGAACCTTGAATTTTGGAGGGCTGACCATATCGGAGACCAAGCACAGATCAGCTGCATCCCTGGCTTCATAAGCGCTCCCTTCGATTTCCTTGATTCTGTTTTCTAGACCCTTCCATTTTTCTGTATCCTCAGTCGAAGGATGGCTTGGGTATTCCTCAGGTATGTGGTGATGGTGAGAAGACGGTATGTATATAGGGTGCAGCCCTTGGGTGAACATAGGATGCATTCCCCTAATGGCTGTTTAGTAAGCTTGTGAGGTGTTTGGAGGTAGGTTATGCGTTTGGGTTTGTGTTTGGGCTTGTGTTTGGTTGTGTGAGGGTGCATGCCCATAAGGATACCCATAATGAACTCCTTCGGTTGGCGGAGGCATAGTTGATGGCGAAGGGTTTTGTGGAGTGAACCCAGGAGGATATGACGGGTCAGTTGGTTCTCTCGGAAGGGATTCCCTTGCCTCCTTTTGTTTAGATAATTGGATGGCCTCCATCAGCTTGGCCATCTGCTACTTCAGAGTCTGGACCTCATTTCTCAACTCCTCGTTTTGTCTTTCTAGCTCATCCATGATTCCTGATTGTGATCTAGTTCTATAAGGATGTCAAGGAAGCTGTCTTTCTCTAATTTTTCTGTTAAAGTTAAGATTAATTTCTTTGAGAAACAATTTGGATGCAAAATCATGAATGAAGAAGATGTTGATGTTAAATGAGTATGAAATGAAAAAGGTATGGAATGATTTTTCTTGTATCTCGAAAGGGGTGTGTGCCCTCCTTACTTCCTATGTGGGTCACCTGTCCTAAGGGTCCATGGCCTTCAATGCATGAACCTCTTGAAGGTGGTTAGTAATCCTGGGGTGTAAGGTCACTAGAGCCAAGTTCTAGTCCATAATGCTTGCCACAACAGTAGAAGTAGCCACTAGTTGCGGGGCATTATGGATAGGACGTACTCCAGCTAGGATTTTCATGATAGCCACACAGGATGTAGGCCCCAGCGTGACACCACTAGATCCCTCTATCCTAGGCAGCACTCAAACCCGGGTATAGGGCCCCATTCATGATGAAATGCAATACAATGTATGGAGGGTACATTATTTTTGGGATACCTGTAATTGGGGAAATTGCGCAAATATGTACAATAATTTATTGTTCGTCTACCCTAAGGTTATACAGAGAATAAACAAACCAATAAATTGCAGATAAATAAGTAGATAAATAAATCATGCAATAAATAAATCGCGCACATAAACATAGAAGGGATTGAAATTAAACACACTCAATTTTGTTGGGCTTAACTCTCTAAAGTCGCTAGTGGAGTCGCCATCTGTCGCAATCGTAATTCCGACGAGACGACGAACTCGCTAAAATTTTGAAAATAGAATTTTATTGATGATTGTGGAGTCGCCACCAAAATTTTATTTAAGGGAAAAATATTGGAAAATCCTAACTCGAGGATAAGATTTAGGTTCGGGAGTCGGTTACGAGTAGGGAAGGTGTTAGGCACCCCACTCGCCTGTTCCGAAGAACTGTACCCTTAAACTGAGTGTGTCATTATTTGAAAATAGTTTGATCCCTTAATTAATGTGAAAATAAATAGGTTGATGGAGGTTAGCCTGACAAGACTTGATCCTGCTCCTACGTATTCCCCGCTGCAATGGGAAACTCAAGGCTTACGTAGTTCTGGTTCGTGAAGGCTTGACCTTCAGAAGTGTTTAAGGGAAAGATGACATTTTGAAAAGATCTTCATTTTTTGAAAGGACCTTTAGTCCACTCATGCACAAGACCTGAGGCAGCTACGACAACATGGGGGCCTATACAGACTACTAAACGTTGAACAACAGGTGAACCACCAGTTCCCCATTTAGAGCTCGTCGCGTGAGACCAAGAATCCCAACATGTTTAAGAAGAAATTTATTTTGAAAAGGGCTTTTTATTTTTGAAAGGACCTTTAGTCCACTCATGCACAAGACCCGAGGCGGCTACGGTAGCACGGGGGCCTATACAGACTACTAAACGTTGAACAGCAGGTGAACCGCCAGTTCCCCATTTAGAGCCCGTTGCGTGAGACCAAGAATCCCAACATGTTTAAAAAGAAATTTATTTTAAAAAGGGCTTTTTATTTTTGAAAGGACCTTTAGTCCACTCATGCACAAGACCTAAGGCGGCTACGGCAGCACGGGGGCCTATGCAGACTGTTAAACGTTGAACAGTAGGTGAACCGTCAGTTCCTCGCTTAGAGCCCATCGCGTGAGACCAAGAATCCTAAAATGTTTAAAGAAAAACTTTATTTTTGAAATAAGAAATGAATTTGATTCAACATTGAAGAAAGGAATAAAACTTGATTGGAATGGAACTAGATTTTGAATGCTAGAAGTTGGACTTTGAAAAACAAACTTGATTTGGTTTTTGAATTTGAAGTTTTGCACTAAACTTGAATAAAATGAACTTGATTTGAAAACTGAAGAGAGTAATTGTAATTGAAGGAAGAACTGAACCCAATTTAATTTTGAGGAAGAAGAATCACAATTAATTTTTATTCGAAAGAACGAAGAACTTTTATTTTTGTTGAGTTTGATTTATTTGAAGGTGAATTAAATTTGTTTTTAGAATTTGAGAAAAGAATTGATTTGACTTTTAATGAAAGGAATTTGAATTTTGAAGAAAAAGACTATTTGAATTTTAGAAGGAAAGGATTTAATTTAAATTTTTGGGAAGTTTGGGGGTTTAATTGCAAATTTGAGAAGTTCAGGGGTTAAATTGTAATTTAGAAAATTGGAGGGGCAAATCTGGAATTTTGGGAATCGGAAGGGAAAATATGAAATTTTGGCAATTGGAGGGACAGTTTGGTAATTGGCAGTTGGAGGGGAAGTTTGGTAATTGGCAAGAAATCTACATGGCTTGGTGGCTAGGGATGGCTCATTTGGCTTGTGGGAGGCTTGAGTGGGAGTATGGCTTACTTGGCTTGGGAGGCTCACAGGTGGCTCGTGGCTTAGGCGGCTTGGAGAGTCGGCTCTGTGGCTCGGGCTTTAAAATGGAACTTTGGCTGCAAAATAATGGTACGCAGGGCTCAAAGCGCGAACGTTGAAGTTGGTACATGGGAGGCTGACCACCAGGCTATGCTCCTGCATTAGTCATAGACCCCCCATCATTAATTTGAAACAAATCTGGTGAGGTGGGTTCGGTAGCAATCCTGTGAGCTTATTTGTATGCTGCCTCATGGATATTCTTTAAATGACGCACCCCTACACTCCTTGAAACAGAGTATACACACTGGAACAAAGCACCATCCATCAAGGTAATTTCCTACTTTCATAAATAATACTTGTCCCCTTTGGTGCAACTCGTCGGCCTCTGCGTGCTCGCTTTTTTCTACTCACGTTGTATCACAGGCGGCCTTGGGTCAGTGATCACAACCCCTCCTGGAATCCTGATGGACGAGACGATTAGTTGCAATGCTGGGCGTTGACCATCTATTAATTTCCTTGCTATTCGTCCTGCCTCGGGACATGGCTGAGGCCATCCGCATATGAATATGTCACCAAATCCATCCCTAAGATCTGTGACTTCAGGTGGCTTCTTGACGAGAACAAACATTTGGAGACGAAGAGAAAACTAGATGGTTGATTGTGAAGCTCGTGCTCAAATCGGCCTCTTGTGTAGAGGATGTTTCATATTCTCGGCCTCAAGCTTGTCACTGCGAGCGCACGATATTCTGAAGGATGACTACGGCTCGTCTTGGCCAGCAATCTACCAAACTTATGATACCAGATTTGCGTTCTTTTCATCATAATTTCATCGTCTTATGCGAATTGATCATCGTGAATTGCTCGATTAAACGCAAACCAGCAGACGTTCATAGTCCATGCTCACGCCAATTATGTAGTAGACGAATTGAGTAGCAGAGGCCATGTTAATGGTGAAAATAGTACCTATACATTCAGTGATCTAGATCTACCACTAATGGATTCAATTCACGTGCATTTAGAGCAATTTTTAATCCAGTTTTAGCCAGAATCTAAGAACTCATGACAGATTAAGTTTCTTTTGGAACTTCATGATCATCTAATTTGGTTCCATTATGTGCACAGGAATCATAAATCTTGTTTTAGCCAAACGAATCATAATCTTGAATTCGGATTTTATTATGTATTTAGCCATAACTTGAGTGAAAAGAGCGAGCCCGATCTTGCCAGATTGAGCTAGAAGTAACGATACTAACCTGGAATAGCAAGGTACAAGCTCCCCTCCGCTGACGTTAGATTCTCTGCTACTTCTCGATGGTATCTAGCCTCTGTTGAAGGAGATTTCTCCTTGAAAATCAATGTGCTCCTTCGAATCAGAGGCTCCCTGATTATTTGCTCTCTCCCGTTTCCTTCGTTCGTCAAAACCCAGAGGAGCCCCTTTTTGGCTGTGAATAGACTTTCCAAGAATCCAAGAAACCTCCAGCGTCCCCCCTTTTCTTGCTTTTATAGTAAAAATTTTCTTTTCCGCTTCTTCCCTTTTTTCTTTTCGAATTTTTTTTTATTTTATATTTTTTCCTTATTCTTTTTCAGTTTTGTTCTTATTTTTGTTTTTGCTTTTTCCTGATTTTTATTCCTTTCTTTTTATTTCAAATTTTTTCATATTTTTAATTTTGGATTTTTAGATTTTTAAATTCTATATTTATTTCTGTTTTTAAATTTTTATTTATTCCAGATTTTATTTTATTTTTTGGGTTTTTATTATTTTTAGTATTTTTGTTTCTGTTTTATTTTTATTGTCATTGTTTTGCTTTGTTATTTAATTTTCCATATTTGTTACTTTGCTTTACTTTATCCTTTTTTTTATTTTTTCCATTATTAATATTAGTATTTTTTAATTATTATTTTTTCAAATTGTATTTATTTACTTTATGCTCTTTATTTATTTGTTTTGTTTTCATTTTATTTTTTATTTTATTTATATTTTATTTAATTCATTTTTTATTTTTTATCTTTCTTTTTCTATTTTTCTCTTTTTACGCTTTTTACTTTTTGCTTTTCCTTGTTTCTTTATTTTCTCTATTTTTCTTAATTATTAAAATAAAAAATAAAAAATGAAGATCTCGAACATAATTGAGTGTTTAGGGTTTAGGTTTACAGAATGAAACCATATATATTTGTCTCAACATAGAAAATTTATTTATGGAGGTAATCATATTCTCCTTCTTGCATATTAATACTTATTAGCATTTTTAAATTAGACTTCTAAATTTTTATTTTATAATTTTTTTAGCATAAAATTATACATGTCATAGAAGTCTAATTCAATCAAGAGTAGTTTTGGTGTAGTCTAACTATCCCAAGAAATTCTATTATTTAAACAATTCAAAATTTATATTATATTTCTTGTCATTATTTTTATTATTTTTTATTTATTTATTAAAATAAATATTTCTATTTACATGTTGATTTAAGAATTTAATATAACATTAATTTTTAATGTTTTAGTTATACTCATTTTATTTAATTTATAAATATTCTACACACTTATTTAAAAAATTAACAAGATTTTTTCATAATTAAAATTAACAATTTTATAAATATTTTATATACTTATTTAAAAAATTAACAAGATTTTTTGATAATTAAAATTAACAATTTTATAAATATTTTATACACTTATTTAAAAAATTAACAAGATTTTTTATAATTAAAATTAACACTAATACAATGATTAAAAGTAAAATATAGATAAACGAATCTCAATAAATGATGTGGTGGAGGTTATAAAGTGATTATGTATTTTTTAAAATTTTTATTAAAATAAATTTTTTTATAATGTGACAATATTAATAATATATTAATGATATAATGATGATGTCATTAATAAAAATATTAAAAATTATAATATTAATAATAATTATAATTATAATAGTTTTGATGATGATAACAATAGAATTATAATATGTATGATACTAATAGTGAAAAAAAAAGTATTTCAAGATAATATGAGTCGTACTTAATTTGTGATTACAAATTCAAAAACAATAATAACAATAATTAAGTGGTGGATATAAGATGTATATTGTGATTAAAATTAATAACATAAATTATCATATAGTTTAGTAAAGTTATGGTTAAAAATTAAACATATCAAACTAATTTTGTTGAGATAATTTATTAAAATTTTATTTTAAACTATTTTTTAACTGTTTACTCATGTTTTTCATTTCTTTCAATGATAATCATTTTTAATATTTTTAATAATATTAATATTGTAATAGATAATTAATTATACATAATAAAATATAAATAATGTTATTGGTTGGTGTGTTAATATTATTAAAGTTTTTGTATTTTTTTAACAACTTAAATTATTTATATAGTTTCAATTCATTTAAGATATAGATAGTCTATGTTGGTGTTGAAAATACAAGATTTATGTGAATTTTTTTTTATTTTTTTTCTTTCAATAATTATACCAACATCCCATTGACGGTTAGTGATTCATAATGTGAAAAATTCTTTATCCCATCTCTATGTTGATAGCCATCTCGACGCTATGAAGAGAGTGATTCACATCGTGATTCTATTGTAGAATTCATATATATATATATATATTTATATATATCATACACATCAATCTACTAGCAGGAACACAATAAATGTAAGTATATGTATGAACTATTCCATCTTTATCTCATCAAGTACTTATCATGACATATACTAAAGTTGTTATCTTTATTGTAAGCTTAAAATTTTATTTTATTATTCCAAGTCTAATAAAAATGAAAAGAGATATATTTTAAACTAAATATAATATATAATTAATAGTTTATAAATTAATTTTAAATAAATAACAAGTTATATAAATAATAATTAAAGACTATTGTAAACACTACATTTAGTTCGAGGCTCTCTTTTCATATATTTTAACTAATAAAAAGTGAACAATGGAAAAAATAATGAAGCGATAAATCATGCACAATAAAGTATGGCACAAATTGAAATGAGAAGATAAAGATCTTAAATAAAGAAATAAGGAAGGAATGAAAAATAAAATATAAAAAAACAAACGAAAAGGTGTGATAGAAGCAGGTAAAAAAAATAGAAATAAAAAAGTAAAAAATAAAAAATAAAATAAATAATAATAATAAATTTTTAATTAAATAAAATAAAATAAAATTAATTATAGAAGAGGATGGTATGCGGTTAGAGGTGGGTAATTTGAGCAAAGGTCATTAGGTGGGTAATTTGAGCAAAGGTCAAGCTAGACGGGTTAAGTAAAAGACCTCAAAAAAAGGAAGTATAAATAAAGAGTATAAAGGTTTAAGGGAGGGTTGGAAATTTGCAGGATTGGGACGATTTTTCTGGAAGTTCTCTCGTCTCTCTTGAGGACTCTGGAATCGGCGAGTAGTGTGAAGCAAAATCTTGAATAATTGCCCTGAATTCGTCAAGTTCCTCACATATTCTAGCAGAGAAGAAAGGAAAATCTCATCTACTCTTCATCGATTAATCGTCGCAGCGCTGTGACTAATAGAGAAAGAGGATTTTGTCTCGGCTACTCTCAGGTCTGTGCTATTCTCTCATGTATTTCATGCTTAGCAATAAAAGTGTTCTACATGCTTCATGAGAATCTGGAATGAACTGCAAGTTTCATCATCAATTATCGCTACTACATTTGTATAAGGATTTGAATTTCTCATTAGATGATTGGTTGTTTAAGTGAATCTGCATTCAATTCCATGATCCGGCATTATGACCTGGTCCAAATCCTGCTCGATGAACTCAATTCCTAGGTTACTGTAAGAGGCGTTGATGCTTTCTTTTTTTGCATAAAATCCTGTTCGGTTAGATTCAATAGAATAAGTATCCTTGAAAATAGGTTCGTTAGTGTTCTCGGCTTAGCTCTAAGGTTAGCATCAGGATGGATATGAGTTATAAATCGTTAATCCAAGATCATGAACTAGATACCGATTAAAGAGATTCTTCCAAATCTGTTCTAGTTTTTAGGAGTCATCATTGGCAAGGTGAGTCGGAAGTCGTGGCAAAATAAGGAGGATATTGGTATGATGGGAAGCTTTTCACTTATTTGACCCAGTCATTCCACTCTAAATCTGTACCTATCTCAGGTTTTCCTTAGGCAAAACTATCTCACAAGGCCATGATTGTGACTTAGCCACCCGCGGTGTTTTACACCCCTGCTGATCGAGAAGGGAGTGACTCCCTTCATACCTTGGCAGGTTACATCTTTGAACAAAGGCTATGTTATGATAGATCAGTGGATCCTTTTCCTTTGTTTAACTATCATCCTCAGGCTCATTGCCAGCCAATTCTACGTTTCGGGCCTTTGGCTTCCCCTAGTTCCCCCTCCCTAATACTAAACTCTCATAGAATTCCAGCCAAGAGGTGTATAAGGGATGGAAATTTATGCTCTGTTGGACTGATAGGTACCTACCACATCACCCAAATAGGGAAGCCTGCGGGGAACCTTGCGTTGCTAGCCTTGTGTGGAATGTACAAGTCCTAGACATTAGGCATAGGTTGTGAGAAGGCCATGCTAAGTCTGTAATGTTCTACTCACTTATCGATGCTATCCGCTTCAAACAGGCCTGGTACATGTCCAGGGGAACAAGACTGACCACTTTGAGTTAGCACTAGGCACCTTGGGCGGCAACATTTGTTGCACCACAGCCTCCCAACTCTAAGTGTTCAGAGTCGTAGTAGATGTCGTCAAGTGAAGATCCTATTCCAAATTATCAGTCACTAGTCAAGAGGAATTATGAGGGTTGAATGCGGTAGCACATCCCATGCCATGCCCATTCCATTCGTGTGTGCTGCTTACACCAGAATGCTTACTTCGATCATAGCTAGAAATCTAGCTCTGCTTAGTCACATCGCATGACTCTCTCCCCACCCTGCTCGCGTTTGGAATAACTGGATCTCTTCCTACGTCATCATGTGCTGAACTGAAAAGGATGATATCGATCATCCGAAATTATCACCCTTGCAAAAGTACTACAATGTCAAGCCACATTCTCCGTCAATTCCCCTGTCATACCCTCCTCGACATTGCTCTATGGCTACCCTGTGCACTCACTGTCACTGCTGCGATTGCCCGTGAAGGTGCCAACCAGTGTTATTCAGTTGATCGTTACAGCAGGAAATTGAAGCCAAGACTGCTAGATGATACAGAGACTCCAGCATTCATGTTCATTGTCCATCCTCGCGCTTGATCGATGAATACTCACATAATACCCATGCACGTAAATGACTACCATCCCAAATTGAATTCCTTTAATATCTAGCAGTTCTGAGCACCATCTTGCTCTACCAGCTGAAATCTCTGGAGGCCTTCGGTAGTTGTTATCTCCACTATCTAGTCGCCCCCTAGTACCCGAGAAAGTGGTCTTTCATGGGATCGCTAATAAAAGGAACTAAGGCAGATATGTGCTCATGGTTTGCACCAAATCTTGCCAACCTCGCTGTTCTTAAAATCAAAAGCATGCGCCAGTTTGATTGGGTCACAGACAAGCTATCAGGAGAGTCACGTTGCTGGAATCAATTTTTAAATCACCTCCGCATATGTATATCTCTGAGCGGTGCGAGACAAATTGTTTAGTTATAGGAATTTGTTTCATTCTCTCCCATCTCGCGTTACGAAATATGGAGACTTTAACAAGCATGCTTGAATTACAGTGTGAATACCTTAGGCCAGCATATCTAGGGACAGATAAACGCATGGGAGGCATGGCGTCCCAACTCTGGTCTCAGCCGTTATGGAGCGTACGCAACAGGGAATATAAAATTTATTCGAATTTTTTAAGCCTTTATGCACAACAATAAAGCCATGCAATCGGGGGCCCTCAATATTGGAGTATTATCCCCTGCAACAGGGGAGTATTTTGGATAAGACGGGTAACTAAAGGCGGGGTCCACTAATATATCTTATTTAAATCAGGGGTAGGGAATTTTGGTTGGGATAAATGAAGGCTTCCAGTGAAGTATAAGTATGAATCTACGGGCCGATCCTTGAAAACCCCTCTTTTCCTCATCTCCAATTTCAGTCAATGAAGGAATAACAAATTGTATATTCTTAGGGGAACCATGGTCATTTTAACCAAACGTGTTCGAATGGGTCTTAACGTGCTTAAATCATACCAAAAATCAAATGGGTTGTTTTCAACTCAAATTTTCCATTAGGCCAATTACCGCGCTAATTAGGCCGCCACATGGGGTTTGTATTTGGGATCCTTAAAGAGAAAAGGAAAATAAGAGAAGATAATAGTCATTTGTTTCTAAATTATTTATTTCCACAACATTTCAATTAATATGACTCTTTTGTTTCAGACAATCATCCCTTAAAACAAGCTTAATCTAAGTAAATAATAAAATCGTTTTTCATAAAATTCTCGGTTTCACACGACGAGTCCTAAATACCAACTGGTAGCTCTTTCTACTGTTCGGTGTTTGGAGACTCGTATGGATCCCTATACAGCCTTAGTTGTCTGGGACCCTGTGCACATGTGCACCTTGAAAAAAGCCTTTCAAATAATAAAATCGTTTTTCATACAATTCTCGGTTTCACGCGACGAGTCCTAAATACCAACTGATAGCTCTTTCTATTGTTTGATGTTTGGAAACTCGTATGGATCCCTGTACAGCCTCAGTTGTCTGGGACCCTGTGTATATGTGGGCCTTGAAAAAAGCCTTTCAAATAATAAAACCGTTTTTCATAAAATTCTCGGTTTCGCACAACGAGTCTTAAATACCAACTGGTAGCTCTTTCTATTGTTCGGTGCTTAGAAACTCGTATAGGTCCCTGTACAGCCTTAGTTGTCTAGGGCCTTATGCATATGTGAACCTTGAAAAATCCTTTTCAAATAATAAAATAATTTTAATAATTCTAAGCCTCACGTGATGAGCTCTAAATATGAACTGGTAGCTTCTTTTTTTGTTCGATATATAGAGATTCATATGAGTCCCAATGTAGCTGTATTTGTCTTGGATCTTATGCATATGTGGGCTAAGAATTATGCAAAAATATCAAAACTGCTTTTAAAATCGTCTTTCAAAATTCTTTCAACATCTGAAAATCAAGTCTTCAACCTTTGGATTCTATTTGATCGATTGTTTTCTATTACAAACAATTATTAGGATGATGTAATTTCCCGTTGCTTTGTCTTTCCTCTACATGTCATCTAAGCCTTTTTATATCATTTTAGCAAACAACCGTTTGAACCTTCAAATTATTGGAAGATACTATAACAGTTTCGTCAGAGGCCTCTTTGTGCTCTCATTAGAATTAGAATTACTGTCCTTTAACTTATAATGTGAGACTTGACATATAGGACATTGATACAAATTTTCAAACTCTTTTTTATATAATATGTAATCATTTGAACATGTATGTTTCTTCTTACACTCCATACTCATCAGACAGAGTATCTTTTTCGCATCATAGTTATGCTTTGACAATGTATTTCTTTTTAGTAGCATATTTTTCAAAAACTCAAGCAATTTGATGAAACTTTTATCATTCTACCCATTTCTTGTCTCAAATTGAATAACCTTAACACTACTAATAGTCTTATGAAATTAGTATTACCTGGATTCAACGATTTATCTATATCAGAGCATAAGTTCTCATACATATTTGCTTGTTGAAAAGGCTCATATCCCACTTCTCGAATCATGTCCTCTAGCCGATCTTCTATATCTACATCAACCTCTATACTTTGGGATTGACTTGGAATGTCTAATAATTCACCATGTTAGATCTATCTTGTATAACTCTTACAAAATTCATCACAAAGCACATGCTCCTTGATTTCGTTAATTCTCAAGCATTTTTCATTCAAACAATTAATATAAGGATAATAAAATCTTCCATTATTATCAAGAATATTTTTTTGTGCGAATTCCAATAAAGCTTCCACATCATTCCATACCCATCACTTGTACACAGTGCACTTATCTATTTACAGTCCATACTAGACAAGATCAGATTTTTAGTTAAAGGTTAAACCTATCAAATAACTTCTTCAAACATATCACAACCCAACATACCCTTTTGTATTAGTAGGTTCTATCCTATTTGAGGATGAAGTTTTCCAGTCACAAGTTAAATGTTTCTTCTCAAATCTTGAATATTATACTTGGTAAAATCTTGGTAGAATTTTATACTATTCTCTAAATACATAACTTGATCATGATGTTGTTACATTGTGATCTAGCATGCATCCAGAGACAATGCAAAATATACTGAATTGTAATTTCATCGAATATGATATAGAGGATTTGAGTAGAAACTTTTAACCAGTGAATGAAAATTTTCATTCCCCAAACTATCCAACCTATATAATTCAAGATTAAATATAATAAAGGTTTCACTCATTGAGTGGTTTACCCAGTATATTCAATCTCAAACAGAAAACTAAGGTTATACTTATTTATAATAAGGTTACCCAATTTACCTTCAAGTGTCTAAGTTACAAATTCATGAAATCAAGCATATTATGATCACAAATCAATTCTGGATAAAAACCAAACAACTACATAGACATCATAACAACAAACACAAAAAATTCATTGGATAAAAAACCTTATATCCTATTTATTATTGTGAGGGGTATTCAAGTGAATAATGAATATAAGTCTAAAATGTTATCCTTCACCATTTTTTGTAAGGGGTATTCAAGTATATAAGAAATATAAGTCTAAAATGATATTATTTACCATCTAAGCCTAAAATATTATTCTTTACCATCTAATCCTAAAATGCTCTTCTTCTCCATTTAAGTTCAAAATGCTATTCTTCACCATTTCTAAGTCAATAATAATATTTTTCACCATATCTTAATATTAGTATTTATTACTAAATTATCAATTTTACCACCTAATTATTCAAGTACATAATGGAATATATATGAAACAGAGCAACTTAAATTAAGTTTAATTTACCAATACATACACCAACCATATCAATAACCATTTCACTAATACTTACATAAAAAAAGAAAATTAATCATTAAATATAAATTAATAATATAAATGAAATACTATCAATCAAAATACCTCGAAATTGCAATGTAAATAGGTACACAATGGTGATCTGGAGATAGAGAAGATAATGCCAACCAAAGCATAGCAAGTGCATAAACACTGAAAATGACAAAAAATAATACTCACAAATACAACAATAGTGAATTCAAAAACCAAAAAGTATGCTTATATACCTCTATTTTCAAGTAGAACAAAAAATGCAACAATGGAGCATGATAATGGTGAATGCAAGGTGTAGGGAGGCGCAATCATTGAACCAACATATAAACAAAACTTACAACCATGATAATGGTTAAGGCCAAAGTCATAAAGAAGAATAAAATTAAAGCTTACCTTAATTCTCTTGCTTTAGATAAGAAACAATCAATGGAGAATGAAAATCTAGAGAGCACGACAATGTAGAACAGGGGAGCAATGGAAAAGAACCTTAAAACCTTCCTTAATTGTAACATTTGCTTGGGAGCATGAAGAATAGCTATGATAGAGTAGAAAACAGTAGATGCGTCAAACCAGAATGTAGAGGGAAAGACGAAGACCTAAATTTAAAATTAGTCTTTTTGCATTGGTTGCTAAAATAACTGAAGTAGAAAGTACTTTTTACATTTGTTAGACAAAATAATAGGTGTAAAATATTCACTTTCTACATTGGTAGGAGAGATGGTCATCACATTGGATGATGTATCTTCCCTATGACATATTCCAGTAACAAGTAAGTTGTTCTCTCTTCCTCTGGTGCAAAGAGAGGTTGCATGTGGTGTGTTACAGTTGTCACATGTCCCCTTAGAGGAGGCAAACATGGATATCTAGTCCACTTATGATGCATCCAGTCGATTTAGCTGTCTAAAGGATGTCTACAAAACATTGCATCGAAGAGGGTCAATTGGATGCTGCTGCCAAGATAATTTACTTTGACTAGTAGGTTGTTCCATCTTTGCAAATAAAAGTGCACCCTATGTTGGAGTTATGTACTTGGAGTTGTTCTGAGATCTTCATATAGTCAGGAGGTATACCTTTACGAACATCTTAGCGATGTGAGTTTCCGTAACACTGGCCAAATAGGAGGTTACATGACATTTCTATAGGAATTAAAACATTTTATTTGTAGTTATTGTATAATATAGATTTTTTTTATAAAATGAATTATTCTAATTAATTCAGGCATGAATTTTTAGCGTTTTCCACGTATCAGTGCTCACCAACTAAATGTGAAGTTTAGGAAAGATATGATTTTGTTAATGCGGTTAGCTACAATTTGTGGATCAAGAGATGTCCATCCATACAAAGAAGCATTGGGCCATTTGCATGTGGATGACATCACTTGAACATCATACTTGAGTTACAGAGCACATCGATCCTTCCATGAGATATGTTGGTATTCCAAGTTGATCAGATATGGTGGTATGTTTTATCCACACCTTCCAGAGAGATTGTTGCATCATTATGGTTATGTACAAGACATACATCCATCCCCGTTTGATCAGTTTAATGTGGTTACCAGTCCCGATGATGTATATCATTATTACCAATATTATGAAGAGTCGATGGTGCTGCATAAGATTAGAGGTGATGTATCTACTGAGGTCCAGTGCATTAATGGATACCTAAACTGGTTTAGTACCTTATTCCTTCATCTAAGGAACATGTCAATGCACAACCTTGCATACAAACGGATATACCAGGAAGCAACATCAAGACCAAAATGCTCTCTCTTCTCAAGTATAGCTAAATGTCTCTCGGATCTTATGTAAATATCTTTTGAGTATTAATATGTTAATATTAATACATGTTCATATATAGAAAAAATTTGAGAGGAATGTTTCGTTACTGCAATAAATGATTGGCTTGAGATTCATGTTAGAGGATACAAGAAGAGCAAACCTTACACATAAGGCATTAAACATAGCTCATGTGGATATAACCATCACTGCAAAGGAGGAAGAGAATGTGTGCAACCCTATGATTTTTTGTATTTATTTTTAATATTTTGAAATATTATGTAATGACATTTTATTAAAATTTTATCCATTTTAATGATAATTGAGTTTTACGTTTTATTTATTTGATTTTATTTCTATTTTTTCATTTTATTATATTATTTATTAATTTATTAGAATAGAAATAAGAAAAATATAAAAATATTTTAAAGTATCTGTCGATTACAATGAAATGACGAACTTGCTTAAATTATAAAGAATTTAAATTGATTATGGAGTCGCCACCAAATTTTTATTTTAAAGGAAAAATATTTGGAAAAAAACCCTAACAGATGGAGAGTTCTAGGTTCGGGAGTTGATTACGAGTAGGGAAGATATTACCACCCTACTCGCCTGTTCTGAAGAACGATACCCTTAAACTGAGTGTGTGATTTTTTATGTTTTGAAAATTGTTTGAACCCTTACATAGAATAGAAATAAATAGGTTTATGTATGAAAATTGTTTGACAGGACTTGATCCTGCTCCTACATATTCCCTGGTGCAATGGAAAACTCAAGGCTACGTAGTTCTAATAAAGAGACTAGATCTCTTAAAAATAAAAAGATTGTGTAAAATTGAGAATTTTGTGAAAAATGGTTTTAGGTGGAATTGATTCGAATATATTTTCTAAAATTTATGTGTTCACGGAATCCAAGCCAACGTAAGCCACACTTGAATTTGTCCAAATTAAAATACAGAATGGTAGAGAATGCTACCCATTTACATTGAAATTCGTCATGTGATTTTCAAAAAATTTGGAAACAGATTTTTTAGGTAGAGTTTGTTAAAAAATTGTGATTTTCTAAAATTTACGTATTCACAAAATCAAACCGGCGTAAGTCGCGCTTGAATCTATACAAATTAAAATGTGGAACGGTAGAAAACACTATTTGTTCGCATTAAAATTCGTCATGCGAATTTCAAAAAATTTGAAAATAGATGTTTTGGGCAGAATTTGTTAAAATTATGATTTTTTTAAAATTTACGTGTTCATAGAATCCAAACTGGCGTAAGCTGGGCTTCAATTTGTAAGAATTAAAATGCGAAACAACAGAGAACGCTACCCGTTTACATTAAAATTCGTCACGTGAATTTTGGAAAATTTGGAAATAGATGTTTTTAGGTAGATTTTTTAAAATTTACATGTTCACAAAATCCAAACCAACGTAAGCTGTGCTTGAATCTGTACGAATTAAAATACGGAACGATTGAAAATGCTATCCATTCGCATTGAAATTCGTCACGCGAATTTCAGAAAATTTGGAAACAGACATTTTTAGATAGAGTTTGTTAAAAGTGTGATTTTCTAAAATTTAGGTGTTCACAAAATCCAAACTGGCGTAAGCTGTGCTTGAATCTATACTAATTAAAATGCAAAACGATAGAGAACGCTACTCGTTTGCATTAAAATTCGTCACGTGAATTTTGGAAAATTTGGAAATAGATGTTTTTAGGTAGAGTTTGTTAAAATTGTGATTTTCTAAAATTTATGTGTTTACAGAATCCAAACTAACGTAAGTTGTGCTTGAATTTGTACGAATTAAAATGCGGAACGGTAGAGAACATTATCCGTTCGTATTGAAATTTGTCACGCAAATTTCAAAAAATTTGGAAACAAATATTTTTAGGTAAAGTTTGTTAAAATTGTGATTTTCTAAAATTTACATGTTCACATAATCAAAACCAACGTAAGCTGCACTTGAATCTGAACGAATTAAAATGTGAAACGATAGAGAACGCTACCCGTTCGCATTTAAATTTGTCACTTGAATTTTGGAAAATTTTGAAATAGATGTTTTTAGGTAAAGTTTTTTAAATTTGTGATCTTTTAAAATTTATGTGTTCACAAAATCCAAACCAACATAAGTCACACTTGAATCTGTACGAATTAAAATGCATAATTGTAGAGAACGTTATCCATTCGCATTGAAATTCGTTATGCGATTTCAAAAAATTTAGAAACAGATATTTTTAGGTAAAGTTTGTTAAAATTGTGATTTTGTAAAATTTACGTGTTCACGGAATCCAAACCGACATAAGCTACGCTTGAATCTATACGACTTAAAATGCGAAATGATAGAGAACACTACTCATTCACATTAAAATTCGTCACGTGAATTTTTGGAAAATTTGGAAATAGATGATTTTAGATAGAGTTTGTTAAAATTGTGATTTTCTAAAATTTACGTGTTTATAAAATTCAAACCGACGTAAGCTGCGCTTGAATATTTATGAATTAAAATGCGGAACGGTAGAGAACGCTATCAGTTCGCATTTAAATTCGTCATGCGAATCTTAGAAAATTTGGAAACAGATATTTTTAGTTAGAGTTTATTAAAATTTTGATTTTCTACGTATTCACATAATCCAAACCAATGTCAATCGTACTTGAATATGTATGAATTAAAATGTGGAATGGTAAAGAATGCTACACATTTGCATTAATTTAAAAAATTTGGAAATAGATGTTTTTGAAAAAAAAATTAATTAGAAGAAGAGAAGAAAAAAATAAATAAATATAAAGAGGATAGAATAAAATAAAAAATGATAAAATAAAAATAAAAATAATAATTAGCTATATTTATCTGGAGAAAATTACAAATCAACCTGTAAACTTCTCTCTTGAAATGAGGACTATATGTACTTATGCATTTACTTTTTTTCAAATATAAATTTTTTAGTTTAAATCCTTCTCTTTTTTAGGATGCCTCCTTCAGATGAAAGAAAGGTTGAAGAGATCCTTTTTTCAATGTGACACTTTTATTCTATATATATATAAGAATTAAAAAATGTAAGAGTCTTACTTTTCAAGCAGGATTTTTCAAAAGTTTTTAAATTTATATTTTTATTCAATATGAGACTTCTTTCTATTTTATTTTATTTTTTTATTTTGTTATATTTTTTTATTTTTTGTTTTTAATATCTTAAATAAAAGTAGGTATTTATAGTATCGTATTAATATCTTTTTTAAATTAAGTCTGTATTCTGAAATTGTATTTTCAAAATATATATGTTATTTTCAAAAATATAATTTTAAAAAAATAAAATGTTTCTGAAAATAAAATTTTAGAGACCAAGTAAACATACTTCTAAAAATAAATTTTATTTCTAAAAATTTTAATTCCAAAAGCATTTCTATCTGAATTCTAAAAATAATACATCATATATATATATATATATATATATATATATATATATATATTCTGAAACTGGAACATAACTTTTCAGAATACATAAACATAAAAATATAAAAATAATTTTACAGAAAAAATGCAGAATACTGTTCATACCTGCAAACACAATTCCCACTTATAACAGGAAAAAGTAAAATATTTGGGTCTCTCAATTCTGAGGAATAAAAGCTCCCAACGCGTCAACCCATTATCGCATCGAAACCGAGCCTGTCATTTACGATAGAGTTCGCGGATAATAGGAATATAAATCACCAATATTATATATTTTGTAATTTAGTGTACGTTTAATTAAGTTTATTTTGAAAAAGATAATTATTTTTTTTATTAAAAATATTTTTGATAAAGTGATTATTTATAAATTTAAATTAAATATGCAAATTAATATACTTTTAGATTTTACTAAATATTTCGTCGTTAAAAATTACAATTATTTATTTATTTTATTTTTAAGATAAATCTCTTAATAAAAAAAATTGTTACCAAATACTCTTTTCGTTAGTCTTATATTTATTTTCTCAATTTTTTTTATTTAGAACCTCTAAATATTATAAGTATTTACTAGTCTTTTACTTTAAAAGAAATAAATAAATATTTGTGATATTTCAAAATTATTATGATATTTAAAATAAATGAGAAAATAAAAATATAAAAATCGAAAAAAAATAATAAAAATACTGTTTGTTTAAAAAAATTATGAGATTTATTTAATAAAATAAAAGATTATATAAAAGGAAGTTAATTAAGCCAAATTTTATTATACTCAGACTAATACTATATTTTTAATATATAAAATTAACAAAAAAATATATTGAATAATATAAAATCTTTTTTTTAAAGTGTATATTAAAATAAATTGTTTGCCTTGGTCTAATGCACACACCGTCCAATAGTCAATATTTTGAACTCTTGTTTGATGTGCAAACTAATAAACTCAAACATGAACTCAACGTGTTGCTCTTACTTATCCTCTTTCTCCATCGTCCATACTTTTCAAAACTATTAATATAAGAATAAAGCATTTCCCATTTCCATGCTAAGATCTGCGCTTGGCTTGTAGGAATATACGGTGGGGTGATCATAGTTTTTACCCCGTGAGTTCACTTTGAATCTCTTCTCTCCAGAATCAGCTTTATTCATTTCATTACTTCTTCAATCATTATCAAGTTTCAGGAGCCATATGAATTCCCTAATGCTTTCTATTACCATGCTTTGGTTTTGTTTTGCTTTTTCCTTGTGTTTTCTGATGGATGGGAGGGGTTTGTTCTTGAATTCGGGTTGAGTTTAATGTCTTGAGTTTTCTGCAGAACTTAATGCATGATGCATTGGTGTTTAGTTTGCTTGTGGCAATTTGTTTTGATTAATTTTATTACTGTTGGCAGCAACTTTTGTTTATATAATTCATATTGTATATTGCTGTTTGGTGACTATTTGTTGATACTTCATAGCTAATTTGTGGTTCCCTGTTGCCCTAACTTTTATGCAGAGCTGAATGTGGCCACACATGGAAAATTTTCACCTTTTAGTGATGGAACATTTGCCATGTCTTTGTTACATTGGAAACTCTTGAACTAACTTATTACCCTAGATTCTGTAAAGGCTCATTAATATTACCTCCATCAAATTGGGAACTTTATGGTAGATCATTATGTCAAAAGAGACTTCAAATGGCCTCAATAAAATACTAGTTTTGTGTTTATAATTTGAATTAGTCTAACTGTTTTAGAAAAATTCCAGGTTCTTATGTTATGATGGGTGAACCAGAGGTGACAAAGTTCAGCTTAAATGTCAGTAAGAATGAGAAAGATGGGTTCCCTAGGGGACTAGATCCTGCAATATCTAAGTTTTTTGTGCAGCTCCAAAATGTTGTTAAGGTCAATCACCTATCTTTTGGCTTACAGTTTATCAGGAACCTGGTTTGAATTTGACATAATTATTTTCTGACTACAGTCACGGCTGAGTAGATTGGCAAAACAGGACAGAATGCATTTGGCAAGATCTGTCCAGAAAAATGGGAACAAGTCTTTCAATGCCTCTGAAGATGAACTGAATGAGCAACTGCAAGCATGGAGAGAAAATCCTTCTTGGGTTGATAAGCCACCACTGATCAAGGTGAGGAGCAGTTAAATGGGAAAGTTTGATTTTCTTTGGAAATTGTTGGTTTCTTAATAAAACAAATGATAAATGGATTTAGTTGCATCAGACTATTGGTAGACTAGCTTGCCTTAGAGAATGTGTTTCTAACATGTTGATCTAAAACTTATTGAGATACTTCTAAAAATTTATAAATTAAGTATCTAGTAAGGTTTATTCAATTATCAATTCTCGTGCAGATTATAGAATACTTTATAGTTAACTTTTATACACCTTCAAGATGGATGCTTTGAATGTGGAGGAAATCTAGTGGACAACCCAATGTATGGAAAAGAAACTGCTTGACCAAACAAGGCAATGTATAACACTTTTAGGCCAGATGGATCCTAGTGAATGTAAAAATCTAGTCTGTCACACTTTTATGAATCTTAAGAAATGAAATAATTAAGGAAATATATATATACATATATATATATATATATGTATATATATATATATGTATGTATGTATATATATATATGTATGTATGTATATATGTATATATGTATGCATATGTTGCAGTATATATATCTAATATAATGTTCTTTTTGGCAGGTGACTGTTCCCAAAGGCTCTCTTTGCAACCTTGATGCAGAAGTTGATGTTGGGCTGCCCCCTGATGCAGTATATAATATAGTGACAGATCCTGACAATAGGAGAGTTTTCAAAAATATCAAAGTAGGTGACTTTAATCATCCATAGTTCTGCTGACAGTATGTTTGGTAACAATTTTCCTCAATCCTCAGAAAAAGCACTTTAAAAAAAATTGAAGATTACCATTGATGAAACGTCATGTTATATGGTTGAACTTCTAGCTTGTATAATTTATCAGCTACATTGCTTTAGCAATCTCACAAAGTTCTGCAATTCAACTTGGTGATATCTTTCTTGGTCAGGAAGTGATATCCAGAAAAGTTTTGGTTGATGAGGGTCATAGACAAGTGGTTGATCTTGAGCAAGCAGCCATTTGGAAATTTCTTTGGTGGTCAGGGACTATTTCAATCAATGTTTTGGTAGATCAAAACAGAAAAGACCACTCTGTAAGTATAAAGTATCTATCCCTTTTATAGATAATTGACGGATTCCATTTTTGTTAACATAATTATGAGGCACACAAACTCATCATAGTTAAACTTCTATTATCTTTACACCAAGGCTCCCTTCTTGAACTGTAATTTTTATTTATTTATTTATTTACTTTGCCTTCTGTGTTGGGTTGAATCAATTAAAAGTTGAACTTTTGGTAGAAGGAAATCTTTGGGTTTCTGAAAATGTACCACCCTGATTTTATTTCAGTTTCTTGCTCCCATTTTATTTGAGAGCAAGCGAGTGACTTCTGTCATCTCATGCTACTCCCAAATATATCAACTATCTAACATTGGAGAAAACATGCCTGGAATCTTGTAGATATAGGCCTAATTTGGATAAACTTCTCAGCACTTATAGGAGAAGAATATAAAGAGTTAATATGAATTGAACTTTTTCCACAAGTTACAATCAATTTATGCCCGTTAACTTTTGCAGAAAGTTAGATAAAAAATCATAAAAAGTTGATGTTCTGAAGTTGATTTTAACTTTTGAAAGTTTTTATTTTTTTTTACTCTTATTTTCTTTTTGTACAATCATTTATTGGAAAGTTATCAAAACTAAGCTATAGAGGTTGCTAAACAGAGTCTTAAGAGAGTAATATGTGAATGAACTCTGACAAATTCCTGCTTTTCATCCAACGAAGGACGAATGTCTTACATATACTGCTATATAATGTTGTGTCAGATGAAGTTCAAGCAAACCAAGAGTGGATTCATGAAAAAATTTGAGGGCTGCTGGAGGGTAGAGCCTTTATTTGTTGATGAAGCAATGTGTTTTCCTTTTAAACCCATGACAAAGGAGGATTATAATGCATGTACAAGAGGCAAAGGAAGAATTGGATCTAAAGTTAGCCTGCAACAAATACTTCAACCTGCTATTGTTCCACCCCCTCCCATATCATGGTATTTGAGGGGAATTACTGCCCGGACAACAGAGATGCTTATAACTGATCTTCTAGCTGAAACTGCTAGAATCAGAGGAGGATATGAGGCTGAAATGTCTATGGGAGAAGAGCTTCAGGGAAAACCTTGTAAAAATGTGGAACTGGTTGCTAAGACACATGACATTAAGGAAAGGTGGATTATACGTAGAAAAAATGCAAAGCAGAGTCATAGAAGACTGTTAACTGCTAAGTGATTTTCCTCTTTTATTTTATATTTTTAAGCAATGTATCTAGATTGCTACGTATTGGTTCAGTTTACTTTGAAGGATTCTAGTCTATGCATTTATTAAATGATGTTAAAAGTCACTAATTTCAGCTCATTGCATTGCATTCCAAGTGGATGATTTTGGTAATAACAAGACAGGACAATGCACTTATCTTTTTTCCCCCTTTCTTTTTCGGGTTTTAATCTTGATTTTAGATGCCTCCATATATTTGAAATATGAAAGATGCTTTCAAGCTGTGGCTAATTAATTATGACAACGTGATACCTTATTTTAGTTTCCAAGGAGCATAAAAATATGATAATTTTATTTGTATATACTCGATGTATTAATGAATGCTTAGGATCAAATCGTCATTTAATGATGTCTCAGCATTATCAAAAAATAAAGAAACAAAATGAGAAAAAGGGATCTCGCTAAGTGGGTAATATACTCATACAAATCATTAGCTGTTATACAACACAGAATCTGGCGAAGGTGTGTAATGAGGACCATCTCGTAAGAGTTGTCCTTCTAATTCTCTTCCTTTAATTCTAAGTGAATCACCAATTATAATTATTACTTTCAAGTTTCAACCATTTTACAGAATCAAATTATAGAAGTGACAACAAGTCATGAAAGCAACAGAGTTGCCTTCATATATACTGCATAAACAATGCACTCTATACTTTCATCTCCATTAAACTCCCCGTCTTGTTGGCCATGCATTTTATCCGCCGCAAAGGATAACTTGCTAGGAGTTCTTTGCACCACTTTTGATTGACCAATAATTCCTTGACGCCATGTTTATCTGAACTCATGAAGGCACCTACAGCTCCCAGGAATCCTTCATGCCGTAAAAACATTGCTTTAGCCTCACCTTTAGACCTGAAAAAAAATAAAATAGATTGAATACTTCATTTTTCTGATAATTATTTCAGAAACAAGAGCTTAATAAATCCTATAAACCTTCCAATTCCACGCATCCATTATGGCCCAGTCTAATCACAATTATAGCATCACACAAATGCAAACCCACACTTCCTCACACCTAACACATTAAGTTAAGGATCTGTTGTTGAGTGTGCAGAAAATTGTGCCAACACAGATAAATACTAGGTTTTGTTCATGAAACAAATGAGAGAATATTTGTTTCTAGATGAAATGCTGGAAATCATCTTTCCTTTGATCATTTTGAATATAATATTTGTGCATAGTATTTCTTTGGTGCCGCAGCAGTCAACTTTTATGATTGTTTTAAGAGATGGATTGTAGACTCACAGCAGAACTTTCATGAGTTTGTTTTATTACAAGTAACAACAGGTTCATGTCCCCAACATAGACCACAACCAGTCACCAAGAGCCAAACTGGGAGGAACTTCTTCCCACTTACCAGAAATTAACAGAGACAGATAAAGTATCCATTGTGAAAGGATGCCTCCGAATGAAAAATCCACCAAAAAAATCCTCTTCGGCCCAAAGCGAAGGGCATTTAAATAAGATATCTGAAAGCAAACAACAAAAGAAACAAATGATCCCATATCCATTTCACCTTTTAACATGAGATAAATACTACATTACCTTATGTTTAATGATAGGAGTCATGAAAACAAAGGCATTAATACGTACACAGAAGTACATGGGTTAAGATCCACTGTATCCATAATTGAATTGAAAAATTGCATATGCAGATATTAGGGTAGTTACTTGTCGGAGGAGACAGGTTATATACTACCCTATACCAACTTGAACACAGAGATTCTTGCTGAATTGTGTTATAAACAAAAACTGACACCTATATATATTAATAATATAGGTCAGGTCCACAAGCCTAGACCAGGAAGACTCCCTAACATAATCAGACTATCTAACCATGATCTCCTTCCGTATTTATCTTGAAATCAAAGTAAATTATCCTTTTCAAACTAAAAACAACATCGGGCTAATGAAGCATTTATACTCGAGATGACATAACAAATACACCTATATATACATGAGGAGGAATTTATTGACTGATCTAAGTCTTCACAGACTTACCCCACTTATTAACGTTTTACAATATCTTTTATCCAATCATTGAATTATAAATAATATAAATGTAGATCTTTTCATGTTAAATTTTGAATTAATGGGACATGAGTAAGAATGTAATGATAGTCCATATTTCTTATATTTGTAACATACATGTTACATTAATTTTATGAATGAAGATAGATGCATACACTCATCATTGACTAATGACTTTTTATGTTGTCCTGATTTGTACGGTTTTCATAAAGAAAATCAGCGTGGATCCAACATTGCATTAAAAAGACTCCGAAAATGATTTATTACATATATCTTCAATAAGGTGCAGTTAGAAAGCTCCACTAATCACCTTTTTTATTTTTTGAAGACAAAAAAGCTATTAGAGAGAATACAAGAAAAAAAATGCTAGGATGAGCATAAGATATCCTCCACTAACCATCTATGATAAAGATAGAAAGAGCATAACGAAGATCATTACAAAATGTGAAGATAAATTGCAGGTTTGGAGTTGTGCCAAAATTTTTTACTTCCCTTGATGCATTATATACTCATATATAAATTTGATGTAGCACTACATGAGTTTAATATTATCATGTAATGCACATTAGTGTTCATCTAACTACAAATTTACAATACAGAACTGACTTGTCCAATATTATTTGAGATCATTCTTAGAAGAGATCGAACAATATCTACAGGTTTGTAATCCTCCCGCTCCTTGTTATCAATCAAAGAAGAATATATTCCAGCAAAAAATTGGTAGAAAATATTATTCTCCATTTGAAACAATCATTTTATAAAAGATTTTCAAATAATGGTAACACAAGAATGATTGTTTAATCATTTTAAACAGGAAAAAAGGATAAACTTTCACCAGTCATACCTTTGAATAGTCCATTCCACCATAAATATCTCCAACAAGCATATCTACCGTCCTGTTGTTCCCGAGATAACTTAATTCCAGCAACTCATCAAAACTGAATCAGAAGGTACATTAATGGTAATGTGCCTATATGGAGATCAATAGTGAATTTGCCAAAAAAGAAAAGAAAAGAAGACTTCTTGCATTTGATTAAAAGCTTTCCTAAAGCCCAGAAAGTGCCTCCACCTATACTTGTTCCACTAACTCACTCAAACTTTCCCTCTCCTTCCTTCTATATGAAAATATTAATAGTTTATTTGAGGTGCTTAAAAACGATTAGATATTTGGAAATTAGAAAAATATTACTAGTAAAGGAACTTGTAGGATAACTACCTTGATCATGCCAACACCACACCCAATGTTAACAAGAAGATAAGGAAACAGGTCATTCTGGTCAATCTCCACAAATTGCTTTTGATCCCCATATAGGTAAATGCTTTCTGGTGGACCACCTATTGAAATAAGATCAAGACAGTTGAGATCTTTCGTTAAGAAATTCTCAGGGCACATGAAATTGAAGATCCATCAAGTAGTTTATAGCAAACTGAAAGAACAGTGTATGAACAAAGCCCCTCCACAGACCAATTGGACAACAGAATGGAATTCTCATAGAATTTCCTCATAAACAAGCACCTGATGGTGAAAGGTATATTGAAATGTGCATGCCTAAACACCTACCTAATTAAGGTTTCTCATATGCCAACAGTAACAAGAAGAAAAAAGATAAATTTAAATTTAGATAGAAAAATATATTAAAATATAAGGTAAACACTACTAAAGGGTAGGGACCCAAGCTATGGGAATGTAATGGGAACCCCATAGTGGGGCCTGACAACCTCCGGTTCAAGTGCAATAAAACAAAACCACCATAAGATAATAGAACTTTCCACGATATAACATTACTCTTTGCAGCTTGACCTTAGCTATGAATATAATTATGTTTATGAATTGACTCTATAGCTAGGACAGTCTCCCCAACATAGAACCTGGCCTCATCTTCTGATAGTATATCCTTCCGCATGAGCAATATGAGATATAAATATTCTTTATCTTGAAAGGAATAATAAAGCTTTACAATGCAATTGCTGTCAACTTTAGGTTCCTCTCAGCTTCTACATGTTCAATCTAAACAAGGATAAAAAGAAAACAATGAGTATAACAAGACTAATTTTAACGAGAGCAAGTTTTGATGATTTCATTACCTGGCTGCTGCAAAACATCTATGATTTCTTAAGCTTCTTCATAGCAGATACATGATTAGTTGCCTTATCTCGCCAGACCCTAACCTATACAAAAAATATTGCATAGTCAAATCATCAAACAATTTTTTTGTATGAACTCAAAAATATAATACTTACAGATGTTACCAGAACCTTAGTTATTGTAGCAAGAGAATAAAAAAAAAATATTACTACAAACCAAAGAGTTTATGCAATCAATACACTAGCCTCCAATCAAGCATCATAATAAAGCTCCTATGATGGAAACAACTAACACGCAAAACAAGGAAATGAGGTTTCTTTACAAATGGGATCATTTATAAAATCATTATTATAGTAGAAAGTTTTAATCAGTGACAAGAATCAAATACCAAGTTTACCCCAGATTGAGAAAACTAGTGATTCTCAACGGTAAACCCCTACTACCATTTGCCAATTTTAAAATGTAAACATTCACTGCCATAAACGATTGTTACATCTCCCTAGCTGGCACATCCTGTAGCTATATCTTGAATCTATTTTTTTCCACCACAAGCATTACAACTTGTAGAATACATATCAGACTTCAACAGCTAAAGTGCCATTACTATTAACAAAATTAGAAACTTTAGGATTCCCATACTCATTAACAGCCTGGACACAAAACAAAGCTCCAAATAGCACATAAACACATAATGAGCAATTTAATCAACCCAAAATTCCCCTTATCAAAAGTTTTTCAAGTGACAAAAACAGGTATTGTTGTATCAATATGATGGAGTAAAATGACCCATGGCAATGCAGGTCAAATAAATCATTTTTCAGTAACCTAGAATTCACAACAATTGGAACAAAATGCACAAATTAATACAAAAGAATTAAATTCCACTAACCTCAAGGATTCTGGTGCTAGTTTGGTGGCTGGAAACACGGTTCCACCGAGAAAGATGGTGCAGATGGAAGAAGATGCAGGGACGTTATGAACACAGCTGAGGGTTCAAAATAACGGCTCTGCTAGTGTTTATCTTAGCATTTGTAGAGCAGTTAAAATCCCATTTAGAGTACGGTTATTCCTAACCACTATCGCACTCTAAGTAACGTTTTTTAATCTCATTTATATTGTAGTAATCGCAAGTTATCTATACTAAACATCTATACATTATTTTTTAATATTGACCTACACATATAATTAAATATATAATAATTAATATTAATGATTACATGTTGATGAACTTGTGAGCTTGAAAACACTGAAATGAGTGAAGTGGTAGGTTTAACCCAACACTAGACGATTACCATACACTGCAAGTAGTTCAACAATATAGTTAAACAAAATATAAAAGATTCTTTTTATCATAAATTAAACAAAAAACTCATCAAGAACTAATAAAGGAATCAAAGCTAGTTTTCCTCGGTCTTGAACAACTTGTAAGAAACAATGAGAAAGCCAAAATCTATTTTTGACGACAGGTCAATAAAGGAAATATAGACAGAAGATTTGAAAAGGAAATCTCTGACAGTTGCACAATCATACCTGTAAGAAAGCAGTTATTTGTATCAACACTCTTCAAGTCTTAATTTGTGACAATGTTAAAATTCTCATGGAAGTCATAATAATTTGGTGGGTATTGTTTTTTTACACTCATTTCATATCTTTATTTATCTCTTTTTGTTAACAACGATAGATTTTTATTTATTTATTTATTTATTATTATTTTTATTATATTTAATTATAATATCTCTCACTTTATCTATTATTTTATATTTTTTAAAATATATTTATCCGAAACGTGTAAATTATGACAATGCCCTTAGCCTACATAACCGCCTACTAGACTTATGGAAGTTGCTTTTTCTAGTTCTATTTTTACTTTTCACATCCTTTTTATTTTTGGTAAAGTTAAATATCAAAATTACCCTTTATTTTTATTATTCAAAAAAGATTTAATGAATTTTCAAAAATAATTTTTTAGAATGAATTGGTTTTTCGAAAATGCTTTTCCGAAATATATTTATTAAACTTCCGAAAATACTTATCCGGAGAGTAATTAAATCTATTTTGAAAAAGATCTTTCGAATACACATTTCTAAAAATTCATTCATTACATTACGAAAACATGTTTCTGAAACATCCAGAAATCCATTCACTGCGTTACAGAAACATAGTTCTGAAACATATGTTTACACATGTTCAAAAATTCATATTTTCATTCTAGATACATTTTTCCGGATCTAACGAACACGGTACAATTTACTTTTTGGATACATGTTTTCGGAAAGAAATCCAAATCACCCGATTTTACATTTCCGAAAACTAAATTTATAGGGATAATTTTATCTTTTTACATTAAAGGGGTGCGAAAAACAAAATGAAGGATGTAAAAAAAAAAAAAAAACTTCCTAAACCTATTAGTTTTGGATCTTTTTGATAGAATTCACCTATGTCAAAAAAGAAAAAAGTATATAAATACAGAACCCAAAACAGAATAAATAGGGAGTTAGTTTTGGGGGCTCTTTTCAAGTTATGATTGTAATTTGTATATGAGTGTAACTTTTCGCATCCTTTCTACTATAGTGTTTTGCATCCAAAAATAAAATATTAATTAAGTTAAGATAGATTTTAAATATTTATATATAATTTATTTAAAAATTTTGAGTTTTAGTTTAGGTTTATTATTTATTAATTTTTTTAAAATTTTATTTATTTTAAAATTTTTTAGATTTATAAATTTATTTAAAATTTTATAATATAAAAATATTCATAAATGAATTTAAAAATTATATAAATAATTAATTAAAAAGTTTATAAATTTAAAATTTATAAAATAAAAATATTAATAAATCAATCTAATATATATATATAATTTGAAAGATTTGTAAATTTAAAATATTTTATAAAAATATATTTTAATAATATTTTTTTAAGTTATAGAAGTTGTAAAATCAATCCTTATTAAAACCACTTATATTATAAGAATAAAAAAATTTATTAGTTTTATTGTTATCAAATAGAAAAATTTATATTATTATAAATTAAATAATTTTAAAATATATATATTGAGTGCTAATTATATACAAGTATAATAATATGTAAAAAATTATAATGCACACATTCATAAATAGGTTTAAATAAACATAAAATTAAAGTAAAATAAAATACTTATTTTAAAATTAGAGTAACATATACAATATTTATAATAAATATTAGAAATATCTAGTAATAAAGATAATTTTTTATTTATCAATTTTGAAATATTATATTATGCGATATGTCGCGTATAACATACCTTTCTTGTAAATAGGGATAGAAGTGAACAAGGTCGTACGATAGGGGCTTACAACTCGGCTCATTTAAAGCCTATTTTGGCTCGGCTTGTTTAATAAATAGATAGACTCATTCTTCTTAAAAATCCTTTTTAGATAAACAAGTAAGGCTTAGGCTTATACAAAAGTCTATTTAACCTATTCAGTGGCCTATTTATATTTATATATTATATATTTATAATTATTTTAATATATAATATTTATTTTATATTTTATTTACATAATATTAATATATATATATATATGTGTTTTAGACCTATTTAGTGACTTTTTTATCTTGTAGGCTTAAGTTTTGCAAGCCTTTTTAATCAATTATTTATATATGCTTTGAGTCTATTTATTGATTTTCTTTATTATGTAGGCTTTTAAACGGGCTTGTAGGCCTTGTAAACTTTAAATCAGGTCAGACCTTGATAGAAAAAAACCTTTAACAAGTAAGAAGCTCAGACTCAGGCCTTAAAATTTTTAAATAGGTCAGACTTGAACATTCAAAGTCTAACTTGTCTCGGCCTAATTCCATCCCTACTTGTAGAAAATTACTTTATGGACTATGGGTTAAGGGAAGGTAAATCATTTGAACTGTATCTTACTCAAAATTAAAAATGTGTGGAATAAGACTATGCAATTGTGAAGGTAGATGAAGATGATATAAGAAAATCTTATTTGAGAACGAGGAGAAAGTTTAATTTTGTTTAAAATTTAAAAAAAATTAATTTTTAACAAAATTATGTAAATATTATATAAATATAGTATATTAAAATAAATATAATAAATATAAATATATAATCTATTATAAACTAGAAAAATAAGACCTTTGATTGAACATGGTCATCCTCTCCTTTATTATCTTCCTGCCTATTCTTTTCTTACATCTTGGTGGTTAATATAATATTGTTCTTTTTCTTTGATGTTGTTTCTTTCTCAGTACTCAAAACATTCTTTTTCTTGTGAGCGAAGCATGTTTATCATCTGAAATTTTTGTTAGGATTTTTTCATTACCTTTATCTATTATACTCTTTGATGAGTCATGTCCTTTTTTATAAGTTATGCAAGGAGATATAAAAATCTCATTTACTAAATTCATCGAGTTGTTCCAAAGAATCAAAACAACCAGTTATTAATGGAATTCCTTTTCAACTCTGTGTAAAATACTCGTTTGTATGAGGGCTTCCAAATACATCGTAAGCTAAACCCGTGCTAACAAATAACCAACCTGCAATGAATAGGGAAGGTATAGTAATACTATGAATAACCCAGTATCGAATAATGGTAATAATATTAGCAAATCATTATTTTGATGAAAAATTTCATCAGATAGAAGAAAATTATGTAAAGAATTAGTCCGAATCTCACTTATCCGATTCCATATCTTAAGATTACATTGTATCTTCCACAATCCAATCTTAAGATATGATATATGTAATCTATGCATAATATTATGAAGAAGGTCTGAAAAAGTATTTAAAAATATGAAATTTAGATAACCCATGTTTTCATAATCAATTTGGTCCCTCGATTGGATCGAGGGCAAACGCCTACAAAAAGATTATTTTGCAGGTTTATTTCTTATGTCTGCTTTGAACATGGATGCATTGAACCCATTTTTTGGACTAGGAGAGGAAGATGAAGATAGTAACCTCTTTTCTTTCCTATTCTTTCTTTCAATCTTTCCTATTCTCGCTTTCAATTTGAGTTCTCTACCACTTTTCTTTAATGCTTTCATTCCTTCTCTCTAAATGTTAATATGCATATTTCATGCACCCATCTTGTTTGTGGAAAATTCTCATAGATTTTGTATGTTTTTTTTCTTCTTATTTATGCTTTACAAGATATTATTTGTTTTATTTATGTTCACATGGTATTGCTTCTCTTGTCTTGATAAGTGCTAATATATGTCTCAAATTTTTTTCTTCTTCTCCTTTCTCCTTTTTCACTCCATTCTCTTTCTGAACTTATTTCCCTTATTTCTTAAGGTAACAAGAAAATATGTAAATAAACACCTTCATGGATTTTGGATTTTAATTTATTTTTTTGCTCTTTTCCTTAAAAAACACATATGGATACATATAGTGAGAGGAGGAATAGTCAGAGGAATAACCTAACTACATGAGAGAAAATGGATATCAAGGAAAAATCTAAGAGGTACCATTCTTTTTCCTTTATCCAACATTCTTTTCATTATTTAAAATCTTAGAATATGAATAAAAAATATATGTTAAGACACCAACACCTAACTAGGGAAATAGATTGATTATGTACAAAGTATAAAGATGCAAATATAAGTTCTATTTGGTTAAAATAAAAACTTACAAAGGGAATGGAAAACTTGAAAACTAAAAATGATATATGTCCTTATAATTTCAAATTTGTTTTATTTTGGAAATAAACATGTAACACCCCAAATTTATTTGTTTGATTCTATGATTGAGGAATTAATAATTATAAGTAAAAGAGAAAAATAAAACAATTAGAAATTTTAATGAAAAATTACAAAATCGTTCTTGAAATCTCTAATAAACTAGAATTTTTCTATAAATATGAAATTTCTCCTAAAATTTCTAAGCCAATTAGATTTTTTTTTAGAAATGATGAAAATGGTCCTAAGTTAAATTAAGAACAGATAAAGTATAGGCAATTCAAGACAAAGGCTTAGAAATTTTCAAGAAACTTAGAACTTATCATTAATGACTACAATGTTATTGGAAGGAACTAGTGATAGATAAAATATAGAAATTTTACAGTCAACACTTAGAGAACATACAAAGAACCTAAGTTTTCTGGTGAGTGCTGAACTACCCTAGAAGATAGGTAAACAAACCTAGAAATAAATCAAGAAGGACTAATCAAGAAACAAAAACTTTAGGAATGAAGTTTTAGAAACTTTTTTGAAAAATATCTAAAAATAATCAAAATACCCTTAACAAAATTGCTAGCAGAAGCGCGTATCTTGTACTTGCTTTAAGCACATTTTTTCTAAGTGATTTGACAAGAGGATGATGTGTCATTAATGCAAGTCATGAGTCATTCATGCTTCTAAGCACTAAAAGATAAAAATCATTATGAGAAAAGAGAAAACTAACTATGGTTAAGTTATGTTAATCATGATTAGGTTAAAATTTAGCTATAGTTAGGTTATATTTAATCATGGCTAACCTTATAAGATAAGGTTACATAATTTAGAATTAATTTAAAAAAGTGAAATTATAAATGAAAAATTATCATTTTACCCTTAGTGAAAAATAAAATCCCTAATTACCCATAAGTGGTTGTATGATATCCATGGTAATAATCATCATATTACCTCACAAAATCACTCAAAACACTTAGTCAAATCCTCCAATCTAAGCTTCCATCTTTCACCCTTCCATAACCCAAATATTTCCTAAGTTTAGGCTTCCAACTTTGAAGCTTAAACACATAGATACTCAAAGAAAAACTCCTCCCTTCCTTGTAGTAAACTCACAGCCAAAGCTCCAAGGAAGAAGTTATCTCCATCAAAATCTCCAAGACTTGATTTTTTTTTCTAACCACTTGATCTAAATAAATCTCCAATACATCATATTCTCCTACCTTTCACCCTTAACCGCACTTAAGCTTAAAATTTCCATCTTTGAAGTTTTGACTGAAAAATGCTTAAAAAAGAAAAATTCTCCATCCTCCTCCTTCCTCCTCCATCAAGTTCATGGCCATATCTCAAGGAGTATCTCTTCTTCATCAAATCCTTAAAATCTCTCCCCTTTTATCTTCCCAAAAGGTAGGATTTTCTTCCATAATTATCTATGTGTTGGTTGTTCTTGACTTACTTTCTTCTACCTTGATATTTTTTTCTAAATTTTAAGGATGAGTTTACATGATCATTTTTGTGAATAAAAACTTCCCAAATTGAGAAAGGTGATACCTTTCACATTTTAAAATATTTTTATGGAGTCTTGTTGAAGTTTTAAGGGGGTTAAAGTGCCTATCTTAGCGAATAGAGTATTTTAATCAGTTAAACTTCTTAAAAGTTATTTTAAGAACCTTTTGTTTAGATTTTAAGTGTTTCTATAAAAGTCTTGAAATTTTTCTCATGTGAAAGTTTTATTATAAGATTTAGAGATTTTCTCTTGGATCTTACTTTGAAAAATAAATGTTGGATGTCTTGTCTTTTCCTTAAAATGAGCATATTTGTTCCCTTTTCCTTGTAAAGTAAAGATCTTGGACCATAACATTATGAAACTTTAAAACTGGACCAAAAGTGATATGGTCCCAAAATCGCAAGAAGAAAAGTTATAAACTTGGTCATTAAGCCACAAATACTTGGCCTTTAAGTCACTAAGTCAACATGGAATCCTAATGGACTTAAAAAAAGAAGTAAAGGTTAACTATTTATACCAATGACAAGGACTTAACAAAAATTAGAAAACTTTGGGATAAATCATGAACATTAAAGGCTTAAACTTTGGATCTAGGTGCTAAGATGAGAAAAGGAAGATGAAAATTCTATCTTGGGTGAAACAAGGACCATTTTGTTAAGGCTTAGTTAACAATGAGGGAAACACTTAGGTTTCATAAAAGCTTGAATGTAAAACATCCTTCATAAATTATAATACCTAAAGTATATACTTAGAGTTAACAAAAATTACGAGGACCTAGGAGGTTAAAATGGCTAATAGGCCAAGTGGCTTGAGCGAGAATGAATATGAGTTAAAATGTATGAAATTAAAATTCCTTTATGATTTGAATGGTAAAAGTTGATATAAAACAAGTGAACAAAATTTCAGTGAGAAAGATATATGTAAACTTAGAATGAGAAGTCTGGTAAGATTTAGGACATGAAGAGTATAGGATTTCCCCTAAGAAAATTATAAATTAGACCTAATTTATTAGATTAACTCAGGCTACTCAAAAATAAACACATGTTGTCCAAAATTCAAGTTTAGTGGCTAAGTAAAGATTCTAATAATAAGGTGAAAGATTGGGTGTAACACCCACAATTCCTAATGATAGACTCCCTAAGTTACAAAATGTCTTTTAGTAAGAAATAAATCAGAGATGAGAACAAAAATTGAAAGAAATTAGAGAATTTTTAACAAATAATGAAAAATGTCCCTGCTCTAACATGACACAAATAAATGTGTAGGTAACTCAAAATAAAATTAAAAGATATTATAAAGGTTTATAATCTATCAATGATGGTTATAAAGTTAATAGAAAGGATTATAAACAAAGAGAGAACAAAAACGCCATAAAAAATGCCCGAAACATCCTTAGAAAGGTCTATCTCCTATAAACCGTTATAAAAAAATGATAAATCAAAATGATTTAGGAATAAACTAGTAAGTCTAAGAAACATTAGGAGAACAGTTTGGAAATTTTTTGGAAAATTTTCAAAAAATTACCAAAATGCCCTTAGAAGGTCAGGAGGGCAAGAAAATGCAAAGTATAGTCCTGGAACTTGGAGCTTATCCATGTGCACGAAAATTCCATGTGATAAATGAGGGGATGACTCACCCCATGAGTCATTAAAGCCATTATGGCATATAAGAAAAAAATATTTATGAGGAGAGATAAAATTAACCATGGTTAAATCAAATTAACCTTGATTAATTAAAATTAACCATGCTTAAAACAAATTAATCTTGATTAGTGTTAAAATAACCTTGATTAGTGTTAAATTAATCTTAAAATATTATTCTTTACATTTACATTTAATTTTAAAAATAAAAATTACATGTAAATGGACTAAAATGTCCTTAAGTGGGAATTTAATTCCCATGTGTTCCTAAGTAGCCGAATTCGTTATAGGCCAAGAGGAAGCTCATTTGCTTCATTATCATCCTTTTAAACACTTGAGTAAACTCTCTAAATTCACCCAAAACTTCAAATTCTTTTAAAATACCAAAACCTACACTAAGCTTGAACTTCCATCTTTGAAGTTTAAGTTATAACAAGCTAAACCAACAAAGCTCCACCACCATCATTAGAAGCTTTCATGTGGACCACCAATGAGGGGGGAACTAACCTCAAAATACCCACAAAATCCTTACATAAGTCTTCAACAAGTATTATCTTTACCATACACTTTTTTCTAAGTTTTTAATTATGTGTTATGGCTTGTTTTTCTTCTCTTTTTAGTGGATCTCCCTCTAAGTTCTATGGATCCCACTTGCTTGAGTTTGATGGAGTTCAAAACTGATCTTGATTGTTAAAAATGAGCATCAACAATGTTTTTAGTAATTTTTGGAAGTTAAAAGGAAAATTTGATGGATTAAAATGCTTCTTGTAACCTTTGAAACAATTTAATCATTTAAAATTTCTTAAAAATTATTTTTAGAAGTTTGGGAAGATTTGAGCATTTTTGTTAAGATTTTTGAGATGATAAAAGTAAGGGATGGATAGAATTGGAGTATATCTAATAGATCTTCACTTGGCTGTCTTTAGAAATGCTTTCTTTATGATCTTCATGATAAAAAATGTAAGTTTGCTTATGTTTCCTCTTAAAATATTTAATCATAAAATTAGAATTTGGAAAAATTATAGATTTAAACCCATGTGATAATAATCCTAAAAGATTAAGAAGGTTAAGTCTCAAAAGTTACAAATTAACTCCAAAATTGGACCTTGAAGCTAGTAAGAGCAAGGGTAGATATATGGACTAAAAGTTGAACAACACACTTAAAACACTCTATGATCATGACCAAAGCTATGGAGTAAGGATAAATCTTGATGGATCCAAAAGTAATTGATGTAACAAGTGCTAAAATTTATGATACAAAGGTCAAGTGAGAATAAACTGAGAAAAAAGGCCCTTGCTTGGACAAAGGGTGGATTCAACTACTTACCATTATTATAGGGAATTGAATTTAAGATTTTTATTAAGGTGTAATGAGGAGTCTAACCATGTATAAAAAAGGATTATAAGTTTAAAAGAGACTTGGTAATGATTTAGGTAACAATTCGGCCATACTTAGGTACACTTGGTGAAAGTAAGTTAAAATATTGTTAAGACTTAAAAATAAACTTAACTATGCATAAGGTGGTGATTAGAAATCAATTATGGGGTTGTAGGAGTGTAAAGGACCATTTGTCCATGCCTGGTAAGTAAGATGGAAAAGTCTTAAAAATTTCTAAATTGGTTTAGTTTAATAGCCAAAGTCTTAACTAGTACATATCACCTTCTAAATGTAAGAAAATAATGAACCATAATAATTTAGGTGCTTAAGGAGTAGGTTTGGCAAACCATAAGATAAGTATAAAAGTAAGTTAAATTGGATGTTTAAAGACATTTAAATATAACATGAGTTAGAAGCTTTGAATTTATAACCATAGAGGTAAACAAGTAAATCAATTAGTAGCTTAAACTTGATTAGTAAAATTATTAGTCAAGAAAGCATAAAAATTCTAACACTCAAACTTGAAATAAGAAAGTTGTGCATAAAACATCCATATTGATGAACATAAAGAAGATCTACCTTAATAGGTCATTCGATTAACTAATCTAAGATTCCACCATTTCATAAACTTACATTACAAATATTAAGAGAAACTTAATCTTTGAGAAAAGGAAAGGTTGAGAGCTAACTTAGAAAGATGAGTGGACTAAGTTCCTATGAGAGATTTCTCAAAAATCTTAAGAAATAAAGTAAGATGGAAAAATTCTTGGAGAAAGTTTTCATGTTGTCCACGAAACTTACATCAAGCATAATTAAGAAATCTTGATTAGAAGGTAGGTTTTTAATTAGAATAAATATGCTAACTTGTTTGTTACCTCTTAAGTGCACAAATATGAATGTAAACTATATCAAATATACTCTTGGTTGTTTAAAAAAGTGATCTGTCATATGATGCTCATGTGTGGATGATAAATGTGAAGGTAGTTTGGATTAGTGGTTATATGTGTGTCGCAACCATAATTACGACGAGACGACGAACTCGCTAAAAATTTGAAAAGAGACTTAATTCGATTGGATTAAGTGGAGTCGCCACCAAATTTTTATTTAAGGGAAAAGATTTGGAAGAAACCTTAACTTGAAAAAGAATCTAAGTTCGAGAATTGATTACGAATAGGGAAGGTGTTAGGCACCCTACTCGCCCGTTCCGAAGAACGGTACCCTTAAATTGAGTGTTTGATCTTGATGTTTTTGAAAATTGTTTGATCCATTTAAGTAAAATAGAAATAAATAGGTTTGTACAAAAATAGCCCGACAGGATTTGATCCTGCTCCTACGTATTCCCTGGTGAAATGGGAAACTCAAAGCTATGTAGTTCTGGTTGTGAAGACTTGATCTTCGGAAAGAAAGATTGACAGATGATTTTAAAAGCCATTTAGATATTTTTTGAATAATTCTTAGCCCACATATGCACAGGATCCAAGACAACTACGGCTACATTAGGACCCATATGAATCTCTAAACATCGAAAAACAAAAGAAGCTACTAGTTCGTATTTAGAGCTCATTGCATGAGACTTAGAATTATTAAAACAGTGTTTTCTAGAATATTTTTTGTTTAAAAAGAATTCTTAGTCCACATATGCACAGGGTCTAAGATAACTAAGGCTGCACTGGGACCCATATGAATCTCTAAATACCGAATAGCAAAAGAAGATACCAGTTCGTATTTAAATCTCATTGTGTGAGACTTAGAATTATATAAAAATGATTTACTTCGTAAGATAACAGAATAAATGGGGATTGGGCTTGACCCAAAATTAAAGGAAATTAGATTTCAATTTGATTAAGAAGGAAATGAAAAATGGGCTAGACCTATATTAAGACTTGATTTTAAGAGTAAAAACGAAATCGGGTTTGGATTAAAATTGAAGGAAAAGGATTGGGCTTGACCCTATTTAGGAAAAATTGAATTTGATTTGAAAATAAGAGTTGGGCTTGACCCAAAGTTTCAATGGACTTGATTAGAGAAATGAAATGGACTTGGCCAAATTAAAAAAATGGATTTTGATTTCAAAATTGAGAAAAAGAAATAGGCTTAATTTGAAATAAAATAAATTTGATTTGAAATTGAGGAAAAGAATTAGACTTGATTTAAAAAAAATGAATTTTATTTGAATTTAAGGAAAATAATTGGACTTGATTTAAAATTAAATAAACTCGATTTGAAATTGAGGAAAAGAATTGGACTTGATTTAAAACAAAATGAACTTGATTTGAATTTAAGGAAAAAGTTGGACTTGATTTAAAATAAAATAAACTTGATTTGAATTTAAGGAAAAAAATTGGACTTGATTTAAAATAACATAAACTTGATTTTAAATTGAGAAAAAGAATTCGACTTAAGAAATTGAAAATTAATTATGAACTTGGTTTTAATACTAAATTAATTATGAACTTGGCTTAATATTTTGAGGATTTTGGTTGGAGTCTGGGATGGCCCATTTGGTTTCTGTGATAAAAAGTGAAAGCATGCAAATGCAGCCCATTTGGTTTCTATGAGAAAAATTGAAAGCATTTAATTGGGCTAATTAAAAGGAATAGCGTGGCCCATCCGTCCCTTGCCCATTCGGTTTCTGTGAGAAAAATTGAAATCAAAATGCTGCGCACCGGGATCGAACCTAGAATGCCTTACATGACTTTCCGTTGACTCAACCACTTGAGCCATTCAGGCCTTTGTTGCCACAATGACAGCCATGCTGTTACAGAACCAGGTGAACATGCAATCGTAGATATTGAGAGCATCAGAGCAAACATCAGCCAACTTCATTTCATGACTACCCTTCTTCAAGGCGAGACTTAATACCTTCCAACTTTTGTATGGAAGTACAACCGACCTTTACATACATGCACAAAGATTACATGAAATCCGTTTATGCAGAAACAGTTTCCATACGGCTTACCAGCAATGCCGTAGTTGATTTCTTGATACAACAAAACAAAAATATTTAGTTCAATAAAGAAGTGGTTGGGGCTAAGCTCCAGCCTCAGCATCTATGCCACCACACTCGGTTTTTGGTTTTGAATCATCATGAGCCTGCAGTGAACATGCCCCTTCGAGGGGCCCACTTCAAGCACAAAGGCATACCAATATGGCTGTTCCAACATGCCACCTCATTTTTCATCACGACACTCCAAGTATGCATGATTCCGCCTCCCGAGCCTGCCACCAGATACTTCCCCTCTGGGGTAAACATATCTTTTGTTCCAGTACCAGGAGATGATTCCAAACTAAACCCACAATGCTTCTTCCCTTGATACGCGTCAAGAACATAAATATTGTTATCCTTAGTAGTCGGAAACATTGATTTGCCGTCATTGCAAAATTTGATATCACAAACTTCAACTGTGTCACTACCAACTTGTCATAAGAATGAGAATCAAGCAATGTAATAGCTCCCCCTTCCATTGTTACAACAAAGACTAGGCCTTGTTGGTCATAATGCAACGTCTACCACGTAGGTGTAATATACCCTGGCAAGCGTTTACTTGAAGATCCTATACCCTGACACTGTGACATTGATAAATACCGCAATGATTCTCCACTAGACTCCAAATTGTACCTTGAAGAGCATGTAACAGAGCTTGGATGATGAGTCAAACATATATGGTTGGTACCGTGTTTCTTATGATAAGTGGTCTTCAACAATTTAGCATTAGCAATGTCATAGATTCGCACTGAATCATCCTCACTAGCTGTGACAAGTAAATCATCCCGAAGATGGAAATCAAGTGAATGTATCTTCCCACTGAAGTCGGAGAAAACGGCTCTGATAGACATGCTGCGAACCACATCTTCGTCGATCAAAGAAAGCATAGTGGGAAGTAGCAGAAGCTGCAGAACAAGAAAATCCTTCTTCCTTTTTTAGTGTGCTTTTATTTACTTGTGGGACCTTGCTCATGGTGTTGCTCACAATGTAATCTTAGTAGAAATAGAAGTTTAGAATGGATCATCTACTGCTACTACAACTATAAGAAGCCTAAGATCTAACAAAACTTGTAGGTTGAGGCTACTGTTAGGCTGAGGCTACTGTTAGTCAATGAGTTCAATTGAATGATGTCTCTTAGTGGCTTGAAGATTAGTATTCTCTTGATTATCACAATGTTTGGTGCAGGGAAATTACAGAAAAGAACTTGAAACTGAGTCCTATGTCATAAGGGAACCAAGGTATCTTCCTCCTTAGGTTTGTTTTTGTCCCAATTAACAACCAACTGAATATATGGTGGAACGTTTATCAACTCTAAGCTCTAGTCGAGAATCACAGCCACCGAATATGTTTAGAATCTAATCCTGATTCATGAATCAAGTCATTCAAGCCAAGGTGGAACCGTACAGTAGTGTTCATAACATGATGGATTCTGTGAACTGTGTTTAAGACAACCTCCAGCAAAACCCACCCTCAATACCAATTTTGCAAGCGGTTCGGAAACACAGGGGTTTTTCTTTGATGGTTTTAACAGTATTTGCATGACATATCCTCCATTACAGACCTCAAGTTACGATGCAAACGCAAAGGTGCAAACACAAATACAATGATTCTATCTTTGCTAATCATGAATAGAAGATCCGTTCTGTTCATACAAGTTTTAATACAAAGATTTACCCAAATTATATGCAGTTATTATCACCTATAGATTCCATTTTTCTTGGTGTTATTACTACTGTATTCATGCAATTAGCACTTGAAACAACCATGAATATGATGATTCTTGGTAGAAGGATAATGGTCTCATCATATAGACAAGAAAACATGAGCATGAATGGTTACCTGTGAGGAGTTAGCTTGAAAAGAACGTGAATTCTTCTTCGATCAAGGCTGAAGCAAGCTTTGCATGAGGTTGGTTCCCTGGGAGCGCGAAAGTTATTTCTTCCTCCTGCAGAGATGGACTTGACCTAGGGGAGAGTAGGAGATTTTCGATTTCGTTGAAGTAAGCATGGTGTAATTGTAGGATCCCAAAGGCAGAACCTGGATCTTCCTTGGCTTGTGGAGGAAAAATGGAGACACACCAGGCAATTAGGACTAAGGAGTAGAGATTTTACTTCTTTGAAGATGCAGAATCCCTGGTTCTCCGAGAGAGAGATAGAGCTCCTCCTTTTTTATTGAGAAAGAATAGTGAAGTTGGTCCAATGGATCTGATCTCAGGGTTTCAGACTACTTCCAGTAGGCAAACAATGCTCCAGATTCCAGTAGATGAACCAAGAATTGGAGAGAAACCTCAAGATCCTCAAAATGGTGCCAACAAGCTTGATCGAGTTCCTTCTGCTATTCTGAGCAGAGAGCATTTTTTTTAAAAAATTGCTCCCCATGCATGCATTCTCTTTTTCACGTGCCCCCTCCTCCTTTTTTCTTTTTCCTTTTTCCTTTTTTTCTTATTTCCTTTTTTCTTTTTCTTTTCTTTTTTTTATTCTTTTTGTTTTCTGTTTATTTTTGTTTTTTGTTTATTTTTCCGTTTTCTATTTTTTTTATTTTTTAGTTTATTTTTCTGTTTTCTGTTTTTTATTATTTTTTCAGTTTCTGTTTTCTATTTTATATTATTTTTTCAATTTCAATTTTTTTATTATTTATGATTATTTTTTATCTAATCTTTCTCTTTTATTATTTTTGTTACCTTTTTTATTTTATATTATTTTTTTTTGTTTTTTCATTATTTTGTTTTTCCTTATTTTTGATTTTTGATTTTTCAAATTTGATTTTTCTATTTTTCCCTTTTCTTTTTTATTTTTTTATTATTCCTTTAATCTTTCTCTTTCTTTCTTTTTATTTTTATTTGTTTATTTCTTCTTATTAGATAATTTAAATTATCATCTTGGTTTTTATTATTTAATCTACTGTTATCAAAATAATTTAAATTGAATATACCTAAGTATTATTTTATTTACTAATTAATTTTACCAATGGGGCCTCGGATATAATTGAGTGTTTACAATGTGCATGGCATAATAGTTGGATTGTTTGAGCATATTTGTCATTTGGAAGTTTTAAAAAAGAATCTAATTAATTAAGGGATCACGAAATCAAGAACATATATGAAAAGTTAATACTACTCTTAATGTGCATTAAGCACATTTAGAAGAAAAAAGGATCCTTCTAAGGTGAAGACAAAAAGATTCTCCAAAAATCCTTCTATTACAAAGCGCTAGGTCTTCAATAATTATGATGGTAACAACCATCAAGGAATGAACTCATGTCCTAAGATAGAAGATAGAGTAGCAAAATCAGTGAAAAGATATTGTTTGACTAAAATGTGTGGTATGTCTATGATAAAGATTATCACTAAGAGAGTGATAGAAAAATGAGAAGAATTATGATTATGGCATGAATGAAATGATAGTCAACTGACATTTTTGATATGATGTAATATGATCTCAAGAATACTTAAGATATATGAAATCCAGAATAAGTAACTTATATGCTTATGATAGAAGTTAGTTTCTACTATTGTAAAAAGAAATCCACTTCAACTAAAAATTTTCTAAAAATTAAAAGTGAACCCGTATGCATATCATTTTTCTAAATAAACTGAAGTGGCTAAGTTGAAAATGTTGACACTATAATTAGGATAGAATCCTACTCAGAAACTTTGTTTCTCACCCATCTCTCACCATTTTCTCCTTAGACGTTGGAGATGTCGTTCATGATGGTCGTAGTGTTCGTGAAACTTAACAATGTTAATTGGTCTGCTAACGCTCATAGGCTAGTCATCATAAATCAAGCCAACATAAGAGTTTGTTTTTCTTTGAGTGACCTTTTTATGCCGTGGTGCTGAGCCCAAACTTTTTTACAATTGACTTTGTCATATGTCGCAACCGTAATCACGAGGAGCCGCCACCAAATTTTTATTTGAGGGAAAATACTTGGAAAAACTCTAACTTGAGGAAGAGATTTAGGTTCAGGAGTCGGTTACGAGTGGGGAAGGTGCTAGGCACCCCACTCGTTCGTTTCGAAGAACGGTACCCTTAAACTGATTGTGTGATTTTTAAAAATTGTTAGATCCCTTTAATTAGAGAGAAAATAAATAGATTGATGGAGGTTAGCCTGACAGGACTTGATCCTACTCCTACGTATTCCCTGGTGCAATGGGAAACTCAAAGCACAGGAGAATGAAGTCCTGCTGTTGCCAGGAGAATGCAAATGAAATCCTGGTGTTGCCAGGAGAATGAAAATGAAGTCCTGGTGTTGCTAGGAGAATGCAAATGAAGAAATCCTGTTATTACCAGGATAATGCAAATGAAATCCTGCTGTTGCCAGGATGAATGCAAATGAAATCCTGCTGTTGTCAGAAGAATGTAAGCTTGTTAAGGTAGGAAAAGATGCAATTGAGAAAACTTGTTAAGATAGGAAAAGGAAAATGAAAATAACTTGTTAAGACAGGTAAAATGCAGGTAAGGTCCTATTGTCGATAGGAAAGATGTGATCCTATTAAGATAGGCAAAGGGAATTGGAAATGACCTAGTAAGACAGACGAAGTGAAAAATGACCTATTAAGATAGGTATTGTAGAAGTGGCTTGTTAAAACAGGCATGATAAAATGAAACCTATCAATCCAGGCAATGCAAAGGTGAAATGAGAATGAGACTTGTTGAGACAGGTAATGCAGAGGTGGCCTGTTAAGATAGGTATGATAAAATGAAAAATACCTGTTAAGATAGGTAAGGCAAAAATGAAATGAAAAGAGACCTGTTAAGATAGGAAAAGATGAATGAAAATGACCTGTTAAGACAGGTGATGTAAAAATGAAATGAAGAGAGACCTATTAGGACGGGTAATGCAGAAGTGGCCTGTAAAGACAAGTATGGTAGAATGAAAAGGACCTGTTAAGACAGATGATGTAAAAATGAAATGAAGAGAAACCTGTTAGGACAGGTAATGCAGAAGTGGCCTGTTAAGACAGGCAAACCGAAATGAAATGAAAATGACTAACTGGAAATGATGGCCTGTTAAGACAGAAAAAGTAGAAATGACCTGTTAGGACAGGTGTGGAGAACGATATGAGAATATCAACAAATTCCTTATCAGGATCACGGTGTGTCCCAAAACACAGGCAAATTGCCTGATGTTTGAACAGGTGAGAAGGAATATAAATTTCTTTATCAGATGTTTTGAACAACTTATTTTGAATTAAAATCAATTGTTGATTCTACCTTGAATTCGAAGGTTTTTTAAGCATTTGATAATTACTTTCTCTTGAAGAAACTCGGGCAAACATTCTGCCTCGGTTTAGAATATTTTTGGCAATCGAGGAATGCCTCAATTTGAATTTTTCTGGGAAAACGTTTGCCCCAGTTTGAATTTTCTTCTTGAAATTGAGGATTGCCTCAATTTGAATTTTTCTGGGCAAACGTTTGCCTCAATTTGAATCTTGATTTGCAATTGAGGGTTGCCTCAATTTGAATTTCCTGGGCAAACGTTTGCCCCATTTTTGAATTTTTCTTTTTGAAATTGAGGATTGCCTCAATTTGAATTTTTTTAGGCAAACGTTTGCCCTAGTTTGAATTTTCTTCTTGAATTTGTAGATTGCCTCAATTTTAATTTTTCGGGGCAAATGTTTGCCCCAGTTTGAATCTTGATTTGGAATTGAGGGTTGCCTCAACTTGAACTTTCCTGGGCAAACGTTTGCCCCAATTTTGAATTTTTCTTTTTGAAATTGAGGATTGCTTCAGTTTGAATTTTTCTGGGCAAGTGTTTGCCCCAGTTTTGAATTTTTCTTTTTGAAATTGAGGATTTCCTTAATTTGAATTTTTTTGCGCAAACGTTTGCCCCAATTTTGAGATTTTTAGAAATCTTTTTAATTTTAAATGGTTTGGGCAATTTGCTCAGGTCTTGATACGATGTTCGAATGAGATGCTTATGTGATGCTTGAATGAATGAAAAATAATGCAATGTTTGGATGACCAGATGTTTATGTGATGCTTGAATAAATGTAAGAGGATGAGATGTTTTAACTTATTTATTGCTTTTTGATGCTTGAAATGATTATTTGATGAAATGGATGCTGTGGGATGAATGCATGCCATGAGATGGTTTAAAAACTTTTGTTCCTCTTAATTTTTTATTTTTCTTTGACATTTTCCTTTCTCGACAACCTTATAGTTGGTATAAGGGAAATCAAGATTCAGGACGAGCTGGACTGACTCTGTTTCTTGGTTTCTTGGTCAATTTCGAAATTTTCCTTTTCAAGATCTTTGAGACCCAACAGTGGTCAGCCTTATTGAATAAGACACACTCATTTGTTTTAATGACATTGTGGCTGGAAGGAGGATGACTTTTTGGAAATAGTCATGCCATGTTACAATGGTAGAGGATTCATCTGATCGCCTTGACTTTTCAAAATTAATCCTTTTTATTTTTACATTTTTTCGGCATGTGCACTATTGGGGTGTGCAATGTGATTTTGAATGGTTAATGGGAGGAAATGAAGAATTCCGCAAGTGATGTTTAAGGTAGTGCATTTGAAAGGAAAGGGCAAAGAATGTTGGTTTGATTTCCCAAATGGCACCTTTTGATGAAAAATGTCAATGCTACTTTTCATAATCTTGATTGTCAAATTAACCGAACTTGAGAAATGGCAAAAATTTTTCCCCAATTTTATAAGACCTGAGGTGCAGAAATGTTAGCTTGTACTGGGATTCTTGATTGACCTTAACTTTTGCCTAGGTTGTTCTCTTGAGTTTTCAACCCAACAGGTCCTTTGTTCACCCTAACTTTTGCCTAGGCCGCCTTTGGAGGTTTTCGACCTAGCGAGCCTTTTGCTTGTGTGCCCTAACTTTTGTCTAGGCTGCCCTTTAAGGGTTTTCGACCTAGCGAGCCTTTGTTTATGTGCCCTAATTTTTTCCTAGGTCGTTTTTTGAGGGTTTTTGACCTAGCGAGCCTTTGTTTGTGTGCCCTAACTTTTGCCTAGGTCGTCTTTTAGAATTTTCGACCTAGCGAGCTTTTAATTTGTGTGCCCTAACTTTTACCTAGGTCACCTTTGAGGATTGTCGGCCTAGCGGGCTTTGTTTTATATCCTATTTTTGCATGAATTATTTTTGGAATCCGAGAAGACCTTTTCTGATCATGACTTTGTCGATTTATTTTTTTGAATTTTGACCCTGCTTTTGCGTGAATTACATTTTATTTTAATCCAGCATGTTTTTCTTTCTCTTTTTTTTGTTTTCTTAAATTTTGACCCTGATTTTGCCTGGATTATTTCTTGATTTTAATCCAGCAGGTTTCTTTTCTTTTTCTTTTTATTTTGCCTAGTCAGATCTTTTATTTGTCTTACTCGGATTTGTTTTGATTTTCAATTCAGCAGATGTATTTCGCATCCCTAAATTTTGCCTGGATATGAACTTGTGGTCCAGTGGGATATTTGTTATTTCTTTGTTGGACAAGATGTACAATGAATGGTGATTTGGATTTTGATTTTGCTTCCTCATTTAATCCTTCTCTTTGAATTTGATTAATAAGACATTCAAAATTATTTATTACAACATGGCATTGTCACCAACAGGTATTTGATTGTTTTAGGTATGGGATGAGAAGTGGTTTAAACAATGGAAAGAATGGTTAACTTAAAAGAGAAAGCCAAATAATGTAAAGCATATGCCCATGAAACATGAAAAATGTAATTATGTATTAATTATTGAACTTTATTACAAAAGATTAATTCTAAAAAGTATGAAAATCTTGAATGGTCATCTTGTCCCCTTTTGCTTTCAGCTAGCTGGTGGAATCTCGTGATTTGGAGATAGATTATTTCCCACATTAGGAGCAAACTTTCCAAAATCCAGCCATTTAGCATCAATTAGGCTTTGCACCTTACGCTTCAGGGCTTGGCAGTCTTTGGTTGAATGACCAATGAACCCTGCGTGGTAATCGCACCTGACATTTAGATCATACCATTTAGGAAATGGCGGTTCTTGAGGCTTTAAAGGGTAAGGAGCAACTAGATAGTTTTAGATTAGGCGAGGTAATAATTCAATGTATGTCATTGGGATAAGATCAAATCGGAGAGGTTTTTTCTCCTTTCTTTGGCTTTGGTTAGGGTTTTGGCTTATGGCTTGTGTTTGGGCCATATATAGTGTTGATGGTTGAATTTGCGTTGGATGGTTATAAGTCGGAGGATAGGGTGTTTGGTATGTTGTGGCGATGTAGGGATATGGCGTATAAGGTGGGTAAGGTGATGGTTGGTAACTAGCCAGCCCATAAAGCACCATTTAAGGTATGTATTGGCCTTTACCAGAAGCTACATTATGAGTCTCTCCTATCTTTTTCTTTCCAACAGAAGCATTTATTGTCCCTGTGGACTTGTGCACAATCCTTCCACTACGCATGCCACCTTCAATTCTTTCCCCTATGACAACGACATCAGAGAAACTGGTGGTCGCACTGCCAATCATTTTGTCATAAAATGGGTCTTGGAGTGTATCAATAAACATGCTGACCAATTCTTTTTCAGACAATGGGGTTGCACTTGAGTAGCTAACTCTCACCATCGCTGGGCATATTCTTTGAATGTCTCTTCTCCCTTCTTGGCCATGCATTGGAGCTGAGTTTTGTCAGGATCCATCTCTAGATTATGTTTGTACTGCTTCAAAAATGCATCAGCCAGATCCCTCCATGAATGGATATGTGTCTGTTCTAATTGAGTACACCAATTTGCAGCTGCCCTAGATAAGTTTTCTTGAAAGAAGTGGATAAGCAACTTATCGGCATGAGTGCATGCAGCCATCCTCCTGCAATACATGACTAGGTGGTTCCTCGGACAACCAGTCCTTTGATATTTCTCGAATTCAGGAACCTTGGATTTTGGAGGAATGATCACATCTGGGACCAGACACAAGTCAGATACATCTTTGACATCATATGCACTTCCTTCGATTGCCCGAATTCTTCCTTCCAAGGTTTTCCATTTTTCAGCACCTTCATCGAAAGGATGGCTTGAGTATCCTCCTGGCATATTGTGAGGATAAGAAGATGGTATGTATATAGGATGAGGTCCTTGGGTGAACATAGGATTCGTCCCCCCAGGAGCCGTTTGATGGGTTTGGATAGGTTCTTGTGAGGTATTATTTGGGAAAATATGAGGGATTCCCATGGTGTTTGAAGGTAGGTTTTGCGAAGGCATGGTTAATGGTATAGAGTTTTGTGGATTGTAGCCAGAAGGATGTGATGGGCCAACTGGTTCCTCTGGAAGGAACCCCCTTATGTCCATCTGTTTTGACAGTTGGATAGCCTTCATTAGTTTGGCCATTTGATCTTTCAAATTTTTGACCTCATTTCTTAGCTTTTCGTTTTGCCTTTCCAACTCATCCATGATCTTTGATTGTGATTGAGTTCTATAAGGATGCCGAGAAAGTTGTCTGTTTTCAATTTTTATTTTTCTATTAAATTAAAAAATTAATTTTTGAGAAACAATGTGAATGCCAAAATCAATAAATGGTAAAAATGTTAATGCTTCAGTGAGTATTAAAATGAGGGAGGTATGGGATGATTTTCAAAATCAATGATAAATTTATTTAATGAATGGATGAATGTAATGTTGGATGCCCAAATAATTAGAGGTTTGCAAGTTGACCATTTTAAAAATAATTGAATGATCTGTTGCTTTAGTAATTTGGCCTTGATTTTTAGTAATTTTGGTATTTTTAGTTTTGCTAAAAAAAATCTTTTGGTTTTACTAAAATTTTCCTAAGTTTTCTTTCAAACATAAAACCATTCTTTAGATTTCCTTTTAAATTTCCTTTTTCTATTTTTGGATTTTCCAAAATTTGTTTATTTTAGAAATTTAATTTTTCTATTTCTTTTTCAAATTTTCTAACTCTCCTCTGCTTTTGGATTTGTATATGTCTATTTTTCAAAATCTTCATTTGAATTGGTTTGGGCAAAAATTTGCCCCAGTATAAGAAATTATTTTTATTTTTCCTTATTTTTCTAATTTCATTTGTCAAATTTTTTTATTTTCTTCCATTTTTAGTTTCAAATTTTCTTTGGCTTTTTCAAATCTAAATTAATTTCAAATTTTAATATTTTGTGTTTTTTCCAAAATTTCAATTTATGTTTGTCTTTCTGATATATGCTTCTCATACAAGGTGGTTTATAATCTTGGAGATTACGAAGGTCACTAGAACCAAGTTCTAATTCTTGGTGCTTGCTACAACCGTAGAGAAGGCTACCAGTTGCAGGACACCAAGAAAAAGATGCACTCTAACTATGGTTTTCGTGATAGCCAGACGAGACGTGCATCCCAAGTGATACCACTAGACCCCTCTAGTCTTAGGTTTCGCTCAAACCCGGGTGTAGGGCCTCACTCATGTTATGCATGTAGGACTACAATGTGTGTAATAACTTGCAATTGCAATACAATATATATATATATATATATATATATATATATATATATGTCTTCTACCTAGGGTGAGAAACATACAATTTTGAATTAAATGACAACATGAAATAAATAAAGGAAAACAGCGAATAAATAAAAAGAGATCAACATGTTACACACTCAATTTCAAACAGGGCTTGACTCCCTGAAATCCCCAGTGGAGTCGCCATTTGTCGCAATCATAATTATAACAAGACGACGAACTCGCTAAAATTTTAAAAATAATTGATTTATATAGTGGAGCTGCCATTAAATTTTATTTTTAAGGAAAAATATTTGGAAAAAATCCTAACTTGAGGATGAGACTCTGGATTCGAGAGTCGGTTACTGTAAACATCCAATTATGTCTGAGGCTCCGTCTTTAAATTAATTAGCAAATAGATTATAATTTGGAAAAATAAATAAATAAATTAATGAATAACAAGAAAAAAACAAAACTAGAAAATAAAAAAAAATAAAAAGAAAAGTAAGATAAATAAAAAAAAATTGGGAAAGAAAAAATAAGAATTGGTAAATAAAAAAAAAGAAGATGAAAATAAATAATAAAAACAAAATCTGAAAAGAAAAATAAAATATAAAAAATAAAAAATATATAAGACAACTTTCAGGATCTGATTCAAGGCAACCTGCAATGATTCAAGGCCTTTCAGGATCTGATTTCCTCTACCTTATGGAAAATGGCCTTAAAGTATCTTAAGCCATTGGAAAACCAGCCTTTTCTACTTAGCCTCAAGTGCATCTTTCTTTATAAGACAACTTTTGATTTTTTACTTACCGTTAGTCCTTAAACTCAGAACCTGTACTTGACTTAGTTTTGGTAACTGCTATTGAGTCTAAAAAAACCTCTACCCACTGTCTAGCCCAAGACCTTACAATATCATTGGGTTGATTATCACAATCCAATTTATCACCAAAACTGGGATTCACCTAATCAATACATTGGCTAAGTACCAGCCTTTCCTCTTCTGATGACTCTGTAACCAGTTTATTCCAAACACCATATACAGTGAAAGGTCTGGTATTTTGGCTAATGTTTAGACCTGGACATTAAGTTCTCTTATCAAGGATTGCTCTTAACTGGAATTTTAGTCACCGGAGTGCTAATCCTAAGACCAGTCAGGGCTCATTTAAAATATCCTGCAACTGATTTATGTGATTTCTCAAAGTTTGAATTTATTAGCTAATAATGGCTAGCTAGTCTTACATAACTAAATACTGGTCTCCTGCCCCTAGAGTTTCGTTCTATTTTGGGTTAACCCTTATCTTTAATGACACCGAACTGCATTTCCTAACTCTAGAATGTTCTGCAACTGTTCACTGTAGCGTTCACTCAGAACTCCCGCCACAGTTCTATATCTGGCGTGACCAGGTTTGTCGCTTCCCTACTAAATAAAAGGGACAACACAAGTCTTAACATCACAAACATGGATCATCCCCTTACTTAGTCTTAGATCCTGACAACAGTGACAATCTAAGTGTAGGAATTCCTGATTTTCTGTTGTAATCACCCAATTATGTCTGAGGCCCCCCCATTTGTTAAAATTAATCAAGAAACCAATACTAAATTAAACAATAAAAATAAATAAGTAGAAAGCAGAAGAACAGACAAACAGAAACAGATAAAAAGAATAATAATGAAAATAATAAAAACAAAATCTAAAAATAAAAAGAAAGAGCCAAAAGATAATAAAAGCAAAAAAGAACGAGAAAAGAAATTAAAAATAAATAAATAAAATAAATAAAAAAATAGAAGTAATAAAAATTAATAGAAACAAAAAATAGAAAATATAAATAATAATAAGAAAAATCTGAAAAGAAAAAATACCAAAAATTAAAAATTTTGAAAAATAATTAAAAACAGAAAATTAAAAATAAAAATGAAAACAAAATGAAAATAATCTAAATAAAGAAAATAGGATTAAAACAATCTAAACAATAATAATAAAACAAAATAATAAAAATAAATAATATATAAAAGATGAAAATGAATTGAAAATAGTAAAAAAACAAAATAAATAAATAAATAAAGAAAGAAAAAACAGATTTTAAAATTAAAAATAAAAATAACAGAACTAACAGAAATAACAAAAAATAATAAAAAGTATATAGAAAAAATGAAAATAAGCAGAAACTATAATAAAAACAACAGAAACGAAAAACTGGAAATAAAATGAAAAACAGAATTTATGAAATATTATAAAAATTAGAAATTAAAGAAAAAGAAAGGAAAAATAAAAAACAATTAAAAACAGAAAAATGGTTTTTTGGTAAAAAAGAGAAAAGGAAACAGAAGGAGGGAGGCTTCAAGATTTGCCGGGCTGGAACTTCCTCTCGAGGTGAGGGCTGGAACTGCTTCTCTGAATTCTTTCTTCTTCCTGGGAGTGAGAGCGCTTCTTGGGAGAAGAAAACGAAGACATCTCTGGAGGCTTGGAGAGGGGGAAGAAGACGCCAAGAAAAGAGGGAGAGGATCAGAGGAGAAGCGGGAGATTCAGTTCTCTTCTTCCCTGGGGAAGCTTTTTGGGGTTGAGAATCCTTTAGCAAGGAACGAATCCAAGAAGCTCAAATTGCACCCATGGGTACCTCATCTACCTTGAGCTAGAAGAAGAGCCAGCAAGGTTAGTCACTCGATTCTTATTGTTTACAAGTTAAGTCAAGATCGTATTTGTATGATAAGAATGTTGTGAAAGATCGGGTTCTTGATGTAGTTAAGATTCATTGATGTTAAGCATCTTGATTTCTGTTAATCTCCATGAAGCAATATTGTTTGGTATTCAATTCGCCTCCTCTAAACCCTCATCATACCATGCATGAGATATCTAATACTGTAGGACCCATTCCAAAACGTCCCTGCATGGGTATGGCAAGCTAACGTTCTAGGGTTCTTGAAGATCTTAAGAGTGTTCTCCTTGATGTCGAGCTTCTTATAATGCACGAATGTGGTCTGGAAGGTAGTTATCCCAGTAACGACTTCCAGGGAAATGTCAGTGGTGGAATTTTTATACATAGCTTGAAGATTGCCCACATCAGAAGATAGGAGGGTGTGACAAAAGGTCTGAGGCAGTGAGACTCGACGCGTCTTTAGGGGCCATGCTTGGCGCGAAAAGGTTTGTGGGTGTCATCACAAAGTGTCATATAATGATAAATCACCACAGCAAGCCTCCCGTTTGGATCGATCAAGATAAGCTCCACTTGGTCCGTTCACATGACAACGTTCAGGTTGTAGCTTTGATCATGGTCAGCAACGATGGGCCATCAAAGCCACGTAAACAGGAGCGTCATGGGTTCGTTCATGCATAAGAAGCTTAGTAGCCATGACTAGTCTTTGGATACTCAAGATATAATAGGGTTCTGTACTACCCTTATGAAAGCCTTTGAAAGGACGCGAGCATACAGAATACTCTAATGCTATTAGAACTAATCGTGAGTAAAGGGATTCAAGCTTAGCCCCATGGTATATTCCCAGTCGACCAACTCTTTGGCGCACAAACTTCAGAAGGTAGATTCAATAAGGGGTGCTACGAAACTGTTTCTCGTCCAGAACATTCAATGACGAGTATACAGAATGGTGATCAAGTAGCAACAACTTTGACCCATCCAACATTGGGTTATCAGGGTCATTCATGAATATGATGAAAGGGATAGTTAAACTCTGTCGTTGGTAACTCAAGTTTGTCACTCATACAACCATACACTACCTAAGCCACATTGTAGCTACAGGGAGATAAAGAGCAAGAGACTTAGCAGCACTACGCATGAATGCATATTCTCATCTTGACGTGAATACGTGGGATAAAGACTTTCATCAAATTATGGGAAATTAAAGGACCAAGAAAGCCAGGGCTGAACCATGGGGGAGGGGCATAACAGATGTCTCTGTATGTAAAGTTGCATGCAGTTCATGTGATTTGCACATCCATACACTCTAAGTCTAAACAGAGGCATTAGAAACTCAATTGTAAGCTTGACCTAGTGGCAAAGGGGCGTTGCCTACGACCCACGAGACTTCGGGTTCGAACCCCTCCCGCGCATTTTCGTCCATTTAATTTAATCCAGATTTTGTATGTTTAAATTAAAATAAAGGCACTAAAGGCTTAACCATGAACGTGGCCTAATGGTGTGGCCTGTGGTCCGTAAGTCCCAGAACAGGGGTTTGAGACCTCTTGGTGGCAGTTTTTTCTTTTAAAAAAAAACAATAAGCCACCTGTTAAGCCTCCAAGCCAACAACGAAGTCGCGGAGCCGCGAGCCATTTAGTCATTCAAGCCAGCTAGCCCCAAAAAGCCCTTAAAACTTTCCATTAAACAGAATCCTTTAATTTCCATAATTCAAATTTCTTTTTCTACAAAATTCCTTTAATTTCTATAGTCTTTTCTACAAATCCTTAATTCTCCAAAATTCAAAATAAATTATTTTTAATTCTTTTTTTCGAATAAAACCAAATGCAATTCAAGTTAAGTTTATCCCACGTCAAATACCTTTCAAAATCAACTCCTTTTCTTTAGTTTAAATCAAGTCTAATCCTTTTCCCACTTAAGCTCAATTCTTCTCTTTATCTTTATCATTTTCAAATCAAATTCTTTGGCTCAAGGTCTCACGCAATGGACCCTAGGCACGAACTGGTAGCTTTTTCTGTTGTTCGCTGCCTAGAAATTCATATGGTCCCAAGTGTAGCTGTAGTTGTCTTGGACCCTGTGCATATGCGGACTGAAAATCCTTTTGTAAAATTTCAGTAACAAAACTTCGTTTTAGAATTCCTAAGTCTCACGCGACGAATCCTAAGCACAAACTGGTAGCTTTTTCTGCTATTCGGGGTTCAGGAATTCGTATGGATCTCAGTGCAGCCGTAGTTGTCTTGGATCCTGTGCATATGTAGACTAAGGATTCTCTTTAAAAAAAAAATTTTTAAAACAATCAAACCATTTTCAAATGTTACTTTCCAAGTAGATCCGAAGGCCAAGCCTTCAAGCACTTTTCAAACATTCTTTTAAACACTTTCGAAGGTCAAGCCTTCGAATCAAACCAGAACTACGTAAGCCTTGAGTTTTCCATTGCACCGGGGAATACGTAGGAGCAAGATTAAGTCCTGTCAGGCTAATCTCCATCAAATTATTTATTTCACATTAATTAAAGGGATCAAAACAGTTTTCAAGAATCACACACTCAGTTTAAGGGTACCGTTCTCCAGAACGGGCGAGTGGGGTGCCTAACACCTTCCCCATTCGTAACCGACTCCCGAACCTAAATCTCTTCCTCGAGTCAGGGATTTTTCCAAGTATTTTCCCTTAAATAAAAATTTGGTGGTGACTCCACAATAATCCAAATAAATTCCTTTTTCAAAATTTTAGTGGGTTCGTCATCTCGTCGGAATTACGGTTGCGACATCTGTCATGGATTGATAAGAACTGACCTCCTTTACTTGACCTAGTTTAATAATCAGAGTAGGCTGAATTTACTATAGCCATAGGAATGAAGTTGTGGTTTCAATGTTCTCCTATTCTCAAAGATTACACTTACCAGGCTACTGAGCATAGACTCCTAACTGAGGTGCTATGGTAGAACCTCATGAATAGTTTAATGCCTGATCTGTAATCCATCTAAAGCATGGTAACAACACAGGTTTATCCTTTTAAGCTAAGCTATGGCTGATTATTGAGCAATTAATGATTTGCAGACCAAACAGCTCTCAATTTTGTTGTGAGAGTTAGCTCCTTGGTATTTTTAGGATTTGGTTCTTTTCGAGTCAATAAAAAACCACAGCTCATGAATATAGAGGCCAAATTTCATTACTCTTTTCCTTTTTCTTAGACTTTTGATCTCAATTAACATTACAGATTTACTCTAACTGATAATCGAGACCTAGAGCAGAAACCACAGTCATTGAAGCATTTTAATCCACAAGTTCAATTCATCTATGGCCTAGCAGCACACAAATATTGGAAGCACAGTTACATAGCTTAAGCCAAGCATATACGAAGGATTAAGAGTTTAACTTGGGAGCGTAGAGTGGAAAACAAAGATAACTTCGGGATCCTACCACAAGATTCCACGAGAAGTTGAAAGCAGTGAACAAGAATTATACCAGCCTCGAGCCAAAAAATTTCTCAGAGATCAGTGAAGGATTGGAAGCACATTTGAAGAGAAAAAGAGCGTGAGTCCAAGCGATTTCCCGAAAGCTAGAGTGAAAATGAGAGAACCAGAATGCTCATTCCCGGAAGAGAATTTCTTCGAAAATTCCAGGGGATTCCCAAGAATGCTTTTGGACAACCACTTTCCAATTGCACGAAAACCTTTGCAGAGCAATCGTTCTCCCACAATTGTTGGTTTTTGGTGATACCCCCCAAAAGTAACCGTAGGCTTTTTCAAATTCCCCTTTATACCCCTTTCTAACCATGGTACTATCAAACCTACCCTTAGTTATTTTCTAACCCAAATGGTAACAACCCTAACTAACTCTTGTCTAACCCTAACTAACTTCTAACTATCCCTAACCAACTAGAACAAAAATTAAATTTTATCCCTTTTCAACTTTTATTCATTTTCTTTACTCCTCTTTATTATTTTCTATATTCTTTATTATTATTATTATTATTATTATTATTATTATTTTTTATCATCATCTTTTATTTGTATTACTTACTATTTATTTTTTTATTATTATATATATTTTTATATATTTGTTGCTTATCTCTCTTTTTCTTCTTTCTTCTTTTTTTTTTTAACTAGGCCACTCATCTATTTAGGCCCAATTATTTCTACCTTTTTTTATTTCTTTTCATCCTTTTCCTTTAATTTAATTAAAAAATTTTCAGATAGGAATTGGTGTTCATATATATATATATATATATATATATATATATATATATATATATATTATAAAAATATAACAATCTCTCACTTGAATAACATTAATCAATTATGAAGATATATAATTTATTAAGAATGAAATACTAACGATAACACCTATCAATCAACAATCTAATAGATATGAGCATTAATACTACAAAATAAATATTCGATAGAGATATAAACCATATACAACAAAACTTAGATACTATGTAGAGAATGATAAATATGAAAAAAAAACATAATATTATTAAACGAAAAACACAATTTAAAAAAAAATTCTAACATCTTAAATGTTATAAAAAATATAAATAAAAATGATATCAATCAATAATATCTCATAAATAAATATTACACTAAATTAATTATAAGTTAAATTTTCACTAATTCAATATATTAAAAAACTTAACTACACCTATGAAGTTATATAATTTTGAAAAACTTTAACATTTAAAAATAGTTAATTCATAAAAAATTTTCTATAAACACTTTAATCAAAAGTAAAACATGCTTCTATAGACATATAAAAATTTATATAAAAATTATTTTTTTGAAATTTTTTAATTAATATTTTTAATATATTATAAGTAATGAAATTTAAATAAAAGATTTTAGATAAATTATATTAATTTTTCATTAAAAGATTAACTTTAATGATAATATTTTTTAATATATGAAAAAGTATTTTAAATTATATTTAAAAATATATTTTAATCTGTATTTTTAAAAATATATTTTATGTTTATAAAGTTAAATTTAAAAACATTTTTTTTTGTAAAAGAAAGAATACGGTCAGAGAAAATATAAAAAAATCAAAAAATGTGTTTTACATATCACCATCCAATAGTCAGACAATTCGAATTGGATAAAGATTTGCAAAGTCGTACGAAATTTTAAGAATCGAATTATTCTGTTTTAAATTGTATAATTGAATTAAAATTATAAAATATAATTTTAAGAGTTATTATTTTTATTGTTGTTTAGTTTGATTTACAATTTTTTTATATAAAATCGAATCAAATTCCATATAATTAGATATCTATTTTAATTTAACATTTTAGTTTATAATAAAATTAATATTAAAATATTTAAAATGTTATATATGTAGTAAATATATTATTTTATTTTTATAAAAAATTAATTATAGATTATGAATAATTTTTTATGAATTCTACCTTTTAATGATTCCGAATATTTATTTGATAATATTTCTGTTATTTCATTTTTGAAGTCAAAATCAAAATAATTGAGTCAAACCAAATTATAAAAAATTGATTTAGTGTAATTTTATTTTTGATATATATATTTCAAACAAATCAAATCAAATTATATATATTTTTATAATTAGTTTAGATAATTTTTTTAAAATTAAACCAAAATTCATCATAAATATTTTTACAATTAAATAAAACGGTAAAATATTTTTTAAATATATTTAAATTTAATTTTAAATTTTAAATTTTTAATAAAATAAATTATTATCTTTTAAAATATATATTTTAAAAATTTATACTAACGTATAATATATTATATTAATATTTAAAGTGATAGCTGTGTATATTATTAATATTCAATATAAAAAATTATTTATTAGAATGAGATGTCTTACTATTAGTATAAATCCATCATATTTATACTAATAATTAAAATTTTTAAAAATATATACTAATAAAATTTAATTTAATATTAAAATATTCATCAATGATAATTTTTTATATATGATTAAATATATGTGAGGTTATTACAAATAGTTAAAATCAAATGAAAATAAATTTAACTACATTTATTAAAGCTAAAAACAATTTTTTTTCTTTAAAAAAAGTATTCACATAATTGATTTGGACCGACGTATCTATAATCCATTGGATCTGAAAAGTTGTGTAGCTATATTTTGTTTCTCTGTTTGGGAGTGAGGAAAAGTTGGTGTTTCTATTCACTTTGAGTATAATAATAAGTTATAATCAATTCTTAATTTGATATTTAGGTAAATAATTTATTTAAGTGTTAATTTAATATTTCTTATTTTATAAAATTTATATTATAAATTCGATTAATAGATATATCAAAATAAGTTTTAAAAATATTTTTTTAATAAATTAAACCAATAATATTAAAATAAATTGAAAAATATATAATAATTATAAATTACATTTATAAACTTAAACAAAGTTTTCAAAGATTTTTTTTAAAATTTTTTGTAATTTCCTGAATTAAATGTGTCAGATTATAATTAATATTTTATAAATTTTAATTGTTAAAGTAATTTAAAATAATTATTTTTATTTTTAATTTTATCTCATTGAAAATTAAATATAATGAGAAATTAAATTTTAAAAATTAATATAATAATAATTTTTAAAATTAATATAAAAATGTTAAAATTTTTAAAAGTTGTGTAATAACTTAAATTTATGAAATGATTTAACAGCTAACATACATCATCTTAAAGGAGGGAAGTTATTCTAGAAAATATATGATAATAACATATCATACATAGGAATAGAAATATGTCAAGTTGAGTTAGGTTATGAATATTTAAGTTTGATTTATTTAAGTATTTTGAAACTGCCTAGATCTATTACCTGTTAAAATTTTTTTGTTTTCTATCAAAATCTGAAATGATTCAAAGCCTAAGATATATGAGCCTTTTTAAAAGCCTATACCTATATTCTAAAAAAAATCAATAAATAAACTTAAAATTTATGCAGACAATTAATTAAAAAGATTTGCAAGTTTAAAATTTACAAGATAAAAAGATCATTAAATAAGCATAATATATATATATATATATATTAATATTTGTAAATAAAATATATTAAAATAAATATAATAAATATAAATATATAATATATAAAAATAAATAGATCTTAAATAGGTTAAATAAGTTTTTTTACAAATTTAAGTTTGACTTGTTTATTTAAAAAAGTTTTCTAACAAATTTGAACTTATCTATTTAGGTTAAATAAATTTTTTTACAAATTTAAGTTTGACTTGTTTATTTAAAAAAATTTTCTAACAAATTTGAACTTATCTATTTATTAAACAAGATGAGTCAAATTGTAAGTTTTTATAAGTTTTTATTTACGATCTTATTCATTTTCATCTCTAATCATATATTTTATAGAACAATTTATAATAATATTTTTGGTTGATCATAAAAAGAATCTAAATTATTAATGATGACAATTTTTAACTTAAAGTAATGTGAAATTATTAATAATAAAGAATATTATTTATTTATATAATAAATTATAAAATATAATTTAAATTTTTTATTTTTATTATATTTATTATATTATATATTTTTTAAAATATATGTTTGATAACATTATATGTGCATGTATTTTGATAAGAAATATTTTTATATGTTATGGTATATGATTTATGTAGTATCTACACATTATTGATATTTTATTTATTTTATTATTTTATTTTTTATTTAGATGATTTAAAATATTATTTTAATTATTATTTTAAAAATTAAAAATAATATTTTTATTATATTTTAAATTATTTATAAACATATCAATTAATAAAAAATTAAATTAATAAAATAAATTAAAAATATAATAACAATTAAATAACAATTTTAATAAAATAATAATATTAATTATATAAAATAATTTTAAATAACTAATAAAAAATTAACAATATTTTATATGATATTTTACAATACTTTATAATTTAGAAAAATGCAGAAACATATCTACATTTATTAGAATCGAAAAGAAAAAGTGAGCATTATTCTTTTTGGTGAAGTTATTCACAGTTAAATATGGCCATGTGACGTAAAGATAAGTCGACAAGTCGCCTTCACAGTTAACTATGGCCATGTGGCGTAAAGATAAGTCAACAAGTCGTCGCTTGGGGTTTTCGTACTTTCATATTGCATATTTATTTATGTTGGTTACGAACGCTTCGTCCCCGACCGATGATTAATTGTAGTCGTTGGATTAAAATGATTTGATGGTTTAAATTTTAAGTTAATATTTATAATAAAAAAGTTAGAGTGAATATAAAAATAGTACAGCAGATTTGGATTCTTTTCCACCGACCAACCAACGCTGCTTTCTCGCTGACAATATTGACGTCTCTCATGGTAGGAATTTTGGTACGAAATAGCAATACATTTTAATTACGTTATTTACAATATATTTTTTATTATATGCTAAAATTTATTTAGGACCATCTCAAGAGCGGAGTTTACATTGTTTGATAGGTTTTCACATGAATTTTATCTTATAGTAAATAAATTATATTAAAGAGTGTTGAATTATATGCTATTATTAGAGTAGCTAATTAGTAGGTTAAATAAAATATTAGAGTAATTGATTTTGTACTACATTAATTTTTTTTAAAACAACAACTTTGGTATTCATATCTGCACCAATAAATATCACCTATATATTTATATTTAATTAATTTTTCATATTTTAATTAAATAGCTCAATTGTAATTTTGGTTTTTTTGATTTGCTTGGTCTACAGATTTAATGAAATATTTAAATAAAATTAAAGTTTTTATTTTTAAATTTTTAACATTTATTTTCTATTAGTTTTCTTTTATCTAAAATTATTTCACATTATTTGTTTTAAAAATTGAAAGAAAGAAGAAAAAAAAAGAAAAAAAAATTATCAATATGTTTGAATTAAAAAAAATTAAAAAAGTGAGAATAATTCTTGTTCGATTTAATAAAATATTTTAAAATTTATTTATTTTTACTATTCGTACCTTTAAAATACTATTTGAAGTTTAAAAAGTATTTTAATTAATTAATTTTTTAAAAGAATTAAAATTAAATTAGAAAGAATTCAAGTTTCTCTATTTCTTACTTATTTTTTCTCTTCATTTTCCACAACTAATAAGTTTTTTAAAGTTTAAAATTTTATACAAATTTTTTTATAAATAATGAATATATCAAACTATTTGTTATTCAAAGTTTATTAATCAAATTATCAAATTTTTTCTAATATAAAAATTTAAAAATATTTTTTAATTTTAATCTCATTTTTAAAATTCTTAATATCAATATTTACTAAACTTATTAGTTTAAAGATTTTAAAATTATTTCACGTCTTAATTCGACTATAAATCCTTTAAAAATTTGGATAAAATATATTAATTAAGAGTTTTAGGTTAAAAAAATATGATATTTTTTGTAAAGTTTTAAAAATATAAGGAACTAAAATTATACATGATTTAAAAATAAAAAAATCACAATTATAATTAATCCTAATTAAATATACTCTTCTATTAATGTTTCTTTTTTTTCCCTTTTTCAAAAAGTAGCATACAAAAAATATCATTTTTAATATTAAAATGAACAATAAAAATTGAATAAAATAAAAATTATTAATTAAGAAGACAAAAAGTAGTTCAATTAAAACATATATAAAAATCTTTCAAATCAATATAACGAATAGAAAAAAGTTTATATACAAGTGATAAGAACCAATTTAAATTATATAACTACATATAGATAGTTATGATTAAACAACTTATAAAATTATATAATCATATAAAATTTTAAATTTTAAAAATACATAATTTATATAATTTAATTTAACTGTTATGATATGATTTATTTTAAGAATAATTTATATTAAAATTATTTTATTTAATAATTCTATAAAATATAAATTAAACAAAATTAATTACCAATTATAAATTATTATTATGCATATTTTTATAAATTTTATAAAATTTTAAAACAATTTAATATTTTATTAAATAATAATAATTTAACATAAAATATATATGTTTTTGAATTTTTAATACTTTTAAAATTTGGTATAGAAAACATATTGTGACAATACTTGTTTATTAAAAATGTTTTATCTATGTAAAAGAATTATTTTATGTTGATGATTATGATATGTATGTAATAACATTGTGTTGTTTATTAATAATGTGAATGTATGATATATAATTAATTATAGAAAAATAAGATTTATAAAAATTAAAATAAATTTCAGGAAGCTTCCTTCAAGTAGATTACTGTGGGAGCTATCGTCATTCAGCCTTCGTCAGCGGTCCTACGGCTCGACTTCCAAGAGCTCCGCGTGGGCATTACCTTGCCGACGGGTACTACAATCATACAAACCAACCAAAGCTAGGATGTTAGATATATTTTTAAATATATATATATATATTATATTTACAAAATTATATTTATATAAATTAAAATATATTTTATAATTTTTTTGAGTAATTATTCAATTTTATCATGAATATAACTATTTATGTTAGATATATTTTTAATATATATATATATATTCAAGGATTTAAATAAGGTATATGTAATAACTTTTTATTAAGAATTATAAAATTTAATATATTAAAAACATTAAATGCACATGAGTTTTTAATAAAAGTATGTATTTATTACTCATTTTTAGTTTATTACACAATCTAAAATTTATATTTTTAATAATTATTTTTTAGTTTAATTATTATCCACTGTCAGACTATTGGCACGCTGCTTACATCTTTTTCCAGCCAATAAATATTTAAAGATTTTTGCATTGGTACATATTTTACTATCTCCTGTCATAAGTTACCAAAAAGAATGAAAATATTATTATTTTTTTAAATAAGTTAATATTATAAATTTATCATGATCATGACGTATCTACAAATTCAATTTATACAAATAAGGAAACGAATCAACTTTATATGATTTGATCAAAAGTTGATTATCATTACTCATCCATATAATATATTAATTTTTTTTATTAAATATATTAGATAAGTTTTAAATTTAAAAAATATATAATATTTTTATTTTTTTATTGTCTAAAATTCATTACTTTATTAACACTTCATTTATAAATTTTTTTATAAAATAATTATTTTACACATTTATATATATATATATATTAAATAGGAAAATAAAAATATATTAAATACAATGCTTATTTATATTTTTTACCTTATAAGTTTTAATAAAAAAATATTATATATTAAATATTACCTTATAAAAATAATATTGTTAATTATTAAATATTAATATTTTATATTATACTGTTAATTTATTGTTAAATAAAATTTATATTAACAAATACAATTTTAATGGTTAATACTTTTTGCCAATGCTTTTGTAACACGAAGTTCAGATTTAAATGGAACTCTTTTCATTTCAAAACGAATTTAGCCTAAATAAATCTTTCGTTCCAATGAAAAAGTCTGTCAACTCATTTTATAGAAAAGATACAATTTTCAATTTTGGTCAATGGATGCATTTATTATATTAAAGAAAAAAAAGAGTTGAGTGAACTACTCCCAGTAGGAGAGAGAATATGGTTTTCTTAGTCCCCAAGAAAATTCGAGAAAGGTGGCAAATTTTAGAACATTGATGCTTTTTATTTTTGTTGGTGTCTGAAACTCTATATATAGCACTTGCTTAGTCCACGTTATTTCCATTGTGTTTTACTGTTGTGTTTGCTTGGTTACTAGTGATTAAGATGGCAGATTCTGCAGATGTCACCCACGATATTCTCTCCCTCCTCTCTTCTTCCGATAGGGATTTTCTTCTTCGCAACAACGGCAATCAGGTACCTTTTTCAGATTCTTCTTGCAATTTCCCGTGTTCTGTGTTCTCGGTAAAGTTTCGGGCTTAATTAAGGGGTTTATCAGTTTTCCTTGTGCATCTGTGTGTTAATTAATTGTTTCTGCTTTTATTTATGGTTTGTTTTGTGGAACCCATTTCGCCTAAGATTCACAAGACTATTTTTTTTATATCTTCGGTAGTGGGTGATAGGTGTTCCATGGTTTTGATACTGTGATTTTGGGTCAGTGTGGTAGGTATCAGTTTTGTTAGTTTTCTTTTAGATGCAAAATATCTGATGTTGACTCTGCATATGTTGTTTCTTTGGATATGAAAAATTGTAATTTCTATGATTTCTATATTATTTTTTTGCCGAGGGGGGGTGTGGGGGCTGAAAGATAGAGCGGTAAGAGGGTACAGGGTCTTGAAGTTTCTAATGCAAAAATGATGACTTTGTTTGAACTGTATAGTAATTGGCATCTCCGTTCTTGATCATAAGAATAAAGGAATGGTGATTCATTTTGTTTGAATTGGAGGGAATTCCAATGAACTTATTATGACCTGAGTTTGCCTATGGTTGAATATATGGTTTAATTGAATATTACAGCTGGTATCAATTTTTAAAAGTGGTAGCTTTGTTGAATGAAGAATCGTGTTTGTGCTCATGCCGGTGGAAAATTTTGGTGTCATTTATTGCATTTTGAAATTCGCAGGTTAAAATTGAGAGCTTAAAGGGAAAGAAACTTGGTCTATATTTTTCGGCATCCTGGTGTGGTCCATGTCGAAGATTCACCCCAACTTTGGTGGAGGTGTACAATGAAATTGCACCGAAAGGTGACTTTGAGGTTGTTTTTGTGACGGCTGACGAGGATGATGAGTCCTTTAAAAGTTACTTTTCCAAGATGCCATGGCTTGCTATACCATTTTCTGATTCGGAGACACGCAGTCAACTTGATGAATTGTTTCATGTGAGGGGGATTCCTCATCTCACATTGATTGATGAAACAGGGAAGGTTGTCACTGAAGATGGAGTTGACGTTATCCGTGAACATGGAGCTGAAGGATACCCATTTACATTAGCAAGGGTCCAAGAGTTGGAAGATCAAGAAGAGGAAGCAAGGAGGAACCAGTCATTGAGATCTATCTTGGTCTCTCCAACCCGTGACTATGTTATATCATCTGCAAACAATGTACGCCAGTAACTTCACTGTGTTTGTGTGAGATAGTAGTTTCCTTTAGTTATATTGTCTTGTTATTTACTGATATTGTTCATTTCCAAATTTGACTTTTCTTTTGACGTACACACAGATACCTGTCTCTGAGCTTGAGGGCAAGACAGTTGGTCTATATTTCTGTTTGTCTTCACACAGATCATTCAGTGACTTTACTCCACAACTTATGGAGGTTTATGAAAAGCTGAAGGCTAAGGGGGAGAACTTTGAGATTGTGTGTATACCCCTTGATGAAGATGAAGAATCATTCAACAAAGGATTAAATAGCGTGCCTTGGTTATCCTTGCCTTTCAAGGACAAAATCTGTGGAAAGCTGGTTCGGTATTTTGAGCTCTCAGGCCTCCCCACTTTGGTTATTATTGGGCCAGATGGGAAAACTCTTCAATCTAATGCTGCTGAGGCTATTGAGGATCATGGGATTGCTGCATACCCATTCACTCCTGAAAAGTTTGCTGAGCTTGATGAAATAATGAAGGCCAGGGAGGCAGCTCAAACCCTTGAGTCAATTTTGGTGTCTGGTGATCTAGATTTTGTAATTGGGAAAGACGGGGTGAAGGTAAAACTTTTTATAAGAGAAATTAAGCGCGTGTTTGTGAATGATTATTTTTAAAGAAAAGATCTTATTTTTCAAAAGTTGTTTCAGAAAGCTAGCTGATAAAAATAAGTGATTATTTTTTCAAAATAAACAACCAAACACACATCATGTTAAGTGCATTCCCCCTTTCCCTTCTTCCTTTCTTTGTAGCAGCATTCTATCATCTGTTTTTCTCTATTTGCTGTGATCTTAACAAGTTATAATTATTTCCCATTTCAGGTTCCAGTGTCGGCATTAAAGGGGAAGATCATCCTCCTCTACTTCTCAGCCCACTGGTGTCCTCCATGCCGTGCATTCCTTCCAAAACTTATTGATGCATATCATAAGATTAAGGCAAAGGACAATGCATTTGAAATCATTTTCATCTCAAGTGACAAGGACCAACCTTCCTTTGATGATTTCTTTGCGGGAATGCCATGGCTGGCACTTCCCTTTGGTGACAAAAGGAAGAAATTCCTGAGTCGCAAATTCAATGTATCTGGCATCCCCATGCTTGTGGCTATTGGATCAAGTGGCCAAACCGTCACAAGAGAAGCTCGAGATCTGGTTTCACTTTATGGAGCAGATGCTTATCCTTTCACTGAGGAGAGGATAAAAGAAATAGAGGTAGAACATGAAGAGACTGCAAAGGGGTGGCCTGAGAAGGTGACGCATGAAACACATGAGCACAAGCTTGTATTGACGCGCCGCATGGTTTATGGCTGTGATGGTTGTGATGAAGAGGGACATATATGGTCTTACTACTGTGATGAGTGTGACTTTGATCTCCATCCCAAATGTGCATTGGAGGACAAAGGAAACAAAGATGATGCCAAGGAAGAAGAGAAGCCCAAAGAGGGATGGGTTTGCGATGGAGAAGTCTGCAGTAAAGCCTGAAATCTGCTTCTTATGTTTGGTGATTACTTGTTTATTGTCTTCTACATGTAATGGCAGTTAAGGTCTTTTATAAAGTCATCTGCATGTGATGGCAATCAAGGCCTTTCCTATTGTTCTTGTGAGTTGTAGAATAATGAGTATTTGGATATTGTGATGCTAATGATGATCTAATATATGCATATATGGTTTACTATTTATTTCTTCGGTTGTACAATTGGGTTACTACTTACTAAGCCAAAAATTGGGCTTTACTTCTTGCCATGCCGCTTTACTCTTCCCTTGTTTACTGTCTGTTAAATAAATTTCCTTTTCCAATCTTGGCTTTGCTTTCAAATGCTCCTGCATGAACAACAACAGCTTTACTATTTTTTAATCATATCTATAAACGCATGGCTTTACCATAAAACTTAAGATTTTTGAGGAGATAGTAGCCTAAATTATTATGCAGAACTTGATGCATGGTGCATTGGTGCTTAGTTTGCTTGTTTGCTTGTGGCAATTTGTTTTCATTAATTTTAATACTGTTGGTAGCAACTTCTTTTTATATAATTCATATTGTACATGGCTGGTGATCATTTGTTGATACTTTATATCTAATTTGTGGTTCCCTGTTGCCCTAATTTTTAAGCAAAGCTGAATGTGGCCACACATGGGAAAATTTCACCTTTTATTGATGGAACATTTGTCATGTCTTATTTACATTGGAAGCTCTTGAACTAACTTATTACTAGCAAAGCTAGATTCTGTAAAGGCTCATTAGTGTACCTCCATCAAGTTGGAAACTTTATGGTAGAACATTATGTCAATAGAGACTTCAAGTGGCCTCAATAAAATAGTAGTTTTGTATTTATAATTTCTAACTGGTTTAGAAAATTCCAGGTTCTTATGTTAGGATGGGTGAGCCAGAGGTGACAATGTCCAGCTTAAATGTCAGGAAGAATGAGAAAGATGGTCCTGCAATATCTAAGTTTTTTGTGCAGCTCCAAAGTGTTGTTAAGGTCAATCACCTATCTTCTGGCTTACTATTTACTAAGAATGAGAAAGATGGTCCGGGACTTTTCAATTAATGTTTTGGTAGATTAAAACAGAAAAGACCACTCTGTAAGTGTAAATATCTATCCCTCTTCTAGATAATTGGTGGATTCCATTTTTGTTACGCATAATTACGAGGCACACAAACTTATCATAGTTAAACAGCTATTATCTTTGCTCCAAGGCTCCCTTCTTCAACTGTAGCTTTTCTTTATTTATTCTACTTCAGTGTTGGGTTAAATCAATTGGAAGTTGAACTTTTGGTATAAACACTCTTTGGGTCTCGGAAAATTTACCACCCTGATTGCATTTCCGTCTCTTGCTCCCTTTCTATTTATGCTGCATAAACACCGCACTCAATACTTTCATCTCCATTAAACTCCCCGCCTTGTTGACCATGTATTTTATCCGCTGCAAAGTATAATTGGCTATTAGTTCTTTGTACCACTTGATTGACCAATAATTCCTCGACGCCATGTTTATCTGAACTCATGAAGGCACCTACAGCTCCCAGAAATCCTTCATGCCACAAAAACATTGCTTTAGCCTCATCTTTAGACCTGAAAAACAAAGATAAAGAGATTGAATACTTCATTTTTCTGATAATTATTTCAGAAACAAGAAGGCTAAGAAATCCTATAAACCTTCCAATTCCATGCATTCATTATAGCCCAGGTCTAATCACAATTATAGCGTCACACAAATGCAAACCCACACTTCCTCACACCTACCACATTAAGGATTTGTTGTTGAGTGTGCAGAAAATTCTGCCAACACAGATATATACTTGGTTTTGTTCATGAAACAAATGAGAAAATATTTGTTTCTAGATGAAATGCTGGAAATCATCTTCCCTTAGATCATTTTGAATATAAAGTTTGTGCATAGTATTTCTTTGGTGCTGCAGCAGTCAACTTTTATGACTGTTTTAAGAGATGGATTGTAGACTCACAGCAGAACTTTCATGAGTTTGTTTTATTCCAAGTAACGACAGGTTCATGTCCCTCAACATAGACCTCGACCAGTCACCAAGAGCCAAACTGGGAGGAACTTCTTCTCACTCACCAAAAATTAACTGCGACAGATAAAGTATCCATTGTGAAAGGATGCCTCCGAATGAAAAAGCCACCAAAAAATATCCTCTTCAGCCCAAAGCGAAGGGCATTTAAGTAAGATATCTGAAAGCAAACAACAAAAGAAACAAATGATCCCATATCAGTTTCACCTTTTAACTTGAGATAAATACTCCATTACCTTATGTTTAATGATAGGAGTCATGAAAACAAAGGCATTTATACGTACACAGAAGTACATGGGTTAAGATCCACCGTATCCATAATTGTATTGAAAATTTGCATATGCAGATATTAGGGTAGCTAATTGTCGGAAGAGACAGGTTATAAACTACTCAATGCCAACTTGAACACAGGGATTCTTGCTGAATTGTGTTATAAACAAACACTGACACCTATATATACTAATAATATAGGTCAAGTACACAAGCCTAAACCAGTAAAACTCCCAAAATATTAAGACTCATGATTCTAATATCTAATCATGATCTCCTTCCGTAATTATCTTGAAATCAAAGTAAAATATCCTTTTCAAACTAAAAATAACATCGGGCCAATGACGAAGCATTTATAGTTGAGATGTGATAACAAATACTTCTATATATACATGAGGAGGGATTTATTGACTGATTAAGTCTTCACAGACTTATCCCACTTATTAACGTCTTACAATATCTTTTAACCAATCATTGAATTATAAATAATATAAATATAGATCTTCATGTCAAATTTTGAATTAATGGGACAAGAGTAAGAATGTAATGATAGTCCATATTTTCTTATATTTGTAACATACATGTTACATTATTTATAACATCACGGATAGCTTGTAAGTTATGAATGAAGATAGATGCATACACTCTTCATTGACAATTACTTTTTTATGTTGTCCTAATTTGTACAGTTTTCATAAAGAAAACCAGCGTGGATCCAACATTGCATTTCAAAGAAAATGTGAAGAAATAAAAAGACTCCGAAAATGATTTATTAAATATATCCTCAATAAGGTGCAGTTAGAATGCTCCACCAATCACCTTTTTTATTTTTGAATAAAAAAATCTATTTAAGAGAATACAAGAAAAAAATGCTAGGATGAGCATAAGATATCCTCCACTAACCATCTATTATAAAGATAGAAAGAGCATAATGAAGATCATTACAAAAAGTGAAGATAAATTACAGGTTTGGAGTTGTGCCAAATTTTTTGACTTCCCTGATGCATTATATACTGATATATAAATTTGATGTAGCATTACATGAGTTAATATTATCATGTAATGCACATTAGTGTTCATCTAACAACAAATTACAGTACAGAACTGACCTGTCCAATATTATTTGAGATCATTCTTAGAAGAGATCGGGCAATATCTTCAGGTTTGTAATCCTTCCGCTCCTTATTATCAGAAATTGCCTTTCCAAAACTAGAGGCTATTGTGGTGGATGAAAGAGCAATCTGTTATCATTCAAAGAAGAATATATTCCAGCAAAAAATTGGTAGATAATATTATTCTCCATTTGAAATAATCAATTTTACACAAGATCTTCAAATAATGGTAACACAAGAATAATTGTTTAATCATTTTAAACAGGAAAAAAGAACGTAAACTTTCACGAGTCATACCTTTGAATGGTCCATTCCATCATAAATATCTCCAACAAGCATATCTACCGTCCTGTTGTTCCCCCAATAACTTAATTCCAGCAGCTCATCAAAACTGAATCAGAAGGTACATTAATGGTAATGTGTCTATATAGAGATCAATAGCGAATTTGCCAAAAACGAAAAGACAAGAAAAGAAAACAAAACCTCTTTTGCACTTGGTTAAAAGCTTTCCTAAACCCAGAAAGTACCTCCACCTATACTTGTTCCACTAACTCGCTCAAACTTTCCCTCTCCTTCCACCTATATGAAAATATTAATAACTTATTTTAGGTGCTTAAAAAGGATTAAATATTTAGAAATTGGAAAAATATTACTAGTTAAGTAACTTGTATGATAACTACCTTGATCATGCCAACACCAGACCCAATGTTAACAAGAAGGTAAGGATGCAGATCAATCTAGTTAATCTCCACAAATTGCTTTTGATCCCCCATATAGGTAAATGCTTCCTGGTGGACTACCTATTGAAATAAGATCAAGACAGATGAGATCTTTCTTTAAGAAATTCTCAAGGTGCATGAAATTGAAGATCCATAAACTAGTTGATAAGTGTCCGACACTTGTTTGGTAAAAATTCTGGTGTAATAACAAGCAATTAGAACATAAATAATCACAAATTCATTGGAAACTGACTGAAAACTGAGTAACTCATGCAAATTTTGCATAGTACAGTTTTAAAAGTTTCTTGGTGATAAATCCCTGTGAATCTGATGTGTTTTCACTGTGTGCAACCTGTTACAAGATTTTGTGTTGGCAACACAACCAGAAGTGCGTGGAATACATAAAAGTCTGAGAAAAAGCTGAAGCATTCTGTTGCTTTGGACATGCACGTAACAGACCAGCACCTATAAAAGGTCCAGAACAGAACAATTTTGAACGCAGAAACAGAGTCGCCTTTTTCTTGTCAGTTCGCCCAGACCTTCCTTTTCGCTGGAGCCGCTCCTGGTGGTGGAGAACCTGTAGGATTGAGGGATCAACGTGCAGCTACCGTCCTGTGGATGCTGACTCTATCCCTTCTATCTTCTTCTCTATTTTTCCTTCTTTCTTGTTATGTGTAATTAGACTCTCATTAGGGAAAGAAGGATCCATTTTCTGAACCTATGTAATCTGAAATTCTTACATGAATTCAAGTTCACCTTTTCCTTCAATTGATTGTTCTTCTCTTTGTGTAAAGCTTCTATGAATTGACTATTTGTAGATTGAATTTGGATTCTTATTCACAATTGAGAAATTGGATTAGGAATTGGAATTGAGATTGAACAACATAACTGCGGGTGCTCTAAGAATAGAGATTCATAGTTATGAGATAGTGTGGATTGTTGAACTTAAAGCTCGCTTAAATTAGGAATTACTAAGGGATTAAAATTACTAATTTGGGTGAAGTGTTGATGAGTCAAGGAATTGACCTTCAACTTGTACAAAGGAATTCAATCTTTAACCATATCTTTAACTTGAATGAAAGTAAGGAATTAAGATTACATTAGGTTCAGTTTGGTGAATTCTGCCCCTATCACCTTCCATAAATCGATTTTTCTCACATTTGTACCATATAGCGAACGCTAGACAGTTTCTGAATCTATTTTTAACCAGTTTTATGCATGCCGGAGCAGTATTTAATTAAGTGCAGTAATTTACATTCACGTTTACAACAATTTCCCGTAACCTTAGTTCAAAAAGTGGACAAGTAGGAATTCAGTAATTGAACCGAAGACGATATCCTTTCTCATCCTTTACTCTGAAAAACGATAAGGTGCACTTGCCTTACAATTTTTTACCAACACTAGTTTATAGCAATCTAAAAGAACAGTGTATGAATAAAGCCCCTCCATAAATCAATAGGACAACAGAATGGAATTTTCATACAATTTCCTCACAAACAAGCACCTGATGGTGAAGGGTATATTGAAATGTGCATGTCTAAACTCCAAGCTAATTAAAGTTTCTCATATGCCAGCAGTAACAAAAAGAAAAAGATAAATTTAATTTTAGATTGAAAAATATATTAAAATATAATTTTGATAAATACTGCTAAAGGGTAAGGACCCAAGATATGGGAATGTAATGGAAACCCCGAAGGGGGGCCTGACAACCTTCGGTTCAAGTGCAAGAAAACAAAACCACCATAAGTATAATAGAACTTTCCACGATATAGCATTACTGTTTGCAGCTTGACTTATGAATATAATTATGTTTATGAATTGACTCTATAGTACAATCTCTCCAACATATAACTTGGCCTCATCTCCTGATAGTATATCCTTTCGCATGATCAATGTCATCATATCACCACCAAGTAGATATTCTATTATGAGATATAAATATTTTTTATCTAGAAAGGAACAATAAAATTTTACAATGCAATTCCTGTCAACTTTTGCTAGTAGGCTCTTCTAAGCTTTTACATGTTCAATCTAAACAAAGATAAAAAGAAAACAAGTATAACAAGACTACGTAATTTTAACGAGAGCAAGTTTTGATGATTTCACTACCTGGCCTCTGCAAAGCATCTATGATTTCTTAAGCTTCTTCATAGTAGATACATGACTAGTTGCCTTATCTCGCCAGACCCTAACCTATACAAGAAAAAATTGCAAAGTCAAGTCATCTTACAATTTTTTTGTATGAACTCAAAAATATAATACTTTCAGATGTTACTAGAACCTTAGTTGTTGTCAGCTCTCTGGAAGGCCAATCGAATCTCTGCTTGATTGGCCGTAACTGCATGATCGATCTCAAGAGGATTCCCATGTAGATCTATGAAACTACAGCCGAACCAAATGCTTTCTTCTTCATTTTACTGGTTGTTCGGCACTCCATCTCCATACCAGTCTAGCATCACTGACTTGTTTGTGTCGTCGAGGCCCGATCGACTGGTGTCTTCGACGGGGCTTCAATAGCGGCGATCGGTCGATCAGACCGAAAAACCTGATTTGAAGATCGCCCTTTGAAGAGTAATAAGCATCAGCGTAGACTTCCGCTGCCTTGGGTCCGGGGGAAAACTTTAACGTAATTGTTATGCCATAGCATGATGCACTGGTTGAGGCTCGATGGTACACACATCTTCCTGTGTATCCATTCTCTTCCCAAGAGTACGTTGTACTGCACTGGGGCGTCGATCACATAAAATTTTGTTTGTAAGGCTTCTGTAATTGCCGATCTGGACCTCTAAGAGAACCGTGAAATGGAATTTGACCTGTCTTGCAGTACGCTAAGGAATATTATTAGTAAGACAGACATATAAAGTGCGCATATGTACTATAGCTGCAAAAGAAAATGGATCCTTGTTCGGGTGGTGTCCCCGTCTGGTCTACTATCGTCTCTTCACCGCCGCTAGACTACTTTAGCCCCCCAAATGGCACAACCACAGTTGCTGGCTTGGCTCCCTCTTGCCTCTATTTCCAACTGGCGAAAGGCCGAGGAAATAAAATTGATGGAACATGTATCATTAGGTATTGATCTAAGCTTAGAACGGGCTAAGAGGGTAGCCCACGAGCGAAGAACTAGCTGGGATCGAAGAACATCCTGAGCATAGGCTCGTAAGAGGGAAATGAATAGATGAGCTCCCCTTGCCTTGAAAAAGGCCAGCCGGTATATATATTATTTTATTTATTATCAAACCGGTGCTTTTATTCAAAAAAGGCATTCTACTTTGATCAAACCCTGCTCCTTCTTGCTTGAGCGTATATACAGGCTTCTTACTACTACTACTATTGGTTGGTAACGGCATCCCTATCCATATCTTTATGCACGAACGAAAGGGTTTCACCCGTTCCCGGAAATGATTCTTTTTCTGAGCTTTACTCCACAGGTATTATTTATTTAATTTTTATAAAGTCTAACCAGTTCCTATTCTTTTCACCGCTAGCGAACTGACTTCCTTTACTGAAAATCAAGAACAAAGCCCCACCCCTCTTTCCATTCTTCCTTCCCCTCTCACTCCCCCTTTTTCAAGAAATAAGCCCCGCTCCCTAAGAAGGGGCCCCTCTCTGATAAGGAAGGAAACGAAAGAATCCGCATTTTATGACAAATCCGGTCCGATGGCTGTTCTCCACTAACCACAAGGATATAGGGACTCTATATTTCATCTTCGGTGCCATTGCTGGAGTGATGGGCACATGCTTCTCAGTATTGATTCGTATGGAATTAGCACGACCCGGCGATCAAATTCTTGGTGGGAATCATCAACTTTATAATGTTTTAATAACGGCTCACACTTTTTTAATGATCTTTTTTATGGTTATGCCGGCGATGATAGGTGGATCTGGTAATTGGTCTGTTCCGATTCTGATAGGTGCACCTGACATGGCATTTCCACGATTAAATAATATTTCATTCTGGTTGTTGCCGCCAAGTCTCTTGCTCCTATTAAGCTCAGCCTTAGTAGAAGTGGGTAGCGGCACTGGGTGGACGGTCTATCCGCCCTTAAGTGGTATTACCAGCCATTCTGGAGGAGCAGTTGATTCAGCAATTTCTAGTCTTCATCTATCTGGTGTTTCATCCATTTTAGGTTCTATCAATTTTATAACAACTATCTCCAACATGCGTGGACCTGGAATGACTATGCATAGATCACCCCTATTTGTGTGGTCCGTTCCAGTAACAGCATTCCCACTTTTATTATCACTTCCGGTACTGGCAGGGGCAATAACAATGTTATTAACCGATCCAAACTTTAATACAACCTTTTCTGATCCCGCAGGAGGGGGAGACCCCATATTATACCAGCATCTCTTTCGGTTCTTCGGTCATCCAGAGGTGTATATTCCCATTCTGCCTGGATCCGGTATCATAAGTCATATCGTTTCGACTTTTTCGGGAAAACCGGTCTTCGGGTATCTAGGCATGGTTTATGCCATGATCAGTATAGGTGTTCTTGGATTTCTTGTTTGGGCTCATCATATGTTTACTGTGGGCTTAGACGTTGATACCCGTGCCTACTTCACCGCAGCTACCATGATCATAGCTGTCCCCACTGGAATTAAAATCTTTAGTTGGATCGCTACCATGTGGGGGGGGGTTCGATACAATACAAAACACCCATGTTATTTGCTGTAGGGTTCATCTTTTTGTTCACCATAGGAGGACTCACTGGAATAGTCCCGGCAAATTCTGGGCTAGACATTGCTCTACATGATACTTATTATGTGGTTGCACATTTCCATTATGTACTTTCTATGGGAGCCGTTTTTGCTTTATTTGCAGGATTTCACTATTGGGTGGGTAAAATCTTTGGTCGGACATACCCTGAAACTTTAGGTCAAATCCATTTTTGGATCACTTTTTTCGGGGTTAATCTGACCCTCTTTCCCATGCATTTCTTAGGGCTTTCGGGTATGCCACGTCGCATTCCAGATTATCCAGATGCTTACGCTGGATGGAATGCCCTTAGCAGTTTTGGCTCTTATATATCCGTAGTTGGGATTCGTCGTTTCTTCGTGGTCGTAACAATCACTTCAAGCAGTGGAAATAACATAACAAGGGCGAACATTCCTTGGGCTGTTGAACAAAATTCAACCACACTGGAATGGCTGGTACAAAGTCCTCCAGCTTTTCATACTTTTGGAGAACTTCTAGCTATCAAGGAGACGAAAAGCTATGTGAAGTAAAAGAAGAAAAGGTCGCCGACTGCTACTAAGAACCTAACAGAACTTTTAAAAATGTGGGTTCCAACGAAGAAGAGTTGAGGACCAACTTCGACCTAATTTAAGAGTTAAGAAAGCAAGCTCAGTTCAGAATGGCTACTTACCAACAGAGGATAACGAGGTACTACAAGGCCAGAGTGAAATTTTGAAATTTGATCGAGCTGAGCCGGAGCTGCTCCTACTGACTATGACTGGACAGCAGTGGACTCTTTCTCAAAGTCTGACCCTGCCACCTATATTTTATTTGATGAAGCAACCATCACTGAAGCAATGGATTTAGTAGCCAGCTCAACTCCATTTAACAGGTTAGTAGCGAAAGGTAAGGCTTCATTCCCGAGTGGACGAGAAGAAGGAGCAAGCCCTATTAAGTTAAGGGAAGAGAAGAAAGGCTATTTTACTTTACTAGACTAGCTATCGAGCTGACTCAAGGAAGCCGGAAAGAAAGGGCTTCAAGACAGCTTCGGCAACAGAAACTCGAGCTGAGGAATACGGAAGAGAAGCGGATTCAACTGCCTAAGAGCAGTTCAGAGAAGAGAATCAAAGGTCAACGGCCAATGGAGGATTTCTCCCTCCCCCGGATTCATCTGAAACCGAACGATATGCCGAGATGACATCTAGCACGAGAGCAAGAAAAGGAAATGGTCTCCGTGCAGCTTCAAGTCACGCCACTCTCACATAGAATCATGGTCACATCTGTAGTATATATATAGTTTATAGAAGCGGAATGCCAATCGACACTGGTAGCCATCGGGATTGAGTTCAGATGCTTTTGACGATACTGACGAATGAGTAAACGGAAGAATGAATCAGATGAGCTCAAGTCTGGACTCTCATTGGTCAAACAGGCGCAACGGGCCAAGAGATAATAAAAGGACACCAGAAGAGCAAGAAAAAGAGCTGTATGATAAGAGTCCTTATCCTACCCACCCAATTTATTTAGTTTATGGGAGTAGCAAGAACAGCTCAATTTAAAAGGTTAGCCGCGTACCAAAGAGCTCGATCAGCTATTCTATTTTTCAGTCCGGTTGACGCGGAATAAAAGAGCATCAAGGTTTTTCGAAGGCTTCAAGCCCTGTTTCAGCTGAGAGCATTGATTCCCCTGGCACCTCTCTTCCACAGCTTGGCACGTTTAAAGAAGGTGCCTACACTATAGTGTACAAAGTGGCATAAAGTTATTCTTTTCGGGTTCGGTCAGGAGGGACAAAAGAGAGATGCTTTCTATCAGTCAAAAGCAGATACCGCCCCCCCTCATGCTCCCACGGTCCGCTTACCGAGGAATAGAAAGGGAGGACCGGGGGCCAGAGCAAGTTGGGTTGGGGTATAGAGCCGTAAGCGCGGTGGGGGGGTGACAGAGGACGTGCTCGTACGGTTCAAAGAAGGGTATGATCAACTCGTTGATTGTTGGGAACTTTCACTCCTCTATATTCGAAATATGCCTTTCTAGGAGCATTACGATCTGCAGCTCAAATGGTCTCTTATGAAGTCTCTATTGGTCTTATTCTTATTGTGCGCCTTGTGAGCGCGTTTGGATCCGCGAAGGCAATCGCTCGGATGTTCCCCTAACCCAACCCGGGAACGGACCGGAGGGAACCGCAGCATGGGGAATGTCCGCGTCTCGTCGCAAGGCTCATTTTTTGTTTTTGATCATAGGGCGGGCGGATTTATCTGATCAAGGGCCGGGGCACAAGGGTCCTGGTACTATCCAGGTGCGAAGAACCCCGGAGGTGACTGCAAGGAGCAGAAATCTCACTCACCGGCCTAAACGACGAGCAAACACTCGAACGTGAGAGCAAGGGATCACCTAACGAATGGACGAGCTCCAAGGAGGGAGGAAAGAGGAAGGCAAGAACCATGCTTTCAGAGAAGTGGCGGTCCGAATCTTATCTGAACTGCGAGAATAACTGACTAAGCCATGCCATAAGGGTAATTCTCCAAACGGGACGGGGTCAAGCCTTTAGATTTTTTAGTAGGTTGGGTGACAGATCGGCCATAGGAGTACTCCGGGATATAAACCAGGGCAACCAATGTCGAGCATACGACGATGCCGCCCGTTTTCATTTCGTGGAAGTCCCCGGCAGAGGAAAGGGCTGTAGGTGATGGCGCGTTCTGCTTCTTATCTAGAGAGGGGCGCTGAAATCGTTCCTATTGATTGGGTCGTGCGTGGCAGCTGGTATAGATGAATAAAGGCGGGCCGCTTGAACGGGACCTATTCTCTTAATAGGCGGCAAAGCTGAATAGGAAAGGGGCCGAGCTGACTGATGAGTGCCTTTATTTAAAAAAAAAAAGGGCTATCTCATGTGAAGCTAATATGGCTGGCTACATACAAGTATAGCCAAATCAAGATGAGAAGTGACGGACGGTCAGAGGCCGCAGCGGGACTATCATAGGAAAGCCCGCCCACGCTAGCTAACATAGAAAGATATTCCCGGATAGCAAAAGTCTCTATCTATGTGAATCTCTTCCCGACCAGGCCAGGCCGAATCGGGCCACCACTTGGGATGGGAATGGCTCAGCCCATATGCATCATTTGATGAAAGCACTCCAGTCGCTTCCTCGAAGTGGCTTGTCAACCACGTTTTCCCTCCCTCAAAACAATGCTCCTCACCAACCTTAACAGCCTTGGGTTGGGGCAAGACAGCAATGAGTAGTTCGCTCCAGGACCCCACCCCCTCGAGAGCAGGATGCCGGCCGAGATGGAGCTGGGAGCCAACCTATACTTTCCTGGGGCTTGCCTTGCCCCAACATCTAAATCAAATGCGGGCGCCGAAAAGGAACCAGCCCAGCCTCTTCAAGAAAGCTTTGCTTGGTAGGCGCTGCCTATTCACTCGGACAATGCTCTAAACACGAAAGTGTGACGCCCCCTTCTCCCATGCTGAGTCACAGGCCTCGGAAAGCGCGGACGAGCCACATGCAGGGAAACTTGCACGTGTGGTTCTGGCCGGGGACCCCGGTATACTGTACTAATATGTGTAGGTCCCCGTAATTCGAGTGAGATTGTCATGGCGCAAAAGCAGATATGGTCCGGTATTCCCTTGTTCCCTGTATTGGTTATGTTCTTCATTTCTCGTCTAGCAGAAACTAATCGAGCTCCGTTTGATCTCCCAGAAGCGGAAGCTGAATCAGTTGCAGGCTATAATGTAGAATATGCGCGGGATGCGATCCTTAATAGTCCACTGTCAGCTCTATGATGTGATGGAAACAGCTAACATGCAAAACAAGGAGATGAGGTTTCTTTACAAATGGGATCATTTAAAAATTCATTATTATAGTAGAAAGTTTTAACCAGTGACAAGAATCAAAGATCAAGTTTATCCCAGATTGAGAAAACTAATGATTCTCAACGGTAAACCTCTACTACTATTTGCCAATTTTAAAATGTAAACATTCACTGCCATAAACGATTGCTACATCTCCCTAGCTGGCACATCCTAAAAAGCTCTACCTTGAATCTATATTTTTGAACCAGAAGCATTATAACTTGTAGAACACGTATCAAACTTCAACAGCTAAAATGCCATTACTATTAACAAAATTAGAAACTTTAGGACTCCCGTACTCATTAGCAGTCTAGACACAAAAACAAAGCTTCAAATGGCACATAAACACATATTGAGCAATTTAATCAACCCAAAATTTCCCTTATCAAATCTAAGTTTTGCAAGTGACTAAGACAGGTACTGTTATATCAATATGATGGAGTAAAATGACCCATAGCAATGCAGGTCAAATAAAGCATTTTTCAGTAACCTAGGATTCACATAATTTGGAACAAAATGCACAAATTAATGCAAAAGAATTAAATTCCACTTACCTCAAGGATTCCAGTGCTAGTTTGGTGGCTGGAAACACGGTTCCGAACGCTGAGCGGTTCAACTTAACGGCTCTGCAAGTGTTTATCTTAGCATTTGTAGAGCAATTAAAATCCCATTTAGAGTGCTTATTAGCAACGGTTATCGCACTCTAAGTAAAGCTTTCTGATCTTGTTTATATTGTAGTGATCACAAGTTATCTATACTGAAAATCTATATATTAATATTATTCATTAATATTAACGTATACATGTAATTAAATATATAATAATAATTGGTATTAATAATTTAGATAATATATATTTTAAAATTAATTAACAATTATCTAAGTTGATGAACTTGAAAATAGATGGGTGAAGTGATAGGTTTGAACCGAATACCAAACGATTCCCATACAGTGCAAATGCAGTTCAACAATATAGTTAAACAAGATACAAAAGATTTTTTTTATCATAAAGTAAACAAATATGATCAAGAACTAATAAAGAAATCAAATATATTTTAAAAGGTTTATAAGTTTAAATTTTTTATAAAAATATATTTTAATAATATTTTTTTAAATTGTAAAATTTGTAAAACTAACTTTTATTAAAATAATTTGTATAAGAAAAATCAATAATTTCATTGCTATCAAATGAAGACTTATATCATTATAGTTAAATAATTTTAGAATATATATATATATATATATATATATATATATATATTGATCATTAATTATATATAATAACATATAAAAGATTATAATGCATATATGCATAAATAAATTTAAATATATATAAAATTAAAATAAAGTATAAAATATTTATTTTAAAATTAAAACAACGTATACAATATTTATAATAAATATTAGAAAAATTTAGTAATAAAAATAATTTTTCATCTATCTATTTTGAAATATTATACTAGGTAATGTATCACATATAACATGTATTTTTTTTGTACAAAATCACCTTAAGGACTATGGGTTGAGTGAACGTAGATCATTTAAATTGTATTTTGCTCAAAATTGAACATGTATGGAGTGAATCTTTGGAATTGTGGAGCTAGACAAAGACATTATAAGAGTGTTTTATTTAAGGATAAAGAGAAAGTCGTTTAGGGTTAATTTGTGAGAAATTAAAAATTAAAAAATTTTATTTTAACAAATTTTTAAATATATTAATATTATATAAATATAATATATTAAAATAAATTAATAAATATAAATATATAATCTATTATAAACAAGGAAAACAAGACCCTTGGTTGGACACATGTCATTGTCGCAACCGTAATTCTGACGAGATGACGAACTCGCTAAAATTTGAAAATATGACTTTATTGTTTCGTGGAGTCGCCACCAAATTTTTATTTAATGGAAAAAAGTTTGGAAAAACCCTAACTTGGAGATAAGATTCTAAGTTCGGGAGTCGGTTACGAATGGGGAAGGTGTTAGGCACCCCACTCGCCTGTTCCGAGGAACGGTACCCTTAAACCTAGTGTGTGATTATTTGAAATTTATTTGATCCCTTTTATTAGGGTGAAAATAAATATTTGAGGGAGGTTAGCCTGACAGGACTTGACCCTGCTCCTACGTATTCCCCGGTGCAATGGGAAATTCAAGGCTTACGTAGTTTTGACTGGTTCGAAGGCTTGACCTTCGAATAGAGTTTAAATTGAAAGGCAAACATGTTGCTGTTGTTGTTATTTTTTGGAAACATTTTGAGTGTGCAATCCTAATCCACATATGCACAGGACCCAAGACAACTATGGCTGCACTTGGACCCATAGAGACCTCTAAACAACGAACAACAAAAAAAACTACCAGTTCGTTTTTAGGGCCCATTGCGTGAGATGAAGAAAGCAAGATGGGTTTTTATTCGTTTGAAAACGAGGAAAAGGAGGAGCAATCCCAATCCACATATGCATAGGGCCCAAGACAACAACGGTTGCACTTGGACCCATATAGACCTTTAAACAACGAACAACAGAAAAAGCTACCAGTTCGTCTTTAGTGCCCATTGCGTGAGATTAAGGAAAGCAAAGTGGGTTTTTATTCGTTTGAAAATGAGGAGAAGGAGGAGCAATCCTAATCCACATATGCACAGGGTCCAAGACAACAACGGCTGCACTTGGACCCATATAGAACTCGAAACAACGAACAACAGAAAAAGCTACCAGTTCGTCTTTAGTGCCCATTGCGTGAGATTCAGGAAAGCAAAAGGATTTTTATTTAATCATTTTATTGATTTGCAAATATCGGAAGCACGTGGATTTAATCAGATACTTTTGGAAAAAAAAAGGAATTAATTGAAAAGAAATAGTTAATTCGAAATTTTATGAAAAATTAAGCTCGATTTAGTTAGAGAAAAAGAATCTAAAAGAAATTGCGCTTGATGTGGGAGAAGGGTTAGATGTTATTTGGGAAGAAGAAGAAGAAGAAAAAAAAAAGACCAAAAAAGAACTTAAAAAAAAAAGTTTAAGGGTTAAAATGTAAATATGGAAAAGCGAGGGGTTGATTTGAAATTATAGAAATTGTGGGAATTTTTGAAATTTCTGGGCTTGTGGGAGGGCAGTTTGGTCTTTTTACAGGTAGGGGAATTTTGGTAATCTACACAGGCAGGGACGAAATGGGAATTACGTGAAATGTTCAGGGGCAATTCTGTAATTTATACAGGCAGGGACGAAATGGAAATTATATGAAATGTTTAGGGGCAATTCTGTAATTTACACAGGCAGGGACGAAATGGAAATTACATGAAATATCCAGGGGCAATTCTATAATTTACACAGACAGGGACGAAATGGGAATTATATGAAATGTTCAGGGGCAATTCTGTAATCTACATAGGCAGGGACAGTTTGGCAATTTTAAAAACAATGGAGGAGCTATCTGCAATTTTAAAAAAGTTTTGGGAATTTATGGAAATTGCAAATAGGGGTTCTTCCCCAATTGGTCTTCTCTGCCACCCTGCCTTGCTCCAGCCGAGATTCGTCCACCATGGTTTCCGACACTCCAACGAATTGCCCGTCATGGCGGCTGGTACCTGAAAGAAGCTCCACGAAAGGGAATAACATCGGCGCTGGTATCATCATGCATCGCTCCACAGAATCTCGACTCCTTCATTGCCAAGTTGAGAGGCCGAATTTGTACCTTGAACCGGGGTGGAGCCATGGTGCTAAGGTGATGAACGCGCCTTCGGTGCCTTTGGTCGGGAGCGGAAGCCAGCGTTTGGAGCGCTTGATCTCGCGATCGTCCGCCGTTCCCCTGTCTCGCGTCTTTCCCCCTTGGTTCAGTCACTCGTTGTCTCCGGTGGCAACAATAGCCTTCTCCCGGAGCAAATCTCCCGCCCCCGCGTTCGGCAAGCTCGATTGAGCGTCGCGAGTTCAACCGAGGCCTTCCTTTTTTCATCAGTCCAACAGTGCTCGTATTGGGATTGATTTCATTCGTTTTATATATTTCAATTTTAATCGAGATCGAGAGAAAGGTAAGGGTGATTTATAGTTTTTAATCAAAATTATGATAACGCTTCTGTTTGCTAGATTGGTAACGAGTAAGGATTTACAGAATTTATTTGTAGAGACTTCATACACAACAACCAGTTCATTTACCGCTTCAAAGGCATAAGAGATGTTTTGGTTAGAACAAGTGAAGGCTAACATCACGGGCGTGAATCTGGCAAACGTTGAGCCATCGGGGAATCGGCCAACCACCGCAAATGGACAATCGGGTGATGATGAATCTTCGGAAGTTTTCAGAGGCTTCAGGATCTCCCTTCTAAAACCCCAAAAGCCTTTTTCTTTCCCCAGCCTCGAATCCCCTGCTCCCCTTCCTTATAAACCTCTCTCCCCCAAAACCCTTGAGCCCCATTTTCATCTTTTTATCTACATTTTCCATTTTTCTTATTTCTCTTTTTCATTTGTTTTATTTTTATTTTATTATCATTTTATTATTGTTTATTTGTACTTATTTCTATTATTTTTACTTTTATCTTTCAGTTTTTAATTTTTTAACTTTACTTTTGGATTTCTAATTTTTTAATTACTTTTCAGTTTTTTAATTATTTTCCAGATATTTAATTTTTTAGTTTATTTTTCAGATTTTTAATTTTTAACTATTTTTCAGATTTTTAAATTTTTATTTTTTGGATTTTCATTTTGTTTTTATTTTCCAAATTTTAATTTTTTAATTATTTTACAGATTTTTAATTTTTTGAACATTCCAGACTTTTCTATTCAGATTTTCATCTTGTTTTTATTTTCCAGATTTTGGATTTTTAAATTAATAATAATTTTTTTAATTAATTAATTTAATTACTTTTTTATTTTAATTTTTTTTTCAGATTTTAATTTCGCTTTTATTTTCTTTTAACATTTAATATTATTTTCAATTTTATCTTTAATTCCTTTTAATATTTAACTTTTTATTGCTTCTCTTTTCTTGTGATTTTATTATCTATTTATTACATATTTTTTGTATTTTTTTTTCCTTGTTTATTTATTTTGGTTGCTTTTCCCTTTTAACTTTACTTTATATATTTTGGCTTTTACCATTATTGTTATTTTCCTTTTCTTTTTTCTAGGTATCCTTTCTATTTTCTGTTTTTGCTTTTTCTTGTTTCCTTGTTTTCTTTACTCTTCTTAATCGTTCACATAAATAAATGAAGAATGGGGGCCTCAGACATAATTGAGTGTTTACAGTCATCCTCTCCTTTATTATTTTTCTGCACGTTCTTTTCTTACATCTTGGATGTTGATGATGATAATAATAATAATAATCAAATGATTAATATATATATTTTTTTCTTTTTTTATGTTGTTTCTTTCTCTGTACTCAAAACATTCTTTCCTTGTGAGCAAAGCATGTTTATCATTGGAAATTTTTGTTAAGGTTCTTTCATTACCTCTATCTATTATTCATAAGTTATGCAAGGAGATATGAAAATCTCAGGTTTATCTCTCATGTCTTCTCTAAACATAAATGCATTGAACCCATTCTTTGGACTAGGAGATGAAGACGAAGGCAATAATCTTTTTTCTTTCTTATTATTTTTTTCAATCTTTCCTATTCTTACATTCAATCTGAGTTCTCTACCACTTCTCTTTAATACTTTCATTCCTTCTCTCTAAATGTTAATATGCATATTTTGTGGATCCATCTTGTTTGTGAAAAATCCTCATGGATTTTATATGTTTTTTTCTTCTCATTTATGCTTTGCAAGATATTGTTTGCTGTATTTATGTTCACATGGTATTGCTTCTCTTATCTTGGTAAGTGCTAATACATGTCTCAAATTTTATTTTTGTTCTTGTTTTTCTTCTCCTTTCTCCCTTTCCACTCTCTTTTCTTTTTGAACTTATTTACCTTATTTCTTGAGGTAACAAGAAAATATGTAAATAAACATCTACTTGTGTGGATTTTAGATTTTAATTTATTTATTTTGCTCTTTTATTTAGAAAACATATCCATATTCACATAGTCATAGGAGGATAGTTAGAGAAATAACCTAGCTACATGAGAAAAAATTGATATCGAGGAATAAACTAAGAGATACCATTCTTCTTCCTTTATCCAACCTTCTTTTACTATTTTAAATTTTAGATAAAAAATATATGTCAAGACACCAACACCTAATTGGAGAAATAGATTGATTATGTATCAAGTATAAAGATGAAAATACCAACTCTATTCAGTTGAAAACTAGAAGTGATATACTTATAGTTTCAAATTTTTTCCATTTTGGAAATAAACATGTAACACCCAAAATTTATTTTCCTGCTTCTGTAATTGAGGAATTAATAATTATAAATAAAAGAGAAAAATAAAAAATAAAAAATAAAAAATATAAATTTTAATAATAAATTATGAAATTGTCCTTGAAATTTCTAACAAATTAGGATTTTTCTATAATTATAAAATTTCTCTTAAAGATATTTAAGGAAATTAGAATTTTTTTTAAAAATAATAAAATTATCCCTAAGTTAAAAGTAAGAACAAATAAAGTATAGGTAGCTTAGGACAGGAGCTTGGAAATTTTCGAGAAACTTAGAACTTATCAATAACTCCTATAATGTCATTGAAAGGAACTAATGATAAAAAAAGATAGAAAGTTTCCAATAAACACTTAGAAAACAAACAAAGAACCTAAGTTTCTCAGTGATTTCTATACTATTCTAGAAAATAAGTAAACAACCTAAAAATAAATCGAGAGGGATTAATCAAGAAACAGAAGCTTTAAGAATGAAGTTTAGAAATATTTTTAAAAAATTTCTAAAAATAATCAAAATACCCTTAACAGCCTAGGTAGGATAGAAACTACCAGCAAAGGCTCATAGCTTGACCTTTTTATCCTTAATAAAAAATAAAATCCCTATTACCCATAAGTGGCTGTATGCTATCCATGGTAATAATCATCACTCACAAAATTCACTCAAAACACTTAGTCAAATACTCCACTCAAAGCTTCCATCTTTCACCCTTCCATAACCCAAACATTTCCTAAGCTGTCAACTTTAAAGTTTAAACACATAAACACTCAAAGAAAAACTCCTCCCCTCCTTGTAGTAAACTCACCACAAAAGCTCTAAGGAAGAAGTTATCTCTATCAAAATCTCCAAGACTTATTTTATTCTCTAAACACTTGATCTAAATAAATCTCCAAGATATAATATTCTCCTACCTTTCACCCTTAATAACATTTAAGCTTAAAGCTTTTATTTTTGAAGCTTTGACTGAAAAATGCTTAGAAAAAAATTCCTTCTTTCTCTTCCATCAAGTTCACAGCTATATCTCAGGGAGTATCTTTTCTTCATCAAATACTTAAAATCTCTAATCTTTTAGCTTTCCCAACAAGTAGGATTTTCTTCCATAAATTCTCTATTTGTTACATTGGTTGGTCTTGACTTACTTTCTTCTACCTTGAGATTTTTCTCTATATTTTAAGGATGAGTTTACATGATCATTTTTATGAATAAAAAACTTCCCAAGTTAATAAAGGTGATACCTTTCACATTTTAAAATAATTTTGTGGAGTCTTGTTGAAGTTTTAAGGGGGTTAAAGTTCCTATCTTATCCTATACAACATTTTAATCAGTTAAAACTTCTTAAAAATTATTTTAAGAACCTTTTAGGTATATTTTAAGTGTTTCTATAAAAGTCTTGAATGTTTTCTCTTGTGAAAGTTATTCTAAGATTTAGGGATTTCCTCTTGGATCTTACTTTGAAGAATAAATGTTGGATGTCTTGTCTTTTCTTAAAATAAGCATATTTGTTTCATTTTCCTTATAAAGTAAAGATCTTGGATCATAACGTTAAGAAAATTTAGACTAAACTAAAAGTGATATGGTCCCGAAATCATAAGAAAAAAGTTATAAACTTGGTCATTAAGCCATAAATACTTGACCTTTAAGTCACTAAGTCAACAAGGAAGCCTAAAGGACTTAATAAAAGAAGTAAAGGTTAAATATTTATACCAATGACAAGGACTTTACAAAAATTAGGAAACTTTGGGATATATCATGAACATTAAAGGCAAAAACTTTGGATCTAGGTTCTAAGATGAGAAAAGAAAGATGAAAATGCCATCTTGGACGAAACAAGGACCATTCGGTCAAGGCTTAGTTCACAATGTGGGAAAGACTTAAATTTCATAAAAACTTGAATGTAAACATCCTCCATAAATTATAATACCTAAGGTATATACTTAGAGATAAGAAAAAAATTACAAGGACTTAAGAGGTTAAAATGGCTAATCGACAAACACCTTGAGTAAGATTAAATGAGTTAAAATTTATTAAATTAAGATGAATGTATGATTTGAATGGAAAAAGTTGATCTAAAAAAAGTGAACAAAATTTTAGTGAGAAAGATATATGTAAACTTAGAATGAGAAGCCTAATGAGATTGAGAACATGAAGAATATATGATTTCCCTGAAGAAAATTAGAGATTGGACTTAATTTATTGGATTAACTTAGGCTACTCAAAAGTAGGCACATGCTATCCAAAATTCAAGCTTAGTGCCTAAGGAAAGATTCTAATACGAAAATGAAGGATTGGGTGTAACACCCACAATTTCTATTAATAGACTCCCTAAGTTATACAAAATTTTCTTTAGCAAGAAATAAAACAGAGATAAGAACAAAAGTTGAGAAAAATTAGAAATTTTTTAACAAATAACAAAAATGTCCTTGCACTAGGATGACACAAATAAATGTGTAGGTAACTCAAAATAAAAGTTAAAATACATTTTAAAGATTTAGAATCTATCATTGATGGCTAGAAAATCACAAGAAAATATTGGAAACAAAGAGAGAATGAAAATGTCATTGAAAACGCTTAAAATGCCTTTAGAGAAGTCTATCTCCTATAAAGGCTAAACTGTTCTTGGAAAATGGTAAATGACATAAGAATGATTCGGGAACAAACTAATAAGTGTTACAAACGTCAGGAGAATAGTTTGGAAACTTTCTGGAAAATTTATAGAAAATTACCAAAATGCTCCTAGAAGGGAAAGAAAATGCAGAGTAGAGACCTAGAATTGGAGATTATCCATGTGCATGAAAATCTCATGTGATAAATGAGAGGATGACCCACCTCATGAGTCATAAAAGCCATTATGACATGTAAGACAAACATTTATGACACCTTTGGTGTGCTAGATATCATGCCCATAGTAAATGCTAGGTAGCCAAGTGCAAAGCAGATAACTACTGAAAGCATCTAAGTAAGCCAAAAATAAAATTAACCATGGTTAAATCAAATTAATCATAATTAATTAAAATTAACCATAATTAAAACAAATTAACCTTATTAGTGTTAAATTAATATTAAAGGATAATTCCTTACATTTACATTTAATTTTGAAAATGGAAATTACATGTAAATGGACCAAAATATCCTTAAGTAGGAATTTAATTACTATGTGTGCGACACCTCTCATAATGAACTCTTTAGGATACAAATAATATTTAGAAAGAAACCAAGTAGGATTAATAACAAAAGATAGAGAAATTAGAAAATTTGGTGCAATGATGAAAATGCCCTACACTTAGGCAACCCAAATAATGTGCAGGAAAAATATAAAAAGAGTTAAAAGATATTATAAGGGATTATACAACATTAATAATAATAAAAAATTCATGAGAAAAGATTAGAAACAAAAAGGGATGAAAAATCACTCAAAAAACTTCGAAAACACCCTTGGAAAGCTTTACTTCCTACAAAGTGCTAATCTATTCCCAGAAAAATATCAAATGACATTAGATTAGATTAACTTGAGAACAAACCAATAAGTGCTATAATTGTTGGAGGAAAAATTTGAAAACTTCTCGGATAATGCTAAGAAAAATTATGAAAATGCCCTTAAAAGGCTGGGAGGGAAAGAAAGTGTGAGGAAGAAGACAAAAGTGGGACCTATATGATTTACATGAAAATTTCATGTGGAAAACTTGGTGATGACTCACCATATGATTCAACACAAAAGTAAATGCATAAAGACAAAAGTAATAAATGTAAAGATTTTTTTAATCATGATTAAGGTTAATTAACCTTGAATAATTAAAATTAACCATTCTTAGGATAAGTTAAACTTGATTAGTGAGACAAACTCAACCTAATTAACACTAATCTAATTATAAAAGGATAATTTCTCACATTTTGAATTATTTTGAAAAATGGAAATTGCATACAAAATTATCAAAATACCCTTAAGTGAAAAATTATTCCTAAGTTGCCCTTGCTTGACCGAATTTACTTAGCACCTTGGGAGGCTTCATTTGTTTAAGATTTCGTTCACTAAACACTTAGAAAATCTCTCTAAACTCTATTCAATTTAAACCTAATCCAAAAATCCCAATCTTTCACCTTAAGCTTAAGTTTTCATCTTTGAAATTTAAACTAAAATCAACCTCTAATCACCAATTCCCACCACCATCACTAAGAATAGCCCCACCAAAACCCCACATCAAGTCTCCATCAAGTAGGATTATCTACTTTGTCTTTTAAGCTTTAAATCTTAACTTTTATGGTTGGTTTTCTTCTTTTTATGGATCCTTTCTCTAATATCCATAGATCTTATTTTGTTTGAAATCATGAGAGCTCAAGATTTCCTTTGAACGGTTAAAAATGTGCATCATCCCTTTTTATTGATTTTTGAAAGTTAAAATGAAGTTTAGATGGATTAAAGTGCTTCTAGCCACCTTAGACGTAATTTAATCAGTTAAAATTTTTTAAAAATATATTTTGATGCTTTGGGAAGTTTTGAGAAGTCATGAGAAATTTTTTTAAGTTTTCATGATAGGATATGGATGGATCTTAGAGTAGATCTAGTGGATCAACACTTATTTGTTTTGAAAAATGTTATCTTGATTGTTTTTATGCTTAAAGCTTGAAAGTTGTTAATTTTCTTACTATGGTGGACTTGTGTGATAAAATTTCCAGATCTGAATCCATGGACTAAAATACTTAAAGTTATAAGAAAAATTAAATCATAAGTCCCATAAGCTTTCTTTGGGCATAAATCTAAAATATATTAAGAGAAAGTTAAAATTTTGGGACCAAAAATGAAACAAGTTTCATAAGACACCTATGACTCTCTTTGACCATGACCCAAGCTAAGGAGTTTGGACAAGTCTTGTGTGGATCAAGTGCTTAAGGTGCTACAAGTGCACAAAATCATGGAACCAAGATTTTATATAAAGGAATTTTGAAAAGGTGACCATGGAAGCTCAAGGTGAGCATTTAGCCACATAAGTAAAGTTAAGGATAAGATTTCTAAAAATTTACAAAGATGGTACGAACTATATGATTAAGTCCTAAATGGTGTGTGAAACAGCTCTTAAGGGAAGAAAAACTAAACTAAAATGTCCAAAAATCACTAGGTGTGCATTTGACCACCTTTGGTTAATTAAAAGAAAGTGAGTTTTAATTTTTGTTAATGGGGTATTGAGAACCATCATTAGGTAAATGAAAATATTTAAACATGTAAGAAAGATTTAGAAGTGGCTAAGTCCATAGTAGCCAAAATTGATGAAACCAAACTTAAGCTAGATTTAAAGATGCATAAGTTGGTAATTAAAAATGAACCATGGAGTTATGAAGAGAAAGATTGACATTCGACCATGACTTTTAGGAGTAGAAGAAAAGCTTTAAAATTAGCTAAACTTAGTAAAGATTTATGACCTAAACTCTAAATAGAAGTATTCACCAATCTAAGTTAAATAAAGATGGGATTAGACTTTAGGAGTGGCAACGACATATGTATCTTTCAGCCATGCATGACTAAATTGATATAAGTAAGTTAAAAGCTTGCAAACATATAAGCTTTAAACATAGTTTGATTAGGTTATTCATAAGACATGTAAATTGAAATACACAAAGAATAAAAACTTAAGAGATTTCATTCGACCACTTAAAGGAAAACTTCTAAGTTTTATAAAAATCATGTGATGCAAATTGACCTTTGAGAAAAGGAAAGGTTGAGGGATAACTTAGAAGGTTGAGTGAATTAAGCTCCTATGAGTGATTCATCATAAAATGTTATGAATTAAAAAGTTGGACATGTATGAGTGTATGTGATTATGTTACCAAAGAATGAATGATAAGCCAACTTGTGTTACTTTATGAATGCATAAAGTTTAATATAGGTTGAATGATGAATTCTCATGAATGTTTAAAGAATGATGCTATGTATGATGGTCATGTATGAATAATGATATGACAAAAATAGAGACCTAAATGTGCATGACATATTGGTTGGATATTGATTGAGCATGCATGATTATCTGGAAGCCTTTAAAATGAACCTAAATGACTTAAATGATCACTAAATCAAAGATTTATGTGAAAAGTTAATCTACTCTTATGTGTCTTGTGCACGTACATCTAGAAGGCAATAGAGTCCTACTAAAAATGAGACAAAATGGTTCTCCACAAATTCTTCTACTGTGAAGACAAAAAGGATTCTTCACTTATTATAAGAGGGTGATGATCATCTAGGGAATGAGCTCATATCCTTTAGAATAGAAGGTAGAGTAACAAAGCCAGTGAAAAAATATTGTTTGATTGTTTATAATGTACGTCTGTCTCAAAAATTCCCCAAAGGTGTGAAATAGAAAATAATGGTAAAATAAAATCTAAGGGGGGATTTTTCTAAAAGATTTTGAAGGGTGGAGGTTGAGACTTTTTCCTCTCTCGAAAAACTCTCTTTTCTGGAAAAAGAACCTTTCATTTAGGGACTGGGAATGGAGTTCATAATTCTCTCTTGTTTGGGGATCCTCATTCATTATTCTTGATAATAGAATTTAGGGAATGAAAGTTCTCTCTTGGTGCTTCTTCGGCTTGGTTGAAATTTTGATTCTCTCTCTCTTTCGAAGCTTTAGTTTTGGAGTATGATTCATTTACTAAAATTTTGGAGAGAAAGTTCACATTAAAGCTCTTTCTCTTCCTCTTTTTCAAGCACTCTTTCTCTAATCGTGAGTTCTCTATCTAGGTACTCTAAAATCTCTGTTTATGGCTCCAATTACTTCATTTTTAAGTTATTAATTGTTAGAATTCCTTAATTGAATAATATCTCGATCTTAATTTGGCGGATTCTCGATCATAATCAAGTTACTTCAACAACATGATTCTGATTCACATTGAAAAGCTAGAATTATATTCATTCTTCATTAACAAAATGAAAATGAAAATAAATTATTTGTAGTGACAATGAAAGTATTTATGATTTAAAACTTGTGTTTATGCTATTACAAATTTTATTCATTAATTTTGTAAATTATGAAATGTGTCTTAATCTTTGATAAATATGAGTGTATCCTATTTAGTGTATATACAAGTCATTTCTTTGGATGCAGTAATAGATGCTGCAACATAAGTATACCTTAAATGATCTAGTTGCTTCATACATAGTAACATCGCCAACAAACATACAATTCTCATCATTCTTTTCATATATGTTCAAAGTGAGTTCAATGGAGTCTCTATTTTACACACATCTAAACCATTTTTTCTCACATAGTAGCATGTGCTTTGAGCACAAGTACACACCAAATTATCCATTCTTCTTATATACAACAAAATCCAATTATCTATTTTGTGTAACAAATGCATCAAAATTAGTCTACAAATAACATAACATCATATACACTCCAATATATGCACACCTTCTAGCATACATCAACATCAACTCTAGTTTTCCTTTTATCCATAACAACACATAAGCATTCAAAGAATTCATCATATAAGAAAATTCTAAACAAACACACATCACCTGATCATATACAAAGATCCACATAGATACATGCTCAGATATCCATATAAACATTCACCTTTAAAGCATCTTCATCCTTTCATGCATATTCACACCTACGCAAAGGAATTTGTTCTAAGAATATACTTCAAGTTAAGAAAACTCAAGGTTAAATTTAACCAAAGGTAAATTAGTATTCAAAGTAAAAATCTAAGTCTCATTAGTCTCCTCCTTTTGTTTTTCCTTTGCTTAGACCATATTATCCTCTACCTCAATTTTGAATCTAGCATCCCACTCCACTACAACTTCCTCGCCACTTCCAATCACACACAAATTGGTACTTCACCCTTACACATCACTATGACCGAACAAGACCAAAATTTTTTAGTACAAGCACACTCACACAATAAAATCAAAATTCATACTCTACATACCCAAACTACATTTTACTTGTAAAAAATGTCATCAGATCATACAAATTAACACACATATCATCCTTTTTCCTCCATTATTCTCTTTTGTACTTTCACCCAAGTTTACACCATGTGTAAAACTAGAATTCAACATCACACATATTTGTTTTATAGGATAATTATAATAATAGTTATATAAAATAAACAAGACTTAAATCCTTATCTTCTTTGCTATATTCTGCTTCCCTTGTTACCAATTTCATTTGTGATGGCTCATCATCATCTCTGAAACAATATCCTCCTATCTTCCCACTCTGTCCTCAAAACCTACATGCATAATATATATATATATATATATATATATATATATATATATCAACCTTATTCGATCAATTAATAATCTTCTTAATTAAAAATCTCACCCAAGCTCCCCATTCTCCCAATTCCCCATTCTCATCCAAGCTTCTCCAAGGCCACACAATCCCAAAATCATCAGTGCTAATCACCATAAATAGTGCTCTTTTTTCTTCTCCATTAATACCAGTTCATTAGAATCCCCTAAAATTCTTCAGCCAAGCACATATATAAAACTTATCTCTCAAAAGAAAAAACAAAGGAAGAAATTTAAAAATTATTTTTAAAAAAATAAATAAAAAGGAAACTGATAATTAAATTCTCACCTTAATCTCATCTTCACCATCAAGCCACTCATCACCCATCACTCCCATTCATAAGTTTACAAGATTATTTAAATATTATTTAAATACTATATCCTTTCAACTAATATTTTAATAAAAATATCATGTATAACTTACCTTAATTTAAATTTCAAAAATAATGTTTTAATATTTTAAAATTTTAAATCTCACATAACGAGCTTTTAATATAAACGTATAACATACCTTATCGTCTGTTATTTTGAGAATCGTATAGGTCATAATGCAACCCTTATTTGTCTAGGACCTTGTGCATATGTAGATTAAGGATTTTTATTTAAATATTCAAGATACTTTCAAACAATTTCCTAATTCTCTAAAAGTCCTATTTTCACAATATCTCCAAATATCAAGTATTTAACCAGAATTACATAACCTTGAGTTTTCTATTCCACTAGGGAATGTGTAGAAGGAGGATCAAATCCTGTTAGACTCTTTTCCACAAACCTACTTATTTTTATACTATTTAAGGGATCAATATTTTTTAAAAAAATATTAAAATTACACATTCAATTTAAGGGTACCATTCTTTGGAATGTACGAGTAAGATGCTAATACCTTCCTTATTTGTAATCGACTCTCCAATCTAGAACTTTTTCTTTGTTGGGGTTATTCCAAATGTTTTCTCTTTCAAATAAAATTTGGTGGTGACTTATAACACCCCCAAATTTCTATAATGAACACTTGAAGCCATAAAATGTCCTTAAAACGAAACTAAGTAGGATTAGAAACCAAAATCAGAGAAATTAGAAAGTTTGGTGTAAATGATGAAAATTCCCCTACACTAGGCAACTCAAATAATGCAACATAAAAATGTAAAACATAAGTAAAAGACAATCTAAAGGGTGATATAACATAAACAATGACAAAAAGTGGTGAGAAAAACTTAGAAAACAAATAAGGGATGAAAATGGCCATGGAAAACTTTGCTTTCTCCATAGAGCTTATTAGTTGCCAGAAAAATACCAAATGAATTTAGAATAACTTAGGAAAAAAAGAGTGTTCGAATTATTAGAGGAATAATTTGGGAATTTTTCTAGCAATGTTGAGAAAAATTATGAAAACGTCTTTAGAAGGTCGGGAGGGAAAAAAAGTGTGAGGAAGAAGCCAAGAGTGGACCTCACATGGGCTACACAAAATTTCCCATGTGGAAACCATGGTGACGAGTCACCAAGTCAAGTCAACTCAAGTAAACCCAGAAAAGACGAACATAATTAATGCTAAGATTCCTTTAACCATGGTTATGACTAATTAACCTTGACTAATTAAAAGTTAACCATGATTAGTGACAAACTAAGCTTTATTAATACTAATCAAATATTAACAGGATAATTCCTTGAATTTTGAATTATTTTGGAAAATAGAAAATCTATGATAAATTACCAAAATACCCTTAAGTGGGAATTTAATTCCCATATGCCAAGGTGGACGAAGTTTATTAGGAACACCAAGGAGGGGGCTCATTTGTAGCAGTTCCAACCTTATAAACACTTGGAGGAGCTCTCAAAATTTTCTCAAAGCGTAATCCACCCAAAAATCCAAAACATTACACCTTAAGCCTAAACTTTCATCTTTGAAGTTTAAGTTAAATTAAAACCTAACCACCAAGCCTCACCATTACACCTGTGAGAAGTTTTATGGACCATCTAAGGAGGGAAATATTAGCCCAAGAGCCCCACCAAAAACTAATCACCAAGTCTTCACCAAGCAGGGTTCCTTTACTTATGTTTTAAGCTTTAACTCTTGATTTTCATGATTTATTTTATTCTTTTTGTGGACCCTTTCTTGAAAATCCATAGATCTCCTTTTGTTTAAACTCATGAGAGCTCAAGGCTACCTTTGAAGGTTCAAAATGAGTATGACCATTTTTTTAGAAAATTTTGAAAGTTAAAATGAAGTTTGGATGGATTAAAGTGCTTCTAGTCACCTTAGAAGCAATTTAATCGGTTAAAATTATTTAAAAATCCATTTTGATGCTTTGGGAAGTGTTGAGAGTTCATGAGGAAATTTTTTGAAGTGTTCATCTTGTGGGATTTATGGATCTTGGAGTGGATCTAATAGATCTACACTTATTTGCCATGAAAAATACCATCTTTAATATTTTTAGGCTTAAACCTTGAAATTTGGAGATTTTCTTAATATGATGAGATATTATGCTTAAAGGTCCAAATATTCTCTCATGGGTTAAATGACTTGAAAGACTATAAAAAAATTTACCATAAGTCCTAAGAGCTTGATATGGACTTAAGATCTACTATGAGTAAAATGGAGTTTTGGTTTGCAAAAAGAAGATAAGCTTCATAAGACACTTTGAACCTTCATTAACCATAATCTAAGCTATTAATGGGGCTGCAAGTGCATAAAACCATGGAACAAAGCTCATATAAGAATGAATTAACCTATTAAGTGTAAAGGAGAAGCATTAAGACACTTTTGGTTAATTAGGGTAAAAGCTCTAAAAAAATTCTAAGAATGATCTAAACCATGATACTAAGTCCTAATGGATGTGAATTAACCCTTAAAAGAAGAAGAATTGAATTAAATTCCCTAAATTTTAAAGGGGTGCAATTCAGCCACTTCTTAGTTAATTAAGGAGAATTATGGTTAAAATTCTCTATTAGGGTTAATCAAGGATCCTTAGCATGTAAATGAAAAGGACTAAAAGTGTAAGAAATATTTGGGAATGGTTAAAATGACCATTCGACCATAATGACTATAATGGATGGAATTAAGTTAAAACTTTAATTAAGACTTAAGCTTGAATTAAGGAGGTATAAGTTGATGAGTAAGAATGATTCATGGAGTTGTGAAATTGAAATATGACCATTCATCCATATCTCTTAATAGTGAAGAAGTCTTAGAAACTTCTAAACTTGGTAATGAGTAATGACCGGAACCTTAATTAGTAGGAATCGTCTTGTAAAATTAAAGAAAAGTGAACCATTATGCCTTAGAATTTAAGTGTGTGTATTAGACCACTTCTCAAGGATTAAGAGAAGTTTGAGTTATAAATCTCAATTAAGTTTCCAAGGAGATTCTAAATAAGTTTAAGGAATAAAATTGAAAAGTGCTAAAGAAACTAGCCCAAAATCTTATTAAGATTTAAGAATGGATTCAAGGATGCACAAGTTGGTAATTAAAAATGAACCATGAAGTTGTGAGGAAGAAAAAGGACATTCAACTATGATCTTTAGTAGTAGAAGAGAAGCCTTAAAATTTAACTAAACTTGGTAAAAATTAAGGCCTATACTCTAACTAGAAAGATTCACCACCTTAAGTCAAATAAAGATGAAATTGGATGCTTTAAACTTTAGGAGTGGCATTCGGCCACCTTAGGGTTAATTAGGAAACAAAGGGTTTTAATTCTTAACTAAGCTTAATTAAGTATCCTTGACATATAAGTATAAGAGATTAAAAGTGTAAGAAAGATTTAAAATAGGAAAAGGATCCATTCGGCCACCTTAGGACAAATTGGCCTAGAAGGAGATTTAATTTTTAACTGGTATTAACTAAACACCCTTGGTATATAAGTGAAGAGATGAAAACTGATAGTAAGTCTTACAAAGGTTAAGGAGCCCACTTGGACCTATTCACTAAGTTAGTGAAAGGAAGTGAAGAATTCATCATGATTTAAGCCTAAACCTAGGCATGCATAAGTTAAGTGATATAGGAAGGAACCATGAAGTTGGAAAACTAATTGAATCCATTCGATTGTGACCTACAAGAATATGGTAGAAGTCTTAAAAATTTCTAAGATAGGTATCAATTAATGAATCAGGTTTTCAATTGGTAAAAATTAACTCATAAGACAAGGAAAAATTAGAAGGCCTTATAAGCCAAGGGCTCACATTTGGCCACTCTAAGTTAAGTAAGAAGAAAAAAGTTTGAGAACTTGGTTTAAGTACCTTAAGAAGACTTATTATGTAAAAGTAAGGAATTAAAATTTTAAAAGAGGTTTGTTAAAGACATGAGCATCACTCAACCATGTTCAATTAAATTGACTTAAACAAGTTAAAAACTTTCTAACACTTAATATTTGAACTTAGTATAAATAGGATATGCACAAGACTTGCAAAATTGAAGAGAACAAAGGATAAAAACTTAAAAGGTCCCATTCGGCCACCTAGAGAAAAACTTCTAAGTTATAAAAATCATGTGAAACTAATGAAGTTTTGAGAAAAGGAAAGGTTGAAAGATAATTTAGAAGGATGAGTGGACTAAGTTCCCATGAGACGTTTTCATAAAGCACAAAGAATGAGGAAAACTTGGAAATTGTAGAAGAAATATGCATGTTGTCCAGAATTTAAGGACCATGCTTAAGTGAACATTGTTACTAAGAAAGAGATTCTTTGGGAAAATATTAATATCCTGTTTGTCATGGTGATACTTGAGCATGTATTTATATGTGTAAACACGTTATGTGCTCTCTCGAGTGATGTAATGAATTGTATGATCTCTTGGATGAGATGATGGCTTGTGTGTATTTATATGGTTCCATGATTAGACAGTAAATGAATGAGTTAAGTGTCGTATGTACATAGAACTTTGAATGAATGTTGAGTATGCACCTATCCTGGAGACTTGAAATGGAACCTAATAAATCAAGAGATCACTAAGTGAGAGCCTTAGGTGAAAATTTAATACTACTCCTAGTATGATAAGTCTAGGACTTGTGCATACTTAGAAGGAAATAGGTCCTTCTATAGTGACCAGAAGGTAGTGGATCCTTTTAGGGCGACTAGAGGCTAGTGATCCCTTATATGATAATTAGAAGGCAAAAGGTCCTTCGATGGTGACCAGAAGGTAGTGAGTCTTTCTATGGCAACCAGAAGGTAGTGGATCCTTCTATGGCGACTAGAAGGCAGTGGATCCTTCTATGGCAACTAGAGGGCAGCGATCCCTTATATGATAATCAAAAGGCAATAGGTCCTTCTATAGCAACCAGGAGGTAGTGAGTCCTTCTATGGAAACTAGAAGGCAGACGATCCTTCTATGGCAACTAGAAGGCAAAGGATCCTTCTATGGCGACTAGAGGACAATGAGCCCTTTTATGATAATCAAAAGGCAATAGGTCCTTCTATGGCGACAAGAAGGAAGTGAGTCCTTCTATGGCAGCCAGAAAGCAGTGGATCCTTATATGGAAACTGGAAGGCAATAGGTCCTTCTATGATAATCAGAAGGCAATATATCCTTCTATGGCGATAAGAAGGTAGTGAGTCCTTCTATGGCGACTGGAAGGCAATAGGTCCTTTAATGATAATCAAAAGGTAATGGGTCTTTCTATGGTGACAAGTGGAGTAGTAAATAAGTGAAAGATATTATGTGATTAGATTGTTAATGTTGCGCCTTAAAAGAAATTGTCACTGGGAGGATGGTTAAAGAATGTGTATGATTAGGAGTAAGGCATGAAATGAATAAGAGTTAGATAATATTTACGTTGTGATGAGAAAGCAAACTAAAGGATGCATGAGGTTGATGTCTAAGAGATTTTATATGTAAAGAACGATTCAAGTATGAGTGAATTTCATGTTTATGATATTTAAGTAAAAGAAATCCACTTCAACTAAATATTTTGTAAAAATTAAAAGTGATCTTGTATGCGTGACATTTTTACAATAAAAATGAATTGGTTGGGATGAAAGTGGAGTCATTGACTTAACTTAGGGTAGAAATCCTACTAAGAAACTTAGTTTCTTATCCATACTTCTGCTATTTTCTTCCCAAAGGATCTAGAGGTTGTTTGTGAAGATAGAGAGCCCCGAACTTGAAGCATTATGAGACCTCCTAAAGAAGAAGGAATTAGTGTCATAACCAATGATTTATATTTATAAATAATTGGTTAATTGTATGAGGGTAGATAGTATTAGGGAACTTTGCTATGGATATACGTAAATAAATTTTTAATTTGCACTATGTATATGTAAGTATTATTTGTATAATTAGAAGTTGAAGGAATGTTTATGACATGTGATGGTTGTACTACTACTTGAGCCTAAGTAATAAAAAAAACATAAAGAAACCTGTAAAAGCAACCTAAGCGCCATTTTAATTTTATATGGGTGAAGATGTCTATTTCTTTATTTACTGCTACGTCGAGGCTTGCATTTTCTAACAAACTGTTTTAAAAAAAATTATCGTATTTTCCCAAATAAATTATTTTCTACGGATTCCGCATCATGAGATAACAGTTTGAAATTGAAATAGAAAGTACAACTTAAGCATAAAAGCGGTATTCATGTTTAGGGTGTTATACAACTCCATAATTTTAAACATTTCCTTCTAAATTTTTTGGATTCATCATTTCATCGAAATTTCAGTGATGACATGGACTAAATGTTGAAAAAAAACACTTAAAATACTCCATGATAATGACCAAAGCTATGGAGTAAGGAAAAATCTTGATGGATCCAACAACAATTGATGTAACAAGTGTTAAAATTTATGACACCAAGGTCAAGTGAGAACAAATTGAGAAACAATACCCTTACGGGACAAAGTGTGGATTCAACAACTTACCATTAATTAAGGGGAATTGAGTTTAAAATTTTAATTAAGATGTAATGAGGAGCCTAACCATGTAGAAGGAAAGAATTATATAGTTAAACGAGACTTGGTAATGGTTTGGGTAATCATTCGACCATACTTAGGTAAACTTGGTGAAAGTAAGTTAAAAATTCTTTTAAGACTTAAAAGTGAACTCAATTATACATAAGGTGGTGATTGTAAAAATCAATTATGGGATTGTGGGAGTGTAAAGGACCACTTGACCATAGTAAGTAAGAAGAAAAAGTCTAAAAAATTTCTAATTTGGTTTAGTTTAAAAGCCTAAGTCCTAAATAGTACAAATCATCTTTTAAATGTAAGAAAAAATGAACCAAAATACTCTAAAGGCTTAAGGAGTAGGTTCGGCCAACCATAAGATAAGTATGTAAAAGTAAGTTAAATTGGATGGTTAAGTACATTTAAGTAAAACATGAGTAAGAAGATTTGAATTCATAAGTAAGGAGGTAAACAAGTAAATCAATTAGTGGTTCAAACTTGATTATTAAATTTATTAGTCAAGAAAGCATAAAAATTCTAACACTCAAACTTGAAATAAGAAATTTGTGCATAAAACATCCAAATTGATGAACACAAAGAAAATTTTCCTAAATAAGTCATTTGGCCAACTAATATAAGATTCCACCATCTCATAAACTTACATTACAAATATCAAGAGAAACTTAATCTTTGAGAAAAGGAAAGGTTAAGAGGTAACTTAGAAGGATGAGTGGACTAAGTTCCTATGAGATATTTCTCATAAATCTTAAGAAATAAAGTAAGAATGACAAATTCTTGAAGAAAAGTTGCATGATGTGATAGAAACTTACATCAAGCATGTTAAGAAATCTTTATTAGAAGGTAGGTTTCTAATTAGAATAAATATGATAACTTTTATGTTGCCTTTTGTGTGCATAAATATGAGTATAAAGTATATGAAATATACTCTTGGATGTTTAGAAAATTGATGCGTCATATGATGCTCATGTGTGGATGATAAATGTAAAGATAGTTTGGATTAGTGGCTATATGTGCATGGCATATTGGTTGAGCGTGCATGTTATTTGTAAGCTTTGAAGAAGAATCTAATTAACTAAGAGATCACTAAACAAAGAACTTATGTGAAAAGTTAATACTACTCTTAATGTGTCTTATGCATATTTAGAAGGAAAAATGATCCTTCTAAGGTGGAGATAAAAGGGTTATTCAAAAACCCTTCTATTACAAAGCGCTAGGTCTTCAATGATTATGATGGTGACAACCATCAAGGAATGAGCTCAAGTCATAAGAATAGAAGGTGGAGTAGTAGAGTCAGTGATAAGATATTGTTTGACTAAAATATATGATATGCCTATGAATGAAATGATAGTCAAATGACATCTGTAATACAATGTAATATAATCTCAAGAATACATAAGATGTATGAAATCTAGAATAATTAACTTGTATGCTTATGATAGAAATTAATTTCTACAATTGTAAAAATAAATCCATTTCAACTAAAGATTTATAAAAAATAAAAGTGAACCTGTAAATGTTGACACTATTAATTTGGGTAGAATCCTATTAAGAAACTTAATTTCTCACTCCTCTTCCACCTTTTTTCCTAGACATTGAAGATATCACTCTTGACGTTTGTAGTGTTCATTGAACTTAACAATGTTAACTGGTGTGCTAACACTTATTGCTAGTAGTCATCACAACTCAAGCTAACATGAGAGTTTTTTTTTTGGTCATCTTTTTGTGTTTGCGGTGCTGAGCCCAAACTTTTTTATGAATGACTTCGTTATGCCTTTGGAGACCTTTCACCATAACATGGCTTTTCCTCCACCACCAAGTTATCAGGCGTCCTCAATGGTACCCGTGGAAGTATCCTCTTCTTCCAAAGAAGAAAGTGATCCACAAGCGCCTTCATACTACTACAAACCCTTCCCTGTGTGGTTCTCATATGTTTTTCCCCTTTTACCATACCGAACTCACTCTAGGATTTCCAAGAGATGGGAGATGGAGCCTATTACACCCTGGACAAGAGCTTATGGCTAGAATGTCGTGATCCCTACTATTTAAGCATCATTTGAACCTACAAAAGTTGAAGTTTGTGTCTCACTCGATAAAGTGAATTTTTATATTATAGTCAACGATGAATGTAATATAAATAAGTGATATGTAGAATTATGATATAACGTATAAGTTGTAAATAATCATGTATTAGGTATGATGGTAGTAGTTATGTGAATAGTATGTAGTGCGCAAAATATTTGTATAATATATGTGTGAGATGCATGAAAGGGGACTCATATCCTAGTACTAACCTCTGATCTTAAGAACATGTAATAATTATTAAGATTGTATAAATATAATGGAGTGATTTTTGTATGCATTAATCTATTACATAACAAGTAATTAAAGCAAGTTGAGATTTGAGTGACAATGCTTAATTGTTTATTTTCTACTACAACAATTGCTACAACGAGACTTGTATTTTTGCAAAGTTTTAAAAAGTAAAATTTTCCCATATTTCAATATCAGTAATTTCTAAAATGGATTCTATATCATGAAGTAACATTCTAATCATGAAACTGCAAATATGACTTAAGCATAAAATAGGCTTCATTTTTAGGGTGTTACATTGGGTAGTGCCACTGCCCTATTTTGTTAAAATGGTCTTTGACCATGTTTTCCAATGCTATTTATATGAAAGAATTTTTTTGGTTAATGCTCATTTATAGATGATTGAATTGGGATACATAGGTTTCCTATAAAATCAATGGATGTGTAAAAATATATCATGTTGTGCTTAAGGGCACTATGTATATGGATTCCATTTTGAATAAATTACTAAAGTATGTCTGAATATACGTATGTTCATATATGGTATATTACAACTACAAATATTTTGAATGTATTCTATTGGTTGATGAAGCATAAGACTTAAATAACTATGCATAAATGTGCATGAGGTCTCCTATGGAAACAAGAGAAAAGAAACCATATATGTGCTATGTTTGAACATAGTAATTCACATGGTCCTCATTCAAGTTGAAGCATAGTACTTCTAAGTTGATAAGGGATGACGATGGTCATCATAGTTAAAGGATGGTGACGACCACCGAGGTATGAGCTTATAACCTAGTATAAGTGTAATGAATGGGAAATAAAGTGAAGAGATAACTTGGTTCATGGTGTTATGTTTTTCAAGTGGTTGAGCCATTCATAGTGTATGTATTTTCATTATAAGAAGAAAATATTTTGAACGAAGGCCCACTTGTAGGTGAAAGTGCCTTGCTCAAAGTAATTAATTGAGGGATAAGATATTTTATGAGTATTTCCATCAAGTTATCTTGTAACATCCCAATTTTTCTATGATAAATGTTTGAGGCTACAAATAGTTTCTAGAATAAAACTAGGTGAAATTAGAAACCAAAAGCAGAGAAATTAGGAAGTTTGGTGCAAATGACGAAAATACCCCTACCCTTGGGTAGCTCAAATAATGAGCCAGAAAATGGAAATACAAGTATAAGACATCCTAAAGGGATTATAAACATCATGTATGGTTAAAAGTAATGAGAAAAATTTAGAAACCTGAGAAGGGACAAAAACGCCCTTCAAAAACCTCGAAAATGACCAAAATGCCTCTAGGAGCTATACTTTTTGCATAAAGCTAGTCAATTCCCATAAAAATAGCAAACGGCCTTAGATTAACATGGGAACGAACCAAAAAGTCTTAGAAAGGTCAGAGGAATAATTTGGGAAATTTCTGGGCATTGCTGAGAAAAATTACGAAAACACTCCTGGAAGGCTGAGAGGGCGAGATAAGGTGATCAACATGCCAAGAGTGGGCTCCACACCCATGTGCACGAAATGCAACAGCTGGAAAGGTGGTGATGAATCACCAAAATGAAGTCAACCAAGTCTTCCACAAAAAGACAAAAGTAAATAGTAAAAAGGGTTACTTTAACCATGGTTAAGACTAACTAACCTTGGTTAATTAAAAGTAAAGCATGCTTAGGGTAAATTAATCATAATTAGAGGAAATATCAGCCTAATTAACACTAATCTAAGCCTAAAAGGATAATTCCTTGAATTTTGATTTATTTTGAAAAATAGGAAAAATCTAGGCAAAATTACCAAAATACCCCTAACTGCAAAACTAATTCCACTTGGCCCATAAGAGTCCGAAATCATTTGGGACCATTGGGACCCCATTTGCTTTAGGTTTTTCATCTTAGAAACTCATCAAAATCCTCTCCATTCTCTCCAAGCTTGTCAGAACTCCAAACACCCAAAACTTACACTTTAAGCCTAAGTCTTAATCTTTAAGACTTAAGCTATATTAAAGCTATAAACACTTAAGCCCCACCACCATCCTTTGTCCACATCCAGAGCAGACCAGAGGGGACCCAAGGTATCCTTCAAAGCCCACAAAAACACTAAGGAGGTCTTCAACAAGTAGGATCTTTCTACTTGTCTTTTTATGCTTTTAACTTGCCTTTTTATGGTGTGTTTGTTTTCTTTCATGCATCTTTTCTCCAAGATCTGTTTGTCTTCTTTTTTTTTTCACTTGTGAGAGTTTAAAACTATATTTTAACCATTCAAAATCAGCCCCACCCATTTTTGGTGATTTTTGAAAAGAAAAACAAAGTTTCTTCGGTTAAAAGTGCTTCTGAGGCACTTAGAAGAAATTTAATCGGTGGGTTTTGTTTTAAAATTATTTTTGAAGCAATGATCAGTTTTATACTCTCATGAGAAAGGTTTTTGAAGCTTATTTGAAAGAGGATTTGTGGATCTTGGAGTAGGTCATGAAAATCTACTCTTTGTGGCTTGGAAAAATATACTATGTTGTTATTTTCATGCTTGTTTTTATGCTTAAGTTTTAACCTTATGATTTTCTTGTGTGATGAGTTTGGTATGACCTCTATGCTGGATCTGCACCTCTGAGTATGCATGTTAAGAGATGGAATAAAGTTTTGTAATAAGTTCCAAAGGTTTCCTTTGGACATTAGTTAGAAAGCTACCAAGCAAACGAATTAATTTGTAGCCAAAAGTGGCTAAATCCTTGTATGGCACCCTAGACTCATCATGACCATCACTTAAGCATCAAAACATGGATGAAATAAGCATGGACCAGAGGTAAGAGAGGCTGCACAAGCCTAACACAACTGCACAAGCCTAACAATCCTTGGTTTATGTTGATGACTGAGATGAAAATTCGAAGCCTATATGTACATTCCGTATTGGTTGGAAATTTGTTTGAGCATGCATACTTATCTGGAAGCTACTAAAATGAACTTAAAAAGATTAAGGGATCATTAAAGCAAACGTTATGTGAAAATGTAAAACTACTCTCTTTGTTCCTTGTGCACACTAGTTTCCAAAGGGCCCTAAAAAGTTATACTGAAGAGAAGCCAAAGGTTATTTCTTGAAGTCAAAGGTTGCTTCTAGGAGCCAAAGGTTTCTCTAAAAAATCCTTCTACTATGAAGGAATTAAGTCCTTCACCTCTTATGTGGTGATGACGATCACCTAGGAATGTGCTCATATCCTTAATTTTTAGTAGGAGGTTGGAGTAGAGTCAGTGAGAAGATATTGTTTGACAAATTTAATACATGTCTATATCTAATTGTTTTCTCCCAAAGGTGGTGAAACTAGATTCATAAAGTGTCCCAAAGGTTGGACAAAGAAATGATAAAGACAAAAAAGTAGTAAAGAACAAAGTTTAAGACAGAATAATTGTATGTCAAATGATATCTTATTTGTGATCCCAAAGTTATGAACATTAAGAAGAATGTATGGTGAGACACTAAGTTGTATGTTTTGGATAAAATTGATCCACTTTAGAGAAATGTTTTCAAAGAATTAAAAGTAACCTTTTATGTAAGAAATGATTTCTGAAATAAAATGAAGTGGCTGGGACTAAAGTGATGATATTAGAACTAAGTAGATAGCCTACTGAGAAACCTAGTTTCTCATCCCTACTTCTTCCCACTTTCTTCCCAGACACCTTGGATGCCGTTTATTATGGTAGCAGTTCACGTACTTAAAGCAGACGTGAGGCACTCTCTCTGGGAGGTGTACATCGCACTAATGCCAAAATAATTAGATGCGAGTATCCTAACTGCTAATATGTAGTATTAGCTAACTTATGTATATATTGTATAATAGTTGTAAGTTTACAATTTGTAATAACTATATGATAAGGCTCACGGGCCTAAGACTTCTGGTCTGTAAGATTTGTTATGTATAATTATTGTACGATGTGTATGTTATGCTTGAATCTTGTTTATTTATTATAAGCAAATGATAAACGAAAAGAACAATGTGAACGCATAGTATTCCTAAGGTTTTGAATGTATGTAGAAATCGGCTTAACGATGTATCTTACTGCTACGCAAGTTTCATTGATGAGACTTGTAGTTCATATCAAACAGTTTTAAAATTTTTTTTACCGTATTTTCATAAAGTATTTTCTAAAATGAATTCATAACAAACTAAAAATGGAACCAAATGATCAACTTAAGCATGAAATTGGTATTTATTTTTAGGGTGTTATATATCTAAAGTATATGAATTATATATTATTTCACAAAGGATTTATACACTGGAAACCCATAACTCTCTATGATGATTATGTGTTGTATACTAAGTTAAGTTAAAATGATTCCACTTTAAAGATACATACATGATCATGAAAGTAAAATGAACTTGTATGCTTGTCACATTTTTTATAAATAAACTAAAGTGGTTGGGTTAGGAATTATGTCATCAACTTCGGGGTAAATTCATACTAAGAAACTTATATTTCTCATCTCCTACTTCCTATTCCTTTGCTAGTGCTTGACTATGACTTTTGCAATGGGAGTGATTAACTTAGAAAATAGACTATGGTGATTGGTATTTTAGTGCACATTGAAGGGATCCATGATGAGGCAAAGAAGGCACAACTGAAGTTGTAACATCCTAAAAATGAGCCATTTTTACGCTTAAGTTGTGTACACAGTTTTATTATTAAATTGTTACCTTATGATGCAGAAATTTTTTAGAAATTACTATTAATGAAAATATGGTAATCGTTTTAAAAATACCTTGGTTAAAAATGTAAACCTTGTCAGAATAATTATCGTATTGGAAAATAAGTAATCAAACATCCTCACTCATGTTTAATTAATAAATCATCTATGTTATCTAGGCATGTATGCCTTTACATACTTAGTTACACATATAGTTACTACTACCATATTTACCTTCCTACAATATAGTACAACTATATATTACTTATTTAGTATATAGTTTATCCATAAATATTTTACAAAATGTATATTTTGGCTATGACTTCAAACATTCTTTACAAAAAGGTCCAAACAATCACTTTAGTTACGAGGCCCACGAAGCTCCAGCCATTAAACTTTCATCCAAGGGATAAAATGTTTCATCTTCCATCTCTTAGAAGGCTTGGAACATATATGACTTAGGATATGGAAAACTACATTGTGATGACCAAACATGAGAAATGCTATAGTAGTGAGAAGGTGTCTAGGGGTCACTTTCACCTTTAGATGAGAAAGAGTCTACCCCAGGTACAATAGGAGGTGCGTGATAACCGAGTGGTGGAGGAAACATCACATTAGGATGAAAATCCTCCAAAGGAATGACGACATTCGAGGTGGAAAAGTTTGGGCTTATGATAAAGAATACAAAGAGATGGCCTAAAGAGAAATAGATTCGCATGTTGCCCTAAGAGGTAATGACTAACCCATAAACATTTGTTGACCGGTTGAATTGCTGAGTTCAATGAAGACCATCACCGTCATGAACAACATCAAGAATGTTTGGGAAGAAAATGATGTAAGGGGGGATGAGAAAATAAGTTTCTCAATAGGATTCTACCCTAGAGTTAGTGATAACACTTTCAACCCAACCATTTTAGCTTATTAAAAAACATGACATGCATATAGGTTCATTTTTAATAACTTTAGCTAAAGTGAATTTTTTTTTTACATAAATAAGAACTAGTTTCTATTTTAATCATTCGGGTTACATAGTCTAGATTACATAAGTCTCATATACCTTTGGGATCACATCATAGATATAATTTAACTTTCATTTCATTCATGTCTTAACATAATTTTTCACATATCTCTATCACTCTCTTAGTGATAATCTAGGATATAGGCATATAATACTACTTAGTCAAACAATATATTTTCACTAGCTTTGCTACTATACCTTCTATTCTTAGGACATGAACTCACTCCTTGATGATCGCACCATCATAATCATTGAATACTTGACGCTTCACAATAGAAGGATTTTTAAAGAACCCTTTTGTCTCTACCTTAGAAAAACCTTTTTCCTTCTGAATATGCACAAGGAACATCAAAAGTAGTATTAACTTTTCACATAAATTCTTTCTTTAGTGATCCCTTATTTAATTAGATTCCTTTTTAAAGCTTCTTGATAACATCCATGCTTAAACAATTCAACTAATATGTTATGCACATATAATATCTATTTCAAACTACTTTCATATTTATCATCCATATATGAACATCATGTAATACATCACTCTCTAAATAATCAAGAGTATTATCTATACACTTCATATTCATCTTTGTATAATTATAGGGAAACACAATAAGTTAGCATAATTATTCTAAATAGAAATCAACTTTCTAATCAAGATTTCTTAATTATGCTTAATATAGATTTCTTGGACAACATACAACCTTCCTCCAAAAACTTGTCCATCTTGTCTTATTTCATAAGATTTATGATAAATCTATAATAGGAACCTAGTCCACTCATTTTCCTAAGTTACCTCTTAACCTTTCCTTTTCTCAAAGATTAAATCTTCTTAAAGTTTTTAGTGTAAGATTATGAAATATTGGATTTCTATTCTATTTGGCTGAATGACCTCTTTGGTTATTTACTCTTTGTATTCATTAATTTGAATGTTTTATGAACAACTTACTTAATTCAAATTTAAATGTTAGAAGTTTAATGCTTTTTGACTAATAACTTTGCTAATCAAATTTGAACCACTAATGAACCTACTTGCTTACCTTCTTTCACATGAATTCCAAGTTTCTTACACAAGTATTATTTAAATATCTTTAAGCATCCAAATTAGTTTACTTTGCCCAATTGATTACAATAGATGGCTGAATCCTCTTCCTAAGATCCTAAGGCATTATGGATCAATTTTTTTTCTCTTATAAGATGATTTACACTAGTTAGGACTTAGGTTATTAATTCACACCAATATTAGAAAATTTTAGGGCTTTTCCTCCTTATTTATTAATTTTGGCCAAATGTCCATCTTCCTCCCTCTACTCTATACTTAATTTATACTCACCACCTTATGCATATTTGAGGTTCATTCTTAAGTCTTAGTAATGTTTTAACTTATTTTCACCAATTTAACCACACATGGCCGAATGGTTACCTAACCATTTCCAAGTCTCTTCTAAATTCACGATTCCTTTCTTATACTTGATTAGACTCCTTTCTACACCTTAATCAAAATATTAAACTCAAGTTTCCTTAATTATGTAAGAGGTGGACGAATCCACTAAGTGATCAAAACAAGAGTCTTTTTACTAATTTCTTCTCACTTGGTCTTTATATTATAAATTTTAGCACTTGGTACATCACATGTCCTTATATCCATCATGATTTATTCTTATTCCATAGCTTTCGTCATGGTCATGGCAGGTCTTAAGTGTCATGTTCATCTTTAGGTCCATAATTCCACCTTTTCTTTTACTAGTTTTAAAGTCAATGTTTCAAGTTAAGTTTATAGTTTTTATGATATAAATTTTTAATTTATTAGAGTATTTATCATATGATTCTGTATCTATATTTTTATTAAAGTTTAACTTCAATATTAAATCTTTTAAGAAAAGATATAAACAAGCTTACAACTTTGAATATAAAGATTTTAAAGAAAGTATTTTTCAAGACAACCAAGTGTAGATCTACTAGATCTACTCTAAGATATATCTATCCCTTAATTTTACCACTTCAAAACTTTCACAAAATCTCTCAAAATCATCCCCAAACCAATAAAAATTATTTTAAAGAAATTTTAACTAATTAAATTTCTCCATAGGTTACTAGAAGCACTTTAATCCATCAAAACTCTCCTTTAACTTCCAAAAATCACTAAAAACTTGGTGCTTCTCATTTTTAAACACCGAGGGTAGTTTTAAGCTCCATCGAACTCAAGCAAAAGGGATTCATAGAAATTTGAGAGAGATCCACCAAAAGGAGAAGAAAACCAAACCATAAACATATAACTAAAAGCTTAGAAAAGTGTACGATATAGACCCTACTTGTTGAATACTTTTACGAAGGTTTGTTGGATATTTGAATTGTTATCCTTCCTTCTTGGTGGTCCACACAAGATCTCCTAGTGATGATGGTGGAACTTGATTGATTTCTTTTGTTTTAACTCAAACATCAACGATGGAAGTTTAAGCATAGTGTAGATTTTGATGTTTTGAGATAAGTTATAGTTTTGGGTGAGGCTAGAGAATTTGCCTAAGTTTTTATAAGGTTTGTTATGAATAAAATTAGCTCCCCATATCTTAAGATGCCATTCAGCCATTTAGGGGTAGTTTGGGAATTAATTTCTCACTTTAGGGTATTTTGGTCCATTTACATATAATTTCCATTTTCTAAATTAAATGTATGTACAAAATTATCCTTTAGGATTAGTTTAACGCCAGTCAATCTGAATTTACCACTAATCAAGGTTAATTTATTTTAAGCATGGTTAATTTTAATTAAACAAGGTAAATTTACTTTAATCAGGGTTAATTTTGTCTCTCTTCATAAATATTTTTGTGCTACATGTCATTAATAAAGTGAAGGCTCATGGGATGATTCATCTCCTCATTTTCTACATGTTAAATTTGTGCTCAATGGGTAGGGCCGACTTCTCGACTTCTACTTCGCATTCTTGCCCTACCAGCCTTCTAGGGGCATTTTGATAATTTTTTGAGAATTTCCTAGAAAGTTCCCAAATTGTTCTTCTGATATTTCTAACACTTATTGATTCATTACCAAATCATTCTTATGTCATTTACCATTTTTTTTAGGGAATAATTTACCTCTTATAGAAGATAGAGCTTTCTTAGGGCATTTTTGGGCGTTTTTTATGGCGTTTTCATTCTCACTTTATTTCTATTATTTTCTTATGACTTTCTAAACATCATAGATGGGTTATAAACCTTTATAATGTCTTTTAACTTTTATTTTGAGTTTTTTACACATTTATTTGTGTCATCCTAGTCGAAGAGTATATTTTTCATTTACTAGAAATTCTCTAATTTCTCTACATTTTGTTCTTATTTCTGCTTTATTTCTTACTTAAAAGTATTTGTAACCTTAGGAGTCTATCATTAGAAATCGTGAGTGTTACAAAGCAAAATGGAATGTTTCATGATTCCCTAAAGGTGGACATCTTATACTGTTTATAAGTACTTATGTGTTGCTTTTTTGGATGGCGTTTGTATTAATCAAAGGCACTAACACCTTTGCTAGATGTAAAGAGAACTTACTATTAGCCTTATGCATATTATTTATACATGTAATATGTTGGATAAATAAATCCTATATATATATACATATATATATATATATGTCGTAACCGTAATTACAACGAGACGACGAATTCGTTAAAAAATTTAAAAAAAGAATTTTATTGAGTTGTGGAGCCGCCACCAAATTTTTATTTGAGGAAAAAATCTGGAAAAACCCTAACTTGAGTGTGTGATTTTGATATTTTTGAAAATTGTTTGATCCTCTTAGTTTAGAATAAAAATAAATATGTTTGTATGAAAATAGCCTAACAGGACTTGATCCTACTCCTACATATTTCTTGGTGCAATGGGAAACTCAAGGCTACGTAGTTTTGGTTTTTGTTTTGAAGACTTGATCTTCAAAGGTTAAAAGAATTTGAAAGACGATTTTAAAAGCAATTTTGATATTTTTTCATAATACTTAGTCTGCATATGCACATGGTCCAAGACAGCTACGGCTGCACTGGAATCCATATGAATCTCTAAACATCAAACAGCAGAAACAACTACCAGTTCGTATTTAGAGCCCATTACGTGAGACTTAGAATTTTTTTAAAAAATGGATTTAATTTGTAAAACGACAAAATAAATAGGGATTGAGCTTGTCCCAAAGTTAAAGGAAACCAGATTTCAAATTGATTAAAAAGAAAATTGAACAAGATGAGCTAGACCCATATTAAGACTTAATTTCAAAAATAAAAGAATGATATTTGGATTAAAATTAAAGGAAAAAAAATTGGGCTTGACCTTTTAATGACTCAACCATGATGCAGTTTTTCTTTCTTCTTGTTTTCTTTTTTTTTCTTTTTTTTTTTAAGCTGGCCCAATTGACAGCAACCTTGTATATGCAGTTATGTAGCTGGGCAGTCCAATAGAAGGGAGATTAAGGTGGATTTGGCCTGCTGGGCACGCGGCCTAATATGGTCCACGACATTGAGAAATGTGGGAAGAAATTTCAAAAGGAAAAAGCCATACACAGGAATCGACCTAGGGGCTTAGGAGTTGCAAGCAGTCAACCCAACCACCAGAATGAATAGCAGTGTCTTTAAATAAAGCAACTTTAATTTCAGGTCTTTGGTCACAACACTTGGACTCAAGGAACATAATTGGCCTTTGTTCCATATATTTTTTTTTACTCTGTTGAACAAAGATTAATCCTACCTCAAAATACCTATTCAGTTGTTTGATGCGTAAGCTTGAGTAATTTTAATTTGGTTTCATAGCCATTGGTGCCAAATAGCATTAATAAGTTGCAAGCCTTCTTCGTGTGTTTCGAAGATCCCATTATTAGCGTGCTACCTGAGAGCAAATATCACCCTTGAGCCTGAATTTTATCCAAACTCATTTAATAAATCTTATCCCAATTAATGGCTTTTATACTCAACTTGCATTTCCACTTTTGACCAAATACATGGCAAGAAGTTGAGTTGATAAATGCACAATTATTGCATTGAGTTTTGTCTTGCTCTGATATTTGTAGATGAAAATTCATGTGAAGGTTTGGCTCATGTGACATATTCCAAAGGGTATGGCTTCCATCTTGTGGTTGAGACCGTTGATTTAGAAGTGTGGCTTGTGACTCCCAACAAGTACAACTATAGGAACAACATGCCTTTGAGTTGCAAGTGCAACCAAATTTAACCCAACGGGGGCAACAACACCACCATTAACCATGAAAGCATGAGCTCTAACTATAACCATGTTCACTTGGGAAATCATGGAAAAAACAATAGAATCAGTTGTTACTATGGTTTGTAAGCCTCTAGTAGTGCAATGGGGAGGAAGCTAGGCAGAAAAAATCTCAACCATGGATATTTCAGACTGGATCAAACATCCCTCTGGAAACATTTCTCTGAGATAGCATTACCCTTGGAGATCTTGGATATTCAGAGATAGATACAGTGAAATAGACAAAAGCAATGTCACAAAATGGAAAAGAAACATAGGATTCAGGTGATGGCATACATTGCTTTGCAGGAAGGAACTCTCATCCCTGTGAATCATCCTCTCTTTCTCCTGCTTCAGCGTTTGAAACCTTATCAACTCTGTTGGGAGGTGGTTGAACTAGAGGAATTGCATTCATGTAGCTTTCCTACCTTTCTTCTACACAAGTTCTTCGAAGGAAGATAATTCATGATGATCAGAATGCTAAGAATCTATGCAAACATCATGATCAAAATGAGGACGTTGAAACTCTATTGGATAAAAAGACTTTCCAGAGGTATTCAATGCTTGATAGGAGATCCAATATTGGAAACTACTAGACCAAGTTCAAAATTTAGAAATCAAGATACACGGTGTATGAAACAAGGGCGTCGTGAATCATGGGAACTTGGTATTTAGCCCTTAAGGAAGGAAGTTAGAGTTAGTGACTCCGAAGATAGTGATCAAAAGAGTTTCATGGGAGCAGCCTTAACTGACAGAGGAACAAAAGTTACCTATCTTCACACGAACACGAGTTACGAACTGTGAACATCACAGAATCGAATCCACATGCTAACTTGCAAGATTATGCAAAGAATTTCAAGATAAGATGAGAGGATCTTGTAGACGGATGCTCGGAGTCTAAAGAAGCACACTAACAAGCACATTTGGTCCTCATGCTAACTATATACAAACTAATACGGGGAATCAATTCAATTCACAAATACTATGTTAATGAAGAAGCTGAATCCAGAGTCAGAAAAATTATAAGAATTTCGCATAAAGATGGCCATTAATGTGCTTTTCTTTTGGATTCCCTTAGGATTTCTCTGCAAATAGGATCACTCTCGTTTGTGATTTTTTCAAATCGGATGAAGAACCAGAAAATGATTGCTATAACTAAATGTATAACCGAATCTGATTTAACAAAATAAGGAGTATATTGTCATCCAAATATTAATCAGATTCAATTACCTTATTCATGCTAGTGCTACAAAAATTCCTACGGACATCATCATTGAATCCTCTTCCACATTCCATTGTATCACAAGCATAATAAAGGGAATTATCTACCATAGATGAGTGATAACTTTAACAACCATGTAAATACTCAGTTATGTCCGAGACCCCTATTTATAAAATTAATTAGTAAATAAACAATAATTTAAATGATAAATAAACAAATAGGAAAAATGATAATAACAAAAAAAAGAAAGAAAAGAAAAATAACCAAAAGAATAAAATAAAATAGTAAAAAAATGAAAACAAATTAAGAAAAAATGAAAAAAAATATATATCTGAAATAAATAGAATAAATAAAAAATAGAAAAATAATAAATAAAGAAGAGAAATAAAACATATAACAGAAAAATAAAAAAACTAAAAAAAAGAAGAATAAAAAGCAAAAATAAATAAATAATGAAATAAGTGAAAAACTAAAAATAAATAACTAAATAACTGAAAAACTAAAATATAACAGAAAAATAAAAAACAAAATAAAAATATTAATAAATATAAAAGGAGAAAATAACAGAACGAGAAAAAATGCATGCATGAGCGAGGGGGCAGGTCAGACTCCACGTGAAGGAACCCACGTCAAGGAACCCAGGGAGGGTGAGTTTTAAAAGGATCCAACTTCAAGGGGGCTGGGAGGAGGATTCTTGGATTTTTTTCTACGAATGGAAAGAGATTAAGACATCTCCATTAACGCTAGCAAAGAGTTCCTAGCACACCTACTGCATTTGTAGCCAAGGTGGAGGTCCAGGATTAGATCTAATTGAAACCACCACTGATATTGATGCTGAGGGGAACAAGGTCGGATATTAACAAGGCAGGATAGTAAAGTGGCTCTGTACAGACCAGATCCAAGGACAGTGAAGAAAAGTGTTAGCATGGCCCAAAATTCAGGTTGTTCATCCTCTACTTTCTCCAAAAAGAATTCTTCAAGAAGAAGAAGAGGAAAAGACTGTCGATTCTTGTCGAGAGGACTATCGATCACACACAGGTTAGCTTCTTTTGATCCCTCTTTTATCATCTTCCAAAGCTAGGAAATTGTTTCATCTGATTAAGCTATGGTCGCATCTTGCGATGAAGAAGAATCATGTCTCAATTGGTTGAGGTTCTTAGTTGATCAAGAATCGGTATGTTGCATATTTAAATTCAAGTTCTGCTCCTGACGTGAGTTTGTTATAGTTTGATCAAGTTCCTTCACAATCTTGCTTGAAAGACCCTGTAATTCCCTTAGTTCGACACCCTAGTGTAAACTAACCAATACACGTTAATTTGTATAACTATGATGAACTTTCACCAAAATCAAGGAAAGGAAAGAAAGGGTGCAAGTTAGTGTTGAAGATTGATGAGATTTCTACACTTTCTACTAAACAGCCTGGCTGTTTCCGAAGCCCCCATGGCACAAGCCAAGGCATATGAGGTTGAGATGGTTACTGCAGAAAGAAAACTTGATCAAGATACAAATCTTGATCTGAATCAAATCCAAGAAAATGGGCAAGAAATAGATGCAATTTGGGAACCTGGACATACAAAATTGGTCAATATGGGAAACAGTGGTTACATGGAAATTATTGTAACAAGCTCCTTCATATCATGGTACTTCCTGAACCAGAATCTGAAGAAGGCATTTGAGATTTCTCCTGCTGATCTAATCATCAACCTGAATATGCAATTGACAAAATTTGCTCATGGTACAACCATATATGTTCAAATCTGTAATTGCTGCTAGCCTCCTTACACCTGCATGACCACATCTCGGATCAGAGGCCAAATGTAGGCAGATGCAATAGACCTGCAGCATACCCAAATACTTGGGACATAGAATAATGGTAATGGTTTACATCAACCTCAAAGGCTACTTGCACAGCAAAATATGCTTGAACTTGCAACTTCCATGTGGAGGGACTAGATGAGTTGGTTGTCTTTATTCCTTATTAGATCTCTCTAGTTTTTTCAAAATTCAATTTGCAATGAAACTGAAATACAGAGCACTTTCTTATGATACAAAGTCTAGAAAAGTTTTTATGAATGAAGCCTACATCAGAATTTATACCGAACTTAGGTGGCAGTAAGCTCCTTGAGTTTGTTGAGCTGGAAATGAGTCTTTCCATTATTGTGAGGTCTACTAATAGTACAACAACTAATAACCCCAAGTGATACTAAGTCGTGGCAGTAGTTTTTCTTTTGATTTAGGGAACAACAAATTAGAAAGCCATGCAAATTGCTCCTGTAAAATAAGCTATGTCATACTGTTCTAGCTTTTCAATTCTTAGGATTCTAGTGGCTACAATGATGGACCAGGGAGAACCACCTTGGTGATCGATTATAGAACCATGGTTTGGCTCGGATAGCTCCTGTTTGGCTTAAAATCAGTGATACAGTGGAAAATATGTATTCAGAGTTGCTGGATGAGGCTCATGATCAGGCATGCAATAACTGGTTCGAGTGATGATGGAAGAGTGCAAGAAGGCCGGAACACCATGAGTTGGTATGATTCCAGTTTACAGGCCCTATCCTAGTGTGGGTGTTCGCCTATGATGCCGAACAGAGTTGATATGTTGGTTCAAATCACAGTTTAGGTTCAGTCCCCAAGATCTAGTTTGTCACATTAAATGATAACTAGTTCGATGCATTAGGTCACGTAGCTGTCATGGTATAGCCAAATGGAAACTGCTATGATATTTAGCCTTGCTCGGTCACATAGCTGGAACCTGTGAGTAATGGCTAACTTGCCCAGTTCGTTCTGCTTGTAAACATTCGGTTAGGCAGCAAGCTAGATTCAAGTTAATAGCTAGCAATATTATCACACATAAGAAGCTTGGCCAAGTGGTTGGTTCATAATTAATTTTCAATTCCTTAAGTCAAGTTTAATTCTTTTTCTCAAAGTCTATTTTAGTTCAAATCAAGTTTAATTCTTTTTCTCAAATTTCAAATCAAATTCATTTTTAGATCAAATCAAGTTTAATTCTTTTTCTCAAATTTCAAATCAAGTTCATTTTAGTTGAAATCAAGTTTAATTCTTTTTCTTAAATTTCAAATCAAGTTCATTTTAGTTCAAATCAAATTTAATTCTTTTCCTCAAATTTCAAATCATATTCATTTTAGTTCAAATCAAGTTTAATTCTTTTCCTCAAATTTCAAATCAAGTTCATTTTAGTTCAAGCCAAGTTTAATTCTTTTCCTCAAATTTCAAATCAAATTAATTTTAGTTCAAATCAAGTTTAATTCTTTTCCTCAAATTTCAAATCATGTTCATTTTAGTTTAAACCAAGTTTAATTCTTTTCCTCAAATTTCAAATCATGTTTATTTTAGTTTAAACCAAGTTTAATTCTTTTCCTAAAGTTTCAAATCAAGTTTATTTTAGTTCAAACCAAGTTTATTTCTATTCCTCTAATTTCAAATCAAGTTTACTTAGTTCAAATCAAGTTTATTTCTTTTCCTCAAATTTTGAAATCAAAATCCATTCTTTTGGGGTCAAGGCCAATTATTTTTCTACCTAAGCTCAATCCTTCTTTTTGTCTTTTTTTATTATTTTCAAATTAAGTTCATTAATTTCAGGTCTCACACAATGAACTCTAAACACGAACTGGTAGTTTTTTCTGTTGTTCGATGTTTAGGGATTCATATGGGTCCTAGTGCAGCCGTAGTTGTCTAGGACCCTGTGCATATGTGGACTAAGAATCATTTTTAAATAATTTCAAAAGAAACCTCATCTTAGAATATAACTCTTCAAATTACAACCTTGTCGCTAGAAATATCTTATAGTTCAAAATTGATGATATGAGTCTTGAACTTATCAAATCATCTAGAGTAGTGTAACTTAATCTCTTCCATATAACCAATATGGGGAGGCAATAGGCACACGGTATTTTTATCATTGATCACTAGTTAAAATTAATTCTCACATTTAGTGTATTTTTTATTTGATTCCAAAATAGAAACAGGTACTTTCAAGGTAGCCTTGTTGGAATAAGGTGTGTTAAAGGCCCACAAATGTATACAAGGTTTTCAAACTCTTTAGTAACATAACTTTCTCCTATTCTTATTCTTTTTCTCTCCTCAAAATTTAGGTACACCTTTTTTTTAGCTTGAAAATACAGGGAAAACAATAGAATTTCATCGTTTAAAATCATTAACTAATGCTTATTTAAATTTAAATAAGCTATCTTTGACATAATTCTTTTTTAAATTTGTTGAGAACTAGTTTTGGATAAGAAATATTCTTTTAAAAGAAAATGTTTTTATTAAAAAATGAAAAATGGGTTAATGAAAAATACGAGTATAATTTGGATATGCAAGACAATTTATCCACATCAAGAGTTGTTATGCGATCATAAACTTTCAGACCATTAGAACTTGAAACGGCTTGTACATGCATACAATCAACATAATTCAATTTGTGTTCCATAAATATATTATGACTAACATAATCCATTTTGTTCCATAAATAGAGTAGTATTTCAACTTTTTAATTATTTTGGTAATATATGATACTTTTGGCTAAACAATGGTTGAACTAGTTAAATTGTTTCAACCATTTATTTTTTCTAAATCTCATTCATGCTATAAATAATTTTTTTGACCTTACTCTCTTTCGTTTATGTAGTCAACTATATATTTTATGATAGATGTTAAAATTTCATTTCCAATAATGATTATATGAAACTTTTCCTTTTTACTTTTGAAGTTAGGGTATCTGTTATCTATTGATGGAGAGCAATTAACTGGTAACATTGTATGCTCATGTTACTATAAATAATTAATTCTACTGCTCTATCTTTATGCTTTCTTATTTTAAATCGAAGTAGTGTTAACAGACCATTATTAACTGAGTTATGACCTTGTTTTTTAAATATAGTTTTACCTTCATTTACAATAAGAGAGAGTTGATAAGCCATATTTTTATATGGTGGGGATTAGCATAAAAAAATGCTCACTATAGCATGTATAATAATAACACGTATTACCATGAAACATGATCTAGAGTGAAAAAGTTAAAAGAAGAAAAATTGCTCATATTCAGATTTGAAGCCAAGTTCCTTGATAGACGAATCTCTTGATCCATGTGCGGTCAATGAAGAATGTGAGTGAAATCATGACCATTAAAAATGTAACCCAATAATTATTTTCAATGTATATTAATTTTTTGAGATATTCTAAGCATAAAAATTATTATTATGTTTATATTTTATATTGTATGTCTTGATTGTTAATTTGATTGAGTTAATAGAAAGTTAATTAATAAAAACTTCACTCTATGTTTTGTGCAAGACTACGACTTAGACTATGCCTACTTATTCTTTTTTTTTTGTCTTATCGAAGAAACTCAACTGTTGCTGACTTAATAAATTTATAATTATGATATTTTTGAATCATTTTATATTTTATATAATTTTTTATTATTATAAATATAATATTTACTTGCCTATTCATATCATGGACACACATATTATTTATATATATTTTCTCATAGAATTGTTACTTAGCGATTAACCTTATGTTATTTGTATTAATATGGTATTTTACTTATTTTAATAACCTGTCTCAAGGATTATTTACTTTAAAATGATATATTAGTATTTTAAACATTTTACTTGATAACAACATTATTATAAATTGTTTTTATGAAAGTTTTTATACTAAAATTCTCAAGCATACTTTACAAATCTATGAATTACTCTTTGTTATATAAATATATTCAATTTTAAGAACTGAGTTTTTATAGAAATATTACAAATTGTCTCTATATATTTTTCACATTACCTAAAATTGATATTGAATTTGATTAAAGTCTCTTCGATGGATATGAATAAAGAGTTATCTAAATCCAAGGACTCAACTAAAGCTTATGAAAGAATAAAATTAATTTTGTAACAAAAATGAAACATCAAGTGCAAAATTAGTAATGATATACAACATAATAGTCATGAATAAAACAATATTATTACCACACCACTAAATATTATTATCAATTTTTATTGACTTATCGGTATACTTTATATTATTTCTTATAGAATATTTATAAGTTATCATGAGCATGATTTGGGTAAACAAACTTGCTAAATCCTAATAAATAACTATTTAATTTTTAATGATTTATCATTATACCCTATATCATTTAAAGAATATTTATGAATCATTATAAAAGTGATTTAGGTAAACAAACCTGTAGGATGAAACTTTTAGGAATGTTTCATCAATTATTAATATTACCAAGGGCCATTCTAGCATATACAGAAATTCTTGAAACATTTCTAATCATATTTTATTAAATTCTTCCATACTAGGTTGAAAATATTTCACTTAATTTAAAAGAATACATACATATATTTTTTTTAACAATTAAAAGTTATTTTAGCATCTACTATTAAAATAGTTCATAATACTAATAATTATATTCTTCATTTAAATATTAATAAATTTATTATACATGCGAAACAAAGATAACGTAGGATGTGTTATAAATTTATTTGTGTGATAGCACGAGTCATATACAAGTATATAAAGATAAATAAGTTTATAAATAGTCTAAACAATTTTCTTTTATAAAATTAAGTTTAAGTTATTTATCTAAAAATATTTTTTAATAAGTTTACATTTATTTATTTATTAAATAAATTAAGTTAAGTCCGATTTTGAATAAGTCAAACTTTAAACATGTTAAATTGTTGGCCTAAACATGTTAGATTGTTGGCCTCTGCCAGATTATCTATCTCATTTCCATCTGTACACACCTCCTTTAACCTTTTTTTTTTCTAAAATTTCTCATTAGAATTAAAATTTTGAAAGTGTAAAATATACTTGTGGAAATTAATTTTCATAAATATAAAAATATATTTTTAGAAGTTAAATTCTGAAAGTATATTTTTATACTTTTAAAAGTTAAATTTTGGAAGTATTTATGTAAAATAATGCCTATAAAATTTAACTTTCAGAAGTATTTTTTTTTACAATTTTGAAAATACATTTCTTGAAATGAATTTTTATACTTCAAAAAATTAAATTCCAGAAGTTTTATACATTTAATGAAAGGTAAATTTGAAAAAAAAATTTTACCAAAACATAAAGGGAGGTGTAAATAGAAATGGGGTGAAAAATTAATACCCTTTTATATTTAAATAGTAATGTGACAAGAAATAGTTAGAAACGACAAAATTGATAAAAAAAAATTAAGAATGGGATGTGCAACCCTAGAAAAGAGGAATGAGAAAGAAATACAAAGTCTAACATGCATAAATTTTTGTAATGAATTCTTGAAGCCACAGATAGTCTCTAAAATGAAACTAAGTAGGATTGGAAATAAAAAACAGATAAATTAGAAAGTTTGGAGCAAATGATGAAAATCCTCTTATACTTGGGCAACTTAAATAATGTGCAAGAGAAATGTGAAGAAAGAGTAAAATAAATTATGAAGGATTATAGAACATCAAGAATGTCCAAAAGTAATGAGAAAAACATAGAAAACAAAGAAGGGACACAACTGCCCTAAAAAAACTTCAAAAATTACTAAAACATCTTTAGAAAGCTCTGATTTCTACCTAAAGCTTGTCAGTTCCTAAAAAAATATCAAATGACCTTAGATTAACTTGGAAACAAATAAAAAATTGTTAGAATTTTCAAAGAAACAATTTGGGAATTTTATTGTAATGTTGAGAAAAATTATAAAAACACTCATGGAAGACTTGGAGGGAAAGAAAGTGTGAGGAAGAAGCCAAGAGTGGGTTCCACATGGTGTGCATAAAATTCCCATGTGAAACCATGGTGATGAGTCACCAAGTGACGTCAATACAAGTAAACACATAAAAGATAAAAATAATTAATGTTAAGATTCCTTTAACCATGGTTAAGGCTAATTAATCTTAATTAATTAAAAGTTAACCATGCTTAGGGGAAGATAAACATTATTAGTGACAAAATAAAACCAATCAACTTCTAAAAGGATAATTCTTTGAATTTTAAATTATTTGAAAATGAAAAATCTATGCAAAATTACCAAAATACCCTTAAGTAAAAATTAATCCAACTTTACCCTTGCTTGGCGAGTTCACAAGACACATGAGGGACCTCATTTGGTTCAATTTTTACTCCCTAAACATTTAGAAAAATTCTCCAAACTCTCTCCAAGTTGAACCAAGTCCAAAATTTTAACAGTTCACCTTAAGCTTAAGTTTCCATCTTTGATATTTAAGCTAAAATCAAGCTCTAAACACTAAGTCCCACCACTTTCACCAAGACGCTCTTTGTACCATCAATAGAGAACAATATCAGCCACCATAGCCCCACCGTAATCCTATGCTAAGTCACCATCAAGTAAAATTTTCTATTTTGTCTTTTTAAGCTTTAATCTTACTTTTATGGTTGGTTTTTCTTTCTTTTGTGGATCTTTTCTCTAAAATCCATAAATATCTTTTTATTTGGCCTCATGAGGGCTCAGTTTGTCTTTGAATGGTTTATAATGAACATCACCATTTTTTTAGTGATTTTTGAGAAATAAAAAGAAGTTTGGTTGGTTTAAAGTGCTTCTCGGTAACTTAGAAGAAATTTAATCGGTGAAAATTATTTTAAAACTCATTCTGATGCTTTGGGAAGTTTTGAGAAGTCATGAGAAATTTTTTTTAAAGTGGCCATGTTAGGAGATGGATGGATCTTAGAGTAGATCTTGTGGATCTACATTTTGTTGCTTGAAAAAAAATGTTATCTTGCATGTTTTTATATTTAAAGCTTGAAAGTTTTTTATTTTCTTACTATGATGAACTTGTGTAATATTATGTCCAGATCTGAACCCATGGACTTAAATATTAAAAGTGAAAGAAAAATTAATTTATAAGTCCCAAAAACTTGATTTGAGCATGGATCTAAAAAGTACTAAGTAAAAGTTGAAACTTTAGGACCATAAATGGCACAAGCCTCACAAGACACTTAAGACTCACTTTGACCATGACCCAAGCAGTGTATTTTGGACAACCCTCATATGGATCAAGTGCTTAAGGTGCTACAAGTGCACAAAATCAAGGAACCAAGGTTGTATTAAGAATTTTCATTAGGAAAATGGAAGATTTAAGGGTGTATGTAAAGTTTAAAAATGGCTAAGTCCATAACAAACAAGATAGATGAAATCAAGTGAAATCTATAATTAATACTTAAGTTAGATTTCAAAAAGGCATAAGTTGGTAATTAAAAATGAACCATGAAATTATGTAGAGGAGTGTAGTCATTTGGCCATGACTCTTAAGATTGGATAAGAATACCTAAAAATAAACTAAACTTGGTTAAAATTGTAGCATAAAGTTTAACTAGAAGAAGTGGTCAACTTAGGTCAATTAGAGATGAAATTTGATACCCTAGACCTTGGAAGTGACACTCGGCCACTATAATGTTAAATAGTAGTTTTGATTCTTATCTAGATTTTATTAAGGATCCTTACCATGTAAGAATAAGGTATTAAATGTGTAAGAAAGCTTTAAAAATAATTAAGGGACCCATTCAATCACTTTAGGATAAATTGATCAAAAAGGAGATTTAATTCTTAAGTAGCATTAATTAAACATCTTTGGTATATAAGTAGAAGAGATTAAAATTTGAGAGTGAGCTTTAGAAAAGTTAAGGAGCTTGGACATATTAAATAATTTAGTGAATAGGAAGTTAAGAATTCACTATTGTCACAACCGTAATTCCGACGAGACGGAAAACTCGCTAAATTTTTTAAAAAAAACTTTTATTGATTAATATGGAGTCGCCACCAAATTTTTATTTAAGAGAAAATACTTGGAAAAACCCTAACTCGAGAAAGAGATTTAGGTTTGGGAGTCGATTACGAGTGGGGAAGGTGTTAGGCACCCCACTCGCCCGTTCTGAAGAATGGTACGCTTAAACTGAGTATGCAATTTATGAAAATTGTTTGATCCCTTAATTAATGTGAAAATAAATAGGTTGCTGAAGGTTAGCCTGACAAGATTTGATCCTGCTCCTACGTATTCCCCAATGCAATGGGAAACTCAAGGCTTACATAGTTCTAGTTTGTGAAGGCTTGACCTTCAGAGGTGCTTGAACGGAGTAAGGTATTTTGAAAATATTTTAAAGAAAAATTCTTAGTCCACATATGCACAAGATTCGAGGCAAACGAGGGCTGCATTGGGATCCATATGAATCTCTAAACATCGAACAACAGTGAAACCGCCAGTTTCCTGTTTAGAGCTCATTGCGTGAGACTTGGGATTTCAAAATGAATTTGATTTGAAAATAATAAAGATAAGAAAAGAATTGGGCTTGAAATAAGAAATGAATTTGATTCAAAATTTGAAGAAAAGAATGAAACTTGATTTTAAAATAAACTTGGTTTTGAGTTTGGGGAATTGAACTTGAATTGACTAAAGCTAAACTTGACTTGTACTTGGGCATTTGAACTTGACTTGATTTGAAATCAACTTGGTTTAAAATGAACTTGATTGAAAATTTGATTTACGGAAAAAGAACTTGATTTTGAATTTGAGAGATGGAACTTGACTTGAAGTGAACTTGATGGGAAAAAAATAAACTTGATTTTATTTTTGAGAAAAGGAGTTGAGCTTACTCTGATTTAAGGAAAGGAATTGAATCTTGACTTGATTTTGAAGATTTAGAAGAAATTGGATTGAAATTAATAAGGAAAATGAATTTTATTGGAAACTTGATGAAAAAAGGTGAATTGGATTTGAGCCAAAAATGAATTTTATTTGTAACTTGATGAAAAGAATTAAATTGGATTTGAACCAAAATGAAACTTGTTTAAAACTTGAGGAAGAGAATTGAATAAATAAATAAAAACAGAACTTCACTTGATTAAATTTGAAATTGATCTAGAAAGAATTAAATCAGATTTAAATGGATTTGAAAGAAAGAATTAAATTGGATTTGAAAAAAAGAATTCAACTAAAACTAAACGAATTAATTATCAAAGATTATCTAGAAATCTTCCTCCCATTTTTTAAGGCCCAAACATTGCCACCCATTTGAATGCAGCACTGAATAATATGCATGATGTGCAACAATGAATATACCCAATTGAATGCATGAGTGAATGATATGCATGCAACCATGAATATACCCAATTGGATGTAGCAGTGAATAATATGCATGCAACGTGCTTATTATGCAGCAGAAAATATCAATTCGAGGCCCAATTGTATGGCCCATAGCCTGTGCATAGTTCGACTTATACGTCGTATGCGGCCCACAGACTTAGGTTCAAGGGTGCTTGAATTTAAAACAAAAGCACTGCCTGGGACTGAATTATCAACGTCCCAGTTAATTTTTGGAGCAAAGCTTCCTGGAACAAGAGAGATTCGCCTGCCATACCAATATGTGACTGGTACCCCCTACAGGCACCCTTTAATTATTGGTCAAAATCCCCACAACGCCCACCCATTCCTTTATTTGAGTGGTTTATAATTCTTGCCATCTTGCTAATAGATTCATCCTGGCTTGATTAATCAAAGTAATGCCACAACTGGCCCATTCTTATACCCGTGCGACCCGACCCAATTACATATTAATTAAGATCATTTAAAACAAAAGCTGAATGTAAGACTCAAACCGAAGACCGTCTGCCCAAGCCTTCCTTTCTCAAGCCATCTGAGCTAAGTCTTAGAATTATGATTTGGTCCAACAATTTTATACATGTATGGTAGTAATGAGGACTGAGTCATTCTAGGTCAGTGTTTGCTTGGTGGTCCCCACGCCCTTTCACATTTGCAGCCTCGCATAGGATAATGCCCCACTTTAATCCACTTTATACATACCTTTGCTAGCTACGTGCATGAGTATTGGAATCCCACCATTTGCTATTCACCATTGGTGTTCACCCTATCATGATATTTTTGCTGCTAACTGATTTCAACGCCACTCCAGGCTAGCCTACATACTGCATGCATTACTTAGACATATTTTGGCAATAATGTGAGTAGCTGGATGTATCACTAACACCGTCGCACTGAAACATAATTGGATCAAGATCCTGAGTGCCCACAGGCATGTACACTTAATCAGACCATGTGTGGACTGAACCATGGAAGAATGCTCTGGTCTCTACAACTACCTTCATCGAGGATATGGGAAATCTGCTAGACCCGTGCTACTTATCTGGATGTTGGGTTAGAATCAAGCAAGTTACGAGTTTGGACGTCGAAATTTACATCATGAACCACTTCATGCATGACTCTCCTTCGAAGCATATCACACCTCAAACGCATGGCTTACTGTCAAGGTGTGAGTCAATATTATGAACGTCTAGTTGAAGACTTAATGACTCTATATCAGACCTGACCCCAAGTCCTGGAGTAAATTAGCAACATGATCATTACTGAAGGTGTCGCGTGGATGAGCTGTGGCAACGTCTTCTCTGGCTTGCTGGGACACAAGAAGGAGCAAGGCAAACTCCCGGATGGCTCAAAGGTGTACCCAGAATCATAACTTCCCCACGTGCTATCCTAGAGCCATATTTCCTCATATCTATTCCTTGCATGTTAATAAATCGGAGGGCCCACATAGCCAAAAGCTTGGACGTGCTCGACCTATTTGACCTGGATCTGGGTGCATACTTACCTCGTGCTTTTAGACTTCCAAACCCATACTCTCGTGCATGATGGAACTGTATAAGGCTATGGGAAGACACACTAACGACACGAGAACTTCACATGATCAACACCACATTTTGGATGAATTCCTACCAATGGATTCCACTGAACTCTAAAGTGTGGCTTAGCAAGAGAATGACAACTCATGTGATTCAATAGATTCAGTAGCTTAGGGCAGAAAGCCCATGCATGCATTAAAATAAAGGTGGGTTCCTGTATGTACGTGCCTAGCTTTTACGCCCAAGTTCAAAGCCATGGACGACTCACAGGAGCCATATTCAGTGGCTAGTCAAGTACATAAACCCTTAAGGGTCAGAAGATTTGGCATACACCCTGCAAGTCTCTTTCTGATCCTCTTTGTTAACCCCCCCATCCCCATGAAAATCGGTATTTCTCATGTGGTAAATGGCAAGAATTCATATTGGATGTTCAATAAAACACGTTTTACCTCTTTGTTAACAAACCCATTCTCATATCATTTATACAGAATCAACTAACATTCAAACGAGTCGCCATGCAATTCTTGGTTCAAGCATAAATTGAATATACTTTGGGCAAGGTTCATGTTTCACAGATGAAAGAAAAAAAAACCCAACCTGTTCTTGGACTAAAACGAGGCTCTTGCTGAAGCTAATGAAGGCGACCTCCTCCCCCTCTTGCCATGGATCTCCTGGCCAATGTTATATCCTTCTCCTATTGCAGGGACCGAGAGTTCTCTTCCCCCCGTAGCAACCTCCTTTCTTCTTCGTTTTATGTGGCCAAACAAAGAATCTCCTTCTCCAAAATCAGTGATCAATCGTTTTAGAGGTGTTTCCCCCCCAGCGACCTCCTTGCTTGCGTGCCTTTCCTTTCATGCATGTTCCTTCTTTTTTTGTCCTTTTCTTTTTTCTTTTTCTTTATTTCTATTTTATTCCATTTTTTTTGTTATTTTTTGTTTTAATTTTTTTTGTTTATTTATTCATTGTTTTTATTAATTCTGTTTTTCTTTTTATTAATTCTCTTTTTTGTTTTTATTAATTCAGATTTATTTTTATTATTTTCCAATTTTCTCTTTTTTATTTTTACTAATTTTCCTTTTTATTATATTTTCATATTTTTTATTTTTTATTTTTTTATCAGAATATTCAATTATTTTTTGGTTGTTTATTTTGCTGTTTTTCTTTCTTTTTCTAATTATTTAGTTTTATTTATTTTATTCCTTTTCTAGTCCTATTTGCTATTTATTTTTCTTTGATTTTTTTTGTAAGCTTTGTTTGTTCTGTTTTTATATATTTTTCCATTTTTTCCAACCTTTCCCTTTATTTGTTTTTTTTATTTTGTTGTTTATTTATTGATCTTTAATTTATTTTTTCTATTTTTATTTCTTTCGTATTTTTGGTTTTTCTTCATTTTATTTAATTCAACCTTCTTCTTTTTTTCAATTTCTATTTTCTTCCCATTTTTCTATTTTCAATTTATTATTATATATTTTTTTGTATTCCATATTTCTTTTTTCTTTTCTAGTTAATTTTAAATTAATCTTTTCCTTTATTCATCTGTTATTCTGTTATTACTTTCCTTGTCTGTTTATTTGTTTCCTCAGCTTTTTTATTTATTTATTTTAATGTTTTTCTGTTTATTCACTAATTAATTTAAAAAACAAGGCCTCGGACATAATTAGGTGTTTATAGGTTGTCCCTCTTTACTCATTTTCCTACCAGATAATGTGGGAAATAATTCTCTGAATTATCATGGTAGGAAATGAGTAAAGACGTGAACACATTATGTTCGAGGCAAGCTTTAAAGATGTCCGAAAAGCATGAAGAGCCTTAAGCTTGAAGATGGATGCCTGGGAGATGGTGATTTCTGAGTGACCTTGCCGGCTTCATGTGATGAATCAACGGGGTTTAAATATGCGAGGCTTGATTGCATAGCCTAATTAGGCCAATAAATATTGCTGAAATGTAAGCAAAGCGAGGTGAATAAGATCCGTTAGGACGGACATGGGCGAAGAATGGAAGGGCCTGATTGGACAGGAAAGGTGAAATGAAGAAAGCCTGTTAGAACAAGCAAAGCAGAAATGAATGGTCTGTTATGACAGGCGAAGTGAAGTGGAAAAAGGGACCATTTAAGATAAGTAGGGGTGCAGGAACTAGAATGTGAGGCCTGATAGCGTAGGCCTGAGTATGTACGAGGTGGCCTGATAACATAGGCCGAGGTGCAGAAATCTAACCATGCTTGAGTCCTGACATCATAAGCTCAGATGCAGAAAAATAAACTTGAAGGTGGCTTATCCACATAGGCAAGGATGCAGAAAAGTAAACTTGAGCGTACAAAAAAGAAAACTTGAACGTGCTGGAGGCCTGACACTATAGGTCGAGATGCGAAAAAATAAACTTGATTGTGGCCTGACACTATAGGCCAAAATGTAGAAATGTAAAGTTGATGAGACCTGAAAAGAAAACTTGAACATGCTGGAGGCCTGACACTATAGGTCGAGATGTGGAAAGATAAACTTGATGGTGGCCTGACATTATAGGCCAAAGTGCAAGAATGAAAACTTGAGGGAGGCCTGACATCATAGGCCGAGATGCAGAAAAGTAAACTTGATGGTGGCCTGACACTATAGGCCAAAATGCAGAGAAGAAAACTTGAACATGCTGAAGACTTGAACATGCTAGAGACTTGAACGTGCTGAAGACTTGAACGTGCTGAAGACTTGAACATGCTAGAGACTTGAACGTGCTGAAGACTTGAACATGCTGAAGACTTGAACATGCTAAAGACTTGAACGTGCTGAAGACTTGAATGTGCTAGAGACTTGAACGTGCTAGAGGCCTGACACTATAGGCCCAGAATGCAGGAATGACAACTTGAGGGAGGCCTGACATCATAGGCCGATATGCAGAAAAGTAAAATTGATGGCGGCTTGCCACTTTGGGCCAAAATGCAGAAAAGAAAACTTGACCATGCAGAAAAGAAAACTTGAATGTGCTGGAGGCCTGATACTATAGGCCGAGATTCAAAAAAGTAAACTTGAGGGAGGCCTGACATCATAGGCCAAGGTGCATAAAAGTAAAACATGAGGAAGGTCTGACATCATAGGCCAAGATGTAGAAAAGTACACTTGATGGCGGCCTGACAGTATAGGCCAAAATGCAGAAAAGAAAACTTGAACATGCAGAAAGAAAACTTGAACGCGCTGGAGATCTGACACTATATACCAAGATGTGGAAAAGTAAACGTGAGGGAGGCCTGACATCATAGGTCAAGGTGCAGAAAAGTAAAACTTGAGGAAGGCCTGACATCATAGGCCAAGATGCAGAAAAGTAAAACTTGAGGAAGGCCTGACATCATAGGCCAAGATGCAGAAAAGTAAACATGACGGTGGCCTGACACTATAAACCAAAATGCAGAAAAATAAATTTGATGGTGGCTTGACACTATAGGCCAAGAATGCAGAAAAGTAAACTTGATAGAGAACTATTTAGCCAGGAATGGGAAAGAATGAAAATGACATGTTAAGACAGGAGACTTTGAAATGGGAGGGACCTATACTAACTCGAAAAGATGGCTAGTGAGGACAAGCAAAACAGGAATGACATGTTAAAACAGGTAAAGGGAAATGAAAGGTGACCTATACTAACTTGAAAGAATGGTCTGTCAGGATAGGAGAAGTAGGAATGACCTGTTAAGACAGGAAAAAGGAAACAAAGAGTAACCTATACTAACTTGAAAAGATGGCTTGTCAAGGCAGGCGAAGTAGGAATGATCTGTTAAGACAGGTAGAGGGAAAATGACATGATGTGCCCTAGGAATGCACATGAAGGTGGAATGTGGACTTCTTCGTCAACTGCCTTGGACGAATTATTTGAAATTTGTTTATCTTGAATAAATTGCTTATTTTACCTTGAACTCGAAGGTTTTTTGAGTATTTGAGTATTTGATAATTATTTTCTCTTGGAGAAACTTGGGCAAACATTTTTCTGCAGTTTAGAAAATTCTTGACAATTGAGGGATGTTTTGATTTGAAGGGATTTTGGGCAAGCGTTTGCCCCAGTTTGAATCTCACTAAAAGTGAGGATTGCCTCAACTTGAATTTCTTTGGGAACATGTTCACCCTAGTTTGAATTTTGGTATGAGGTCGATGATTGCCTCAACTTAAATTTTTCTGGGCAAACTTTTGCCCCAATTTTGAATTTTCTGGAGTTAAGGAATTTAGAATTGCCTCAACTTAAATTTTTTGGGCAAGCGTTTGCCCCAATTTTGATCTCGTTCTTGAATTTAAATCTTTCGGGGCAAACGCTTGCCCTAGTTTGAACTTTTCAAAAATTGGGGATTGTCCCAATTTGAAATTTGTTGGGCATCCTTTTGCCCCAGTTTTGAGATTTTCATAAATCTTTTAATTATGATTGATTTGGGCAATTTTGCCTTGGTCTTAGTTAGTTTTGAAAAATGGATTATGCGATGCTTGAATGAATGTATTAGGATGTGATGTTTGAATGATTACAAAAGGATGTATTGTTTAAATGACCAGATATGATGCGTGAATAAATGTAAGAGGATGCGATGTTTTAACTTAATTATTTCTTCTTGATGCTTGAAGTGATCCCTTGATAAGATCGATGTTATGGGATGGATACAAACCATGAGATGGTGTAAACACTTTTTGTTTCTCTTGATTTTTATTTTTGACATGTCCTCTCTGGACAACCTCATAGTTGGTGTGAAAGGAATCAATAATCAAGACGAGCTAGATCGACTCTATCTCTTGGCTTCTTGGTCAATTTTGAAACTTTCCTTTCCAGGATCTTTGAGACCCATCAATGGTCAGCATTATTACGTAAGACATACTCCTTTTGTCTTGGTGGCGTTATGTCTGATAAGAGGATGACTCTAAATAGTCGTGCCATGTTGCGATAATTAAGGATTCATTCGATTTTGTCATGACTTTTCAAAATTAATATTTTTTCCTTTTTGACATTTTTCACATTTCTTTTTGGCATATGCACTATTAAGCTGTGCAAAGTGATTCTGGATGGTCAATGGAAAGAAAACAGATAGTTTTATATGTAAGGTTTTGTGCTTTTGGTAGGAAAATATGGAAGGTGTGAGTTTGATTGCCCAAATGGCACCTTTTGATGAAAAATGCCAATGCTGCTTTTCATAATCTTGATTATCGAATTAACAAAATTTGAGAAATGGCAAAATTTTGCCCTAGTTTTTTAAAGACACGAGGTGAAAAATGTCTTGTTGTCCTGGGATTCCTGGATTGACCTTAACTTTTTCCTGGGTTGTTCCTTTGAGTTTTCAATCTAGCAGGTCTTTTGTTTTGCCCTAATTTTTGCCTAGGTCACCCTTACGGGTTTTCAACCTAGCGAGCTTTTCGTGCGTGTGCCCTAACTTTTGCTTAGGTCGTCTTTTTGAGGGTTTTCGACCTAGCGGGCTCTTGTTTGTGCCCTAACTTTTTCCTAGGCCACCCTTGAGGGTTGTCGACCTAGCGGGCTTCTGTTTGTGTGCCCTAACTTGTGCCTAGGTCATTTTTTAGGGTTGTCGACCCAGTGGGCTTCTGTTTGTGTGCCCTAACTTTTTCCTAGGTTGCCTTTGAGGGTTTTCGGCCTAGCGGGCTTCTGTTCATATGCCCTAACTTTTGCCTAGGCCGCTGTTGAGGGTTTTCGACCTAGCGGACTTTTTTTTTATCCCAATTTTTCCTGAATTGTCTTTTTGAGATTTTAATTCGACAAGACTTTTTCTGATCATGACTCTGTTGATTTATCTTTTGAACTTTAACCCTACTTTTGCCTGGATTATTTTTGGCTTTTAAGCCAGCGAGTTTTTCTTCTCTTTCTTGAATTTTGTATGGTCAGATAATGATCTTTCCTTTATCATTTTGATTTTCAATTCAAAGGATCTATTTGGCATCCCTAAATTTTGCCTGGATTTGGACTTTCGATCCAACAGGATATATGCATGGTGATTTGGAACCCCTGGTTGGATTTTCTTATTCTGCCTCCTCATCTAGCTTTTTCTTTGAGTTTGATTAATAAGACGTTCAAAATTATTTATTACAGCATTGACATTATCACCATCAGGTATTTATTTATTTGGGTATAGGAATAAGTGATGGGTTAAACGATGAAAAGAATGGAAGTTTTAAGAGATAAAGCCAATAAAATAGAGCACATGCCTAAGGAACATGAAAAATGTAATTTTTGTATTATTCGTTGAGATTTTTCACAAAAGATTGATTTTAACAAATATGACAAATCATGGATGATTTTCCTCGATAGCTCGATTTGTACCAAGTAACTCGTTGTATTCCTCCCATTTCTTAGCCAGTTGATGAGCTCTCATGATTCGGCACTGGATTATTTCCCATATTAGGAGGAATCTTCCCAAAATCTAGCCGTTTGGCATTAATCAGGCTTTGCACCTTACGTTTTAGAACCTGGAAATTTTCTGTTGAATGACCAATGTACCCCGCATGGTAATCACATATGGCATTTGCATCATACCATCTAGGATATGGTGGTTCTTGAGGTTTCAGAGGATAGGGAACCACTAGGGAATTCTGGATTAGCTGAGATAGCAGCTTAGTGTAGGTCATTGGAATGGGATTAAACTGGACATGTTTCTTCTCCTTCTTTTGGCTTTGGCTAGGGCTAGGATTTGGGCTCATGGCTTGTGTTTGGACTGTGCGTGGTGTGGGCGGTCAGATTTGCATTGAATAATTTTAAGTTGGAGGGTAGGGTGTTTGGTAGGTAGAAGCAATGTAAGGATATGGTATGTAAGGTGTGTATGATGATGGTTGGAAGCTAGTTGGTCCATAAGGTGCCATCTGAGGTTTGTACTGTCCTGGACCAGAAACCATATTACAAGCTTCACCTCTCTTCTTCCCCAGTCCATCAGTTGTCCCTGCGGATTTGTGTGCGATTCTTCCACGACGCATGCCACCTTCGATCTTTTCTCCAATGATGATGACATTAGAGAAGCTCGCGGTCACACTGCCGATCATCTTGGAGTGTGTCAATGAACGTGCTAATCAACTCCTTCTCAGATAACAGAGGTTGTACTTGAGCTACTAACTCTCTCCATCGTTGGGCGTATTGCTTGAAGGTCTCGTCTTCCTTCTTGGCCATGTTCTGGAGCTGAGTCCTATCAGGAGCCATCTCCACGTTGTACTGGTATTGTTTCAGAAAGGCCTCAGTCAGATCCCTCCATGAACGGATGTGTGTCTGCTCTAGCTGAGTATACCAGTTGGCAGTTGTCCCGGTTAAGCTGTCTTGAAAGAAATGGACGAGCAGCTTATCATCATGCATATAGGCGGACATCCTCCTGCAGTACATGGTTAGGTGGTTCCTCGGACAGCTAGTTCATTGATATTTCTCAAATTCAAGAACCTTGAATTTGGGAGGGATTACCACATCTGGAACTAGGCACAGATTGGCTACATCTTTGGCATCATAAGCACTTCCCTCGATTGCCTTGATTCTTTCCTCTAGGATTTTTCATTTTTGTGTATCTTCCTTAAAAGGATAGCTTGGGTATTCCTCCGTGTGGTGAGGTTGAGAAGATGGTATGTATATAGGGTGAGGCCCTTGGGTGAACATAGGATTCGTTCCCCCAACGGCTGTTTGGTAAACTTATGAAGTGATGTTTGGAGGTAGGTTATGTGTTTGGGTTTGTGTTTGGGCTTTTGTTTGGGTTTGTGAGGGTGCATGGTAGATGGTGGAGGGTTTCGCGAATTGAAACCAGGAGGGTATAGTGGGTCGATTGGTTCTCTCGGTAAGGATTCCCTTACATCCTTTTGCTTTGATTGTTGGATGGTCTCCATCGGTTTGGCCACTTGATCCTTTAATGTCTTGACCTCATTTCTTAATTCCTCATTTTGCCTTTCCAACTCATCCATGATTCTTGACTGTGATCGGTTCTATAAGGATGTCGAGGAAGTTGTCTTTCTCCAATTTTTCTGTTAAATTTAAAAATTAATTTTTTGAGAAACAGTTTGAATGCAAAAATTAGGAATGATAAAGATGTTTAGCATTTCAATGAATATTAGGATGAAAAAGGTATGAAATGATTTTTGAAATCTCTCTTTTCCAATGATAAATTTATTTAATGAATGAATGAGTGAATGCTATGCACAAATAATTTTTAGAGATTTAAGGGTTTTGAAAATAATTGAGTGTTGCTTTATTTATTCGTCCTTGATTTCATAGCAACTTTATTTTTTATTTATCAAATTTTGGGTATTTTTATTTTGCTAAAAAAAACCTTTGGTTTTGTTGAAAATCTTTTTAGTTTTACTAAAAAACATTCTTTAAGTTTTCTTTTGAATTTTATTTTCTTTCTTTTTGCATCTTTTCATATTTTCAATATTTTTAAAATTATTTTTCTAATTTTTCCTAGAAGTTTTTACTTTTCTTGATTGTGATTTTTCTTGAAATTTTTTATTTGTTTTGGTTTTTCTCTCCTATTGCTTGACTTTTCTTTCTTGATTTTTTTTGTACTTCCCCCAACTTCAGATTTCACATCTATTAGCTTGATCGTGTGAATAACATATGAACCATGTATTATGAAAGGGATGTGTGCCCTCCTTGCCTCTTATGTGGGTTACTTGTCCTAAGGGTGTAAGGCCTTTAATGCATGAACCTCTCGAAGGTGGTTAGTAATCCTGGGGTGTAGAGGTCACTAGAGCCAAGTTCCAGGCCATAATGCTTGCCACAACAGTAGAAGTAGCCATTAGTTGCGGGGCATTATTAATAGGACGCACTCTAGTCGGGATTTTCGTGATAGCCAATCGAGATGTAGGCCCCAGAGTAACACCACTAGATCCCTCTATCCTAGGCTGCACTCAAACCTGGGTATAGGGCCCCACTCATGAGATGAATGTATGCATGATGTGTGGAGGGCACACAAATTATTCAGATACCTGTAATTGGGGAAATCACCCAGATATATATATATATATATATATATATATATATATATATAGTAATTTATTATTCGTCTACCCTAAGGTTATTCAAAAAATAAACAGACAAACAACGAATAAATAAGCAGGTAAATAAATCGTGCAAATAAACAGGAAAGGGATCAATATAATGCACACTCAATTTAAAATGGGCTTGACTCTCTAAAGTCCCCAGTGGAGTCGCCATCTGTCGCAACCGTAATTCTGACGAGATGACGAACTTGCTAAATTTTTAAAAAAAGAATTTTATTGATTAATGTGGAGTCGCCACCAAATTTTTATTTAAGGGAAAATACTTGGAAAAACCCTAACTTGAGGAAGAGATTTAGGTTCGGGTGTCGGTTACGAGTGGGGAAGGTGTTAGGCACCCCACTCGCCCGTTCCGAAGAACGGTACCCTTAAACTGAGTGTGCAATTTATGAAAGTTATTTGATCCCTTAATTAATGTGAAAATAAATAGGTTGATGGAGGTTAGACTGACATGATTTGATCCTGCTCCTACGTATTCCCCGGTGCAATGGGAAACTCAAGGCTTACGTAGTTCTAGTTTGTGAAGGCTTGACCTTTAGAGGTGCTTGAACGGAGTAAGGTATTTTGAAAATATTTTAAAGAAAAATCCTTAGTCTATATATGCACAGTATCCGAGGAAAACAAGGGTTGCACTGGGATCCATATGAATCTCTAAACATCAAATAACAGTGAAACCATTTGTTTCCCGTTTAGAGCTCATTGCATGAGACTTGGGATTTCAAAATGAATTTGATTTGAAAATAATAAAGATAAGAAAAGAATTAGGCTTGAAATAAGAAATGAATTTGATTCAAAATTTGAAGAAAAGAATGAAACTTGATTATAAAATATACTTGGTTTTGAGTTTGGGGAATTGAACTTAAATTGACTAAAGTTGAACTTGACTTGAACTTGAGCATTTGAACTTGACTTGATTTGAAATGAACTTGGTTTGAAACAAACTTCATTGAAAATTTGATTTACGGAAAAAGAACTTGATTTTGAATTTGAGAGATGGAACTTGGCTTGAAGTGAACTTGATGGGAAAGAAATAAACTTGATTTTATTTTTGAGAAAAGGAGTTGAGCTTACTCTGATTTAAGGAAAGGAATTGAATCTTGACTTGATTTTGAAGATTTAGAAGAAATTGGATTGAAATTAATGGGGAAAATGAATTTTATTGGAAACTTGATGAAAAGAGGTGAATTAGATTTGAACCAAAAATGAATTTTATTTGCAACTTGATGAAAAGAAGTAAATTGGATTTGAACCAAAATGAAACTTGTTTAAAACTTGAGGAAGAGAATTGAATAAATAAATAGAACTAGAATTAATAAAGAAAATCCCAATTCTTTTCCTATCTTTATTATTTTCAAATCAAATTCATTTTGAAATCCCAAGTCTCAAGCTATGAGCTCTAAACGGGAAACTAACGGTTTCATTGCTGTTCGATGTTTAGAGATTCATATGGATCCCAGTGCAGCCCTCGTTTGCCTCGGATCATGTGCATATGTAGACTAAGGATTTTTCTTTAAAATATTTTCAAAATACCTTACTCCGTTCAAGCACCTTTGAAGGTCAAGCTTTCACAAACTAGAACTACGAAAGCCTTGAGTTTTCCATTGCACCAGAGAACACATAGGAGCAGGATCAAATCCTGTTAGGCTAACTTCCATCAACCTATTTAATTTCACATTAATTAAGGGATCAAACAATTTTCATAAATTGCACACTCAGTTTAAGGGTACCGTTCTTCAGAACGGGCGAGTGGAGTGCCTAACACCTTCCCTACTCGTAACTGACTCCCGAACTTAAATCTCTTCCTCAAGTTAGGGTTTTTCCAAGTATTTTCCCTTAAATAAAAATTTGGTGGTGACTCCATGTTAATCAATAAAATTCTTTTTTTATAAATTTAGCGAGTTCATCGTCTCGTCGAAATTACTGTTGCGACAACTATGAATCAAGACTAAACCTAAGCATGCATAAATTAAATGAATAGAAATGAACCATGAAGTTGGAAGTTGCACTAAACCATTCGACCATGACTATTAAGAATGAAGAAGGAGTCTTAAAAATTTGTAGGTTATGTACTAATTTATAAATTAGACTTCAATTGGTAAAAATAAACTCATAAGACGTGGAAAAGTACACTAGAAGGCATTAGAAATCAAGGACTCACATTAAGCAACTTAAGGTGAATTAGGAAGAAACAAGTTTGAAAGCTTGGTTTAGGTATCTTAAGAAGCCTTGTTATATAAAATTAAAGAATTACAAGTTTAAATGAAGCTTGGAAATGGTAGGTGCATCACTCAGCCATGTTTAATTAAATTGACTTAAATAAGTTAAAAAGTTGTTAATGCTTAATATTTGAACTTAGTATGAATATGATATGCATAAGACTCGCAAAATTGAAGAGAACAAAGAATAAAAACTTACTTAAAAGGTACCATTCAACAACCAAAAGAAAAACTTAGTTTGTGAAAGTCATGTGAAACAAATATAACTTTGAGAAAAGGAAAGGTTGACAAGCAACTTAGAAGGTTCAAAGAATTAAGTCCCTTGAGTGATTCATCATAAAAGGTTAAAGAGTTAAATAAGTTGGACATGTATTGGGTACATGCAATTATGTTATTCAAATGTGATTTACTAGTCAACTTGTGATGTTTTTATGAATGCATATTGTTTAATATGAGTTGAATATTGAATGCTCATAAGTATTGAGAAGATGATGCTATGTATGATGAGTATATATGATTGATGATGTGATAGAATTTTAGATCTAAATGTGCACAACATATTGGCTGGATATTGATTGAGCATATATAATTATCTAGAAGCCATTAAAATGAACCTAAAGGGCTTAAAGGATCACTAAAGCAAAGAGTTATGTGAAAAGTTAATCTACTTTTTGTGCCTTGTGCATATCTAGAGGGTAATAATGTCCTACTAAATAGGAGATCGAAGGTGTTTCTCCCGGGAGGCTGAAGATGTCCTCCACAAATCCTTCTACTGTGAATATCGAAGGTGCTCTTCACTTATTATGAGATGGTGATGACCATCTAGGAATGAGCTCATATTCAGAATAGAAGGTAGAGTAGTAGAGCCAGTGAGAAGATATTATTTGAGTGTTTACAATGTGTGTATTTATATCTAGAGAGTTCCCTAGAGGTGTGGAACATAAACTAAAATTCCCTGAAATTATAGAATAGAGAATTGTGAACGCCGAACTATGTTCGAGGATTCAAAACCCAAAATAAATTTATTTTATTTTTAGCCAAAAGGTGATTTAGTCTAAAATAATTCAAAAAATCAAAATAAAAGTAATGGAAAAAATAAAACAAAATAAATAAATAAATAAATAAAAATAAAAATAAAAGAATAAGAACAAGGAGAAGGATAGAAAAGGGAAAAAAAGAAGAGAACCCACCAAAATTAAAAAAAAAAAAAAGAGGTATATATAAGGGGAGAGGGGCACTTTGGAAAGAGAGGGATTCAAAATTTTCTAAGGGAGCACATAAGAGACTCTCTACTTCTGCATCCAATTCAGCCCTTGACCTCCATTGAACCAGTTCTTCATCACCTTCCAATGGAGGTTAGATCCAACTTTTATTCCGCTTAATTCTCTTGCTTCTTCTCGGATTTCCGAGTTCATCTTCATCTCTGTTTTTCGTTTTCAATTTTGATCAGTCAAATGATCTATGATTTCTATGATTGTTATTACGTTATCTTTGTATTTCTCTCTAGTTTATGAAATGATGTTATTTGTTTAATTTGGATCTGAAATGAAATTTCTATCGTTTGATTACTGAAGCATGTTCGTCTTAGTGTGCAAATGAACCTAGCTTGTTTGATTTGTGCATAACTTACTCATTTCTTGTTTGATTTTGTCCAAAACTGTTTTGTTTCATTCTTATGATCCATATATTTCAATTGGTTGATTTTAATTTTTCAGATCTACCAAAAAATATTTTCAAAAAATTCTGAGATTTGAATTCAAATATCGGCGCCAAAATCTCTTGTATTCTTGAGGTTCATCTTCATCTCTGTTTTTAGTTTTCATTTTTGATCGGTCAAATGATCTTCGATTTTGGTGATTTTTATTGTGTTATTTTCATATTTCTCTTTAGTTTCTGAAATGATATTATATGTCTAATTTGGATCTGAAATGAAATTTCTATCGTCTGATTACTGAATCATGTTCATCTTGGTGCGCAAATGAACCTAGCTTGTTTGATTTGTGCATAACTTACTCATTTCTAGTTTGATTTTTGTCAAACTTGTTTTGTTTGATTCCTATGATCCATATCCTTTAATTGATTAGTTTTAATTTTCATATCTACCGAAAAATATTTTCTAAAAATTTTGAGATTTGAATTCAAATTTTGGCCCCAAAATCTCTTGTGTTCTTGAGGTTCGTCTTCGTCTATGTTTTTTGTTTTCATTTTTGATTGGTCAAATGATATCCGATTTTGGTTATTTTTAATGCGTTATCTTCGTATTTCTCTCTATTTTCTGGAATAATATTATTTTTCTAATTTGGATCTGAAATTAAATTTCTATCGTTTGATTATTCAATCATGTTTATCTTGGTGCGCAAATAAACCTAGCTTGTTTGATTTGTGCATAACTTGCTCATTTCTGGTTGGATTTTTCTAAAAATTGTTTTTTTAATTCCTATGATCCATATCTTTCAATTTGTTGGTTTTATATTTTCAGATCTACCAAAAAATATTTTCGAAAAATTCTGAGATTTGAATTCAAATTTTGGTGCCAAAATCTCTTGTGTTCTTGAGGTTCATCTTCATCTCTGTTTGTTGTTTTCATTTTTGATCAGTCAACTGACCTTCGATTTTGGTGATTTTTGTTGCGTTCTATTTTTTTTCTCTCTAATTTTTAGAATGATATTATTTGTCTAATTTGAATCTAAAATGAAATTTCTATTGCCTGACTATTGAACGATGTTCGTCCTAGTGCGCAAATGAACCTTGCTTGTTTCATTTGTGCATAACTTGCTCATTTTTGGTTGGATTTTTGTAAAAATTGTTTTGTTTGATTCCTATGATTCATATATTTAAATTGGTTGGTTTTAATTTATCAGATCTACCAGAAAAATATTTTCAAAAAATTCTGATATTTGAATTCAAATTTTGGCGCCAAAATCTCTTATGTTCTTGAGGTTGATCTTCGTCTCTATTTTTTGTTTTCATTTTTGATTGGTCAAATGATCTCCAATTTCAGTGATTTTTATTGCATTCTCTTTGCATTTCCCTCTAGTTTTTGGAATGAAGTTATTTTTCTGATTTGGATCTAAACCTAAATTTCTATCGCCTGATTAGTGAAGTGTGTGCGCAATTCTTTTCCTCAATTTCAAATTAATTTTATTTTAAATCAAGTCCAATTCAAGCCTAAATTTCAAATTAAGTTCATTTTATTTTAAATCAAGTCCAACTCTTTTCCTCAATTTTAAATCAAGTCAAGTTTATGTTAAATGAAGTCTAATTCTTTTCTTCAATTTCAAATCAAGTGAAGTTTATTTTAAATCAAGTCCAATTCAAGCCTAAAATTCAAATCAAGTTTATTTTATTTTAAATCAAGTCCAATTATTTTCCTCAAGTTCAAATCAAGTTTAGTTTATTTTAAATCCAGTCCAAATATTTTCCTTAAGTTCAAATCAAGTTTAATTTATTTTAAATCAAGTCCAATTCTTTTCAACAAATTCAAATCAAGTTTATTTTATTTGAAATCAAGTCCATTTATAATTCTAAGTGTCACGCAACGGGCTTTAAATACGAACTGGTAGCTTCTTATGCTGTTCGATATTTAGATATTCATATGGGTCCCAGAGCAATCTTATTTGTCTTGGACCCTGTGCATATGTGGACTAAGAATCCCTTGTAGATAATAAAATATTTCAGAAGAACATCGTTTTAGGAATCCCAAGTCTCACACGATGGGCTCTAGATACAAACTAGTAGCTTCTTCTGCTGTTCGATATTTAGAGATCCATATGGGTCCCAGTACAGCCTTAGTTGTCTTGGACCTTGTGCATATGTGGACCAAGAATTCCTCTTAAACAAAAATATTCTAGAAAACACCGTTTTAATAATTCTAAGCCTCACACGATGAACTTTAAATACGAACTGGTAATTTCTTCTGCTGTTCGATATTTAGAGATTGAGATGGGTCCTAGTGCAGCCATAGTTGTCTTGGATCATGTGCATATATGGGCTAAGAATTATGCAAAAATATCAAAACTTTTTTAAAAATCGTCTTTCAAAATTCTTTTAACGTCCGAAGATCAAGTCTTCAAAACAAAAACCAGAACTATGTAGCCTTGAGTTTCCCATTGCACCAGGGAATACGTAAGAGCAGGATCAAGTCCTGTCAGGCTATTTTCATACAAGCTTATTTATTTTTATTCTATTTAAAGGGATCAAACAGTTTTCAAAAATATCAAAAATCGCACACTCAGTTTAAGGGTACTATTCCTCGGAACGGGCGAATCGGGTGCCTAACACCTTCCCTATTCGTAACTGACTCCCGAACCTAGATTCTTCCTCATGTTAGGGTTTTTCCAAAAATTTTCCCTTAAATAAAAATTTGGTGGCGGCTCCACAATGAAATAAAATTCCTTTTTCAAAAATTTTAGCGAGTTCGTCATCTCGTCGTAATTATGATTATGACAGATGGTTACTCCACTAGGGACCTCAGAGAGTCAAACCCGTTTACAATTGAGTGTGCATTGTATTGATCCCTTCTCTATTTATTTATCTGTTTATCTGTTCATTCTCTGTACAACCCTAAGATAGGCGAATGTCGTGATTTCCCCAATTGCAGGTATGTCAATCATTTGTGCGCCCTCCACACATTACATTAATGCATTTCATCTCATGAGTGGGGCCCTATACCCGGGTCTGAGTGCAGCGTAGGATAGAGGGGTCTAGTGGTGTCACTTCAGACATACGTCCTGTTTGACTATCACGAAAACCCCAGCTAGAGTGCGTCCTATTCATGTGCCCTGCAACTGGTAGCTTCTTCTACTATTGTAGCAAACATTATGAACTAGAACTTGCCTCTAGTAACCTCTTACACCTTAGGACTATTAACCACCTTCGAGAGGTTCATACATTAAAGCCCATAGACCCTAAGATAGGTTACCTACATAGGATGCATGGAGGGCACACACCCCTTTCATGATACATGTTTTATATGCTACTCACAGGCATATATTTGAACAGAATCATCCAAAGTGACAGAGAGAAGATGAAATTCAAAGTTAGGGAATAAAGAAAATTAAGAAGGCAAAAGAAAGAAAAAAAAAGAATAGAAGATGAAAGATAAAAATTTCTAGGAAAAATTAGAAAAATAATTTTTGAAAACATAGAAAATGTAAAAATATTCAAAAAGAGAGAAAATAAAAATTCGAAAAGAAAGTCGAAAGAATGTTTTTATACTTAGGAAAATTTTAGCAAAACTAAAAGATTTTCAGCAAAACTAAAAAAATACCAAAATTTACTCAAAATAAAAATCAAGTCCAAATAAATTAAGCAACAGATCATTCAATTACGAAAATTTTCAAAAATGATCAACCTTCAAATCTCTAATTATTTTGTGCATTTCAACATTCATTCATTCATTCATCAAATAAATTTATCATTGAAAGAAGGAGATTTCGAAAATCATCCATACCTTTTCATACTTATTAAAGCACTAACATTTTTATCATTCATGATTTGGCATTCACATTTTTTTAAAAATTAATTTTAAATTTAATAGAAAAAATGAAGAAAGACAATTTTCTCAGCATCCTTATAGAACTCATTCGCAGTCAAGAATCATAGATGAGTTGGAAAGACAAAATGAAGAGCTGAGAAACGAGGTCAAAACTCTAAAGGAACGGATGGCCAAATTGATGGAGGCCGTCCAACATTCAAAACAGAAAGACATAAGGGGGTCCCCTCCAGAGGAACCAGTTGGCCCATCATATCCTCCTGGCCACAATCTACAAAACCCTATACCATTAACTATGCCTTCACAAACCGAACGAGGTCACTATGGGTTCCCTCAGGGGCATGCGTCTTCCTTCATGAGACAAACACAAACCCAAACACAAAACCCACCTTCAAACCACCTAGAAATTCCTCATACCATTCCTTCCTAGGAACCTACCCAAGCTCATCAAATAAACACAAACACTGGGGGGATCAATCCTATATTCACCCAAGGACCTCATCCTATATACATACCACCCTTTCATCCTCACAATATGCCAGGAGGATATCCCAGCCATCCTTTCGATGAAAATGCTGAAAAATGGAAAACCTTGGAAGGAAGAATCCAGGCAATTGAGGGAAGTGCATTTGATGCCAGAGATGCATCTGATTTGTGTTTAGTCCCAGACGTGGTCATTCTTCCCAAGTTTAAGGTTCTTGAATTCAAGAAATATCAAGGGACTGGTTCTCTGAGGAACCACCGAATCATGTACTATAGAACGATGGCTGCATGTGCCTAGGATGATAAGCTGCTCATCCATTTCTTCCAGGACAGCTTAATTAGGGTAGTTGCCAATTAGTATACCCAACTGGAACGGGCACATATCCGTTCATGGAGGGATCTGACTAATGCATTTTTGAGACAGTACAAGTATAACTTGGAGATGGCTCCTGATAGAACTCAACTCCAGAATATGGCAAAAAAAGGGGATGGGGCCTTCAAACAATATGCTCAATGATGGTGGGAGTTAGCAGCTCAAGTGCAACCTCCTTTATCTGAGAAAGAACTTGTCAGCATGTTCATTGACACACTCCAAGATCCTTTCTATGACAAGATAATCAGTAGCATGACTGCTAGCTTCTCTGATGTCATCATCATTGGAGAAAGGATCGAAGGTGGCATGCATCGTGAAAAGATTACGCACAAGTCTACAGAAGCAGTTAACACTTCTACTGGATCTAGGAAAAAGAAGACAAGAGAGATGTATAATATGGCTTTTGGTCAAGGCCAATACATACCTTAGATGGCACCTTATGGACCAACTGGTTTCCAACCACCATCTTATCCACCTTATACACCATATCCTTACATTGCCACCACCTACCAAACACCATACCCTCCAACCCCTAACTATCCAATGCAAATCCGACCATCAACATCATACATGGTCCAAACACAAACGATAAGCCAAAACCCCAACCAAAGCCAAACGAAGAAGAAGAAACCTGTCTAATTTGATCCCATTCCAATTACCTACACTGAGTTGCTGCCTCATTCCAATGTCCTTACCCTCTAAAACCTCAAGAACCACCATATCCTAAATGGTATGATGCAAATGCCAGATGTGACTACCATGCAAGGTTCATTGGCCATTCATCCGAAAATTTCCAGGTTCTGAAACGTAAGGTGCAAAGCCTAATTGATGAAAAATGGTTGGATTTTAGAAAACCTACTCTTGCTATGGGTAATAATCAATCGCCAAATCATGAAGTCCCATCAGCAAGCTGAAAGAAATTGGGGCAGTACAACGAGGTGCCTTGTAAAGAGCTAGGTCAAAGCTATCGAGGAAAGTCATCCAGGATTTTTCATACTTTTCAAAATCAATCTTTTGTAAATAAATCTCAAAATATAAAATCTACATTTTTCACATTTCTTGATCATGTATCTTACCATGTTAACTTTACTTCTTGAATTTTCCATTCTTTTCATCATTTGACCCGCTTCTTATCCCACACCTAAACAATAAATATCTGTTCGTGACAATGCTAGTGCTATAATAAATAATTTTGAACATCTTACTAATCAAACTTAAAGAGAAAATTAAATGAGCGAGCAGAATAAACAGGATCTAAAGACAACCATGGATTCTAAATCACCCTCCACTGTAACTTCTCTTGTCCAATAGAAGAAATAACAAACATCCCGTTGGATCAAAAGTTCAAATTCAGGAAAAATTTAGGGATGCAAAATAGATCCGTTGAATTGAGAATAAAAAATGATCCATGAAAGACCAATATCTGACAAGGAAGGAAACCCGCTGCATTAAAATAAAAAATAATCCAGGAAAAATCAAGGTCAAAATTCAAGAAAAAAGAAAGGAAACCCGCTGGATTAAAATAAATAATAATTCAAGTAAAATCAGGATCAAAATTCAAGAAAAAAGAAGAATCCCGCTGGATTAAAGATCAAGAAATAATCCAGGCAAGATTAGGGTCAAAATCCGAAGTAAAAATAATCAACAAAGTCATGATCAGAAAAGGTCTTGTTGGATTAAAATTCCAAAAATAATTTAGGCAAAATTAGGATCAAAACTAAAGCCTGCTAGGTCAAAAACCCTCAAAGGCGGTCTAGGAAAAAGTTAGGGCACACAAACAATAGCCCGCTAGGTCGGAAATTCTCAAAGGCGGCCTAGGAAAAAGTTAGGGCATGCAACTAGAAAGCTCGTTAGGTCGGAAACCCTCAAAGGGCAGCCTAGGCAAAAGTCAGTGCAGTCACAAATAAAAAGCACACTAGGTCGAAAACCTGCAAAGGCGACCTAGGCAAAAGTTAAGGCAAACGGAGGACCTGCAGGGTTGAAAACTCAAAAAAGACAATGCAGGAAAAAGTTAAGGTCAACCAAAGATCCAAGCACAATCCAATGCTTCTGCAGTTCATGTCTTCTAAAACTAGGGCAAAATTTTACCATTTCTCAAATTTGATTAATTTGGCAATCAAAATTATGAAAAGCAGCATTGGCATTTTTTACCAAAAGGTGCCATTTGGGCAATCGAACCCACATCTTTCATCTTTCCCTCCAAATACACTACCCTAAGCCTCACAAGTAGAACTCTTCATCCTCTTCCATTGACTATCCAAAATCACTTAGCGTACCTCAAGGGTACACAGGCCAAAAGAAATATGGAAAATATGAAAATGAAAAGATAATTTTTGAAAAGTCATGATAAATCGGATGGATCCTCAACCATCACGGCATGATAATTTCTAGAGAGTCATCCTCCTACAAGCCATAATGGTGCTAAAACAAAGGAGTGTGTCTTATTTAATGATGCTGACCACTGTTAGGTCTCAAAGATATTGAAAAAGGAAAATTTCATGGCGGACTAAGAAGCTAATAAACAGAGTCAATCCAGCTCATCCTGAATCTTGGTTCCCCTTATACCCAACTATAAGGTTGTCAAGAAAGGAAAATGTCGGAGAAAAATAAAAAACAGAACCCTAAAGTTTTTAAACCATCCCATGGCATGCATTCATCCCATAGCATTCATTTCATGGTATTTGACTAAATAATCATTTCAAGCATCAAAAAGCAATAAATAAGTTAAAGCATCGCATCCTTTTGCACTCATTCAAGCATCACATAAGCATCTTGTCATTCAAGCATCGCATAACTCATTTTTCAAAACTAATTAAGACCAGGGAAAATTGCCCAAATCAATCATAATTAAAAGTATTTCTAAAAATCTTAAAACTGGAGCCAATGCTTGCCTAGAAACTTCAAATTGAGGCAATCCTCAATCTCAAAAAGAAAATTCAAACTGGGGCAAACATTTGCTCAGAAAAATTCAAATTGAGGCAATCCTCAATTTCAAAAAAAAAAAATTCAAACTAGGGCAAACGTTTACCTAAAAAAATTCAAAATTGAGGCAATCCTCAATTTCAAAAAGAAAATATAAACTGGGGAAAACGCTTGCCAAGAAACATCAAATTGAGGCAATCCTCAGTTTCGAAAAAAAAATTCAAAACTGGGGCAAACGTTAGCCTAGAAAAATTCAAATTGAGGCAATCCTCAATTTCAAATCAAGATTCAAACTAGGGCAAACACTTGCCCAAAAAAATTCAACCTGAGGCTATCCTCAATTTCTCAAGCACATTTACTTTTCTACACCTTGGCCTATGTTGTCAGGCCTCCAGCACGTTTAATTTTTAGCACCTTGGCCTATGTTGTGAGGCCTCCAACACATTTCATTTTCTGCACCTTGGCCTATGTTGTCAGGCCTCCAACATGTTTAATTTTCTGCACCTTGGCCTATGTTGTCACGCCTCCAACATGTTTAATTTTCTACACCTTGGCCTATGTTATCAAGCTTCCAACACGTTTAAATTTATGCACTTTGGCCTATATAGTGATATACAGCCTTTCCGAATGCGTGCGAAATCGCAATGAATAAACGAGAACAAGCTTTGATTCTGTTGAGGAATTCCAGAAGGAAAATAAGAGATGTTGGTAGCTGAATAGGCTTCGCGCCAATGAAAGTTCCTTTTCTGTAGCCAGACGAAGGAAATTTAGAAGAGAATCAAGAACCATTCCCTGTGACATCACTAGGAAGAACTTTTCCAAAATTAGAGAGATGATTCCCTAACCCAAATGCTTCAGAGAATTCCGAGACTTAAAAAAGAGCTTTTTTCCCAAAACCTTCAATTTTGGTACCAAAAATCCAAAAGTAACCGTAGACCTTTTTTCCAATTTCCCTTTATACCTCTTTCTAACCATGGTAATATCCAACCTACCCTTGATTATTTCATAACCCAAATGGTAACAACCCTAACTAACTTCTTACTAACCCTAACTAACTTCTAACTAACCCTAACCAACTAAAAAGAACTGAATTTTATCTCTTTTTAGCTTTTATTATTATTTTTTCCTCTTTATTATTATTTTATTTATTTTTATTTTTATTTTTATTTTTATTTTGTTTTCTTTCTTTTTATTTTTTTCCTTTAACTAATTATTAACCATCGTTAACTACTCTAGCTGACTTCCTAACTAAATTCTTAACTAGAAATTTACTTTTCTTTCTTTTTTTTCATTTATTTTTTATTTTTTGTTATTTTTCTATTTTAGAAAAAAAATTATTCCTTTTGGGTTTTAAATTTACCCTCGGATATAATTCAGTGTTTATAATTTTCCCCTCTTTACTCATTTTCGTACTAGATAATATAAGAAATAAGTTTCTAGATTATCATGGTTAGAAATGAGTAAAGACGTGAACCAATTATGTTTAAGGGAAAAGATAAAAACTGGCATGGGTGCGAGCCTTATTGGCAAGTCTTGAAGATGTTAGGGAATTCAATGATGCTTCTAGGTACCGGAAAAGTTCCGGGCTTGACCGAAAACTTAGAAATGCTCGCCTTGATAAATTGGAAGATGGTAGTTCAAATGATGAAATTTTGGATGAGCTTTGCAAGCCTTGTGTAATGAGTCACAAGGTTAACATATGCTGAAATTTAAACATGGATAGCCTTTCGTGATAGCCTGAAATGTAGCAATTTAAACATGGAGAGCCTCGTGTGATAGCCTTAAATGCAGCGACTTAAACAAGGAGAGTCCCATGTGATAGGCTCGAAAGCAGGAATTCAAATATGAAGAGCCTTGTGTGATAGGCAGAAATGTAGAAATTTAAACATGCAGAGCCTCGTGTGATAGGTTGAAATCCTGGTATTTAAACATGGAGAGCCTCGTCTGATAAGCTAAAATGCAGAAACTTAAACATGGAGAGCCTCGTGTAGTAGGCTCAAATGCACGAAGTTAAATATGGAGAATCTCGTGTGATAAGGTGAAATGCAGAAAATTAAACATGCAGAGCCTCGTGTGATAGGCTGAAATGCAGGAGTTTAAACATGTAGAGCCTCGTGTGATAGGCTGAAATGCAGGAATTTAAACATGGAGAGTCTCGTGTGTTAGGCTGAAATGTAGGAATGTAAACAAATATAGCCTCGTGTGATAGGCTAAAATGTAGGAATTAAAGCATGGAGAGCCTCGTCCGATAGGCTAAAATGCAGAAATTTAAACATGGAGAGCCTCATGTGGTAGGCTCGAATGCGCGAAGTTAAATATGGAGAATCTCGTATGATAAGGTGAAATGCAGAAAATTAAACATGCAAAGCCTCGTGTGATAGGCTGAAATGCAGGAATTTAAACATGGAGAGACTCGTGTGATAGGATGAAATGCAGAAATTTAAACATGCAGAGCCTCGTGTGATAGTCTGAAATGCAGGAATTTAAACATGGATAGTCTCGTGTGATAGGCTGAAATGCAGAAGATTAAACATGGAGAGTCTCGTGTGTTAGGCTGAAATGCAGGAATGTAAACAAACAGAGCCTCGTGCGATACGCTAAAATGCAGGAATTTAAACATGGAGACCTCACATAATAGGCTAGAATGCAAGAATTTAAATATGGAGATCCTCGCGTGATAGGCTGAAATGTTGAAATTTAGACATGCAGAGTTTCGTGGGTTAGGCTGAAATGCAAGAATGTAAACAAACAGAGCCTCGTGTGATAGGCTAAATACTGGAATTTAAACTTAGAGAGCCTCATGTGATGGGCTAAAATGCAGGAATTTAAATATGGAGAGCCTCGTGTGATAGGCTGAAATGCAAGAATTTTAACATGGATAACCTCGTGTGATAGGCTGAAATACAGAAATTTAAATATGGAGAGCCTCGTGTGTTAGGCTGAAATGCAGGAATGTAAAAAAACAGAGCCTTGTGTAATAGGCTAAAATGCAAGAATTTAAACATGGAGAGCCTCATGTAATAGGCTGAAATGAAAAAATTTAAACATGGAGAGCCTCGTGTGATAGGCTGAAATGAAAGAGTTTAAACATGGTGAGACTGGTGTGATAGGTTGAAATGCATGAATTGAAACAAACAGAGCCTCATGTGATAGGCTAAAATACAGGAAATTAAACCTATGAAGCCTTAGGGGATTGGCAGAAATGCAGAAATGTGAATATGCAAAACCTTGTGTGATAGGATAAAATTGGAGAAAATTAACATGTAGAGCCTCGTGTGATAACAAAAAGTGGGAAAATTTTAAACAAACAGAGCCTTAAGTGATACGCTGAAAAGCAGGAATCTAAACATTTAGAGCCTTGTGTGAAAGACTCAAAATGAAGAAACTTAACCATGCAAAGTCTCGTGTGATAGGCTGAAATGCAAAAATTTAGATATGCAGAGTCTCGTGTGTTAGGTTCAAATGCAGGAATGTAAACAAACAGAGCCTCGTGTGATAGGCTAAAATACTGGAATTTAAACATAGAGAGCCTCATGTGATGGGATACAATGCAGGAATTTAAATATGGAGAGCCTCGTGTGATAGGCTGAAATGCTGAAATTTAAACATGTACAGCCTCGTGTGATAGGCTGAAATGCAAGAAGTTAAACATGGAAACCCTCGTGTGATAAGATAAAATGCAAGTATTTAAACATGGAGAGCCTCGTGTGATAGGCTCGAATGCAGGAATTGAAATATGGAGAGCCTCGTGTGATAGGCAAAAATGCAGAAATTTAAACATGCTGAGCCTCGTGTGATAGGTTGAAATACAGGAATTACAACTTGGAAATCCTTGTGTGATAGGCTAAAATGCAGGAATTTAGACCTGGAGAGCCTCGTGTAATAGGCTAGAATGCAGGAATTTAAATATGGAGAGCCTCGTATGATAGACTGAAATGCTGAAATTTAAACCAGGAGAGCCTTGTGTGATAGCCTGAAATGTAGGAATTTAAACATGGACACCCTCGTGTGATAGGGTTAAATGTAGGGACTTCAACAAGGAGAGTCCCATGTGATAGGCTCGAATGCAAGAATTCAAATATGGAGAGCCTCGTGTGATAGGCTAAAATGTAGGAATTTAAACATGGAGAGCCTCGTCCGATTGGCTAAAATGCAAAAATTTAAACATGGAGAGCCTCGTGTGGTAGGCTCGAACGCACAAAGTTAAATATGGAGAATCTGGCGTGATAAGGTGAAATACAGAAAATTAAACATGCAAAGCCTCGTGGGATAGGCTGAAATTCAGGAATTTAAACATGGAGAGAGTCGTGTGATAGGCTGAAATGCAGAAATCTAAACATGCAGAGCCTCGTGTGATAGTCTGTAATGTAGGAATTTAAACATGGAGAGCCTCGTGTGATAGGCTAAAATGCACAAGATTAAACATGGAGAGTCTCATGTGTTAGGCTGAAATCCAAGAAATGTAAACAAACAGAGCCTCGTGTGATATGCTAAAATGCAGGAATTGAAACATGGAGACCTCGTGTAATAGGCTAGAATGCAGGAATTTAAATATGGAGAACCTCGTGTGATAGGCAGAAATGATGAAATTTAAAAATCCAGAGCATCGTGTGATAGGCTGAAATGCAAGAATTTTAATATGGAGAGCCTCGTGTGATAGGCTGAAATACAGAAATTTAAACATGGAGTGTGTTAGGCTGAAATGCAGGAATGTAAAAAAACAGAGCCTAAAATGCAGGAATTTAAACATGGAGAGCCTCATGTAATAGGCTGAAACGAAAAAATTTAAACATGCAGAGCCTCGTGTGATAGGATGAAATGCAAGAATTTAAACATGGAGAGACTGGTGTGATAGGCTGAAATGCAGGAATTTAAACAAACAGAGCCTCATGTGATAGGCTAAAATACAGGAAATTAAACCAATGGAGTCTCAGGGGATAGGCAGAAATGCAGAAATGTAAACATGCAAAACCTTGTGTGATAGGCTAAAATTGAAAAAAATTGACATGCAGAGCCTCGTGTGATAAGCAAAAGTGTGAAAATTTGAAACAAACAGAGCCTCAAGTGATAGGCTGAAAAGCAGGAATGTAAACATGTAGAGCCTTGTGTGAAAGACTAAAAATGCAAAAATTTAACCATGCAGAGTCTCGTGTGATAGGATGAAATGCTGGAATTTAAACAAGGAGAGCCTCGCGTGATAGGCTCAAACGTAGAAATTTAGACATGTAGAGTCTCGTGTGATTGGCTAAAATGCAGGAATTTAAACATGGAGAGCCTCATGTAATTGGCTAAAATGAAAAAATTTAAACATGCAGAGCCTCGTGTGATAGGCTAGAATGCAGGAATTTAAATATGGTGAGCCTCGTGTGATAGGATGAAATGAAGAAATTTAAACATGCAGAGCCTCGTGTGATAGGCTGGAATGCAGGAATTTAGAAATGGAGAGCCTTGTGTGAAAGGCTGAAATCCAGAAATTTAAACATGGAGAGCCTCGTGTGTTAGCTACAAATGTTGGAATGTAAACAAATAGAGCCTCGAGTGATAGGCTAAAATACTGGAATTTAAGCATGGAGAGCCTCATGTGATGGGCTAGAATGCAGGAATTTAAATATGGAGAGCCTCGTGTGATAGGTTGAAATGTAAGAAGTTAAACATGCAAACCATCGTGTGATAAGCTAAAATGCAAGTATTTAAACATGGAGAGCCTCGTGTGATAGGCTCGAATGCAGGAATTGAAATATGGAGAGCCTCATGTGATAGGCAAACACAAATTTAAACATGCTGAGCCTCGTGTGATAGGTTGAAATGTAGGAATTTAAACATGGAGAGCCTCGTGTGACAAGCTAAAATGCAGGAATTTAAACATGGAGATTCTCGTGTGATAGGTCCGAATGCAGGAAAGTAAACAAACAGAGCCTCGTGTGATAGGCTAAAATGCAGGAATTTAAACATGGAGAGCCTCATGTGATAGGCTGGAATGTAGGAATTTAAATATGGAGAGCCTCGTATGATAGGCTGAAATGCTAAAATTTAAACATGCAGAGCCTTGCGTGATAGGCTGAAATGCAAGAATTTAAACATAGAGAGCCTCGTGTGATAGGCTGAAATACAATAATTTAAACATGGAGAGCCTCGTGTGTTAGGCTGAAATGCAGGAATGTAAACAAGAAGAGCCTCGTGTGATAGGAAGAAGTGCAGGAATTTAAACATGGGGAGCCTCGTGTAATAGGCTGAAATGCGAAAATTTAAACATGCAGAGCTTCGTGTGATAGGCTGAAATGCAGGAATTTAAACATGCAGAGAGTCGTGTGATAGGCTGAAATGCAGAAATCTAAACATGCAGAGCCTCGTGTGATAGTCTGTAATGCAGGAATTTAAACATGTAGAGCCTCGTGTGATAGGCGAAAATGCAGAAGATTAAACATGGAGAGTCTCATGTGTTAGGCTGAAATCCAGGAATGTAAACAAACAGAGCCTCGTGCGATATGCTAAAATGCAGGAATTGAAACATGGAGACCTCGTGTAATAGGCTAAAATGCAGAAGATTAAACATGGAGAGTCTTATGTGTTAGGCTGAAATCCAGGAATGTAACCAAACAGAGCCTCGTGCGATATGCTAAAATCCAGGAATTGAAACATGGACACCTCGTGTAATAGGCTAGAATGCAGGAATTTAGATATGGAGAACCTCGTGTGATAGGCTGAAATGATGAAATTTAAAAATCCAGAGCATCGTGTGATACGCTGAAATGCAAGAATTTTAATATGGAGAGCCTCGTGTGATAGGCTGAAATACAGAAATTTAAACATGGTGCGTGTTAGGCTGAAATGCAGGAATGTAAAAAAACAGAGCCTAAAATGCAGGAATTTAAACATGGAGAGCCTCATGTAATAGGCTGAAACGAAAAAATTTAAACATGCAGAGCCTCGTGTGATAGGATGAAATGCAAGAATTTAAACATGGAGAGACTGGTGTGATAGGCTGAAATGCAGGAATTTAAACAAACAGAGCCTCATATGATAGGCTAAAATACAGGAAATTAAACCTGTGGAGTCTCAGGGGATAGGCAGAAATGCAGAAATGTAAACATGCAAAACCTTGTGTGATAGGCTAAAATTGAAAAAAATTGACATGCAGAGCCTCGTGTGATAAGCAAAAGTGTGAAAATTTTAAACAAACAGAGCCTCAAGTGATAGGCTGAAAAGCAGGAATGTAAACATGTAGAGCCTTGTGTGAAAGACTAAAAATGAAAAAATTTAACCATGCAGAGTCTCGTGTGATAGGATGAAATGCTGGAATTTAAACAAGGAGAGCCTCGCGTGATAGGCTCAAACGTAGAAATTTAGACATGTAGAGTCTCGTGTGATAGGCTAAAATGCAGGAATTTAAACATGGAGAGCCTCATGTAATTGGCTAAAATGAAAAAATTTAAACATGCAGAGCCTCGTGTGATAGGCTAGAATGCAGGAATTTAAATATGGTGAGCCTCGTGTGATAGGATGAAATGAAGAAATTTAAACATGCAGAGCCTCGTGTGATAGGCTGGAATGCAGGAATTTAGAAATGGAGAGCCTTGTGTGAAAGGCTGAAATCCAGAAATTTAAACATGGAGAGCCTCGTGTGTTAGCTACAAATGTTGGAATGTAAACAAATAGAGCCTCGAGTGATAGGCTAAAATACTGGAATTTAAGCATGGAGAGCCTCATGTGATGGGCTAGAATGCAGGAATTTAAATATGGAGAGCCTCGTGTGATAGGTTGAAATGTAAGAAGTTAAACATGCAAACCATCGTGTGATAAGCTGAAATGCAAGTATTTAAACATGGAGAGCCTCGTGTGATAGGCTCGAATGCAGGAATTGAAATATGGAGAGCCTCATGTGATAGGCAAACACAAATTTAAACATGCTGAGCCTCGTGTGATAGGTTGAAATGTAGGAATTTAAACATGGAGAGCCTCGTGTGACAGGCTAAAATGCAGGAATTTAAACATGGAGATTCTCGTGTGATAGGTCCGAATGCAGGAAAGTAAACAAACAGAGCCTCGTGTGATAGGCTAAAATGCAGGAATTTAAACATGGAGAGCCTCATGTGATAGGCTGGAATGTAGGAATTTAAATATGGAGAGCCTCGTATGATAGGCTGAAATGCTAAAATTTAAACATGCAGAGCCTTGCGTGATAGGCTGAAATGCAAGAATTTAAACATAGAGAGCCTCGTGTGATAGGCTGAAATACAATAATTTAAACATGGAGAGCCTCGTGTGTTAGGCTGAAATGCAGGAATGTAAACAAGAAGAGCCTCGTGTGATAGGAAGAAGTGCAGGAATTTAAACATGGGGAGCCTCGTGTAATAGGCTGAAATGCGAAAATTTAAACATGCAGAGCTTCGTGTGATAGGCTGAAATGCAGGAATTTAAACATGCAGAGAGTCGTGTGATAGGCTGAAATGCAGAAATCTAAACATGCAGAGCCTCGTGTGATAGTCTGTAATGCAGGAATTTAAACATGTAGAGCCTCGTGTGATAGGCGAAAATGCAGAAGATTAAACATGGAGAGTCTCATGTGTTAGGCTGAAATCCAGGAATGTAAACAAACAGAGCCTCGTGCGATATGCTAAAATGCAGGAATTGAAACATGGAGACCTCGTGTAATAGGCTAAAATGCAGAAGATTAAACATGGAGAGTCTTATGTGTTAGGCTGAAATCCAGGAATGTAACCAAACAGAGCCTCGTGCGATATGCTAAAATCCAGGAATTGAAACATGGACACCTCGTGTAATAGGCTAGAATGCAGGAATTTAGATATGGAGAACCTCGTGTGATAGGCTGAAATGATGAAATTTAAAAATCCAGAGCATCGTGTGATACGCTGAAATGCAAGAATTTTAATATGGAGAGCCTCGTGTGATAGGCTGAAATACAGAAATTTAAACATGGTGCGTGTTAGGCTGAAATGCAGGAATGTAAAAAAACAGAGCCTAAAATGCAGGAATTTAAACATGGAGAGCCTCATGTAATAGGCTGAAACGAAAAAATTTAAACATGCAGAGCCTCGTGTGCTAGGCTGAAATGCAAGAATTTAAACATGGAGGGACTGGTGTAATAGGCTGAAATGCAGGAATTTAAACAAACAGAGCCTCCTGTGATAGGCTAAAATACAGGAAATTAAACCTGTGGAGCCTTAGGGGATAGGCAGAAACGCAGAAATGTGAACATGCAAAACCTTGTGTGATAGGCTAAAATTGAAGAAAATTGACATGCAGAGCCTCGTGAGATAAGCAAAAGTGTGAAAATTTTAAACAAATAGAGCCTCAAAAGATAGGCTGAAAAGCAGGAATGTAAACATGTAGAGCCTTGTGTGAAAGACTAAAAATGCAAAAATTTAACCATGCAGAGTCTCGTGTGATAGGATGAAATGCTGGAATTTAAACATGGATAGCCTCGCGTGATAGGCTGAAACGTAGAAATTTAGACATGCAGAGTCTCGTGTGATAGGCTAAAATGCAGGAATTTAAACATGGAGAGCCTCATGTAATAGGCTGAAATGAAAAAATTTAAACATGCAGAGCTTCGTGTGATAGGCTAAAATGCAGGAATTTAAACATGGAGAGACTCGTGTGATAGGTTCGAATGCAGGAATTTAAATATGGAGAGTCTCGTGTGATAGGGTGAAATGAAGAAAATTAAACATGCAGAGCCTCGTGTGATAGGCTGAAATGCAAGAATTTAAACATGTACAGGCTCGTGTGATAGGCTGAAATACAGGAATTTAAACATAGAGAGTCTCGTGTGTTAGGCTGAAATGCAGGAATGTAAACAAACAGAGCCTCGTGTGATAGGCTAAAATGCAGGAATTTAAACATGGAGAGCCTCGTGTGATAGGCTGGAATGTAGGAATTTAAATATGGAGAGCCTCGTATGATGGGCTAAAATGCTAAAATTTAAACATGCAGAGCCTCGCATGATAGGCTGAAATGCAAGAATTTAAACATGGAGAGCCTCGTGTGATAGGTTGAAATACAATAATTTAAACATGGAGAGCCTCGTGTGTTAGGCTGAAATGCAGGAATGTAAACAAGCAGAGCCTCGTGTGATAGGAAGAAATGCAGGAATTTAAACATGGGGAGCCTCGTGTAATAGGCTGAAATGCGAAAATTTAAACATATAGAGCTTCGTGTGATAGGCTGAAATGTAGGAATTTAAACATGCAGAGAGTCGTGTGATAGGCTGAAATGCAGAAATCTAAACATGCAGAGCCTCGTGTGATAGTCTGTAATGCAGGAATTTAAACATGGAGAGCGTCGTGTGATAGGCTAAAATGCAGAAGATTAAACATGGAGAGTCTCATGTGTTAGGCTGAAATCCAGGAATGTAAACAAACAGAGCCTCGTGCGATATGCTAAAATGCAGGAATTGAAACATGGAGACCTCGTGTAATAGGCTAGAATGCAGGAATTTAAATATGGAGAACCTCATGTGATAGGCTGAAATGATGAAATTTAAAAATCCAGAGCATCGTGTGATAGGCTGAAATGCAAGAATTTTAATATGGAGAGCCTCGTGTGATAGGCTGAAATACAGAAATTTAAACATGGTGCGTGTTAGGCTGAAATGCAGGAATGTAAAAAAACAGAGCCTCGTGTGATAGGCTAAAATACAGGAAATTAAACCTTGGGAGCGTCATGGGGTAGGCGGAAATGCAGAAATGTGAACATGGAAAACCTTGTGTGATAGGCTAAAATTGTAGAAAATAGACATGCAGAGCCTCATGTGATAAGCAAAAGTGCAAAAATTTTAAACAAATGGAGCCACATGTGATAGGCTGAAATGCCGAAATGTAAACATGTAGAGCCTCGTGTGATAGGCCAAAAATGAAGAAATTTAAACATGCAGAGGCTCATGTGATAGGATGAAATGCAGAAATGCAAACATGTAGCTTTTCTATAGAATTTACTTGATCTTTATTTCTTTGGAGGTTATGAAATTTTGGTTTTTTCTCTGCATACCAGATTTCCATCCCCCCTATAGCATTGCTCTTCATTTTCCAGAATGAACTAGAGCCAGCATTTCGTCTCTTTTGATGCATTGCCGACTAATTTATCCATTATGCATGCTATTTCCTAAAGAAGAGTTAGTTCAGGTCATGGTATCTCTGTCATTCGTTCAAACTTATCAAACTTGGGTGACTTGAGAATCAGTTTCAGTATAAGTAACTACCGTTTTGATAATTACATGTTTTATTTTTGTACATATACTTGGATAAGAATATACAATTGAACAACAAACAAATGGATACTAGAAGGGACAATAGGTGATATATCATATAAACTGAGATAGATTTATCTGTTTGATGGACGAATGACACTTAGGGTGGTGGTATGCCTCGAGAGATAACAATGCTAGTATTGAACTTCAGCAGGCTCCTCCTGAGTTAACCAATCTTTTTAAGAAACCAAATTTGCCCCAATATTGACTTGATCATAATTGAACCGCACTTTCTACTCCTGAGAACCTTTTCCCCCAACATTTATTCATATGTTGGCCTTAAGCCACATTTACTGCCTTTTTGAAATATTTTGCCCCTATTTTGGCAAGATTGTCTTTGCGTCAAATCCTTACTTTTAAATTTTGCCCCAATTTGGACCCTAAGTCACGTTGTTGCTTCTTTGGGATGACATCCTAGTTCTTGCATACTCTACTTTTTTTTTTTGCACAGGCCACCCGTGCGGGTTTTCGACCTACTGGATTTTTGTGTGCCCTAACTTTTGCCTAGGCCGCCCTTGCAGGTTTTCGACCTAGCATGCTTTTGTGTGCCGTAACTTTTGCCTAGGCCACCCTTTTGGGTTTTCGACCTAGCGGGCTCTTTTTGTGTGCTTTTCTGAACGATTACATATAATATTTTCTAACAGCACCGGATTGTATGGGGTTGGGTAAGTCCCTTCCATCCATATCTGTCAAAATCAGGGCATCACCAGAAAATTCCTTCTTAACCACATATGGTCCATGATAGTTTGGGGTCCCATTTTCCTTGGAGTGTCTTCTGCATTGGCAATATCTTCTTTAGTACCAGGTCTCTCGTGAAATTCTCGAGGATGTACTTTCTTTTTGAACGCTCTTTTGATCCTTTTTTGGTATAATTAGCCATGACACATTGCAGTCAACCTTTTCTCATCAACAAGGTTTAACTGGTCAAAGCGACTATGGACCCATTCTGCTTCCTCTAGCTTTGCATCCATTAACAGTCTTAGTGACAAAATTTCCACTTTGATGGGAAGTACAACTTCCATTCAGTAAACAAGAGAGAATGGAGTTGTCCCGGTTGAAGTGCGAACCGAGGTATGATAAGCATAGAGAGCATGGAGAAGCATCTCATGCCAATCTTTGTATGTCAACACCATCTTTTGCACAATCTTCTTAATATTCTTATTAGCAGCCTCTACTGCTCCATTCATCTTTGACCTATAAGGGGACGAGTTATGATGCTGGATTTTGAATTGGTCGCATAGTTCTCTGATCATCTTGTTGTTTAGATTAGTGCCATTATCTGTAATGAGCCTCTCAGGAAACCCATATCGAAAGATCAATTCTTTCTTAATAAACTTCACCACCACATTTTGGGTCACACTGACAAAAGAAGCAGCTTCAACCCACAGAGTTAAATAATCGATGGCCACTAAGATGAAGCGATGTCCATTGGACGCCTTGGGCTCGATTGGTCCAATTACATCCATTCCCCACATTGCAAAAGGCCAAGGTGATGATAGCACTTTCAGAGACGTTGATGGTGTATTGATATTGCCAGCGTAAATCTGGCATTTATGGCAGGTCTTGGCATATTTATAACAATCAGCTTCCATAGTTAGCCAGTAATACCCAGCTTTGAGAATCATTCTTGTCATTGCATGCCCGCTTGCATGGGTGCCAAAAGACCCCTCATGAACTTCTTTTATGATCTTATTTGCTTCTGCTGCATTGACACATCTAACCAGAACCATGTCATGATTGCGCTCGTATAAGATCTCTCCGTTAAGAGATTCTGAGAAGATTGGCCATGAATTTCTTCCTTAACGGAGAGATCTTATACAAGCGCAATCATGTCTAATATCGTGAAACCAGGGCTTCTCGTCTTGCTCCTCTTCAATTAACTGACAAAAAGCTTGCCGATCTCAATGCTAAATCCTGATAAGAGGCATGTCCTCGTCTCTTCCAATTTTGAACATAGAGGATAGAGTAGGCAGAGCATCGGCCAGCTGATTGTCCTCCCGAGGGATGTGAGAAAAGGTGATACTGTCAAAATGCTCTATCAATTCCTTAACATGGGCTTGATAAGAAATCAACTTCGCATCTCGAGTCTCCCATTCTCCTTTGATTTGGTGGATAACCAGAGTTGAGTCACCGTAGACTTCTAAATACTTGATATTGGCCTCAGTAGCTGCATGGACTCCTAGAATACAAGCTTCGTACTCAGCCACATTGTTGGTGCAATCAAAAATAGTCGGTCAATAACTGGCACATATTGCTTCTCTGGGGAGATCAATATGGCTCCGATACCATGGCCCATTATGTTAGAAGCACCATCAAACAACATGGTCCACCATTTTTCTATGGCTTTCTCCTCTTCTTTAAACACAGCCATCAAATTCTTGTCCAGGAATTCGCATTAAATGGATTGATACTCATTTAAAGGTTGTTGAGCCAGATAATCTGCGAGTGCACTGCCCTTAATCGCTTTTCGCATTACATAAACAATGTCATATTCAGATAGCAACATCTGCCACCGAGCGATCCTTCCAGACAAAGCAGGCTTCTCAAAAATATATTTGATAGGGTCCATCCTGGACACCAGCCAGGTGGTATGACTCAGCATGTATTGCCTCAAATGATGAGCAACCCATGCTAAGGCGCAACATGTATATTCTAGTAATGAGTATTTGGACTTGTAGTCAGTGAATTTTTTGCTTAAGTAATAAATCGCATGTTCCTTCTTCCCGGACGCATCCTGTTGACCAAGTACACATCCCATGGAATTATCCATTACTGTCATATATAAAATCAATGGTCTTCCTGGGGCTGGAGGTACTAGAATCGGGGGATTCTGCAAATAGAGCTTCACTTTTTCAAAAGCTTCTTGGCAATCCTCATTCCATTCCATGGATTGATTTTTACGCAAGAGTTTGGAAATCGGCTCATACGTTTCTGTTAATTGGAAGATGAATCGGGAAATGTAATTCAATCTCCCTAAAAAACCCCGGACTTATTTTTCTTTGTGTGGGGCAGGCATATCGAGAATGGCTTGAACTTTATCGGGGTCAACCTCAATTCCCCTTTTACTGACAATAAATCCCAACAATTTTCCTGATTTCACACCGAAGGTGCACTTAGTTGGGTTTAATCTAAGCTTGAATTTCCGAAGTCGTTCAAATAACTTTTGTAGATCGCGGATGTGATCATCTTCCGTTCTTGACTTTGCAATCATATCATCTACATAGACTTCTATTTCGTTGAGCATCATATCATGAAATAATGTTACCATGGCCCTCTGATAAGTTGCCCCAGCATTTTTCAACCCAAAAGGCATAACTTTGTAGCAGAAAGTACCCCAAGCTGTGATAAAAGTGATCTTCTCCATATCTTCTTTAGCCATTTTAATTTGGTTATACCCTGAGAAACCATCCATGAATGAAAAACAGGAGAACTGGGCAGTATTATCAACTAACACATCAATATGCGGTAAGGGGAAGTCGTCTTTTGGGTTGGCTCTATTCAGGTCCTTGTAATCCACACACATTCGAACCTTTCCGTCTTTCTTAGGGACTGGTACTATGTTCGCAACCCATTATGGATACTTTGATACTGCCAAGAAACTAGCATCAAATTGCTTCTTTACTTCTTCTTTGATCTTGAGAGATATTTCTATTTCTATTTAGCTGGTGGACATTCAAGCTTCACAAGTAATCTGTGCTCTACAATAGAAGTATCGAGCCCTGGCATATCCTTGTAAGACCATGCAAAAATGTCATTGTAATCACGCAGGGGTGATATTTATAACACCCTAAAAACGAATATCGAATTCACGCTTAGGTCGATCATTCGGTTCCATTTTTAGTTTGTTATCTCATGATGCGGAATTCATTTTAGAAAATACTTATATGAAAATACGGTAAATTTTTATTTTTTTTTAAAACTGTTTGATATAAACTGCGAGGCTCGTCGATAAAATGTGTGTAGCTGTAAAGTAAATCATTAAGCGGATTTCTACATATGTTTAAAACCTTAGGAATACTAAGCGTTTATATTATTGTTTTCGTTTATCAGTTGCCTATAATAAATAAACAAGATTAAATCATAACGCATATGTCACACAATAATTATACATAACATTTCATACATACCATAAGTCATAGGCCCGTCGGCCTTATCATGTAGTTATTAAAAACCATAAACTTACAAATATTATACAATATTTATACATAAGTTAGCTAATACTACATATTAGTAGTTAGGATGCTCGCATCCAATTATTTTTTTTTTACATTAGTGCGATGTACACCTCCTAGAGAGAGTGCCTCACGTATGCTTCAAGTACGTGAACTGCTACCATAATGATTAGCATCCAAGGTGTCTGGGAAGAAAGTGGGAAGAAGTAGGGATGAGAAACTAAGTTTCTCAGTAGGCTATCTAGTTAGTTCTAATGTCATCACTTTAGTCCCAGCCACTTCAGTTTATTTCAAAAATCATTTCTTACATAAAAGGTTACTTTTAATTCTTTGAAAACATTTCTCTGAAGTGGATCAGTTTTATTCAAAACATACAACTTAGTGTCTCACCATACATTCTTCTTAACATTCATAACTTTGGGATCACAAATAAGATATCATTTGACATACAATTATTCTATGTCTTAAACTTTGTTCTTTACTACTTTTCTTTGTCTTTATCATTTCTTTGTCCAACCTTTGGGACACTTTATGAATCTAGTTTCACCACCTTTGGGAGAAAACAATTAGACATAGACATGTATTAAATTTTGTCAAACAATATCTTCTCACTGACTCTACTCCCACCTCCTACTAAAATTAAGGATATGAGCTCATTCCTAGGTGATCGTCACCACCACATAAGGGGTGAAGGACTCAATGCCTTCACAGTAGAAGGATTTTTGGAGCAAGCTTTGGCTCCTAGAAGCAACCTTTGACTTCTCTTCAGTAGAGCTTTTTAGGGCCCTCTGGATACTAGTGCGCATAAGGCACAAAGAGAGTAGCATTATGTTTTCACATAAGGTTTTCTTTAGTGATCCCTTAATCTTTTTAAGTTCATTTTAGTGGCTTCCAAATAATTATGCATGCTCAAACAAATTTCCAACCAATATGAAATGCACATATAGGTTTCGAATTTTCATCTCAATCATCATCATAAACCAATCTCATACATCATCATCATCCTTTCTCATTCAGAGTATTCATCATTTATTCATTCATAGATAGTGAGCATTCATAACTAATAATGAAATTTGATTGGTAAATCACATAGCATAATGTCACATTTACACCACCAATCTAATGCTTCAATTCGGTATGATGTTGAAATCACACAAAGGACTTACATCACTCCTCCTTCTAAGTTACCTCTCATCCTTTCCTTTTCTCATTTCTATATTTGTTCATTAAGATTTTACGTATTAACATCTTAATCTAGGTGGCCGAATGACACCTTTCAAGTTCTTTTATCTTTGTGTTCTCTTTTGTTTCAAGTCTTATGCATATCCTAATTATTCTAAGTTCAAGTATTAAGTATTCACAAATCTTTTATAACTTCTTCTCATTAAGGTATGTTATGATCAAATTACTTAGTGAATTTCTAACTTCAAGTTTAAGTCATATCCACCCTTCTTAATCATGCCTCTAATAAACCTTTGAAATATATTACCTTATGTTCTCCTTTGTACTACCTTAATAATTAGGTCTAATTGACTCTTAAACTTTTAAAGTCTCTTTCATTCCAAACCAAATAATATCTAAGTAGAAATTAATTAATCTTCTAGGATAATTTATTCCTAAATGGACGAATGACCTACTTCCTCAAATTCCACCTTTCATACACCTTAATTATATTTTTCTTACATATTTAGGATCATTATTTGGGCCTTGTTAAGGATTGAAACTCATTCTTAGTTAATTTAAAACATGGTAGCCGAATTCCAACCTCTTAGACTTAGGTTTCCACAATTTCCTTCTTCATCATAAAATCATTTGCCTAAAAAAAATCAATAGGTCTCTTTATCCACCTTAAAACTTTTTCATACTTTAAATTCGTCCTATTCACATAAAAATGGTCCTTAATTAACCCTAATTGGAAATTAAAACCTCCTTTAAGTTAATTAACTACTAAGTGGCCGAATGCCACTCTTTTAGGTTTAGGGTTTCCTTCTTCCTAACCCTAGTTGACTTAAGTCTTAACCCTAGTTGACCTTTACTTAGGGGCCAAGTTTAAACTTTAGAATTGACATATTATAAGTTAATCTTAATTCTTTTTACTCAAAATTTAATGGCATGGCCAAATTTGACATTTACCCTTAATTAAGTTATGGTAGATTTCCTAGTTACCCATTTTAAGCTTATTTGGAAATTTTATCACTTAGTAATTTTGAGATTTTTCCCTAAGCTTACCCAGGCCATATATTCTGAAACTTAACCTTTTAAATAATAATTAAACCTCCAAATAAGTTATTTACTTGTTTAAAATACTTTATTTTTCCTTAATCACATTTTAAGCGCATCTTTTTTGCCAAAATCTCTCTAGGGTGGCCGAATGCACTCCTAGAGGTTTTTAACTCATTTTTGTTTTGTTTAACTTTGTTTAAAGGTTGATTTAGTTCATTTAAAACCTTATTTCAGAGCTTATGTTACTTATAAAAATTTTAATGAAAGTAAAGCTTGCTTGGGAGTTGTGGCTGAAAGCCTTCCTTGGTTAGCCAAGGTAATTTCTTCAAATCTTCCATCTCACACCAACTTGGTTCAGTTGTGTTAGGTTTGTGCAGCCCCTCTTGCCTCTGGTCCATGCTTATTTTATCCATGATTTGATGCTTAAGTGTTGGCCATGATGAGTCTAGGGTGCCATACAAGGATTTTAGCCACTTTTGGCTGCAAATTACATCATTTGCGTGGTAGCTTTCTAACTAATGTCTAAAGGAAACCTTTGGAACTTATTACAAAAATTTATTCCACCTCTTAACATGCATACTCAGAGGTGCAGATCCAGCACAAAGATCATACCAAACTCATCACAAAAGAAAATCACAAGGTTAAAACTTAAGCATAAAAATAAGCATGAAAACAACAACATAGTATATTTTTCCAAGCCACAAAGAGTAGATTTTCATGATCTACTCCAAGATTCACAAATCCTATTTCAAATAAGCTTTAAAAACCTTTCTCATGAGAGCATAAAACTGATCAAAGCTTCAAAAATAATTTTAAAACAAAACCCACCGATTAAATTTCTTCTAAGTGCCTTAAAGCACTTTTAACCGAACAAACTTTGTTTTTCTTTTCAAAAATCACCAAAAATGGGTGGGGCTGATTTTGAATGGTTAAAATACAGTTTTAAACTCTCACAAGTGAGAAAAAAAGAAGAAAAACAAATCTTGGAGAAAAGATGCATGAAAGAACACATACACACCATAAAAAGACAAGTTAAAAGCATAAAAATACAAGTAGAAAGATCCTACTTGTTGAAGACATCCTTAGTGTTTTTGTGTGCTTTAAAGGCTTCCTTGGGTCCCCTTTGGTCTGCTCTGGACGTGGACAAAGGATGGTGGTGGGGCTTAAGTGTTTATAGCTTTAATATAGCTTAAGTCTTAAAGATGAAGACTTAGGCTTAAAGTGTAAGTTTTTGGTGTTTTGGAGTTATGGCAAGCTTGGAGAGAATGGAGAGGATTTTGATGAGCTTATAAGCTGGAAAATCTCAAGCAAATGGGGTTCCAAGGGTCCCAAAAAATTCGGACTCCTATGGGCCAAGTGGAATTAGTTTTGCACTTAGGGGTATTTTGATAATTTTGCCTAGATTTTTCCTATTTTTCAAAATAAATCAAAATTCAAGGAATTATCCTTTTAGGCTTAGATTAGTTTTAATTAGGCTGATATTTCCTCTAATTATGATTAATTTAACCTAAGCATGCTTTACTTTAATTAACCAAGGTTGTTAGTCTTAACCATGGTTAAGGTAACCTTTTTACTATTCACTTTTGTCTTTTTGTGGAAGACTTGATTGACTTCATTTTGGTGACTCACCACCACATTTCCAGCTATTGCCTTTCGTGCACATGGGTGTGGGGCCCACTTTTGGCATGTTTATCACCTTATCCTGCCCTCCCGGCCTTCCAGGGGCGTTTTTGTAATTTTTCTCAACATTGCCGAAAAATTTCCCAAATTGTTCCTCTGATATTTCTAAGACTTTTTGGTTCGTTCCCATGTTAATCTAAGGTCGTTTGCTATTTTTACGGGAACTGACTAGGTTTATGCAAAAAGTACAGCTTCTAGGGGCATTTTGGTCATCTTCGGGGTTTTCGAAGGGCGTTTTCATCCCTTCTCAGATTTCTAAATTTTTCTCACTACTTTTAACCATACATGATGTTTATAATCCCTCCAAGATGTCTTATACTTGTATTTCCATTTTTATGGCTCATTATTTGAGCTGCCCAGGTGCAAGGGCATTTTCGTCATTTGCACCAAACTTCTTAATTTCTCTGCTTTTGGCTCCTAATTTCACTTAGTTTTATTCTAGAAACCATTTGTAGCTTCAAACATTAATCATAGAAAAATTGGGATGTTACAATATGAGCTTAGAGCGATTGTCCCCATTAATGAACGTACCCACTTTTATTTCCCTTTTATTTTCCTCAGTCCCAGATTTATTAACTCGATAGATTCTTCATGGGGTTCTATTTGTTTAGACTTGTGGTCTATTAACCTTAGTAACTCATTAGAAGGTTCATAGTCAAATTTTATTTCTTCATCGGCTTGGTTAATAACACAGTTAAGACTACTTGATTCAATACTAGCATTGTCAATCCTAGGTGAGTTATTTTCGAATCTGCATTATAATAAATGTACGGAAAGGAATGAGATATTTTCAATGGGGATATATATATATATATATATATATATATATATATATATATATATATATATATAGGTGCAAAGATAGAAAGATTTTGGAAAATTTAATAGTTGATCCATTTATCCAAGATATGTACAAAAATATCCTTCCTTAAAAGAAAAATGTTTTTTGTTCGAGCAATTACAAATTACTTGGAAACTGAATTAAAGGTCACAGGGAGTTCGATGAGCTCCCAATTATTCAATTCTCTTCCCGGCGTGCAGACAGTCACTAGGTCATCGATGCTACAGGCTTCTTCTCCGTTCACCATCACCACAAGATTTGGGGCCTCAAACCCAATGCTTCGGAAGCTCTCAGAAATATGGCACAGAGGGACCCTATGCACCTGGGGCCTTCTTCCTTCTAACCTGGCCCGTCTTCTTTCTTCGGCCTCTTCCTTTAGCCTCCTTCTTTCTTCATCAGTAGGCTTGTATCCCAAACTAAACCTTTGTTTCTTCTTACTCAGCTCTAAGGGTTGGGCCAACCCACTGCGATTTTTCCCCAGTTTGTCTCCTGGTTTAAACCCACTTTTCACCATGACCTTAGCCATCATCATTAAAGCATTAGGCGGCCGGGTTTGGTCTACCACCTCCCCTTCTTTGATGGTAGTGACATTGGAAATCTCCAAAGCTTGGAAATGGATCTCCAAAGCTTTTTCGACCGCTTCAATATATGGAGTATTAGATGGTTTGCTGACCAGAAAATCTTCCTTCGTAGAGACGATAATCACCTATCATCTGTAATGAATTTTAATTTCTAGTGCAATGTAGATGGCACTGCTCAAGCCGAGTGAATCCACGGCCTCCCTAGAAGGCAGTTGTAGACCAGTACAATGTCCATTACCTGGAAAGTTATATCGAACAGGATTGGGCCGATCTGTACTAGCAAATCAATTTCACCAAGGACCTCTCTTCTAGATTCATCAAAGGCCCTTACCACTATAGCACTTGGTCTCATATGGGTCTCTTCGTATGGTAGCTTGGTTAAGGTGATCTTAGGCATCACATTTAGCGAGGAGCCATTATCTATTAATGCACGAGCCAAGATATGGTCCCTACACTTCACAGATATATGCAGTGCTTTATTGTGTCCCGCCCCATCATCAGGAATTTCACTGTTTGCGAAGGTGAGGAAATTATTGGCTGTAATGTTGTTGGCAATACCTTAGAATTTTTCTACTGAAAAATTATGCACCACATTAGCCTCATTCAGTATTTTCTGTAATACTTTTCTATGGGGTTTAGAATTCATCGTTAACGCCAGTAACGATATTTTGGCAAGAATGCGGTTTAGGTGCTCAATGACCGCATATTCACTCTGTCTGATCATTCTCAAGAACTCACAAGCCTCTTCATCAGAAACAGGCTTTTTAAGCTCCCTTTTTCCTTCCTCTTTGTTGGACTATGGCTCAGGGCCCACCATAATTGCTTCCCCACAAGGTCTTTCTCTTTTGTCCTCCATGGGGGTATAGATACGACCACCCTTGGTCATACCCCCAATCCCTGCTATATTCACCACCTCTCGGGTGGACTCACTTGAATTCTCGGGTTTTTCCTCTTCTAGCTTACCCCCAGAGACATCGACTTCATATTTCCAAGGCACCTCTTTATTGCTCTTATATAGGAAGGGCCTGGGCACATTTATCGTGACTGGCTTCAGGCCACTAGGTATCGGGACAACTGCGGTATCTGTATAGCGGATAACTAGAGGTCTTGGATATCCTTGGAATGCTTCATTGATCATATCCACCTCCTCTTCTATCTCAATGTAGTTCACAGCGAGCCCTCCATGGTTAGACAAAGGGTTACTCCCTATACTAGGAGTGTCTTTTTTGAAGTTCAACCATTTTGCATTTACCAAATTCTGCAATTTGTATTTTAACCCCTGGCAGTTCTCAATTGAATGTTCGACTACCCTGGTGTGATACTCGCATTTAGCAGATGGATCATACCATTTTGGGTAAGGTGGGTCCAAGGGTTTCATTGGGCATGGTGCTACCAGGGAATTTTGGATTAAACGAGGTAGGAGCTCAATATAGTTCATGGGGATTACGTCAAACTATATTGGTTTCCTCTCATTGTTATTTGACCTTCTTCGGGGTGGGTTGGTGTTTTGGATTCAGGGTTTTTGTGGTTGTTGTTGGGAAGTTGTTTGTGGTGATGTGGGTGAAAATGGTCCTGTTGGTTGGAAGGATGGGGGTGGAGCGTAGGGTGGTTGGTAACTAGGTTGAGAAGTGGCCACCATCTGAGGATAGGATGGGTATTGGGGTTGGTGGGGGATTTGGTAGTTGGGCGACGCGGACGTTTGGCGGCCTGGGTCGATGGTGATGTGGTGGGTCTCTCCCTCCTTCTTTTTCCAAGAGTTGTTGGTTGGTTTTTTCATATTTACATTACCAACCGTATTATGTATGATCTGTCCTCGATGCAAGCCACTTTCAATCCGTTCTCTAATAAGTACCATATCGGAGAAGTTCGTCGACACGCTGCCGACCATTTCGTCGTAAAATGGTACCGGGAGGGTGTCCATAAACATCCCAATCATCTCTCTCTCTCTCGAATAGACGTGGCTGAACTTGAGCAACCAGCTCCCTCCGTCGCTGGGCATACTCTTTGAAGGTTTCATCTTCTCTTTTGACCATATTTTGCAACTAAGATCGATCGGGTGCCATCTCTATTTTGTATTTATATTGCTGGAGAAAACCGTTAGCTAGATCCTTCCACGAGTGAATGTGAATCCGCTCTAATTGGGTGTACCAGGTAGCCATAGCTCCAATAAGACTGTCCTGAAAGAAGTGGATCAATAATTTGTCGTCGTATACATGGGATGCCATATTCCAGAAATACATCGTTAGATGGCTTCTCGGGTAGCCTGTCCCTTTATATTTTTCAAACTCTGGCATCTTGAAGTTGTGGGGGATGACCATATCCGGTACCAAGCACAAATTAGATGCCTCTACTGTGCCATAGTCATTGCCTTCTATGGCCCTGACCCATTCTTCGAGATGCTACCATCTTCCACCAAACTGGGTCTCGTGATAGAGAGGGTTAGGTTGTTGCACCCCTGCTACCTGATTACTTGTAACAGACATCCCATATGGACCATTGTGTCTTAGAATGTGAGTAGAGGGAATTGGTGGGTGAGGTGGTGGTTGGTAGGGGTTAGATGGATGTGTGCCCAGGGTATTAGAGCATGAAGGGTTTTCAGTAGTGGCGAAGTTGGTGTAGTTTGGATTGGTGTTTTGTGGTATGGACGAGGGATTCATATGGAGTGTTTCAGTTGGGTTTATGATGATGCCCTGGATTGGTTTAGGGTTGGTAAAGGGAGGTATGTAATTGGGCGGTAATCCATATGGGTGCCATTCAGGATCAGCAACCTCCTGTAGCGGCATCGACACACAAGTTGTGCCTTATGTTTCTACCCCAAAGGGTCCCTCTGTGCTCTTCTTTTCCAGCAGCTTCATCATTTGAGCCATCTGCTCTTTTAGTTGCACCACCTCATTGCGCAACTCTTCATTTTGTGCCTCTAGCTCATTCATGATTCTGATTTTAGAGCGTGTGCTATAGGGACGACGCAGAAGTCGTGAGTCTGCAATTTTGTTTTCTGAAAATTTAACGTTAGTTAATTATAAAAGACATCCATAAATTTAGACACTAATTAAATTTAAGCATGGATTAAGTTTGAACTTGTGTTAAATGATAGAGGACCAGATATCTTGATGAATATTATTAGCCGTGAGCGTGCTTTCGGTAAGTGTGAAATGGAAATTAACGTAGCATCAGACACAGATATGTAAGAAAGTGGATTCATCATTCATAACATAATGTTTTAGGGTACAACTTGTTCTTCTTTTTCTACTAGAGCAACATATTTGTCCATTCTCAAGATCAACTCTTTACAAAAGTGAAGAAAATCTTCAACTTCAGCTGGGGTGTGCAGTGGATGTAATGATGCTTTAGCCTTCTTGAGTAGCAGCGAAATTTCTTCGATAGCAGTATTTTCCAAGCTGGCCAGCCTCCCAAAACATCTAGTCTAGTGATCGGCTGTATCTTTGTACGATTGCATTTCATCTTGTAGGTCACTAATACCTCTTTGCTGCATCCTGATTACTTCGATGACCTTCCACTTTTCCTCGTCGACCTCTTTTCCCCATTCAGCTACCAGATTCTGGATTTATTGATTCAGGTCTTCTATATGTTGTTGCAATACACACTTTCATCGAGTAATCAACATGTTTTTGCTTGTGCCCTATTCTTTTCATTCATTGCCTGATCTTTTTCTCGCCTGAGTTTATGGACCCGGTCTCTCAGCTGGTCATTATATCTCTCATTCTCTAGTTTCCTTGTAAAGCCGCGTCTCTTTCCTGTACCCTCAGACCTAACTCTTTGTTAGCTGCCTGAAGATTCATATGGACCTTAGTCGTATATTCTCGTTCCGATTTCTGTTGCTCTTTCCATAGAGGCCTCTTTCTTTTGATTTCCTCTCTTTAATTGTGCATTTTCCTGTTGGGTTGTCAGTATCCTTTCTTCTAGCTTGTTTTTTTTTGTGGCCATGCTTTCAAGTTTTGCCCCCAATTCTTTGACGGTTTCATCTTCGATAATTGAGGGTTCTACCTGATTCTCGAAAGTGGGTCCTTGAGGTTTGAAAGGTAACTTAATTTGTTGTACCCTTTGTCGCAACCGTAATTCCGACGAGATGACGAATTCGCTAAAATTTTAAAATGATTTTTATTGTGTAATATGGAGTCGCCACCAAATTTTTATTTAAGGGAAAAAGATTTGGAAAAACCCTGACTCGAGGAAGAGATTTAGGTTCGGGAGTCGGTTACGAGTGGCGAAGGTGAGTGTGTGATTTTTGAAAAATGTTTGATTCCTTAATTAATGTGAAAATAAATAACTTGATGGAGGTTAGCCTGACAGGACTTGATCCTGCTCCTACGTATTCCCCGGTGCAATGAGAAACTCAAGGCTTACGTAGTTCTAGTTTGTGAAGGCTTGACCTTCAGAGGTATTCAGAGAGAAAATGATATTTTGAGAAGATTTTCATCTTTTGAAAGGACCTTTAGTCCACTCATGCATAAGGTCTGAGGCGGTTGCGGCAGCACGGGGGCCTATACAGACTATTAAACGTTGAACAGCAGGTGAACCGCCAGTTCCTCGTTTAGAGCCTGTCGCGTGAGACCAAGGATCCCAAAATATTTGAAAAAGAGCTTTTTATTTTTGAAAGGACCTTTAGTCCACTCATGCACAAGACTCGAGGTGGCTACGGCAGCACGGGGGCCTATACAGACTGTTAAACATTGAACAGCAGGTGAACCGCTAGTTCCTCGTTTGGAGCCCGTCGCGTGAGACCAAGGATCCCAAAATATTTGAAAAAGAGCTTTTTATTTTTGAAAGGACCTTTAGTCCACTCATGCACAAGACTCGAGGTGGCTACGGCAGCACGGGGGCCTATACAGACTGTTAAACGTTGAACAGCAGGTGAACCGCCAGTTCCTCGTTTAGAGCCCGTCGCGTGAGACCAAGGATCCCAAAATATTTGAAAAAGAGCTTTTTATTTTTGAAAGGACCTTTAGTCCACTCATGCACCAGACCCGAGGCGGCTACGGCACCACGGGGGCCTATACAAACCACTAAACGTCGAATACCAGGTGAACCGCCAGTTTCTCGTTTAGAGCCCGTCGCGTGAGACCAAGGATCCCAAAATATTTGAAAAAGAGCTTTTCATTTTTGAAACGACCTTTAGTCGACTCATGCACAAGACCAGAGGCGGCTATGGCAGCACGGGGGCCTATACAGACCACTAAACGTCGAACAGTAGGTGAACCGCCAGTTCCCCGTTTAGAGCCCGTTGCGTGAGACCAAAGATCTCAAAATATTTGAAAAAGCACTTTATTTTTGAAAAGGGCCTTTTGTCCACTTATGCACAAGGTCCGAGGCGGCTAGGGCAGCACGGGGGCCCATACGAACTACTAAACGTTGAACATCAGATGGACCGCCAATTCTCCGTTTAAAGCCCGTTATGTGAGACCAAAGATCCCAAAACATTTGAAAAAGAACTTTATTTTTGAAAAGGGCCTTTCGTCCACTCATGCACAAGGTCCGAGGCGGCTAAGGCAGCACGGGGGCCCATACGAGCTACTAAACGTTGAACAACAGGTGGACCGCCATTTCCCTGTTTAGAACCTGTTGCGTGAGACCAAAGATCCCAAAATCCTTTAAAAATAACTTTATTTTTGAACCAGACCTTTAGTCCACTCATGCACAAGGTCCGAGGCGGTTAAGGCAGCACGGGGGCCATACGAGCTACTAAAACTTGAACAGCAGGTGGACCACCAGTTCCCCATTTAGACTCCGATCCGTGAGACCGTAGATCCCAAAATAGAATTAGTTTTAAAAGAATGAGGTAAAGAAAAGAATTGGGCTTGACTTGAAATAAGAAATGAATTTGATTCAAAACTTGAAAAGAAAAAGGAAACTTGATTTAAATGGAACTTGATTTGAACTCGAGAATTTTTGAACTAAATTTGATTGGAGGAAAGACATTGAATTTATTTTGGAAACTTGAGGGGAAAAGAATTAAAATTGAATTTGATTTGATTTTATTCGAAGAAAATAGTTAAACTTGACGTTATTTGAAGAAAAAGAATATGGTTTGAATTTTGGGCTTGAATTGGACTTGATTTAACATAAACTTGACTTGATTTAAAATTAAGGAAAAGAATTGCGAACATGTTTCAGTAATCAAGTGATAGAAATTTCATTTCAGATCCAAATTAGGGAAATAATATCATTCCAGAAACTAGAGAGATAGAAAAAGATAACAAAATAAAAATCACCAAAATCAAAGATCATTTGACTAATTAAAAACGAAAATGAAAAACTGAAATGAAGATGAACCTCAAGAACACAAGACTTTTTGGCGCCAAAATTTGAATTCAAATCTCAGAATGTTTAGAAAATATTTTTTGGTAGATATGAAAAATTAAAACTAATCAATTGAAAGATATGGATCATAGGAATAAAAAAAAAAATAAGTTTTACATAAATCCAACCAGAAATGAGCAAGTTATGCACAAATCAAACAAGCTAGGTTAATTTGCGCACCAAGATGAACATGCTTCGGTAATCAAGCGATTAAAATTTCATTTCAGATCCAAATTGGACAAATAATATCATTCCAGTAATTAGAGAGAAAGAAGAAGAAAACAAAGCAAAAATCATGGAAATCAGAGATCATCTTACTGATTAAAAACAAGGATGAAAAACAGAGACGAAGATCAACCTCAAGAACGCACGAGATTTTGGCGCCAAAATTTGAATTAAAATATCAGAATTTTTCGAAAATATTTTTTGGTAGATCTGAAAAATAAAAAATAAAAAAATTGAAATATATGGATCATAGGAATCAAACAAAACAAGTTTGACATAAATCCAACCAGAAATGAGCAAGTTATGTACAAATAAAACAAGCTAGGTTCATTCGCACACCAGGAAGAACAAGCTTCGGTAATCAGGCGATTAAAATTTGATTTCAGATCCAAATTAGACAAATAATATCATTACAGAAACTAGAGAGAAGTAAAAAGAGAACACAACAAGAATCATCGAAATCGAAGATGATTTGATAGATCAGAAAATGAAAATAAAAAACAAAGACGAAAATGAGCTCGGAAATCCGAGAAGAAGCAAGAAACTTAAGCGGAATAAAAGTCGGATCTAACCTCGATTGTAAAGTGACGAAGAACTGGTTTGAAGGCAGAGGTAGAGAGTCTCCTAGGTCCTTCCTTCAAAAATTCTGAAAATCCCCTTCCTCAAGTGCTCCTCCTCATTTTGGTGAATGATCTCTCCTTATATAGAAGGAGGAGAGATTAAAGAATTCCTTCTTATCCAATGTGGGGCTTCTTTCCCACATCGGAGAATTTTTCCCTTTTTCTTTCCTTTTTTGGAATTCTTATTTTATTTGGTGTGGGGTTTCTTTTTCTTTTTTCTTATTTTTTCCTCTTCTTTTTTTTATTCTTTTTTATGTTTTTATTTATTTATTTATTTTTATTTTTCCATTACTTTTATTTTGATTTTTTGAATTATTTTAGACTAAATCAGCTTTTGACTAAAAATAAAATAATTTATTTTGGGTTTTCAATCCTCGGACATAATTCAGTGTTCACACCCTTTCTCGGACCCATTGCTTGTATTCCTCTTTGGCTGCACAACTTCTAACTCCAAGCTCTTTTCCTTTTACTGTAACTACACTTCGGGCTTTCCTAAAACTTTGAAGTGCCTCAACAAACTCGCCTTCATAATTCATAATGAATGCAGTTCATAGCTCGCTTGGTGGGGGTTCCCTGATAGGGTAGGCCAACTGTCTTTGTCCCAGTATTGGGTTGTAATTGATGCAGCCTCGAATCCCTATCAGTGAGACATTTGGGAACCCTTTGTAGTGATAGACTTCGTCGCTAGGTTAGTTTCCATTTGACCTTATCTTTTGTTAAATTGGCGAAGTGAGTGGCCCATTCGTGACTATTCATTGGTTTTAACGGGTAGCACAACAAGTCTAATATAGGACACTGCACCTTGGTGTTTCTTTTGAATATGTGAGCTGTTAACCAAACATACAGCATGGGAAGGCAGCATACGAGTTTTTTCCCTTTCTTTTCATGGAAAAAATCCAATGTGCCATATACATCTGCCAACAGAGCAACAACAGGGTTTTCCATTCTATTCCTCCTGGCCAAAAATACGTCAACAGCCGCTTGATCTACAAAGCCTTCTATGCTTGGAAAGAGTACCAGGCCATAAATGGTGAGAGCTAATACATCTTTGAACCCATTGATTATTATCAGCCAAATGACGCGGGTAATCATCAAGGAACTCTCTAGTAAACCCCCTTATTTGGTTCTTGTATTCCTAAGGTATCAAGGTCACTAGAGCCAAGTTCCAGTTTACGATGCTTGCTACAACAGTAGGGAACGCTATGAGTTGCAGGGCATTGTAAATACGACGCACTCTAGCTGGGGTTTTCGTGATTGTCAAACAGGACGTGCATCCAAAGTGACACCACTAGATCCCTTTATTCCTGGGTTTCTCTCAGACCCGAGTACAGGGTCCCGCTCTTATGTAGGCATGTGTGGTGTGTGTAGAGGGCCTACAAAACTTTTAGGGATACTTACAATTGGGGAAAGTGCGACAGATATATAATTTAAAATTCGACTACCCTAGGGTTAAATAGAAATCAAACGAATGAATACGCAATTGAATAAGAAATAAAAGGATCAATACAATGTAACACAACACGCACTCAAATATAAACGGGCTTGACTCTCTAACATCCCCAGTGAAGTCGCCATCTATTGTAACCGCAATCACAACGCGACGATGAACTTGCTAAAAATTTAAAATGAAATATATTTTGATAGTGGAGCCACCACCAAATTTTATTTTAAGGGAAAACATTTGGAATACCCCTAACTTGAGGAAGAAATTTTAGGTTCAGGAGTCGGTTACGAATAGGGAAGGTGTTAAGCACCCTACTCGCCTGTTCCAAAGAACGGTACCCTTAAACTGAGTGTGTGATTTATTTGAAAATTGTTTGATCCCTTTAATTAGAATAAAAATAAATAGGTTTGTGGAAGATAGCCTGACAGGACTTGATCTTGCTCCTACGTATTCCCTGGTGCAATGGGAAACTCAAGGCTACGTAGTTCTGGTTTCTAGGACTCTATCCTTAAGAAAGTTTCATATGGAATGAGAAAAAGCGCTTTTGGTTTTTGAATTGTTTTGATTTGGAAAAAGGATTGAAAAAGGAGGATCTTCGATCCACATGCACAGAGTCAAAGGCAAGTAAGGGTTGCACTGCGACTCATATGATTTTCCAAACAGTGAAAGACTAGGTATGCTGCAATTTCAACTCCAGAGTCCATTACGTGAGATCTCGAATTGCCTAAAGCTTTTAAAAATTATTTTGGAAAAAGGTAATTTTGAGAAGAGATTAAAAAAATGGAGATCTTCGATCCACATGCACAGAGTCGAAGGCAAGCGAGGATTGCATTACAGCTCATATGACTCCCCGAACATTGAAAGATAAGGTATGCTGCACTTTCAACTTCAGAGTTCATTGCGTGAGATCTCAGATCATCTACAGCTTTGAAAATTATTTGGAAAAAAGGTAATTTTAAAGAGAGATTAAAAAAAGGGAAATTTTTGATCCACGTGCATAGAGTCGAAGGCAAGCGAGGGTTGCACCGCAACTCATATCATTCTTCGAACATTGAATGACAGGGTATGTTGCACTTTCAACTTCAGAGTTCATTGCGTGAGATCTCAGATCTTTTAAAGCTTTGAAAATTATTTTGAAAAAGGTAATTTTGAAGAGAGGTTAAAAGGGGAGATCTTCGATCGACATACACAGAGTCGAAGGCAAGCGAGGATTGCACTACAACTCGTATGACACTCCGAACATTGAAAGACAAGGTAAGCTGCACTTTCAACTTTAGAGTTCATTGCGTGAGAGATCAGATCATCTATAGCTTTGAAAATTATTTTGAAAAAAGGTAATTTTAAAGAGAGATTAAAAAAAAAGGGAGATCTTCGATCCACGTGCATAGAGTCGAAGGCAAGTAAGGGTTGCACCGCAACTAATATTTTTCTTCGAACATTGAATGATAGGGTATGCTGCACTTTCAACTTCAGAGTTCAGTGCGTGAGATCTCAGATCTTTTAAAACTTTGAAAATTATTTTGAAGAAGGTAATTTTGAAGAGAGGTTAAAATGGGAGATCTTCAATCCACATGCACAAAGTCAAAGGCAAGCAAGGGTTATACTGCGACTTATATGATTCTCCGAAGATTGAAAGACAGGGTATGCTGCACTTCCAACTTCATAGTTTATTGCGTGAGATTTCAAATCTTTTAAAGCTTTAAAAATTATTTTAGAGAAGGTAATTTTGAAGAGAGGTTAAAAGGGGAGATCTTCGATCCACATGCACAGAGTCAAAGGCAAACGAGGGTTACACTGCGACTCATATGATTCTCTGAACATTGAAAGACAGGGTATGCTGCACTTTTAACTTCAGAGTTCATTGCGTGAGATCTCAGATCATCTACAGGTTTGAAAATTATTTGGAAAAAAGGTAATTTTAAAGAGAGATTAAGAAAAAGGAGATCTATGATCCACGTGCATAGAGTCGAAGGCAAGCGAGGGTTGCACCGCAACTCCTATAATTCTTAGAACATTGAATGACAGGATATGTTGCACTTTCAACTTCAGAGTTCATTGCGTGAGATCTCAGATCTTTTAAAGCTTTGAAAATTATTTTGAAAAAGGTAATTTTGAAGAGAGGTTAAAAGGGGAGATATTCGATCCACATGGACAGAGTCGAAGGCAAGCGAGGATTGCACTATAGTTCATATGACTCTCCGAACATGGAAAGGCAAGGTATGCTACACTTTCAACTTCAGAGTTCATTGCGTGAGATCTCAGATCATCTATAGCTTTGAAAATTATTTTGAAAAAGGGTAATTTTAAAGAGAGATTAAAAAAAAGGGAGATCTTCGATCCACGTGCATAGATTCGAAGGCAAATGAGGGTTGCACCGCAACTAATATGATTCCTCAAATATTGAATGACAGTGTATGCTGCACTTTAAACTTCAGAGTTCATTGCGTGAGATCTCAGATCTTTTAAAGCTTTGAAAATTATTTTGAAGAAGGTAATTTTGAAGAGAGGTTAAAAGGGGAGATCTTCGATCCAAATGCACATAGTCGAAGACAAGCGAGGCTTACACTACGACTCATATGATTCTCCGAACATTGAAAGATAGGGTATGCTGCACTTCCAACTTCAGAGTTTATTGCGTGAGATTTCAGATCTTTTAAAGCTTTAAAAATTATTTTGGAGAAGGTAATTTTGAAGAGAGGTTAAAAGGGGAGATCTTCGATCCACATGCACAGAGTCAAAGGCAAACGAGGGTTACAATGCGACTCATATGATTCTCCGAACATTGAAAGACAGGGTATGCTGCACTTTCAACTTCAGAGTTCATTGTATGAGATCTCAGATCTTTTAAAGCTTTGAAAGTCATTTGAATTTATGAAATTAGCTTTGAAATGGAGACGTAACATTAACTTGGTAAAACCCTTTATTCGTTTTTGAGTTAGACCCTTTGTTGTTTGACATGTACTTGTTATTTTATCTATCACGTTCAGTGAGTTGCGTCAAGCCATCAGTAAGTATATCTGGAATTCTAGCCTGCGGGGTATCAAACAATACTAGGATTACCCATGGGGTTATTTCTACTCAAGATCGGTAGTTGATTCCTTTATTAGAATTGACTTCAGACTTCCTCGCCTCGTCATTTTTACTGTTGGTGCTCCTATAGACCCTACAAATTTACTCATAATATATATATTCAGTTATATACGACTTCAATATTCGTGGTAATCTCCATCCGGGTGTCCAGCCACCAATCAAAACCAAATTTGGACAGTCTTTTTTCATCTTTAAATTATAGTCCCTTATAAGGAGGTAATTGGGTCTACAATCTGATTTTGACCAAACTAAAATTGATAGGCTAATATTCACATTCCCCACTAACATTTTTCTTAGCTTTCTATCAGTCTGCTACTGCCTTTGACCTACCCCATTAAAAAAAATACTCCCAGGTTAGAGTGGGATAGCAGGTTTATAATTGTGAAATGGAATCCACACCCTTAGTTTAACAAATTTCTGGACCTAGATGCTTAAAACTAGCTACTATCTTAAACCTATAAGGATTTAGAACCTATGCTGAGGGCCTGATGCAAAATGTTTATGGGTTTAAGAACGAGAGAAAATTACAAAGAATTCACAATTAGCCTAGGCCTGGGAATGACTTATCAGAGCAAACAACAAAGTATTAAGACAAGTATAAGAGTTATGCACCATAAGGGTCGAGATTTAACCATTAATTTTCTGTGATCTTGGACTATCAGGGATAACATTCAACATCATAACCTGACCTTAAGGATTCCAAGGCAGATTTCCAGAAGCTTGGTCAGGAATTTAGGTAAGGACAAGTTCCAAACCAGTTAGCATAACCTTCACTGGACATATCACAGGGTCAGATGCTAGGGCCAATTTGAGTCCTTGCCCTTGTACCAGGTCAGTTCTGTTACTACATCCCATGGAATTATTTTGTGCAAGGTGTAGAGCCTTGACCCTACACTTATTGTTATATCCGATCGGCTAAATCTCATCCCTGATTCTAAAATCACAACATTCAGGTTTGCAGCCCACAAACCAGGGATGTGAGGTCTTTAGGTAGCTCTTGACTCTAAGCAATAAATTCTGGATCAATTGACTAAGGATACCCTCAGTCAATGATGGGCCTGTTCAAGGACCACAGGAGCTACCTCAGGGTTTACAACTTGGTTTCTAGTCCATTTTTAAGATGGTAAGCGCCAGGCTTCAAGAGTCCTAAGTGCTGGTGCAACCAATCAAACCGAAGTTTGGAGCAAATCCTATTTTATACTAAGATTGGTCCTAAATTGCTTATTTATGCACTGGCCCAGGTTCTTAGAGCCTGAATCTATCCACAAGATTATCCCTAAAACCAAAATTGTACCTCTTTGTTAGTGTCTTGGATTATTATGTAAGCTATTACATTTTTAATAAAAAGCTCACTGCTATAGCAATCTTGAAAATTCAGGCCTTGATAATAAGCTCCTATCCTATGGTTGGCCTACAACTAAGAGTTTGGTTTATGCAGGAGCTTCGCAAACAACATACTGATCAAGGGTTATGGAATTTTAGATCTGCTCCTTAGGATGGCTTACTGCTTGTCTTATGGTTCTAAGTGCAGACTTGTTTTGGATCATCCCTATATGGGACTTAATGATGTCGACTAGGTGATTTAAGGCCAGGTTGGCAAAAAAGAAACAGCATGTGTCCTGCTATTGCAGAATTGAATATTCCAATCAAACAACCCATCTGATTTCCAAGCTTCTCTGATATGTCTATACATCATCCCATCTAGAAAATCCTCCTATTATCTTGACCTGGATCTTGTCCATCAGTTTCTTATTCTCCTGGTTCACCCTAGACCAGTTTATCAGAGCTGATCTACAAACAAGACTCAACTATTCTTCGATCTAAGGATTACTTATGTAACTCTAGTAGCAATATCTAGGCCTTTGGTTGACCTTATGTGAGTCACATGCTTTCTTCTAACTATTCCTAGATGGCTGTCATTCAGGATATTAGAGGTGTCTATAGGTTGGAGCTGTGTCTTTGTATCTGGACTACTTCATCATCAGAAGCTTCGGTAAATCAGTTTTCAGGAATTTATGAGAGACACTCACACATTCTAAGGTGTACAATGAATTTTGAACCTAGAAGCGAGCAAGAACCCAAGGCTCAGGAAGGCTTGCTTGCTTGATCATGCATGCTCTATAATTCTATGAGTATCTAGCCATCATACCAGATACATCCAGTCTCTCATTGGCCTAGATTTATCAAAATTCAAGGTTAACACCATATTTGCAGGTGTGACAGATTAGAAACAGACACCGAGCTATCACCTCCTATCGGATGACCATGACAAAATATATAACATGATTAACAAGGAGCCAAATAGATGTCAAATTCCTGCAATACCTATCAATTAACCCTATATCAGTTATAACTATGTTTGATCTCAGCCATTTTTCTATCTAACTGTCCCTACCAACCATTACTGGTGGTACTAGATGCAGAGGATCAAGAGCCTAGAAATCTGATATGCTAAGGGGTTGAGATCAGTTTCGACTAACTATTGTTATAACCCTCTAGCTACAGGTCAGATGTTTACACTTGAGGTTCTGAATCTACCTCTGACTTGAATGCATTGGTAATACCCTTTGGTGCCTATTAAGCCTAAACCTGAGACAGTGGAATTCCTCACTTCAGTGTCAGCTCTTTTTACTCACAAAATATCACCTTTACAACTAAAGTATACAAAGGCTAACTAGATTGAAGTCAATTAGGGATCATACTTTACTAATAGTAAGGTACAGCAACTGGTGGTACCTAGTTCCCATAATTGAGCTCTTTTACCCAAGTTATGCTTATGCTAATTGCTACTAAGGTTCTTAACTAAACACAACCTGATTCCTAGACCCACTGTTTAAGCTCCCAGATCCCTTGGCAGATTATTGCTAACTCAGAATTTGGAACTTTTAAGGTAGTCGACCCAAGATCTTTCATGTCCTAAATGTCTTCTGACCAATTATAGGAATTAAGACATGCACCCTTTGCTGATATAAACAAAGAATCAACCATCTCCTTCAGCACCTAGGGACTGTGACTTACCAAGACCTGTGTTCGATGTTCCTCGAATTTGAGTCAGACTTGTCTCTAACTTATCTTCAGGGACCAGACTCTCTTTACAATTGGGTTTGAGGATGAATCTAAATTGAGATAGCTTAGCTGCAAGAATCGACCTCGTCTATTGATAACCGATGTCACGGTCGGATCAAAATGAAATAAAGGTAAATAAAAATATGCAGTACAAGGCACAACCTTGGTCGTCTCTCAAGGACCTTGGAAAACAATTTGATTGAATTCAAATTTAGAAAAAATTGGGGATTTATAATTTACTTTAGGTAAATAAAAACTGAAACTTAATAAATTTATAATATTAAAAACCAATTAACTCGTTAGCTCAATTCATAAGCAAGATTATCATAGGTTTAAAAAAACATAAATTTTTTGAAAATAATTTTTTATTCTTAATTGGTTTGAATTCAATCAAGCAAGCATCAATTAAATTCCTGATTTCCTACTAGAATAGCACCTAGAATTTAAATTAATTTATGTTCAGATAATTAAGCATCACCCGAAGTCCCCAAATTAATTTTTAAGAATTGAAATCACCAAATTTATAGGAAACCCTATAACCCTTTTTTTACTTATAAACTAGAGAATTAAGCAAACCCTAGTTTTATAATTTTGTCACGTAAGATGAGATTAAATTAAGCATCTAATTTTATCATTACAAACTTCAATTCCAACGTATAAAAGGGAAAGAAAAATAAATCGCAACAAAAATTCAATTAAAAATAAACCTCAAAATCCCTTACTTATAGAATTAAAACCAACGAGCCAACCAAGGAAATTAGCCTTCCATGAGACTTTTTATGAAATAAGGAAGAAGAAGAAGAATGAGAATAAGAACGAGGGTAAGAATTGAAACTTTATTGAAAATTATGAATAAGTTTCGCTGTGTCTACAATGTTAAGAGCTTCCCCTTTTATAGACTCAGTTTGCCAATTTAAAATTCAAATTCAAATTCAAAATTTAAAATAAAGATAAAATCTGAGTTGGTTTCCTTGATCTTCTAGGTTTGAACTTGAATTTTTGTTTGACTTTGTTATTTGAATTCAAGATATGAAATGTGGGACCTCATCTCACGTTTATTTTCTCCGAATTTTTTTTAGTGTGTTGACAGTCGAATTAGGGTTTTCATTCTGAACAAATGTAGTAGACAATTGTATCCTTAAAGCTTTATAAATTAACTGCATCTAAAAACGACTTTGGTAGCCCTATATATGCTCATTTTACTGGAACATGTCTGGGTTGTCTGGATAAAAGCTGAGTCACGGTTCGGCCCAACTAATTTTATGATCCGTTGAGGTTGGGCCAAATAAGGATACATTTTATCTTAGGGATTTGTCTCATCTTTCTAATGCCTCTGTAATCACTTCAATATCAATTTTATAGCCTATGGCCTGCACAATGAACAAAGCTCAAGAGTCATTAAAATTTGAAAATTAACCAATTTTTTTCACTTAAGTCCAATGCAGTCCAATAACATAAAACTCACTCAGAATGATAAAATTAGACATTACGTAAACCCGATTAAGCCCAATATAGAATGAAAATAAATGTATAAAATACATTTATCATCTATTTATATGCCAACTAGTACTATGACTTCTAGCAACTCAAGTTTCAGCCTTCTCTGTTATAGTCTTGCACTTGGACTTTCATTAACTCTTTCTACTAGACTAACCACTCAAAGTCCTGACTTATCACTGTTTTGGACAGGATGTATTTATCCTACAGAAGCGGAGGCTCTCCTTTCCAACTAATTAATTTTTCTAATCATGGATTGAACCTGAATGCTAGGTAGAGAGCATGATCTAGGTTCAGCTACGAGTATCCTATGGCCTTTCACAGGTAAAGAATTGGATCAGAGATATCGGTAGCTGAATAGGCTTTGCGCCAATGAAAGTTCCTTTTCCGTAGCCAGATGAAGGAAATTTAGAAGAGAATCAAGAACCATTCCTTGTGACTCCTCTGGGAAGAACTTTTCCAAAATCAGAGAGATGATTCCCTAACCCAAACGCGTCAGAAAATTCTGAGACTTAGAGAAGAGCTTTTTTCCCAAAACCTTCAATTTTTCAATTTTGGTACCAAAAATCCAAAAGTAACCGTAGACCTTTTTTCCAATTCCCCTTTATACCCCTTTCTAACCATGGTAATATCCAACCTACCCTTGATTATTTCATAACCCAAATGGTAACAACCCTAACTAACTTCTTACTAACCCTAACCAACTTCTAACTAACCCTAACCAACTAAAAAGAACTGAATTTTATCTCTTTTCAGCTTTTATTTATTTTCTTTTTCCTCTCTATTATTATTTTCTTTATTTTTATTTTTCTTTTGTTTTCTTTTCTTTCTTTTTCTTTTTTTTCCTTTAACTAATTATTGACCATCGTTAACTAATCTAGCTAACTTCCAAACTAAATTCTTAACTAAAAATTTCTTTTTCTTTCTTTTTTTTTCATTCATTTTTTATTTTTTGTTATTTTTCAATTTTAGAAAGAAAAATGATTTCTTTTGGGTTTTAAATTTACCCTCGGACATAATTCAATGTTCACAGCTATGTTGTCAGGCCTCCAGTACGTTTAATTTTCAGCACCTTGGCCTATGTTGTCAAGCCTCCAGCACGTTTCATTTTCTGCAGCTTGGTCTATGTTGTCAGGCCTCCTGCGTTTAAATTTCTGCATGTTGGCCTATGTTGTCAAGCCTCCACCAAGTTTAAATTTCTACACCCTTGCCTATGTTGTCAAGCCTCCAGCACATTTAATTTTCTGCACCTTGGCCTATGTTGTCACGCCTCCAACATGTTTAAATTTCTGCCCCTTGGCCTATGTTGTTAGGCCTCCGGCACGTTTAAATTTCTGCACATTGGCCTATGTTATTAGGCTCTAGCATGTTTAAATTTCTTCACCTTGGCCTATGTTGTCAGGCCTCCAGCACGTTTAATTTTCTGCACCTTGGCCTATGTTGTCAGACCTCCAACATGTTGAATTTTTTTCATCTTGGCCTATCTTGTCAGGCCTCCAACAGATTTAATTTTCTGCACCTTGGCCTATGTTGTCAGGCCTCCACCATGTTTATTTTTCTGCGCCTTGGCTTATGTTGTCAAGCTTCCAACACATTTAATTTCTGCACCTTGGCCTATGTTGTCAAGTCTCCAGGATGTTTAATTTTCTACTCCTTGGGCTATGTTGTGAGGCCTCGAGCACATTTACTTTTCTGCATCTTGGCCTATGTTGTCAGGCCTCCAGCACGTTTAATTTTCTGCACCTAGGCCTATGCTCTCATGCCTCCAACATGTTTACTTTTCGACATCTTGGCCTATGTTCTCAAGCCACCAGCACGTTTAAATTTCTGCACCTTGGCCTATGTTGTCAAGCCTCCAGCACGTTTAATTTTCTGCACCTTGGCCTATGTTGTCACGCCTCCAACATGTTTAAATTTCTGCCCCTTGGCCTATGTTGTCAGGCCTCTAACACGTTTAAATTTCTGCACCTTGGCCTATGTTGTTAGGCTCTAGCATGGTTAAATTTCTGCACCTTGGCCTATGTTGTCAGGCCTCCAGCACGTTTAATTTTCTGCACCTTGGCCTATGTTGTCAAACCTCCAGCTTGTTGAATTTTTTGCATCTTGGCCTATCTTGTCACCCCCCAACATGTTTAATTTTCTGCACCTTGGCCTATGTTGTCAGGCCTCCACCACGTTTATTTTTCTGCACCTTGGCCTATGTTGTCAAGCCTCCAACACGTTTAATTTCTACACCTTGGCCTATGTTGTCAGGCCTCCAGCACGTTTAATTATCTACTCCTTGGGCTATGTTGTCAGGCCTCCAACACAATTACTTTTTTGCATCTTGGACTATGTTGTGAGGCCTCCAACACGTTCAATTTTCTGCACCTAGGCCTATGCTCTCAGGCCTCCAACATGTTGACTTTTCTACATCTTGGCCTATGGTGTCAAGCCTCCAACACGTTTAATTTTTTGCAGCTTGGCCTATGCTGTCAGGCCTCCAGCATGTTTAATTTTCTGCACGTTGGCCTATCTTGTCAAGCCTCCAACACGTTTACCTTTCTGCATCTTGGCGTATGTTTTCAGGCCTCCAACACATTTAAATTTCTACAACTTAGCCTATGTTGTTAGGCCTCCACCACGTTTAATTTTCTGCACCTTGGCCTATGTTGTCAGGCCCCAACATGTTTTATTTTTCTACATCCTGGCCTATTCAGGCCCGAGCAAGTTTATTTTTTATCACCTGGCCTATTCTGACCCTTGCACATTTATTTTTCTCCACCCAGGCCTATTCAAGCCCCAACACGTTTATTTTACTGCACCCGAGCCTATTCAGACCCCAACACGTTTAATTTTCTACATCCTGGCCTATTTCGGCCCCAACACATTTATTTTTCTGCACATTGGCCTATTCAGTCCCTAAGACGTTTATTTTTCTGCACCTTGGCCTATTCAGGCCCCATCACGGTTATTTTCTGCACCTGGCCTATTCAGGCCCCAGGACGTTTACTTTTTTGCACCTGGGGCTATCAGACCCCAGCATGCTTATTTTTCAGTATCCTGGCCTATTCAAGCCCCAACATATTTATTTTTCTATATCCTAGCCTATTTAGGCCCCCAACACATTTATTTTTCCACACCCTGGCCTATTCAGGACCCCGCACGTTTATTTTTCTGTATCTTGGCCTATTCAGACCTCAGCAAGTTTATTTTTCTGCACCCTGTTCAGACCCCCTAGCATGGTTAAACTTTTGCATCCTCACCTATCTCAACAAGTTGTTTCCATCTTGGTTTTCCTATCTTGACGGGCCATTCTCCTTCATTCCTGTCTTAACATGGCTTTTTCAGTTCACTTTGCCTATGTGAACAGGCCATTCTTTTCCATTCCGTTAACCTAATCAAGCTGTGTATTTCAAATTTCCACATTTTGGCCTACCATATCAGGCCGTGCATATTGTAAACACTCAATTATGTCCGAGGCCCCTCATTTTTAAAATTAAGTAAGTAAATAGTAAATAAAGAAATCATAATTTAAATAAATATTGAGAATAAAAGACGGAAAAAAAGTAGAAAAAATAAAATAAATAATAAATAAAGATGCTAAAATCCAAAAAAATAAAAAATAAAAAAATACACAAAAAAAGGAGAAAAGAGAATAAAAACTGAAAATAAACCAAAATATAATAATAAAATAGAAAAACAAAACAAAAAAATAATAAAAAAATGGAAAACAAAATCTGAAAATAATAATAAAAACAAAATTGAAAAAAAGAATCAAAATAAAAAATAAAAGATAAAAAAAAAGTATAAATAAATATCTAAATGAAAAAAGGGGGTGAAGAAAAGTAAAACAAAAATAAAAACAAAACTGGAAAAGAATAAGGAAAAAATATAAAATAAATAAAAAGAAAAGAAAAGAAAAAGAAGCAGGAAAAGAAAAGAGAAAAGGTGGGAACATTTTGAAAAAAAATCTATAAAATCAGAAGAAAGGAGAACAGAGGGGGGGGGGTCTCTGAATTGGAATCACTGAATCAAAGCTCGATTGATCGAGACCTGGGGGAATTCTCTCGCTCAAGGCGACTCCATTTTTGTGAAGAAAGATTCGTCATCTTTAATTTACCCTCTCTCTATGTCAGTTTCCTTAACCAAATTCTGGTTGTATATAGGCTCTGTGCTGTGTGCATGAATTCTGCTAGTTTGAGTTGATTTTTCCCCGATTTTAGGCTTTTATTCAGTCTTGGTACTAGTCATAGGTCGAAGTGAGCAAAAGGTCATTGATCATTTTCTGTACAATTCCTCTATTTGATGTGATTCACTGCCTAGTTGTCAGGCCAATCATAAATCAAATAAATCAATCTACACAATGACACTGTATCTCATTTGCTGGTGACCATGTTGTAGCAATTTCCTGACTAGTTGGTTCATACTCGGCTGGTTGTTTAACTTCTGTGGAAAGAATGTGATGGAGTGAATTAGATGCAAGATTTATTCACTGTTCCAATAATTACGATTTAATCTGGATCCTCCTCGTTATGGCAAGTAGAGGTAGTTGCCGCATGCCTGATTCGGCCTTATCTAGACTGATTCCATTCTTAGCTTGAAGGTTTCCTGTTGTTGATTAATTGGACTCGAGCTATGAATTGTATAGAGCTATAGTGGTGCGATCACCTCTAGTGTATCATGCTCCTCGTCCAATAGGTCCAATCCTTGAGTAGCAACTATATAGGTCAGTGAGAGCTGATAGTGTACAAGTGTCTAAAAGCCTCTAGATGGTGAGTGGAAGGAGCAAGCCTTACCAAGAACATCCTATTAGAAACCATGTGCACTGGCTGATACCACCTGTACTCCCCCTAGACCCTATTGCTCACAGCAGAGACATAGGTTGGGCCCCAATAGCTACAAGTTGTAGTATCGGTTACTGCCCCTATTCTCTGACAGGACACGAGCTAGGACCAGCCTCTGCATCCCAACCAAATCCTGTCATGCCCCTATCCAGGAGACATCAATGAGCATGGAGAGATAGAGTTGTGGATCTATAGCACGCACAAATAAGAGGAAGCAACAATCAGACTAGGTGAGCTGCTATGTACTTGGCTATGACCTAGAGCAAATCAGACATAAGCCAATGACAATCAGCATTTTCTTGTGAATATGTAATGAGTAGACCTACTAAAAGTTGAGATCAATCATAACGTATTATTTAAATTGCATGAATCTAAATTTATAAATGGCTGATCCGTGGATGAAAAGGGAAGCACTGATTTGCAGCAACATAGCAGCCCCAAGTCACAAATGTGAACAGAAGAAATGATGGTTGTTGGAAGAATGTCACTGATCAAGTAATTCTGGTGAGGTGAGGATTAGAGATGGGCTGGTCCTTAGTGGAATTGTATAGATACCCCGGTCCTTGTTAGACTGATATATAAAGGCATGTTAAGCACAACATAATTCTGTAGTCTCATAGGAATTCCAGGTTCTAGACACCTCAGAATCCTCCTCGTTGATCTAGCCCAAAATCAGGCTTGGTCACGAAGCAGTTGCAGGGCCTAAATTCTGTGATTCAAAACATTAGCACCTCTTTTGTCTTCTTTGCACTCCATTTCCAGAGGCCGAATACCTTGCGACGGGATTTCAAGGGATCCTCTACCACATGGAGCTTAATGCAAGAAGAATGCTACTCAAATGCAGAATCACAGGGAATATGAAACAATCCCAGACACCCTCATGCACGTAGAAGCATAACAAAGCCATATGGAAGCCATGCGAAACATGCCTTGGTGCGTCGGAAGGGATCCCACCCTGTGTCACAAACCCAGACGCAGACAAATGCAATTATTGCAATTCAACCCCTCCATTTCCTTTAATTACATTTAAACCCCAACATTTCCCATAATTTCACTTAAGCCCTGAATTTCCCAAAATTCTATTTAAACCCCAGAATTTTCGAAAATTACAATTACGCCCCCAAATTTCTCAAAACCTTGAATGGGCCCCTACACTCTTCATCATTCCAGTTTGGCTCTTGTACTCTCCATTATTCCAGTTCAACCCCTACATTCCCTATTATTCCAAATTAGCCCCAACCAAAATTAAAGTTTTTTCTTTTGTTTTAAATCAAATTCTTTTGTTCTTCTTTCTTTCGAATAAAATCAAATTATTTTTTTTCCAAGTCAAGTTCAAATTCATTCTTTCAAATAAACTCAAACCCTTTTTCCAGATGAAGTCTAACTTCTTTTAGATTCTCTTTCTCCAACTAAATACAAGTTTAATTTTCCATAAAATTCCAAGTCAACTATTTCATTTCTACCAATTCCTTTTTTCCGAAAATTTTCAAATCAAGACTAATTCAAAAAAAATAGAACCAAGTTTAATTCTTTCTTCTATTAAATCAAAGATCAAGTTCAATTCCTTTGCACAAAAATTTGCAAATCGAGTTTAAATCTTTTCACTCAAATCGAGTTCATTTTCAATCAAGTTCAGTTTGTTTTAAGTCAAACCCAATCTTCTTCTCAATTATTTTCAAATTAAATTTTTTGGTTTTAGGTCTCACGTAATGAACCCTAAGCACGTAATGAACCCTAAGCACGTACTGGTAGCTTTTTTTGCTGTTCGATGTTTTGGAGTTCATATGGGTCCTAAGTGCAGCCGTAGTTGCCTGGACTCTATGCATATATGGACTATGGATCCCTTTTAAATAACCTCAAGAAAATTCTTTGGTTCTAAGTCTCACTCAATGAGCCCTAAGCACGAACTGGTAACTTTTTCTGCTGTTCGATGCTTGGGAATTCATGTGGGTCCCAAGTGCAGCCGTAGTTGTCTTGGACCCTGTGCATATGTGGACTAAGAATCCCTTTCAAATAGATTTCAATAAAAACTTCATGTTAGAATCCCTAAAGTCTCACGCGACGAACCCTAAGCACGAACTGGTAGCTTTTCCTGCTGTTCGACGTTTAGGAATTCGTATGGGTCCCGGTGCAGCCGTAGTTGTCTCGGACCTTGTGCATATGTGGACTAGGGATTCTCCTTAAAATTTATTCAAAACACTTCAGCCATTTTTCAAATAGTCCTTTTCGAGCAGCTCCGAAGGTCAAACCTTCGAGCACCATTCATTTTTCAAATATTTAAAGTCAAGCACCTTTCGAAGGTCAAGCCTTCAAATCAACCAGAACTACGTTAGCCTTGAGTTTCCCATTGCACCGAGGAATACGTAGGAGCAGGAACAAGTTCTGTTAGGCTAACCTCCATCAAGTTATTTATTTCACCCTAATTAAAGGGATTAAACGATTTACAAAAATCATACACTTAGTTTAAGGGTACCTTTCTCCGGAACGGGCGAATAGGGTGCCTAACACCTTCTCTATTCGTAACCGACTCCCAAACTTCGAATCTCTTCCTCGAGTTAGGGTTTTTCCAAGTTTTTTTCCTTAAATAAAAATTTGGTGGCGACTCCACATAATAAAATAAATTCTTTTAAAAAAATATTTTGCAAGTTCATCGTCTAGTCGGAATTACGGTTGTGATAGATGGCGACTCTGCTGGGGCCTTCAGAGAGTCAAGCCCAACTAAATTGAGTGTGCCATATTGATCCCTTTCCCGTTTATTTGCATGATTCCTCTCTTGTTTATTAGCACGATTTATTTATTGGCTTATCTATTTGTTGTTTTTCTATTTATTCTCTTTATAACCCTAGGATAGACAAACAATAAATTGCTATATATCTGTACAATTTCCCCAATTGCAGGTATCCCAAATATTTGTCTGCCCTCCACACATCATGCATACCTTCATCTCATGAGTGGGGCCCGATAGCCGAGTCTGAGTGTAGCCTAGAATAGAGGGATCTAGTGGTGTCACTTTGGGGCTTACGTCTTGTTTGACTATCACGAAAATCCCGGCTAGAGTGCGTCCTATTTGTAATGCCCTGCAACTGGTAGCCCTTTCTGCTGTTGTGGCAAGCATTGCAGACTGGAACTTGGCGCTAGCGACCTCTTATACCGCAAGATTACAAACCACCTTATGAGAGGTTCATGCATTAAAAGCCCTAGACCTTTAGGACAGGTAGCCCACATGAAAGACAAGGAGGGCACACACCCCTTTCACGATACTTGGCTCATATACTATTCACAAGCTCAAGTTAATAGAATCATCGAAGATAGCAGAGGGGAGATGAGATCTGAGATTAGGGGAAATACAGAAAATCAAGAAATAAAAATCAAGTAAGAAGAAAGAAAAGTCAAAACAAATAGAAAATCAAGAAAAATCAAGAATGTAGAAACTTGAATTTGAAAAATCAAGAAAAATAACATTCCTAGAGAAAAATACTTTTGAAAATACTGAAAATATAAAAAGATTTAATAGGAGAAAAAAAGAAATTTCGAAATCCTAAGGAATGCTTTCTAGAAAAATTTTAGCAAACTTTTTCAAACAAAACCAAAGGTTTTCTACCAAAATAAAAATACCAAAATTCATAAAAACATGAAACGGTTAAAAATCAAGGGAAAACAAGTAAAGAAAACACTCAATTATTTTCAAAACCCTCAAATATCTAAAAATTATTTGTGCATAGCATGCATTTTCATTCATTCATAAATTTATCATTGAAGAAAAAGAGATTTCAAAAATCAATTCATAGCTTTTTCATTTTCATACTCATTTGTGCATCAACATTTTTATCACTCAATATTTTTCACTTTCAAATTGGTTCTCAAAAAATTAACTTTTAACTTTAACAGAAAAATTAGAGAAAGACAGCTTCCTGGACATCCTTATAGAACCAGATCACAGTCAGGTGTCATGGATGAGCTGGAAAGGCAAAACGAGGAGTTAAGAAATGAGGTCAGAACTCCGAAGGAGCAGATGACCAAGCTAATGGAGGCCATCCTACTATTAGAACAGAAAGATGTTCCAGGAGAACCAATTGACCCATCATATCCTCTGGGTTTTAATCCACAAACCATGGCTCCACCAACCGAAGGAGTTCATTATGGGTTTCCTCATGGACATGCACCCTCATTCAAGCCAACACAAATCCAAACACAAGCCCAAACACAAACCCAAACACATAACCTACCTTCAAACACCACAGGCATTCTGTATGCTGCTCCAAACACCATCTCACAACCTGTTGGGGGAATGCATCCTACGTTCACCCAAGAGCCTCACCCTATATACATACCATCTTCTCAACTTCATCACACGCCTGAGGAACACCCAAGCCATCCTTTTAAGGAGGATACTGAAAAGTGGAAAGTCCTAGAGGAGAGAATCAGGGTAATTGAGGGGAGCGCTTATGAAGCCAGAGACGCAGCCGACCTGTGCCTGGTTCCCGACGTGGTCATACCTCCTAAATTCAAGGTTCCTGAATTCAAGAAATATCAAGGAACTAGCTGCCCAAAGAGTCACTTGGCCATGTACTGCAGGAAGATGTCTCCCTGCATGCACGATGATAAGCTGCTTGTCCATTTCTTTCAAGACAGCTTAACTGGAGCTGCTGCCAACTGGTATACTCAGCTAGAGCGGACCCACATCTGTTCATGGAAGAATCTGGCTAAAGCCTTCCTAAAACAATACCAATACAACGTAGAGATGGCTCTGAACAAAACTCAGCTCCAAACTATGGCTAAAAAAGGAGATGAGACCTTCAAGCAATACGAGCAAAGTTGGAGGGAGTTAGCTACTCAAGTACAACCTCCATTATCCAAGAAAGAGCTGGTCAGTATGTTTATCGACACACTCCTAGATCCTTTCTATGACAAGATGATAGGCAGTGTGACTTCTAGCTTCTCCGATGTCGTCATCATTGGAGAAAGGATCAAAGGTGGCATGGAAAGATCGCGCAAAAGCCTACAGGCACAGTCAATGCTTCTACCAGGTCAGGAAAGAAGAAGACAGGAGAGACTCACTATGTGGCTTTTGGTCAAGGCCAATACACTCCACAGATGGCACCTTATGGTCAAGTTGGTTACCAACCATCACCATAGACCTTACAAATCCTACATACCATATCCTTACATCGCTGCCACCTACAAAACACCATACCCTCCTACTTACAACTATCCCACACAAGTCTCGCCACCAACACCATATACGGCCCAAACACAAACCATGAGCCAAAATCCTAATCTAGGCCAGAAAAAGGAGAAGAAGCTCGTCCAATTCGTCCCTATTCCAATCTCCTACACCGAACTGCTACCTCGGCTGATTCAAAACTCTCTGGTTGCACCTTATCCTCTGAAACCTCAAGAACCATCATATCCTAAATAGTATGATGCAAACGCCAGATGCGATTACCATGCAGGATTCATTGGTCATTCCACAGAGGATTGTCTAGCATTGAAATGAAAGGTACAAAGCCTAATCGATGCGAATTGGTTGGATTTTGGGAGGCTTCCTCCTAACACAAAAAATAATCCATTATTGTATCAGGAGAGCCCGTCGACCACCTGACAGAGATGGGAGCAACACAACGGGTTGCCTTGCACAAACTGAGATTGAGGATGCTCATCCAAAAATTGTCGTACTTTTCAAAGTCAAATCTTTTGTAAATAAATGTCAATGAATAAATACAAAAATTACATTTTTCATGTTTCTTAGGCACGTGCCTCACATTGTTGGCTTTACTTTTAAATTTTACCATTCCTTGTTCTTCATTCAACCCGTTTCTTCCTAAACAAATAAATACCTGTTGGTGACAATGTCAGTGCTGTAATGAATAATTTTGAACGTCTGATTAATCAAACTCAAAGAAGAAAGCCCAATGATGAAGCAAAATCAGCAACCAGGGATTCTAAATCATTACCCATGTCTTGTAATAAAATATCCCGCTGGAACCAAGTTCAAGTCCAGGAAAAATTTAGGGATGCAAAATAAAGATCCACTGAATTGGAAGCCAAAATGACCCCGGCAAGGTCGGTGTCTGACTAGATAAAATTCAAGAGCAAGAAAGCCCGCTGGATTAAAATAAAAAATGATCCAGGAAAAATCAGGTTCAAAATTTCAAAATTCAAGAAGAACAAAAACCCGCTGGATTAAAAACCAAAAATAATCCAGGAAAAAGTGGGGTTAAAATTCAAGAAAATAAATCGACAAAGTCATGATCAGAAAAGGTCTCGCCAGGATTCTAAAAAACAATTCAGGCAAAATCACGATCAAGCAGAAGGCCCGCTAGGTCGAAAACCCTCAAAGGGTGGCCTAGGAAAAAGTTAGGGCACACAAACAAAAGCCCGCTAGGTCAACAATCCTCAAAAAGGACCCAGGTAAAAGTTAGGGCACAATCAAGTAGAAGGCCCGCTAGGTCGATAACCCTCAAAGAGCGGCCTAGGCCAAAGTCAGGGCACACAAACAAAGGCCCGCTAGGTCGAAAACCCTTCAAAGGGCGGCCTAGGAAAAAGTTAGGGCACAATCAAACAAAGGCCCGCTAGGTCGAAAACCCTCAAAGGGCGGCCTAGGCAAAAGTTAGTGCACGATCAAACAGGAGCCCACTAGGTCGACAATCCTCAAAAGCGACCTAGGTAAAAATTAGGGCACATAATTAAAAGCCCACTAGGTTGAAAACCCATAAGGGCAACCTAGGAAAAGTTAGGACATAATGAAAGACCTGTTGGGTTGAAAACTCAAAGGAACAACCCAGGAAAAAGTTAAGGTCAAACCAGGAATTCCAGGACAACATGACATTCTACACCTCGTATCTTCCTAAAACTGGGGAAAAATTTTGCCATTTCTAGAGTTTGGTTAATTTGACAATCAAGATTATGAAAAGAAACATTGGTATTTTTCACCAAAAGGTGCCATTTGGGCAATCAAACCCACACCTTTCGTCTTTTCCTTTCAAGTACACTACCTAAACGACATTGGCAAACCCTCTATTTCTTTCCATTGATTACCCAAAACCCACTTGCACACCTCAATAACGCACATGCTAAAAAGAAATGTGAAAAATATAAAAAGGGAAAAAGATTAATTTTGAAAAGTCATGAAAATTGGATGAGTCCTCCACGATCGCAACACAACATGGCTGTTTCCCAAAAGATCATCCTCCTTTCACACATAACGCCGTCAAGACAAAATGAGTGTGTCTTATTCAATCATGTCGACCACTGTTAGGTCTCAAAGATCCTGGAAAGAAGGTTCCAAAGTTGACCAAAAAGCCAAGAGATTGAGTCAATCCAACTCGTCCTGATTCTTGATTCTCTTCACACCAACTATAAGGTTGTCGAGAAAGGACATGTCGAAAAAATCAATCAAAAATAAAGAGAAACAAAAAGTTTTTACATCATCTCATGGTTTGCATTCATCCCACAACATCCATTCCATCAAATAGTTATTTCAAACATTACAAACATCGCATCCTTTTCATTCATTCAAGCATCACAATAAGTATCTTGGCCTATGATGTCAGGCCTCTTTCAAGTTTTCTTTTCTGTATCTTGGCCTATAGTGTTAGGCCACCATCAAGTTTCTTGTTTCTGCATCTCGACCTATAGCGTCAGGTCACCATCAAGCATAGTTAGATTTTTGTACCTCAGCCTACGTTATCAGGCCACCTTGTACACACCTTACACTTTAGTTCCTGCTGCCTTAAATAGGCCTTTTTCACCTCACTGTACCTGCACTTCATCAATATTCATAGCCTAATTAGGCTATGCAATCAAGCTTTGCATATTTAAACCCTATCGGCACACGAAGCCGGTAATGTCATTCAACCGCGATCCTCCAAGTATCCATGAGCTTCACTTTAAGCTCAAGGCTTCTAGTGCTTCTCAGACTTCTTCAAAAGCCTGCCTCGGACATAAAGTGTTCACGTCTTTACTCATTTCCTACCACGATAATTTAGAGAATCATTTCTCGCATTATCTGGTAGGAAAATGAGTAAAAAGGGGCAAACTGTAAACACTCAATTATGTCTGAGGCCCCGCATTTTTAAAATTAAGTAAGTAAATAGTAAATTAATCAAAAAATCATAATTTAAATAAATATTGAGAATAAAAGAAGAAAAAGAAGAAAAGCAGAAAAATAAAAAAAGAATAAATAATAAATAAAGATGCTAAAATCCAGAAAAATAAAAAAAATAAACAAATACACAAAAAAAGGAGAAAAGAGAAAAAAACTGAAAATAAACCAAAATATAATAATAAAACAGAAAAGAAATGGAAAAAAATATGAAAATAATAATAAAAAGAAAATTGAAAAAAAGAATCAAAATAAAAAATAAAAGATAAAAAAAAAGTATAAATAAATATCTGAAATGAAAAAAGGGGGTGAAGAAAAGTAAAAACAAAAATAAAAACAAAACTGGAAAAGAATAAGGAAAAAATATAAAATAAATTAAAAAAAAGAAAAGAATAAGAAGCAGGAAAAGAAAAGAGAAAAGGCGGGAACATTTTGAAAAAAACTCTCTATAAAATCATAAGAAAGGAGAACAGAGGGGGGGGGGGTCTCTGAATTGGAATCACTGAATCAACTCTCGATTGATCGAGGCCTAGGGGAATTCTCTCGCTCAAGGCGACTCCATTTTTGTGAAGGAAGATCTGTGATCTTCAATTTACGCTCTCTCCAAGTCAGTTTCCTTAACCAAATTCTGGTTGTATATATACGCTTTGTGCTGCGTGCATGAATTCTGCAAGTTTGAGTTGATTTTTCCCTCATTTTAGGCTTTTATTCAGTCTTGGTACTAGTCATAGGTCGAAGTGAGAAAAAGGTCATTGATCATTTTCTGTACAATTCCTCTGTTTCTTGTGATTCACCGCCTAGCTGTCGTGCAAATCATAAATGAAATAAATCAATCTACACGATGACACTGTATCTCATTTGCTAGTGACCATGTTGTAGCAATTACATGACTGGTAGGTTCAAACTCGACTGGTTGTTTAACTTTTGTGGAAAGAATGTGATGGAGTGAATTAGATGCAAGATTTATTCACTGTTCCAATAATTACGATTTAATCTGGAAAAATATAGGAATCTGAACCTAATAGGACTCAATAAGGAGGTTAGTTATTATTGAAGCCAGGTCTGTTAGTTTTGCATGAGCCATTTAGATTAAAACAGGTTTAAGAGATCTTGATTATTGGTGTCCATGCCAGACCCCATTGCTCACAGCAGAGACATAGGTTGGGCCCCAATTGGTGCAAGTTGTAGTATCGGTTACTGCCCTTATCCTCTGACAGGACACGAGCTAGGACCAGCCTCTGCATCCCAACTAAATCCTGTCATGCCCGCATCCAGGAGACATCAATGAGCATGGAGAGAATGAGTTGTGGATCTATAGCACGCCCAAATAGGAGGAAGCAACAATCAGACCAGGTGAGCCGTTATGTACTTGGCTATAACCTAGAGCAAATCAGACATAAGCCAATGACAATCAGCATTTTCTTGTGAATATGTAATGAGTAGACCTACTAAAAGCTGAGATCAATCATAACGTCTTATTTAAATTGCATGAATCTAAATCTCGAAATGGCTGATCCGTGGATGAAAAGGGAAGCACTAATTTGCAGCAATATAGCAGCCCTAAGTCACAAATGTGAACAGAAGAAATGATGGTTGTTGGAAGAATGTCACTGATCAAGTAATTATAGTGAGGTGAGGATAGAGATGGGCTGGTCATTAGTGGAATTGTGAAGATACCCCAGTCCTTGTTAGAATGATATATAAGGGCGTGTTAAGCACATCATAATTCTGTAGTCTCACAGGAATTCCAGGTCCTAGACACCTCAGAATCCTCCCCGTTGATCTAGCCCAAAACCAGTCTTGGTCACGAAGCAGTTGCAGGGCCTAAATTCTGTGATTCAAAACACTAGCACCTCTTTTGTCTTCTTTGTACTCCATTTCTAGAGGCTGAATACCTTGCGACAGGATTTCAAGGGGTCCTCTACCACAAGGAGCTTAATGCAAGAAGAATGTTACTCAAATGCAGAATCACAGGGAATATGAAACAATCCCAGACACCCTCATGCACGTAGAAGCATAACAAAGCCATATGGAAGGCATGCGAAACATGCCTTGGTGCGTCGGAGGGTATCCCACCCTGTGTCACAAGCCCAGATGCAGACCAATGCAGTTATTACAATTCAACCCCTCCATTTCCCTTAATTCCATTTAAACCCCAGCATTTCCCTTAATAACATTTAAACCCCGACATTCCCCATAATTTCACTTATGCCCTGACTTTCCCAAAATTCTATTTAAACCCTAGAATTTTCCAAAATTACAATTTGGCTCCCAAATTTCTCAAAACTTCAATGGGCCCCTACACTATTCATCATTCCAGTTTGGCTCCTGTACTCTCCATTATTCCAGTTCAACCCCTGCATTCCCCATTATTCCAAATTAGCCCTAACCAAAATTAAAGTTTTTCTTTTATTTTAAATCAAATTCTTTTGTTCTTCTTTTTTTCGAACAAAATCAAATTCTTTTTTTTCCAAGTCAAGTTCAAATTCATTCTTTCAAATAAACTCAAACCCTTGTACCAAATTAAGTCCAACTTCTTTAAGATTCTCTTTCTCCAACTAAAATCAAGTTTAATTTTCCATTCCAGGTCAAATATTTCATTTCTACCAATTCCTTTTTCCAAAAATTTTTAAATCAAGACTAATTCAAAAAAAATAGAACCAAGTTTAATTCTTTCTTCTATCAAATCAAAGATCAAGTTCAATTTCTTTTCACAAAAAGTTGCAAATCGAGTTTAAATCTTTTCACCAAATTTCAATCAAATCGAGTTCATTTCCAATCAAGTCCAGTTTGTTTTAAGTCAAACCCAATCTTCTTCTCAATTATTTTCAAATGAAATTCTTTGGTTCTAGGTCTCACACAATGAACACTAAGCATGAACTGGTAGCTTTTTCTGTTGTTCAATGTTTAGGAGTTCATATGGGTCCCAAGTGCAGCCGTAGTTGTCTTGGACCCTATGCATATGTGGACTAAAGATCCCTTTTAAATAACATCAAGAAAATTCTTTGGTTCTAAGTCTCACGCAATGAGCCCTAAGCACGAACTGGTAGCTTTTTTTGTTGTTCGATGCTTGGGAATTCATATAGGTCCCAAGGGCAATCGTAGTTGTCTTGGAACCTGTGCATATATGGACTAAGAATCCCTTTCAAATAGATTTCAATAAAAACTTCATGTTAGAATCCCTAAAGTCTCACGCGACGAAACCTAAGCACGAACTGGTATCTTTTTCTGTTGTTCGGCGTTTAAGAATTCGTATGGGTCCCAGTGTAGCCGTAGTTGTCTCGGACCCTATGCACATGTGGACTAGGGATTCTCCTTAAAATATGTTCAAAACACTTTAGCCATTTTTCAAATAGTCCTTTTCGGGCAGCTCCGAAGGTCAAACCTTCGAGCACCATTCATTTTTCAAATATTTAAAGTCAAGCACTTTTCGAAGGTCAAGCCTTGAAATCAACCAGAACTACGTAAGCCTTGAGTTTCCCATTGCACCGGGGAATACGTAGGAGCAGGATCAAGTCCTGTCAGGATAACCTCCATCAATTTATTTATTTCACTCTAATTAAAGGGATCAAACGATTTACAAAAATCACACACTTAGTTTAAGGGTACCGTTCTCCGGAAGGGCGAATAAAGTGCCTAACACCTTCCTTATTCGTAACCGACTCCCAAACTTCAAATCTCTTCCTCGAGTTAAGGTTTTTCCCAGTTTTTTTCCTTAAATAAAAATTTGGGGGTGACTCAACATAATAAAATAAATTATTTTAAAAAAATTTAGTGAGTTCGTCGTCTCGTCGGATTACGGTTGCGATAGATGGCGACGCTGCTTGGGACTTTAGAGAGTCAAGCCCCACTAAATTAAGTGTGCCATATTGATCCCTTTCCCGTTTATTTTCATGATTCCTCTCCTATTTATTAGCACAATTTATTTATTGGCTTATCTATTTGTTGTTTTTCTGTTTATTAGCTGTATAACCCTAGCATAGACAAACAATAAATTGCTATGTATCTGTACAATTTCTCCAATTGCAGGTATCCCAAATATTTGTATGCCCTCCACACATCATGCATACATTCATCTCATGAGTGGGGCCCGATACCCGGGTCTGAGTGTAGCCTAGAATAGAGGGATCTAGTGGTGTCATTTTTGGGGCTTACGTCCTGTTTGACTATCACGAAAATCCTGGCTAGAGTGCGTCCTATTTGTAATGCCCTGTAACTGGTAGCTTTTTCTGCTGTTGTGACAAGCATTGCAGACTGGAACTTGGCTCTAGTGACCTCTTATACTGCAATATTACAAACCACCTTATGAGAAGTTCATGCATTAAAAGCCCTAGACCCTTAGGACAGGTATCCCACATGGAAGACAAGGAGGGCACACACCCCTTTCATGATACATGGCTCATATACTATTCACAAGCTCAAGTTAATAGAATCATCGAAGATAGTAGAGGGGAGATGAGATCTGAAATTAGGGAAAATACAGAAAATTAAGAAATAAAAATCAAGTAAAAAGAAAGAAAAGTCAAAATAAATAGAAAATCAAGAAAAATCAAGAACGTAGAAACTAGAATTTGAAAAGTCAAGAAAAATAAAATTCCTAGAGAAAAATACTTTTGAAAATACTGAAAATATAAAAAGATTTAATAGGAGAAAAAAGGAAATTTCGAAATCCTAAGGAATGCTTTCTAGAAAAATTTTAGCAAACTTTTTCAAACAAAACCAAAGGTTTTCTACCAAAATAAAAATACCAAAATTTATAAAAGCATGAAACTGTTAAAAATCAAAGGCAAACAAGTAAAGAAAACACTGTATTATTTTCAAAACCCTCAAATATCTAAAAATTATTTATGCATAGCATGCTTTTTCATTCGTTCATAAATTTATCATTGAAGAAAAAAAGATTTCAAAAATCAATTCATAGCTTTTTCATTTTCATGCTCATTTGTGCATGAACATTTTTATCACTCATGATTTTTCACTTTCAAATTGTTTCTAAAAAATTAACTTTTAACTTTAATAGAAAAATTAGAGAAAGACAACTTCCTCGACATCCTTATAGAATCGGATCACAATCAGGATTCATGGATGAGCTGAAAAGGAAAAACGAGGAGTTGAGAAATGAGGTCAGAACTATGAAGGAGCAGATGACCAAGTTAATGGAGGCCATCCAACTATCAAAACAGAAAGACGTTCCAGGAGAACCAACTGACCCATCATATCCTCTAGGTTTTAATCCACAAACCATGCCTCCCCTAACCGAAGGAGTTCATTATGGGTTTCCTCATGGGCATATACCCTCATTCAACCAAATGCAAACCCAAACACAAGCCTAAACACAAACCCAAACACATAACTTACCTTCAATTACCACAGGCATTCCGTATGCTGCTCCAAACACCATCTCACAACCTGTTGAGAGAATGCATCCTATGATCACCCAAGAGCCTCACTCTATATACATACCATCTTCTCAACTTCACCACACGCCTGAGGAACACCCAAGGCATCCTTTTAAGGAGGATACTGAAAAGTGGAAAGTCCTAGAGGAGAGAATCAGGGAAATTGAGGGGAGCACTTATGAAGCCAAAGACACAGCCGACCTGTGCCTCGTTCTCGACGTGGTCATCCCTCCTAAATTCAAGGTTCCTGAATTCTAGAAATATCAAGGAACTAGCTGCCCAAAGAGTCACTTGGCCATGTATTGCAGGAAGATGTCTCCCTGCATGCACGATGATAAGCTGCTTGTCCATTTCTTTCAAGACAGCTTAATTGGAGCTACTGCCAACTGGTGTACTTAGCTAGATTAGACCCACATCCGTTCATGGAAGGATCTGGCTAAAGCCTTCCTAAAACAATACCAGTACAACGTAGAGATGGCTCCGAACAGAACTCAGCTCCAAACTATGGCTGAAAAAGGAGATGAGACCTTCACGCAATACGAGCAAAGATGGAGGGATTTAGCTGCTCAAGTACAACCTCCATTATCCGAGAAGGAGCTGGTCAATATGTTCGTCAACACACTCCTAGATCCTTTCAATGACAAGATGTTAGGAAGTGTGACTTCTAACTTCTCCGATGTCGTCATCATTGGAGAAAGGATCGAAGGCGGCATGCGCCGTGGAAAGATCGCGCAAAAGCCTACATCCACAGTCAATGCTTCCGCCAGGTCAGGAAAGAAGAAGACAGGAGAGATTCACTATGTGGCTTCTGGTCAAGGCCAATACACTCCACAAATGGAACCTTATGGTCAAGTTGGTTACCAACCATCACCATACACCATACACATCCTACATACCATATCCTTACATCGCCGCCACCTACCAAACACCATACCCTCCTACTTACAACTATCCCACACAAGTCCGGCCACCAACACCATATACGGCCCAAACACAAACCATAAGCCAAAATCCTAATCAAGGCCAGAAAAAGGAGAGGAAGCCCGTCCAATTTGACCCTATTCCAATCTCCTACACCGAACTGCTACCTCGGCTGATTCAAAACTCTCTGGTTGCACCTTATCCTCTGAAACCTCAAGAGCCATCATATCCTAAATAGTATGATGCAAACGCCAGATACGATTACCATGCAGGATTCAGCCCTTGGAGGTTAGATCCAACTTTTATTCCGCTTAATTTTCTTGCTTCTTCTCGGATTTCTGAGTTTGTCTTCATCTCTTTTTTTCCTTTTCATTTTTGATCAGTGAAATGATCTCCAATTTCAATGATTTTTGTTACATTCTCTTCATCTTTCTCTCTAATTTCTGGAATGATATTATTTTTCTAATTTGGATCTGAAATGGAATTTCTATTGCCTGATTACTGAAACATGTTCACTATTCTTTTCCTCAATTTCAAATCAAGTCAAGTTTATTTTAAATCAAGTCCAATTCAAGCCTAAATTTCAAATCAAGTTCATTTTATTTTAAATCATGTCCAATTCTTTTCCTCAATTTCAAATCAAGTCAAGTTTATTTTAAATTAAGTCCAATTCAAGCCTAAAATTCAAATCAAGTTTATTTTATTTTAAATCAAGTCCAGTTCTTTTCCTCAAATTCAAATCAAGTTTATTTTATTTTAAATCAAGTCTAATGCTTTTCCTTAAGTTCAAATCAAGTTTAATTTAGAGATTCATATGGGTCCTAGTGCAACCTTAGTTGTCTCGGACCTTGTGCATATGCGGACCAAAAATTCCTCTTAAACAAAAATATTCTAGAAAATATTGTTTCAATAATTGTAAGCCTCACACGATGAGCTCTAAATACGAACTGGTAGCTTCTTCTGTTGTTCGATATTTAGAGATTCATATAGGTCCCAGTGCAGCCATAGTTGTCTTGGATCTTATGCATATGTGGGCTAAGAATTATGCAAAAATATCAAAACTTCCTTTAAAATCGTCTTTCAAAATTCTTTTAACCTCCGAAGATCAAGTATTCAAAACAAAAACCAGAACTACGTAGCCTTGAGTTTCCCATTGCACCAGGGAATAAGTAGGAGCAGGATCAAGTCCTGTTAGGCTATTTTCATACAAGCTTATTTATTTTTATTCTATTTAAAGGGATCAAATAGTTTTCAAAAATATTAAAAATCGCACACTCAGTTTAAGGGTACCGTTCCTCCGAACAGGCGAATAGGGTGCCTAACACCTTCCCTATTCGTAACCGACTCCTGAACCTAGATTCTTCCTCAAGTTAGGGTTTTTCCAAATATTTTCCCTTAAATAAAAATTTGGTGGTGGCTCCACAATCAAATAAAATTCCTTTTTCAAAAATTTTAGCGAGTTCGTCATCTCGGCATAATTACGGTTACGACAAGAATGAATGAGGCAATGTATAAGACATATAATAAAATGTGAGTCAAATAATATCTGTACTAAGATCCCAGATTTACGAAGTTTAACACAGATATATGCTTATGTAATAAAGGTTACTCTCTAAATAAAAATAACCCAGTAGTTCAATAGAAGTTTTTAAAAGAATAAAAGCAATCTTGTATGCATGTCATGATTTTTCTAATAAACTAAAGTGTCTGGGATTAAAGTGATGACACTAGATCTAGAGTATAAACCTATTGAGAAACATTGTTTCTCACTCCTCCCCCCCCCCCCACTTTCTTCTTAGATGAAGAACATGTTTTTCGCAATGATGGTGGTTTTGGTAGACATTAATTATGTGGATTGGATCGCAAACCCCCATGACTTACTAATTACAGCCCAAGCCAATATTAGAATTTACTTCTTATTAGGACATCTCTTTCTCACGAAGGTATTGAGCTTGGACTTCACCATGATGGGCTTTGTGATTTCCCTAGAGGCCTTTCACCCCAACAGAGTTTTTCCGCCTCCTCTCGACTACGAAGGTAGCAAACTGCCACAACTAAGGAATCTTCTTCCTCAAAAGGGGAGACAGATCCCTAAACTTTGTCCCACTACCATAATTTATCACATATGTGGTCCTCGCAAAGGAGTTCTCTTATTTGATGCCATACCGATTCTGAGCCTATCAAGAGATGCCTGACGGGATGTTGATGTCTTTGGACTAGAGGATGTGACTGAAACGTTTCCATCACTAGGCTTAGGGAGGTTTTTAGTCCTATAGTTTGTTCACAAGAAAAGAGAAATTGAAGAGTCATACCAAAAATATAAATTTTTGTAAATAGCTGGATGCAAGAATCTTAATTATTAGTAAGTAGTAGTATGCTAGGTTATGTATAATATATGTATTATAATCTATAGCAAATATGTATGTAAATTTGGTATGTATATTATGGTGTGTAATAAACTGTATGCAAAGGCCTTAGTGCCTAAGACTATTGTGAACGTATAAATGAACTGTATAATTCTGTGATGTTATATGTTATGTGATTAGGTTATGTTTAATTTTTTACTATGGATTAGAAATAAATGGATTAAAGCAAATGATACGTAATGGTATTATTCAATATGCGCTCAAGAACTCCTAGTAACTTATTTACTAACACATACGCTGTGCCAGAAAAGATAAAGAATTTTTGTTGTTGTGGGAAAGATGAAGTGACATGCAACTTATTGATAGGTAAGTCATTGATAACATCATACAGAAAACTACCATGAACCAATTCATTGAATGTGTATTTAAGAAAACTTTTACCATCAAATTTGAATAACAAGTTGTATTATGTGCAATGTAATCTTCATATTATCAACGACTAGGTCATTTGTAGTAACATTCTAATCACGTCCATATGCACACTTTTTTGACAATTTGACCATCAATAATAAATAGTTTTTTATTTAAAAGTTCATAATAGTTTATTTTGATAAAATTAAAGAATTAGTTATTAAAAATAAGTTATCCATAATTTACAATAATTGATCCATCTTGATAAATGAGAACACTACTATATTTATCCTATTTAGTAACATTTATTTAATAACATTAATAAAAATGTACCAATTTATATTAATTAATATTCCTAGTAACATTTTTTAATTCAAATGTTACCAAATATTATTATTTTTAGTTTTCCAATATCTAAAACTTAACAAAGGGAGAAAATGTTTACTTTCTATATCCACTATGCATCCACTCTCACTATGAAGCATAACCTTACTCATATTCATCTTTCTCTCAGTATCAAGCTTTTACAGGTTTTCTACATTGTCTTCTCAAATGACTCGATTACACAAAAAGGTAATAAATCTCCTCATTCATTGTTTTCAAATCAATTTTATGACATCTCACATCTTCTTAAGATATCTTTCCTTTATACCAATCTAATGTGCCTTTATGCTTCCTTCTTTCAGTGTGAGCTTCATGATTTTCAGCATCTTTTAATGTGAGCTTTAGGATTTTCTACAAATCGAAGGTAAGTTCTTCCATTTTTGTTTTTGATTTTTTGGTTTTTTTTGTATTTTTCTCCCCCAAGCGCCTACATGTCACTTTCATCGCTTATGTGGAATATCTATGTTTGTATTATCTACATTTGCCTTGTGTGGTTGATTTTTATTGCTCTATAATTTTATTTATGTGCATTGATTGTTAAAGAAATAGAACCCTTATGATTCTATGAGCATTGGTTAATGGTTATCCCTTGCTACATTTCCTAGGAAAATAAATTATAATTTGGTATGTTCTTGTAGAGGTTCGATATCTGACTTGGAGTAACAAATCCATTTTATTTTTTCCTTTTATTATTACATGGATATCTAATATCATTTTATGATAAACTTATGGAATGATTGTGTAACACCTGTAAATTCTCATAACAAACGCTTTAGCTTACAAATAACCTCTTGGGAGAAATAAAGTAAAGACAAGAGCAAAAGACAGTGAAATTAGAAACTTTCGTAGAAATGATAAAAATATTGCTGCACTTGAGCAAACCAAATAATGAGAGGAAAAAATATAAAACAAGAGTTAAAAGAAATTATAAGGAATTATAAGAACATTAAGAATGATCAAAAAGTCATGAGAAAAGATTAAAAACAAAGAAGGGACAAAAAATCTCTCAAAAAACTTCGAAAACGCCCAAAATGCCCCTAAAAAGCTCTGTTTTCTGTAAAGGGCTAATATATTCCCAAAAAATATCAAATAAAATTAGATTAAATCAAAAAAGAACCAATAAGTGTTAGAATTAATAGAGGAACAATTTGAGAACTTCTTAGAAAAATTACAAAAATGCTCCTAGAGGGTTGAAGGGCAAGAAAGTGTGAAGAAGAAGCCAAAAATGGATCCCATATAGTTTGTACGAAAATTATATATTGAAAACATGGTGATGACTCACCAAATGAGTCATCACAAAAGTATTCAAAAAAGAAAAAATAATAATTGTAAAGATTTCTTTAACCATTGTTAAGGTTACATAACCTTATTTAATTAAAACTAACTATGCTTAGGTTAAATTAAACTTGATTAGTGAAAAAATTAACATGATTAGCACTGATCTAATCCTAAAAGGATAATTATTTACTTTTATATTTTTTAGAAAATAGAAATTACATTAAAATTACCAAAATACCCTTAAGTGAGAATTTAATTTCCACATGTCCTAGGTCGATGAAATTTCTTAGGAACACCAATGAAGGGGATCATATGTTGTAGTTCCAACCTTCTAAACACTTGGAGAAGCTCTCAAAATTTTTCCAAAACTTAATTCCCCCGAAAACCCAAAAATTACACCTTAAGCCTAATTTTTCATCTCTAAAGTTTAAGTTAAATTAACACCTAACCACCAAGCCCCACACCACACTTAGAAGCAGTTTTGTGGACCATCTAAGGAGAGAAAGATCAGCCCAAGAAGCCCCATCCAAAACCAATCACCAAGTCTTCATCAAGTTGGCTTCTTTTACCTATGTTTTAAGCTTTAAATCTTGATTTTCATGATTTATTTCCTTCTTTTTGCGGATCCTTTCTTTAAGATCCATAGACCTCTTGCTTTTTGAACTCAAGAGAGATCAAGTATGTCTTTGAATAGTTGGAAATGAGAATCACTCATTTTTAGTAGTTTTTGAAATTTAAAGTGAAGTTTGGATGGATTAAAGTGCTTCTAGCCACCTTAAAAGTAATTTAATTGGTTAAAATTGTTTAAACATCCATTTTGATGCTTTGGGAAGATTTTATAGTTCATGAGAAAAGTTTTTGAAGTGTTCATGTTGTGAGATTTATGTATCTTGGAGTGGATCTATTGGATCTACACTTATTTTCCATGAAAAATACTATGAGATTTTTATGCTTAAAGGTTGAAATTTGGAGATTTTCTCAATATTATGAGATATTATGCTTAAAGGTCCAGATCTAATCTCATGGGTTAACTGAATTGAAATACTATGAAAATTTTACCACAAGTCCTAAGAGCTTGATATGGACTTAGACTTAAGATCTACCATGAATAAAATCAAGTTTTTGAACAAAAAATGATATAAGCTTCATAAGACACTTAGAACCTTCATTAACCATAATTTAAGCTATGAAGAAATGTTAATTCTTGATGGACTTAAGTGTTAATGGGGCTGCAAGTGCACAAAACCATCGAACAAAGCTCATATAAGAATGAAATTTGAGAAGCTCAAGGAGGAGCATTCGGCCACTGTTGGTTAATTAGGGTAAAAGACCTAAAAATTTCTAATAATGATATAAACCACACGAATAAGTTCTAATGGATGTAATAACCCTTAGAAGAAGAATAATTGAACTAAAATTCCCGAAATTCTAAAGGGATGCAATTCAGCCACTCCTTGGTTAATTAAGGAGCACTGGGTTTAAACTCTTGATTAATATTAATCAAGGACCCTTAGCATGTAAATGAAAAGGGCTAAAAGTGTAAGAAATATTTGGGAATGGTTAGGATGACCATTCGGCCATAATGAATAAAATGGGTGGAATTAAGTTAAAACTTTAATTAAGACTTAAGCTTGAATCAAGGAGGTTAAGTTGATGACTAAGAATGATTCATGAAGTTGTTAAATTGAAATTTGACCATTCGGCCATAGCTCTTAATATTGAAGAAGAAGTCTTAAAAACTTCTAAAGTTGGTAATGAGTGATAACCTAAACATTAGTTAGTGCGAATCATCTTCTAAAATTAAAGAAAAGAAAACAATGAAGCCCTAGGATTTAAGTGTATGTATTCGGCCATTTCTCAAGGAATAAAAGAAGTTTAAGTTAAAAATCTCAATTAAGTTTCCAAGAAGATCCTAAGTAAGTTTAAGGAAGAAAATTGAGAAGTGTTAAAGAAACTAGCCTAAAATTTTATTAAGATTTAAGAATGGATTCTAGGAGGATTTAAGAAGATGATTGGAAACCAATTATGGAGTAAAAGTAAACTTAGAACATTCAGCCACCTTGAGTTTAATTACGGGAGAATGAGTTTAAAACCTTATTTAAGGTGTAATAAGGATGTTCACCATGAAAAAGAAAAGAAATAAGGGTTTAGCAGAAGTTTGGTGATGGTATGGGTACCATTCGACCATGTTAAACTAAATGTATGCAAGTGAATTAAAATCTTGCTGACTCATAACCCTTAAACCCAATTTTGTTAGGTTATGCATAAGACATATAAATTGAAGCACACAAAGAGTAAATAACTCAAGAGGTGACATTCGACTACCTAAGGAGAACTTCTAGGTATCATGAAATTATGTGAAACAACTTAACCTTTAAGAAAAGGAAAGGTTGAAAGATAACATAGAAGGATGAGTGGACTAAGTTTCCATGAGAGATTTTCATAAACCACAAAGAATGAGGACAACTTTGAAATTGTAGAAGAAATGTGCATGTCCAAAATTTAAGGACCATGCTTATGTGAACATTATTACCAAGAAAGAGATTCCTTGAGTAACTATTAATACCTTGTTTATCATGGTGATGCTTGAGCATGTCTTTATATATGTAAATGTGTTATGTGCTCTCTCAAGTGATGTAATGAATTGTTTAATCTGTTGGATGATATGATGACCTGTGTATGTTTATATGGTTCCATGATTAGAAAGTAAATGAATGAGTTGGATGTTGTATGTAGATAGCATTTTGAATGAATGTTGATTTTGTACATATCTTGAAGACTTGAAATAGAACCTAATAAATCAAGAGATCGGTACAGGAGAGCTTTATGTGAAAACTTAATACTACTCCGAGTATGATAAGTCTAGGACTTGTGCACACTCAAAAAGCAATAGTTCCTTCTATAGCGACCAGAAGGCAATGGATCTTTTTATGGAAACTAGAAGGCAATGAGCCCTTCTATGATAGTTAGAAGGCAATAGGTCCTTTTATGGTGACCAGAAGGCAGTGAGTCCTGTTATGGCGACCAGAAGGCAATGGATCCTTCTATTGTAACAACCCAATTTTTCTATGATAAATGTTTGGGTTACAAATAGTTTCTAGAATAAAACTAGGTGAAATTAGAAGCCAAAAGCAGAGAAATTAGGAAGTTTGCGCAAATGAAGAAAATGCTCCTGCACTTTGGTAACTCAAATAATGAGAAAGAAAAATGGAAATACTAGTATAAGACATCCTAAAGGGATTATAAACATCATGTATGGTTAAAATTAGTGAGAAAAATTTAGAAACCTGAGAAGGGACAAAAACGCCCTTTGAAAACCCAAAAAATGACCAAAATGCCCCTAGGAGCTATACTTTTTGCACAAAGCTAGTCAACTCACATAAAAATAGAAAACGGCCTTAAATTAACATGGGAACAAACCAAAAAGTCTTAGAAATGTCAAAGGAACAATTTGGAAAATTTTCCTACAATGTTGAGAAAAATTACAAAAACGCTCCTGGAAGGCTAGGAGGGCAAGATAATGTGATAAGAACACCAAAAGTGGGCCCCACACCAAGGTTCACGAAATTCAGTAGCTGGAAAGGTGGTGATGAGTCACCAAAGTTAAGTCAAATCAAGTCTTTCACAAAAAGACAAAAGTGAATAGTAAAAAGTTCCTTTAACCATGATTAAGATTAATTAACATTGGTTAATTAAAAGTAAAGTATGCTTAGGGTAAATTAATCATAATTAGAGGAAATATCAGCCTAATTAACAATAATATAAGCCTAAAAGGATAGTTCCTTGAATTTTGATATATTTTGAAAAATAGAAAAAATCTAGGAAAAATAACCAAAATACCCCTAAGTGCAAAATTAATTCCACTTGGCCCATAAGAGTTCGAATTTTTTAGGACCCTTGGGACCCCATTTGCTTCAAATTTTCAGCCTAGAAACTTATCAAAATCCTCTCCATTCTCTCTAAGCTTACCATAACTCAAAACACCCTAAACTTACACTTTTAAGCCTAAGTCTTCATCTTTAAGACTTAAGCTAGATTAAAGCCATAAACACCTAAGCCCCACCACCATCCTTTGTCCATGTCCAGAGCAGACCAGAGGGGACCCAAGGCAGCCTTTAAAGGTCCACAAAACAATAAGGAGGTCTTCAACAAGTAGAATCTTTCTACTTGTCCTTTTATGCTTTTAACTTGCCTTTTTATGGTGTGCTTGTTTTCTTTCATGCATCTTTTCTCCAAGATCTGTTTGTCCTCTTTTTTTTTCACTTGTGGGAGTTTAAAACTGTATTTTAACCATTCAAAATCATCCCCACCCATTTTTAGTGATTTTTGAAAAGAAAAACAAAGTTTGTTCAGTTAAAAGTGCTTCTAAGGCACTTAGAAGAAATTTAATCGGTGGGTTTTGTTTTAAAATTATTTTTGAAGCTTTGATCAGTTTTATGCTCTCACGAGAAAGGTTTTTGAAGTTTATTTGAAAAAGGATTTGTGGATCTTAGAGTAGATCATGGAAATCTACTCTTTGTGGCTTGGAAAAATATATTATGTTGTTATTTTCATGCTTATTTTTATGCTTAAGTTTTAACCTTGTGATTTTCTTTTGTGACGAGTTTGGTATGACCTTTGTGCTGGATCTGCACCTCTGAGTATGCATGTTAAGAGGTGGAATAAAGTTTTGTAATAAGTTCCAAAGGTTTCCTTTGGACATTAGTTAGAAAGCTACTAAGCAAATGGTGTAATTTGTAGCCAAAAGTGGCTAAAATCCTTGTATGGCACCCTAAACTCATCATGGCCAGCACTTAAGCATCAAAACATGGATGAAATAAGCATGGAGCAGAGGCAAGAGGGGCTGCACAAGCCTAACACAACTGAACTAAGTTGGTGTGAGATGGAAGATTTGAAGAAATTACCTTGGCTAACCAAGGAAGGCTTTCAGCCATAACTCCCAAGCAAGCTTTAGTTTCGTTAAAATTTTTCTAAGTAACTTAAGCTTTGAAATAAGGTTTTAAATGAACTAAATCAACATTTAAACAAAGTTAAAAAAAATAAAAATGAGTTAAAATGTGATTAAGGAAAAATCAAGTTTTTCAACAAGTAAATAACTTATTAAGAGGTTTAATCAATATTTAAAAGGTCAAGTTTCAGAAACATATGGCCTACGTAAGCTTAGGGGAAAATCTCAAAATTACTAAGTGGTAAAATTTCCAAATAAGCTTAAATTGGGTAACTAGGAAATTTACCATAACTTAAGCAAGGGTAAATGTCAAATTCGGCCATGCCATTAAATTTTGGACTTGGCCCCTAAGTAAAGGTCATCTAGGATTAAGAAATGGTCAACTTAAGTCAACTAGGGTTAGGAAGAAGAAAACCCTAAACCTAAAAGAGTAGCATCCAACCACTTAGTAGTTAATTAACTTAAAGGAGGTTTTAATTTCCAATTAGGGTTAATTAAGGACCACTGGACGAAATTAATGTATGAAAAAGTTTTAAGGAGGGCAAATGATCCTATGGTGAAAAAGGAAATTATGGAAACCTAATTCTAGGAGGTTGGAATTCGGATACCATGTTTTAAATTAACTAAGAAGGAGTTTCAATCCTTAACTAAGCCCAAATAATGATCCTAAATATGTAAGAAAAATATAATCAAGGATTATGAAAAGTGGGACTTGAGGAAGTAGGTCATTCGGCCATTTAGGAATAAAGTGACCTAGAAGGTTAATTAAATTCTACTTAGATATTATTTGGTTTGGAATAAAAGAGACTTAAAAGGTTTAAGAGTCAATTATACCTAATTATTAAAATAGTAAAAGGGAGAACACAAGGTAACATGTTTCAAAGGTTTATTAGAGGCATGATCAAGAAGGGTGGATATGACTTAAACTTGAAGTTAAAAGTTCAGTAAGTAATTTGATCATAGCATACCTTAATGAGAAGAAGTTATAAAAGTTTGTAAATACTCAAATACTTGAACCTAGAATAATTAGGACATGCATAAGACTTGAACAAAAGAGAACACAAAGAGTAAAGAACTTGAAAGGTGTCATTCGGCCACCTAGATTAAGACTCTAAGATGAAAAATCTTAATGAACGAATGTATATTTGAGAAAAGGAAAGGATGAGAGATAACTTAGAAGGTCGAGTTATGTAAGTCCCTTGTGTGATTTCAACATCAAACCGAATTGAGGCATTGTATTGGTTGTGTAAATGTGACATTATGCTATGTGACTTACTAATCAAATTGCATTATTGGTTGTGAATGCTCCCTATCTATGAATGAATAAATGATGGATGCTCATGAATGAGAAAGGAAGATGATCATGCATGAGATTGGTATATGTTGATGATTGAGATGAAAATTCAAAACCTATATATGCATTCCATATTGGTTGGAATTTGTTTGAGCATGCATACTTATCTAGAAGCTACTAAAATGAACATAAAGAATTTAAGGGATCACTAAAGCAAACATTATGTGAAAACGTAAAGCTACTCTCATTGTGCCTTATATGCACTAGTAACCAGAGGGTCCTAAAAGCTCTACTAAAGATAAGCCTAAAGTTTCTTCTAGGAGACTTAAGTTTCTCCAAGAAATCCTTCTACTGTGAAGACTTAAGTTTCTTCATCAAGTTATAAGGTGGTGACAACCACCCCGGAATGAGCTCATATCCTTAATTTTTAGTAGGAGGTGAGAGTAGAGTCAGTGAGAAGATATTGTTTGACAAATTTAATACAAGTCTTTATCTTATTGTTTCTCCCTAAGGTGGTGAAACTAGATTCATAAAGTGTCCCAAAAATTGGACAAAGGAATGATAAAGACAAAGATAAGTAATAAAGGATGAAGTTTAAGGCATAGAATAATTGTATGTCAAATGATATCTTATGTGTGATCCCAAAGTTATGAATGTTAATGAGAATGTATGTTGAGACACCATAGTTTATGATTGATAAGAGAAATTCATATTTAAGCACTCAGATGTATGTTTGATAATAAAATGTATCCACTTCAGAGAAACGTTTACAAAGAATTAAAAGTAACCTTTTATGCAAGAAATAATTTTCTGAAATAAACTGAAGTGGCTGGGATTTAAGTGATGACATTAGAACTAAGGAGAAAGCCTACTAAGAAACTTAGTTTCTCACCCCTACTTCTTCCCACTTTCTATTAAGACATTCTGGATGTTGTTCGTCACGGTAGCAGATCACGTACTTGAAGAGGATGCGAGACACTCTATTTTGAAGAAGATTTACATCGTACGAATATTAGGAATAGAACGATGCAAACATCCTAGATATTAGTTAGTGGAAATTTGCTATGTATTTACATATATAATGTGTATGATAGAATATAGTAAATATGTATGTAAATAAGAAAGGTTAACTATGTTTGTAATAACTATATGATAAGGCTCACGGGCCTAAGACTTATGGTCTATATGATACGTTATGTATAATTATTCTATGATGTGTATGATATGCTTGAGTCTCGTGTATCTGATATATGCAAATGATAAACAGAAAGAATAACATAAACGCTTAGTATTCCTAAGGTTTTAAATGTACGCAGAAATCCGCTTAACGATTTATTTTACCGCTACGCACGTTTTATCGATGAGGCTCGCAGTTTATATAAAACATTTTTTAAAAAAAATTTACCGTATTTTCATATAAGTATTTTCTAAAATGAATTCCGCATCATGAGATAATAAACTAAAATGGAACCGAATGATCGACTTAAGCGTGAAATCGGTATTCGTTTTTAAGGTGTTATATCTATGGTGACTGGAAGGCATTGGGTCCTTCTATGACAATCAAAAGGAAATAGGTCCTTCTATGGCAACCAAAAGGCAATGAGTCCTTCTAAGGTTACTGGAAGACGATGGGTCCTTCAATGATAATTAGAAGCAAATATATCCTTTTATAGCGACAAATGGAGTAGTAAATAAGTGAAAGACATTATTCAACTAGATTGCTAATGTTGCACCTTAAAAGAAATCGTCACTGAGAGGATGGTGTCGTAACTGTAATTACAACGAGACGATGAATTCCCTAAAAATTTTTAAAATAATTTTTTTATTATGTGGAGTCGCCACCAAAGTTTTATTTAAGGGTAAAAATTTGGAAAAACCCTAACTTGAGGAAGAATCTAGGTTCGGGAGTCGGTTACGAGTAGGGAAGGTGTTAGGCACCCTACTCCCCCGTTCTGAAAAACGGTACCCTTAAACTGAGTGTGCGATTTTGATGTTTTTAAAAACTATTTAATACCTTTAAATAGGATAATAAATGAATAGGTTTGTAGAAAATAGCCTGACATAACTTCATCTTGCTCCTATGTATTCCCTGATGTAATGGGAAATTCAAGGCTACGTAGTTCTGGTTTTGAAGACTTGATCTTCAGAAGTAAAAAGAATTTGAAAGATGATTTTGAAAGCATTTTCAATATTTCGGAAGAATCCTTAGTCCACATATGCACAGAGTCCAAGACAACTAAGGCTGCACTAGGACCCATATGGATCTCTAAATATCGAACAGCAGAGAAAGCCACCAGTTCGTATTTAGAGCCCATCGCGTGAGACTTGGGATTCCAAAAAGATGTTTTTCTGAAATATTTTATTATTTAAAAGGCATTATTAGTTCACATATGCACAGGGTCCAAGACAACTAAGGTTGCACCAGGATCCATATGAATCTTCAAATATCAAACAGTAGAAAATTCTAGTAGTTCATACTTAGAGCTCTTTGCGTGAGACCTAGAATTGTAAAAGAAAATGATTTACTTCGTAAAATAACAAAATAAATGGGGATTGGGCCTTGACCCAAAATTAAAGGAAACTTGATTTCAAAAATAAAAAATAAAAATTGAAAAATGGGCTAGACCCATGTCAAGACTTAATTTCAAAAATAAAAGAACGAAATTGGGTTTAGATGCTAACTAAAAGAAAAAAAATCGGGCTTGGCCCAAATTAAGAAAAAAAATTGAATTTGATTCAAAAATAAGAGTTGGGCTTGACCCAAAAAAGTAAACTTGGTTTTAAAAATAATTAGGCCTAACCTAGGTATTAAAGAAATTGGTTTCAAACAATTTCGGTTTTTTTTAATGTGGGTTTTTTTTTGTAAAAATAAATAGTGGCATGGGGGATTTGAACCCAGGGCTTGGATATTATGGGCAGGAGGCGACGCCACTAGACCACTCTTCTGGTTGAATCTTTAACCCCTTTGATTTAATTTAAAGCACACATAAGGGACGTAGGATTACATTCTGCATGTAGGCTGCATGGGGTATTTATTTGAGATATGACAACATCACCCCAAAGTGCATGTACGAAGACCCCAGTGGCTATGAAAGCTTGCCTTGCATTCTCCTCCACACATATTGACCTACGTCAAACTACTGGAGTTAGTGCAAAGATGTTAGAACTTTCTCTTCTTGTGGATCAGTCATGCCGTTTGGCAGCAACTCTCTTCCCAGTGAGCCAGAGGTTCAGAAAGGATCAAAGGAAGTATGCAATGATCTCTTAAGTGACGCGCTGCAAACCAACCAAGAACGATTATAACTTCGACCTTTGACAGGGAATTTCTTTAAGATCAGATTTCAAATGACCTCTTTAACGTCCTCCTAGCAATCATGATTGTATCATGCATCCTTGACTCTGCTTATCATGTTCATCGTGAAGGACTAGGGTGGCTGTTTGGCCAGAAGGGTATCTATTGAATACATTGGAACTCCCATTTGCAACTTGCCTTTCTTTTTCATAATTTCACAAGAAGATCAACGATGGACCCACTGTGATTTGTATTCGCCGCCAATCGATTTCAACACAGCTCAAAGCTTGCCTATATATATTAGCACATTGGCTTTCAAGACTCGGTTTTTCATCATTTCATGGAACATATTGGTTAATGGCAATGGTAGTATTCGTTCCTGAGACCTGGGGAAGTATGGCGTTGCACTGCACGTGAATTTGATATGAAACTGCTGGATTTTTTGTGTGCATGCCTTAGTGTCGGCCTGCTTGCTTTAATATTATTCGTGGTTGGTCTTAGCCTACATCCTCTATCTATGATGGAATTCTCTGAGTTACAAAAGTGCATATGTAGTTGTGTTTGGGTGAGATTCCGCATGCACCTCTTGAAACCAGAGTTTATTGATTATCACTATTTTTCCCAACGAGAAGAGGAGGATTTGTCCTCCTGTAGCAACATCCTCTCCTTGAACATAAACAGTACCAATGGCTAAAAGCACTCCATTTTTGTTTGAGGTTGTATTCAACAAAGTAACAATCCTCACCACAAGGGCATTTTCAGGACTTTGCATAGGTATTGGAACCTTTGTTTGCCAAGGGCCACCAGACTTTACTGGCTCCATAATGCTCATCTGAATTCAAATTCTTACTCTCATTCTGGTGGTTGACGTCTCGGTCTTTGGCTTGTAGAAGAGCATAAAACCACTCAAAATAACAGCTAGAGCCAACCTTTTAGTTCCATATTTCTAGGCTCCAAATAGCCCAGTGTTGGTCAACTAAACATCAGCTTTCCATGGCTATACCCTTCTGTTGGCCTAAGATTTGTTTCGGCAGCTACTAGAATCTGATTGGTTTGTTTCTATTCAATGATACCTCTCCTACTCCTAACTATAGTCAACCGAAATCACTCCAAACTGACGTAGATGATAACATGAACTGAACTTAGATCAAGGGCCAGGGAGAGAACCAAATATCACCTACTGTTTTCCATATTAGATCATCATGTATCCCTACTCAAGGCTTTCTCACAACAAGTCCTTATCAATTTCTTAATTTTGTTCTATGGCTTGGAGTCTTACCTTAGCAATTATCCGATATTGACACTTCCTGATTTTAACAGGGATTAAAGTAGGAGAACCAAGTTTTTAACATTATATCTCTCAGCCACAATAAAATCATAGAAACTTCAGTCAACTGCTTGCAAGTTTTAAATCTAATTTAATTTCATGTAGAGAAACAAGGAGCTTCTCGTGGCATTTTAGGCACCGAATTTCACATGCAAGAATTATATTACAATGCTTTCTCCATAGAAGTTTTCATGCTGAGGATAAACTTGGATTCAATTTTGCTTGAACTACCTATTATTCTACCAAGAATCCTGATTTAAGAAGCGAAACAAATAGATGTAGCAATCACAACTGTTTATCCTCATTCAAGACCTACTCCATTTACAGAAAAAGGCACTACGTGCAAGCATGACACAAACCTAGAATTAGATGAGGTAGAGTTCTTCCTCACTTGAGATTAATGCCGAATTGAGCAAGAACCAGCTGTGTTCTTCAGAATCTAGACAGTGTGAGTGCTAGAATAGGAACTCTCTTTTTGTTGGTATAGAGCAGGTTCCGTCGTTGGATTCAGCAACCATGGATGCTTCACTCCCTTAGAGTTTCATCCTATCCTTATGGGCTCATAGAAAAAACTTAAAAGTATTGGCTTGTTGGTTCATTATGATAATGGTTTCCCTGTAATTGAGAGAGCTAGAGAGCATGTGACCAATAAGTTTTTATTATCTTCATTGCTGCATTGCTCTTGGAAATCTTGCTTGAAATAGTGAACATGGTCAACTGTCGATTCTGTACGTACGCCTGAATCAAGAGTCTTGCATGGTTACTCAAGCTCCAAGTTAAATATGAATAGTCTCTAAATGGTCAAGGTTATAAGGTAAACACTCCTTGGTTGCTATTGCCTCATAAGGTAGGACGATTCTTAAATTAAGAATGACTTTTATGTGCTTTCTAATGATTCATGTGTTTATTAAGATGTAAAACCTGTAACAATTGTTGTGAAATTATCAAAGCGGTAATGATAGGGTCATTATGAATGCCTCTTGACACTGTCCGAATCTCAGTATGGGAAGGTCATTGCATGAGTTATTAATCTCATAGTGAGCATGAGAGTCAAGACTTGGGTCTCTAGCACTTTTGAAATCTGAAACAGATGCATAACCCTATTGATAACTATGAATAAATGACTACAATTACGAACTCGGACTTGTGTTCTGTTTAAAATCATTGCCTACTTGTTGTAATCCTGGGAAAGCAAATTTCTGAGACTAAAGGAGATACGAAGACCTGCCTACAATGCTTCAAATTAAACTATTCCAGGGCATAGACCTTTGTGTATGGTTACATGAACCCATGTAGTACGTCAAAGGGATTGAAAGCATACTGAATACCATTGATGCCAACGTTCATGTTGCCACTCCCAAAAGAGTTCTAAGCCAATCATATGGAGAAGGTTTTACCAATTGACGAGGTGTGCAAAACGGTGGTTTTAGATTTTGTGATGATTATCAGGGGTGGGAATATCAGTTGCTCATTCCACTACCTAGCATTTCAGGTCACCAACTTGAATTACATGATAGGTTGCTACTATGCATTGCACGAGCTTTAATCAAGTTGATAGTAAGGGCAGCCCCATGCAGCTCATGCAATCCTCACATCCAAGAAGGGCGTGCTTTAAATTTGAGAAGAGGCATGGTAAACTCAAACAGAAGTGTGGTCTAGTGGCACCACTTGCCATGCACAACGTTCTAACCTTGGGGGCTCATTCCACTCACTTTTTTTCCTGTAAAAGGTAATTAGGGCAGTAACAAATTGGATCACACCATTTGCAATTTTTAAATGAGCCTCTTACAATTAATTTGTCCAATTTTAATTTATGTTTCAAATAAAATTCATTTTGGTTCAAATCCAATTTAATTCTCTGCATCCAATTTCAAATAAAATTCATTTTGGTTCAAATTCAACTTAATTCTTTTCATCCAATTTCAAATAAAATTTATTTTGGTTCAAATCCAATTTAATTCTTTTCATCCAATTTCAAATAAAATTTATTTTGGTCAAACCCAATTTAATTCTTTTCGTCCAAGTTTCAAGTAAAATTTATTTTGGTTCAAATCCAATTTAATTCTTTTCATCAAATATCAAATAAAATTCATTTTGGTTCAAATCCAATTTAATTCTTTTCATCAAGTTTGAAATAAAATTCAATTCAAATGCATTTTTAAATCCAAATCTTCTCCTTAAAATTCATTTCAAATTTATTTTTATTCAAATCAAATTTAATTCTTTTTCTCAATTTTCAAATTTAATTCTTTTCCTCAAATTCCTCCTTTTTTTTTTCTTCTCAAATTTTCAAAACAAGTTTTAAATCAAGCTCACTTCAAATCAATTTTAGTTCAATTTCTCAAGTTTTAAATCGAGCTCACTTACAATGAAATATAGTTGAACTTCTCAAGTTCATTTCAAATCAAGTTCATTTTAAATCAAATTCATCCCAAATCGAGTTCATTTTTCCTAATCAAGTCCAATTCTTTTCTACCTAAGCCCAATCCCCTTTTTATCCTTATTATTTTCAACTTAAATTCATTAATTTTAGGTCTCACGCAATAAACCCTAAGTACGAACTGGTAGCTTTTTTTGCTATTCGATGTTTAGGGATTCATATGGGTCCCAGTGCAGCCATAGTTGTCTTGGACCCTGTGCATATGTGGACTAAGAATCCTTTTAAATAATCTCAAGAGAAACTTGTGCATATGGACTAAGGATATTTCTCTAAAATATTTTCAAAATACTCTATTCTTTTTTTTTCCAAGCATCTTCGAAGGTCAAGCCTTTGAACCAGAACTACATAAGCCTTGAGTTTTCCATTGCACTAGGGAATACGTAGGAGCAGGATCAAGTCCTGTCAGGCTAACCTCCATCAATCTATCTATTTTCACTCTAATTAAAGGGATCAAACAGTTTTCAATTAAATCACACACTCAGTTTAAGGGTATTGTTCTTCGGAATGGGCGAGTAGGGTGCCTAAGACCTTCCCTGCTTGTAACCGACTCCCGAACCCGAATCTCTTCCTCAAGTTAGGGTTTTTTCCAAATCCTTTTCCCTCAAATAAAATTTGGTGGCAGTTCCATATAATCAAAAATCAATTTTTTTATTAAATTTTAGCGAATTCGTTGTCTCGTCATGATTACAGTTGCGAAAATTTTACTAAAACTTATTTTCTAAAAATCCAGCATCATGAGATAACAGTTTGAAAATGAAACCGAAAGTATGACTTAAGCGTAAAAATGGTATTCATTTTTTTGGTATTATAGATTGAATTTTCTTTGTTGTTCCTATAGCAATGAATTATTATACGTTATGTAAGGATTTAACTCCTTAGTTACACCCTCAATTGTGCCCATAGAAAAGCCCAATCACAAAAATACTACTATTAAACCTACTCCACCTAATGACCTGCAAAGTGATTTTATTCTCTTAATGCTTTAACTGGATTTCCATTCCATACATTTAATTATTTCCATATATAAATTAATTCTTTTTTTCTTTTTTTATGTTGAATTTTTAGGTTGACAAAAAATAGAGGATTTTATTTTTTTGCTTTCTTGTGGTCGTTTCCCCCTTGCTATCAATTTTGTTCGGTGATTTGTGGCCCTCATGGTATACAATTTAGATTTTGTGTGAGACAAAGAATGGTTAATTAATGGAATTGATAAAAAAAAGTTGAACCCTTGCCCATCTTGGATCCTCTGTTAAAGTTACCTAAGATTAGCAAATTTTGTTCGATCTATGTAACCATGATGCACATAAATAACTTAGGAATTCCTATTTTTCTTGTTTGGAGAGTATAGTGATTTGAGGATCACCAAAAAAACATAATCCTTTTATGATTTAACTTTCAATTGAAAAATATTATAAAAATATTCAATTGCAAGTTACTTGCTTAAAAGTTTGTTTATGGTTGAAGAAGGTCACGATTGGGTGATTCACTAATTACATTTCCTATTTCTTAATTTCTGCCTAAATTTACTCTCACAACTTGGTCTTTGATTACACATTTTAAACATATTGTTTGAATTTGATTTTAAATGAATTAAATTGAAGCTATAAATTTTGTGCATGTTGTAAACTATGTTTATTGAGAACATGTTTATGAAAAATTAGTTTGTAATAATTTTCCTATATAATTTGTTGAAGTTTATTTTTTATTCACTTGGAGTGTTAATGATATGATAATACCATTAAATGACAATGTGAATTTGTCTATTGTTTAAGTATATTAAAATAAAATTGTATTTGTAAATTTTTTTAGAAAAAATTAAGTACTTCAAAACAAATTTATTTGTATAGAGTACAAGAAGTTATAAATTAAGCTAATAATGAATTGAGAGGCAAAGAGTATACATATAATTTTGACAAATGATGATTTTTTATTCCTTAATTCCTTTTGGCTAGTTAAAGTAACTAAAAAGTAAAAGGGGGATGGGTATTTAATTAGGTATTGAAGGGTAAAAGTGAAATTGATCCTTTTAGTAGCAATCATTATATGCCACACTAGTAGAAAAATAGCCTTTTATAACAGGATTTTATGTCGGTTATCTATGAACCGGTGTAGAAAAAAGGTGGTGGCATTTTTGTAAATAAATTTGACACTTTCTGCATTGGTTACTTTACCACCGATGTAAAAAAATAGGTGGTGGCATTTTTGTAATAAAGTTTAAACTTTCTACATCGGTTGCTTTATAACCGACATAGAAAGTCACTTTCTACGTCGGTTATAAAACAACCGATGTAGAAAGTCATATTTTCTACATCGGTTGAGTAGTGTAACCGATGTAGAAAGCTCTTTTTACATCAGTTCTTTGAAACAACCGACGTAAAATCTAGTTTCCCTCCTCTATACCTGATGTGACCGTTGTCATCCTCATAAGTGTAAAGACTCCATTGTCGTCCTCCTGCCCTAACTGATTTCTCTAAGCCTCCATTATCGTCATTTCCCTAGTTGTTTTCTCTAAGCACGCCGTCGTCCGAACGCGAATAACACCGTCGTTCTCGAAGCACGTCGTTGTCGTCTACGCCATCGTCGTCGCTAAGTTAAGGTATGTAGCATTCTGACTCTTTGATTAGGTTTAATTTAGGGTCTTTGTTTCTGCATTACTTCCAGAGTTATGTGATTTCCTGAAGCTATTGCCATCTAAATTGGTTATTGGAATGAAGAGAAAGCCTTAGAATTTCACATGGAATGAACATATATAAAATATGATACGTTGTAATGTTGATTTAGATTTGTAATGTTTTATACTCTTAGCTTATTTTGTTAAACTAAAATATGATTCATGTGAACTGTGGCTTTCATTTTCAGAGTCCTTACGCTCCATTTCTTTTTTTCCTGTATGAGTGTTTGAATTCTTACTATTGTATGAGACTAGATGCAACAACTTCTCACTCCCCTAAGAAAAAAATTACATAAAACAGCTAGTCTTTGTGCACAATTCAAGCTAAATTGAGTCAAAAAGCCAAGCTTCAAACATTAATATGAAGAAACCTAAGTATGAAGATTGATATCATTCAATCTTCATTCATGGTAATGCAAATTCTAGAAGGGGATGTATTACACAAAAAATTTTGGTATGCCTGTCCATTAATTGAAAACCATTGTGGTTACTAGTACCATATTATAATCATAATAAATAGTAAAATGTTATTTATCACATTAAGAAAAAGGAGAAGTTTGTTTTATTCATTCATGAGTGACATAAACTATTTTAGCTTATTCATAAAAAAGAAAATGATATATGAGGTGAGTCAAGTGTGTATTGAAAATTTTAATTAGTTCAATACAAAACTTCCTATATTCTATAAACTTAGCTTTATGCTCAAACAGAAAATTAGTTGAAGTTGAGAATGAAACAAACTTACTTTAGGTGCACCCTTTAACTCAATTCCAGAAGGACCACATGTTCGTTCAGTCAAGTTAGGGAAAAATGGAAAATAAAGAAATGAATAAGCTACACTAAACTGCTTTAACTTTAATAGACAACTGTACAAGAACCATTCAAGTTTTTAAATTCTACTGTCAAATCAAATGGCATCCGATTAGCACAGGTAATCCAGTGATTTACCATGCCAGCTCCCAACATTTTGTGTTGACTAAATTTTATTTAGTTTTTAGCATACATAATTAAATTTAGGTGAGCTAGTAAAACAAACATTTAAAACTTAAACATACAAAATAGATAGAGCGGGAAAAAAAGAAAAGAAAAGAAAAGAAAAGAAAAGAAAAGAAAAGAAAAGAAAGGTGATGGTATGCATGAGAGAAGAAAGCGTAGTTTTGGGAAGTTATTCATAAGTAGTAAAACATTACCCCTTAGAATTTTGAACTTTATTCTACTTATGAGCACTGTTAGTATACTGCAATAGACTTGGTACAAAACTTTGTTTGGTGCATGGAGAAGAAGAAAAGTCAATTCCATTAATTTATTTTTATTAGTGTTTTGTTAGTGTGAAAACATTTAATTATTAATTATAAGCAAGACTAGTGTTTTGCAAGCATTTGTGATGAAATGAATTTTCTGTTTTCTTTTTAACTGTTATGCCAGCTTTATGCAATGTTTCATATCTTGCTGTTCTTGCTTCATAACTTGCTGTTGTATTTAGTTTTCATATTTTTTTCCTCTGCTTTTAACAGATACATGGCTGACCCTTCAGAGGTTCCTCCTTCACAAAGTGGGCCTGAGAACCCTTCTTCTCGGCAAAAGAAGGGAAGAAGAGCCACACGGTTAAGGGAGTTAACCCTTAGCCGGAGCGGCGAGTAGAGGATTCCCATAGAGTTTGATAAGGCCACTGGGAATCGATTAGAGCCAAACAAGACAAAGTTTAAGAGTTATGTGGCCCTCCTTGGATGAAGCAAAGCCAGTCTTTTGAAGAAGGATTGGGATGATGTTGAGATGCAAGTGAAGGATCAAATTTGAGAGACTATCATGGTATTTAACTTTAAAGCTTTAAGTGTTTCCATAAATTTATCATTCACTAACCAATTACATCTTCTTTTATGTAGCTTACATATGATGTACCAAACACTAACTTCCTGAAGAGGAAGTGGCTTTCATTTACTGGTGAGCGCTGGAGGGGCTTCAAGACACATCTCACCAACAAATATATATATGGGTCACTCAAGGATGTGTCTCCTTGTGAGGAGTACCAGTTCCTTGATGAAGACACTTGGCTGAGATTTGTTGAGTCTCAAATAGATCCTGCATTCGTTGTATGTATCTTTCTAATATTATATTTTTTTAATTGACTAATATAAGAAATATTATGATTAATTGATTTGATTTCTTATAACAGGAGAAAAGAAAGAATTCTCAACAAATTTCTGCCAAGAACTATTACCCCCACAGATTATCTCGTGGGGGTTATGAGTTGCTTCAGGAAAGGCTGATGGTGAAAAAGTTGAAAGATCATCAGCAATCATCTGAAGCAGATCCCTCTACACTTCTCTCTCCACCCTCTCCACCTTCACGCCATGAGAAATGAAAGAGGGCACGCTAAAAGGCATCTGGAGAGTACACATTAGAGCCTTCTCGCATTGTTGCTGAGAAGATTGTAAGTAATAACACAATTTTGTAAATTTCCTTTTTATTTATCTTCAAACATGTACATTACTGATAATGGTCATTTTTTGTTTTGTAGGATTCTTTGGTTGAACAAAGCTCACAAGGAGTCTTTGTTCCAACTGGCCAGGATGACATCTTAAGTACTGCTATTGGCCAACCGAAGCATCCAGGGCGTGTTCGTGCACTTTGGGCGAGGTGTTGGCTTTAGACAGTACTTTGGATTGTCTTCTAGACAGACATCCAAAGAAGGTTTAGTGTCTAGAGATGAGTTGGACGCCATGCACGAAGACATGAGGCAAGCACTGCGGCAAGAACTTCGAGAAGAGCTCAGATAGGAGCTTAGGTAAGAGCTTGCATCTTTGGGACTTTCCCAAACACAGACACAGGGTCACCATCCATCACCTTCTCCTAGGCGTGTGAACACAAAGGGAAGTTTTGCTCCAACGGATGTGGATGTGGATGTGGATGCAACTATAGACGATTATGAGTTATATGTTGATGATCCATATCGTTTGGTAGCAATTGGGAAAGTCTACATATTGTGTTCAACCATCCATCACCAGCAAATTGATGATGATCATGTTAGAGTGGTGGTTGAACAGGTTGAAGATGCGGATGCTCTTGTTCTTGTCCCTACTAAGGAGGTTCATGTCGTGGGGCAAGCCCCCAATCATTTTATTATATGGCCGAGGAGACTTGCGCAGCGAGCTCAACCTCAGGCATTATATAATTTTAGCCTATGTTACTAATTTTTAAATATATACATTGTGTCCGTGTGTGTGTCTCTATATATATTTCTTTCTATTTTGTGAATTTATCATAGGTTTAAAAGGAATATCGTCGGAAGAAGATTGATTTCAGTGCTAAAGGAGATCTTCCTGAGCCTCCTCCAAAGAAACATGAGGTTGATTTGCTCACACGTCTATTTGGTATTGCCATGAGCTTGGGCGATCAAATTTTGCAAATAACAATGGAACCAGATATCATAGGGAAGCCCACACCTACCCCCTTCTATATTACTAAGAACGATATATTGGAGTTGGTTATGGGTAACGATCTCCTATGTGTAACAGTTCTACAATTATGGTTGATGTAAGTAAATTTCTAAACCTTACTTGAATTATTTCATTTTCAAAATCTAACATATGAAAATTATTCGCAATATTAGGTACCTGTATCGTATCTGCATTGAAAGAGGTGACTTACACCTTTATGGATTCCTGGACCTAGTTCATATGCAGAAAACTAGGAACAAGGCAGTTGAGATATAGGGATACCTTCAGAGGAGATCGCAGTCTGATAAAGACTATTACCTAGCCCCCTATTTTCAATCGTAAGTCAATACTTAATTGCTTTATTTCATGAATTCAATTAAATTCCTAATTTTTGTTCATTGTCATCCATATTTTGTAGGGCCATTGGCAATTAATCATTATTTGTCCAAAGCGGAATGTAGTTGTATTTCTATGCTCTGCTTGGCAAAAACCAAAGAAAGACATAAAGGACATTATAGATTTGTAAGTTTTTAGGATTTTGGTATTTATATTCATATAATTTGTTATTCTCAAAGGTATTCATTTGCTTTTTATTTTACTGTAGAGATCCACTTCGGTTAAAAGGGACGCATTTATCAAATATTAAAAAGCCTGTATGGATAATTCCAAAGGTAAGTACTTTATTAAAAGTTATTCAATTATTTTATATTCTTTTATCACCATCTCTAATTATATTTGATACTCTTTTTATTTTTTTGAAGTATCCAAGACAACCCGGAGGAACCGAGTGTGGATATTATGTGATGAGACATATGTTTCTCATTGTCTTGGCTTCTATTGTTAACTCTTGGCACCAGGTAATTACAATTGTCCTAATTTAATTATTTAATTTTAATTCATAACATGACATTTTCACTAATTTTATTCAAAAACATTTTGTAGATATTTTACAATCCTCAACCTCTATTAGATGAAGAAATTGATGATATCAGGAGACGTTGGGGGGAATTTCCGATAGACATTGCCAATTTGGGTTGAATTTATGGAATTTTTAGATATTTAGTTTGTTTTTATTATATTTCATAATAAATATTGATGTATTTACTTTAAATATATAGACTCTATTATTTCTGTATTGTCTGCCTGGTATTCTGTTTATATATACAGGTATTGTGAATAAATAATATGACAATTTCCCTAAACAAAAATAACATTTAAAAAAAATAAACTTTCTACATCGGTTGTGACCTTAACCGATGTAAAAAGTGACTTTCTACATCGGTTGTGACCATAATCGATGTAGAAAGTATGACTTTTTACATCGGTTAAGACTACAACCGATGTAGAAAGTACACTTTCTACATCGGTTAAGGTCACAACCGATATAAAAACTCAGATTTTCTACATCGGTTCCTTTATAACTGATGTAGAAAGTCTTATTTACTATATCACTCACTTCAATACCGCTCAAATAACCGATGTAAAAAGTCCATAATAACCGATGTAAAAAGCTTATTTTCCACTAGTGCCAGCAAAGTTGAAGCATGGGTATAATAAATTCTTTGTTTGGTTGTAGTTGAAGTAAGAGATCAAATGTTCACTTTGGTTGGAATTCTTGATACTTGGTGGACTTTACATGTAGGTCTAGCCATTTCATTTCTCATTTATGTTTTTCTTTTTCATATATGCAAATGCTGGGTGACTTCAATCTCCTAATGTCATGTTTTTTATTCTCTCTTTCCCTTCTTTCAATTTTCATTACACCTTGTTTCCTTTTCAATGTTACCAAACATTAATGTTGTTATATTGTTAATGGTGGGGAAAAGCTAGATGGTCTGAATAGCACTTACTTTTGCGTGAAATTATGATGGCACTTTATCCATGTAAAGCCATAGCAAAATATGCCACCAATGTTTTCCTTTTGAAAACATCACTAATAGGACAATGTTATAAGCAAGTATTCTAATTCTCAAAACGTGAAATATCATATCTTGTAGTACTGGTCTCATTCATGTTGTTTATAGTAAGTTCAATGACTATGTCCTCCCTTTTTTTATCTATATATCATGTTATTAATATATTGTTGATAAGAAATTGTTTTTATATATATTTTTGGCAACCTGCATTTGATACATAAAGAACAAAATTCAAGGAAAGCAGACAACTAAAATAAATTTATAAAGCCAATGTAGATGGCAAATAAAATAAATAGCATACAATCTTTGAATATTTGGAAGGTTTCCAAGTTCATGAGGAAGATTTCTAAATAATTAGTTAAATTTCAAGGTCCTATGAATATAAAGTTGAAGTTAAGTTCCACAAAAAATATTTATGTACCCATTTGAGGTGAGAAATATTTATATGATATATATGTTGAATAACTAGAAACTCAAACTTTGGAGAATGTTGATGTTTATTAGCTTTTCCAGGATTGAACCATTAGTTGATTTTCCCTAACGAACTATCATAAATATGGAACACCTTGGCATTCATTAGTTTCTTGTTTAATAAAATTAGTATATCATAACATATAAAATTCCTTAACAATAACAATATATATATATATATATATTACATTATGTATGTAAAACTCATTTTTGTCAAAGACTCAATTGTATTCTACATTATATAAAAAATCCTAGAATATTCTGTGTCTTATATACATAAGGTTCCTCCAGTAGAAACTTGATACCATTTGTCTCTATTCTATTAATTATTTACACAAATAATATGAGAAAATGAAATCCAACTTTAAGTGATCATCCTAATCCTAGTAATTTGATTAGGTTTAATTAAAATAATTTATTTAATTATAAATATTAGTATTATGTTGATATATAGGCACTAATTTGGTAACAATTCTTATTCTATATTTGATATAAAACTAAAGTTGTTTATTCACTTATTGGAACAAAGGTTGCATGACTTTCAAGATAAAAAAAACTACATTTGAAATCTAATTCAAAGTGATTTTTTTTAATTCTATGTATCTTTGTTTGATGTATGAAATAACTATATATATATATATATATATATATATATATATATATCAAAATTAATAATATCTTTGAAAGAATTGTTTATCTTAGAAAATGGAGTTGTAAACTTAGCTTTGTCGATTTATGTGTTAGGTTAAGAGCAATCTATCTCCAATTCAAAAGCAATGTTGTAAAAATGTATTTTGTATGTTTTCAAACTACATATTGAAACTTTATTTTTATCGTAGAAAAAATTGGATAATTATTCAAATTGGTTTATTAGTGCTAATTTTTTTCTATTGCACTAACTTTGAATTGAGAGCCACACCTATTCATCTATAATTCTTGATTAGAAATCATCCAGTCATGGAAATGATGCCATATCAGTTTTCAGGGAATTATCACACCTATTCATCTATGATTCTTAATTAGGAATCATCCGGTCATGGAAATGATGCCATATTAGTTTTGAGGGAATTATTATAACACTCTGGAAATCCTTTTATATTCTCCATCTTATAATTTGCAATTTTATAGAATGATGGAAAAGAAGAAAATAAAAGGTGGAACAACATCGAAAAAATAAGATCCAACACTGGCCATTGTGATTTGGAAGGTAAACAACTTTACTCAAAGCAGTGAATCACCAAAATAAAGTAAAACGGACAAGATCCATTCTCATTTTTAATTTCAATGTATGCATGTTTTAACCTTTTCATAGACGCTTATATAATTTATTAATTTGTTTAAATTTTGTTTTCCAACCAATAGAGGAAGATGGTGTAGGAACTAAGAAAATTCATTATTTGTTATTATGCTTTTTCATCTATAACTTTACCATGAACTATTATACTCATTATTTTTAAAAAGTTATGTTAATTCATTTATTAATATTATGATATTTAATTATTTTTATTTAATATTTATTGAATAATATGCTATTTATTTATTATTATTAGAATTATTAATGTATTAAATTATCCTATGATTTCTATTTTTTTCAAATTATAAAATAAGAAATGGATAAAAATTGGATGCATTAACCAAGATCTTCTAGAAAGTATTTGGATGGGTTATAAATATTTCTCAACTTTACATTTTCTTATGTTATACAAGGAAGTCAAATTTTATGTCCTTGTAAAAATTACAACAATCATTTCTGGTGTGATCGTGAGAAAGCATGTAAGCATTTAGTTTGTGATGGATTTGACAAAAGCTACAACATTTGGATTTTCCATGGTGAAGGTGGATCTTCAAAAAATTATATCAACAAGGAGAATGATGAATTTAACATGCATGATAATTTGAATAATTTTTTAGAGGAGACATTTGTGATGTCAAAACTATGTGAAGAAGATCAATTTGAATAAATATTGGAATGTGAAGAAGAGATTGATGTAGAAATAATAAAGTTTTACAAATTGGTACATGAAGCCGAAGAAGTATACCTTAGTTATAAGAATTTCACAAAGTTATCTGTCATTGTTCGTCTACTTCATTTGAAAATTTTTCATGGATGGAGCAACATGTCATTTAATATGTTGCTTCGAGTCAAAAACTATTTTAGGAATATGCTCCATTACTATGGACTATATTCACCTAACACATGTTGATCACTCTTTATTCACCTAACGCACTCCCTTATCCATAACTATATTACTCATATACATTGATGATCTCATCATTGTTGGAGACTCCCTCACTACCATCACCAACATTAAATACACCCTTTGAACCTCTTTTCATATTTTTCATTTGGGCCAACTATTGGCCTAGAAGTTTCTCACTCCTCCTCTAGCAGACTCAAAAATCATAAACTGCAAACTTGCTTCCATTCCTCTTAACCCAACTCTTTATCTTGATCAAGATTCCAAACCTCTTCGTGAAAATATCGTTGCCTATCATCAATTAATAAAGAGATTACTATATCTCACCACCACCTGTCCTGACATCAACTTTTCCACTAAACCACTCAGCCAATTATGGCTCATCCTACCACCTCTCAATAACATCCAGCTATCTGATTCCTATGGTACTGCAAGTAAGCTATATGATATGGTTTTTTCTTTCATCATCATACTTCTACTCACCTTTTGAGATTTTCATATGCAGATTAGGGAGGATGTATTGATACTCATCATTCCATCACTAGATGATGCCTTTTTCTAGGTTGTTTTCTTATCTCATGGTGATTTAAGAAACGACATATAATCTCTCATTCTTCTGCCAAGTCCGAGTATCACATTCTCATTGCTACTTCATGTCAGCTCTAATGGATCCTTTACTTACCTAACAATCTCCATTCTCCACCCTCATGAACATCTGTCTTATACTGTGATAATCATAGTGCACTCCATATTGTTTCCAATCTTGTCTTCCATAAGAGAACAAAAATTTTTAGACACTGATCGTCATGTTATCCACAAAGAACTTCACTCTAGCATTCTTTATCTTTTTTCCATATCCATTCAAGCTCAAGTCACTAACATATTCACTGAAGCACTCAAACCTTATCCTTTCTACAATTTGTTGGTCAAGATTGGCATGATCAATATCTTTCATCCTAAGCTTGAAGGGGTAACAATTATATCTAAAACAATGACTTACCCAATTGATTTTGTTAACATCACTAAACAACCTTACCTCCAAGCATGTGCTGAATGGAAATATAAATACATATTATATATTTCTTTGGTTAAAATATAAAGTAACAATGAGTTGTTTATCTTATTTCTTACTTTACTTCCCTTTTTACTTAGATTATTTTTTTATTTATCTCTCTCTTTTCTATTATATCATTTATCATATCTCTTACACTATCAATTATTTTAATATTTTTAAGAGTATATCTACCAAAAATGGATCTACACTTATAACTTTTTCTCCATTCTCTATGTTGACTCTTACAATTTACACATCAATTATTTAATATTCACCTTTTATACTGTCCCATATTAATTTTTTAGAATTATGCATGTTATTTATACATTGACATAACATTTCAATTTCTCTTTATTTTGATTTTTCGATCATATTATATCATTTATCAATTTTTTTTTCTTTTCACCTTTTCATTTATATTTGGATAAGATTTTCAATAATAATCCCTATTTTTTTAAAATTATTTGAAAAAATAACTATTTTCAAAGTAAATTTAATTAAACTTTAATAAATATATGGATATATATATATATATTTAATAATTTATGATAAAGTAAAAGAGCTAAATTCAATTGAATTTCTTATCTGTTTTTATTGTAAAATAGGAATGTAGTGTAAAATTTGAAGGTAAAAAAATAAAGATATGTTATTCAAACTATAAATTTATACTATAATTTATACACTACATATTTTTTTTATATCTTTTATTATATCATTCATCATATTCTATATTTTTTCTTTTTTATATTTCTCCCTTTATCATGTGATATGTAGTTTATATAATATATAGATGTATTAAATTTATCATATCTCTAAAAAAATTTAATATTAACAATATTTTAGGCTTAAATAAATTAATCATAACTTCAAGAGAGTGTGAAACAATGGATTCTATTCTTTTGTTGTAACATAGAACAACATTATTATGTATTAATGCATATTAACCTTACATATGCAAAACTTTCAAATGCAAATATGTGCTCAAGATATGTTCATATTAATCATCACGTAAGAGGAGAGCACAACCAACCTCTTCCATTTTAACCACAACCATGACATTCATAACTTTTGTAACTACTTCCTTTCTTCTATTTGGATCATTAATCTCATACTTTGGATCAGCAACCATGACCACATGCAACACCCATAAATTTTCAAAATGAACTCTTGGAGCTAAAAATAATCTCTAGAAGGAAATAAAGTAGGGTTAAGAATTAAAAGAAGAGAAATTAGAAAATTTGATGCAAATAACGAAAATATCCCTACACTTGGACAACCCAAATAATGTGTAGGAAAAATATGAGAAAAGAGTAAAAAAAAAAACATTTTAAGGGATTAGATAACATTAAGAATGATCAAAAGTGATGAAAAAAGCTTAAAAACAAAGAAGAGACAAAAAAAACCCTTAAAAAACTATGAAAACACCCAAAATACCCCTAGAAAGCTTTGCTTTCTGTGCAAGGGCTAATATGTTCAAAGAAAAATATCAAATGACCTTAGATTAACTCGGGAGCTAACCAAAAAGTGTTAGAATTATTGGAGGAACAATATGGGATCGCCACTTGAAGGTCGGTAGGGCAAGAAAATATGAAAAAGAAAACAAAAGTCTCCATATGGTTTGCACGAAAAATTCATATAGAAAATATGGTGATGAGTCACCATGTGAGTCAACACAAAGTAAATGCACAAAAGATAAAAGTAAGAAATGCAAAGATTCCTTTAACCATGGTTGATGTTAATTAACCTTGATTAATTAAAATTAACCATGCTTAGGAAATGATAAACTTGATTAGTGACGAAGTCACCCTCATTAACACTAATCTAATTCTAAAAGGATAATTCCTCACATTTTGAATTATTTTCGAAAATGAAAATTCCATACAAAATTACCAAAATACCTTTAAGTGAAAAAATATTCTTAAGTTGTCCTTGCTTTGCTGAATTCACTTAGCACCTTGGGAGGCCTCATTTGTTTCAAATTTTACTCTCTAAACACTAATAAAATCTCTCCAAACTCTCTCGAAGTTAAACCTAATCCAAAAATCATAACCTTTAACCTTAAGCTTAAGTTTCCATCTTTGAGATTTAAGCTAAAATCAACCTCTAAACACCAAGCTCCATCACCATCACTAAGAAGCTCTTCATGGTCCATCAAGGGGGGACCAAGTTCAGCCACCATAGCCTCACCAAAATCCCACACCAAGTCTCCATCAAGCAGAATTTTCTACTTTGTCTTTTAAGATTTTAAATATTACCTTTTATGGTTGGTTTTTCTTCTTTTTATAGATCCCTTCCCTAAGATCCATAGATCTCTATTTTTTTTGGACTCATGAGAGCTCAAAGATGCCTTTGAAATGTTTAAAATAAGCATCACCATTTTCTAGTAATTTTTGAAAGATAAAATGAAGTTTGGATGGAATAAAGTGCTTTTAGGAACCTTCGAAGCATTTTAACTAGTGAAAATTCTTTAAAAACTCATTTTTGATGATTTGGATAGTTTTGAGACATCATGAGGAAAATTTTTGAAGTGTTCATGATATGAGATGGATGGATCTTGGAGTAATTGTGGATCTACACTTAGTTGTCTTGAAAAAAATCCTATATTGAAGACTTTTATGCTTAAAGCTTGAAAGTTGTTGATTTCTTACTATCATGGACCTGTGTGATAAAATGTCCAGATCTGAACCTATGGAATAAAATATTAGAAAGACTACGAAAAATTAATTCGTAAATCCCAAAAGCTTGCTTTGGGCCTAAATCTAAAAACTACAAGAGAAAGTTGTAATTTTGGGACCAAAAATGGGACAAGCTTTATAAGACACCTATGACCCTCTTTGACCATGACCCAAGCTAAGAAGTTTGGACAAGCCTTGTGTGGATCAAGTGCTTAAGGTGCTACAAGTGTACAAAATTATGGAACCAACTTTTTATGAGAATAAACTTTAAAAAGGTGACCTTACAAACTCCAAGGGGAGCATTCAACTATATAGGTTAAGTTAAGGATAAAACTTCTTAAAATTTCTGAAAGTGATACAAACCATATGACTAAATCCTAAATAATGTGAAACAACTTTTAAGAGAATAAAAATTAAGCTAAAATGTCCTAAAACATATTAGGTATTTATTCAGCCACCTTAGATTAATTAAAGGACAATGAACTTAAAATTTGGTTAATGATGCATTAAGAATCTTGATTAAGTAAATGGGAAGATTTAAATGTGTAAGAGAGGTTTAAAAGTGGCTAGGTCCATAGTATCCAAAATTGATGATATCACACAGTTGGAGAAAGCTTACAATGTGGAGATTATGATTCTCTAATTCACTTCTCCCAAATTGATCTTGTTGGACAAGATGAATGAGAGTTGGTTTTATTTCAAAGTTATTTGCTACAATTGGTAGTCTCACAATGCTTGAGTTACATCTATCAAAGTTAGGAATTGTCGCAACTGAAATTCCGATGAGACGACGAACTTGCTAAAATTTTTAGAAAATAATTTTATTTGATAAATGAAGTCGCCACCAAATTTTATTTTTGAGGGCAAAGATTTGGAAAAACCATAACTTAAGGATGAGATTCTAAGTTCGGGAGTCGGTTACGAGTAGAGAAGGTGTTAGGCACCCTACTCGCCCGTTCCAAAGAACGGTACCCTTAAACTGAGTGTGATTTATTTGAAAACTGTTTGATCCCTTTAATTAGAATAGAAGATAAATAATTTGATGGAAAGATAGCCTAACAGGACTTGATTCTGCTCCTACGTATTTCCTGGTGCAATGGGGAACTCAAACCTTACGTAATTATGGTTTTAAAGGCTTTACCTTCGAAGGCGCTTGAAAAGGGACATAATATTTTGAAATTTTTTTAGAGAGAATCCTAGTCCATATATGCATAAGATCAAAGACAACTACGGCTGCACTGGGACCCATACGAATCCCTAAACATCAAATAGCAGAAAAAGCTACCAGTTCGTGCTTAGAGTTCGTCGCGTGAGACTATGGATTCCAAAACGAAGTTTTTTCTTGAAATTATTTACAAAATGACTCTTAGTCCACATATGCACAGGGTCCAAGCACTGGGATCCATATGAATCCCTAAACATCGAACAGTAGAAAAAGCTACCAGTTCGTGCTTAGGGTTCATTACATGAAACTACGGTTTCCAAAATTAATTCAATTGACTTGATTTGAAATTTCAAGCAAAAATAATTGGACTTGATTTTGTTTTCTTTTATAGGAAGAAAGACTAAACTTGATTTGATCAAAATAAACTTGATTTGAAATTTAAGGAAGAAGAATTAAACCCGGTTCGGACTCGAGAAGAAGAATTGAACTTGGTTTGAAAATTTAAAATGAACTTGAGGAAATTTAAGGAAAACTTAACTTGAACTATAACAATACTCGAGGAAATTTAAAGAAAACTTGATTTGAACTAAAATGATACTTGAGGAAATTTTAAGAAAAGAGTTAACTTGATTTCAAATAAAATGTTCTTGATGAAAGTTTAAGAAAAGAGTTAAACTTGATTTCAAATAAAATGATCTTGATGAAAGTTTAAGAAAAGAGTTAAACTTGGTTTTAAATAAAATGAACTTGATAAAGAATTTGGGCTTGACCTAAAAAAAAATGGATTTTGATTTCAAAATTGAGGGAAAGAATTAAAGCTTGATAAAAAAGGTTGGATTTTTAAATTAAAAGAATTGGGTTTAACCCCAAACTAATTGCAAAATCAATTGCTCAAATGTTCTAATTTAAGTTAAGCTACCGTTGCTTGTGGGCTTAATTAATGCGATCCAATTGAAGGAAAACTGTATTGGCATTTTGGCTTATTGTAATCAGCCCAGCTGTTTTGGCTTTTCATGTTGTGCAGCGTGCTCCAAAATTAAGAGGCTACTGGCTTAGGCCTCACCTATACAAATTCTTATTTTAACAAACTCAGTGGGCCCCACGATTAAAGTGTTGGTTTACTTTTGCATGAAGAGGCTTTCTCCTTGAAACGATGAATCTCGCCATGAAATTTGCTATTAAAGGAGTATGCATTGTAGATGAGCCACCTTGTGAATAGTGAGACACCTCTTATCCTTTTTTAAGCTTTGGGTTTCTCTCTCTCAATTAATTTTTCCGAACTAGATCACTACTTTGCATGGACAGTAGCAACTGGTTCGTCATGCTTTCCTTGTGAATTTTTTTTTTGAAGATCATGCCACGTCATGAGAACAACTAGTGCTTTACAAGCTTCGGTACCAATTAGATACGGTTTCTTATTGTACGAAATAATTCTGCCAAATCCATAATCACTTTTTCTTCCAGAAAATCATGCCTCTATGGAGAATTTCATTTCGGTGCTTGAAACCCAAGATGACATAGCTTCCCCACCATAGTGCATTTTCTTGTAACGTCACAGGTGGAGTATCCGCATACAACAAAGAATGATAGCTTGGGTACCTCACCTTCTTTTTAACAGGAGAATTATGCAAGACTTCCAATGGGGCAGTTTGACTCCTTTGCTCTAGAGTGCAGATAGAAAGAGCTATACCTAGGTAGCAATGACTTACCATATTCAAGCATTGAACGCGTCATGTTTCAGTTAAGTCAACGGACGTCCTACCACTTTGCCCAAGATCTCCTAACACCTCAGTTACTGTTTTACCAAGGGTTCACTAAAAGATTTTTCTGACTTTCGGATTTATTCGGGATAGACCGTGAGATCTCAATTTCATACTAGAAACTCTCACACAACCATATATGAATTACTTTAGGGATATGTAGCTATCATTGTAGCATGCAAAAATTGACGTAGAGGATGAAGCGATGCATGCATGCACCTTTCTTCTTCTCCTACGTAGGAAGTCAAACCAATTTTCATTTTCAATTGGTTTGTTCGAAACATGATGTGAAGCCAAGTGCAGTTAGCAATGCATGTAATGGAGGAAATAATTCTAGTATACGTCTCGCTTGTCTACTGTTACCGGTGATCATTCTTAGCCTCCTAATTAACTTACGAGCATCAACATGACTAATAAACACTATATTCAAATGCCTTTTCATCATCTCTGGCTCGTCTTTCTCATCTTAAACAGAAAGAATTTCCCTGTCCATCTCTTTTGGCTTAGCCTCAACAGTTTGCGCCTGAACCTCCTGCTTTGGGTCTTCATCCATTTTATCATACTTCTCAACTTCTCCTAACTTTCAATCCTCTGGATTCACCACTCTATTATTGTCTTCCACTACGGAGTCGAGCTGTAGAGAACGAATGTCCTTCCCAATATCCATGATGGCAAAGGGAATTCTGTAGAGGAATAAGCGTTTTGACAAGAACGCAACTGAGAGCGCGAGAATAGTAGAAGCAGCGGACGTTCCCTAGGAAAGCTATGATGACGACGACGACCTGTATGCCAACCAATGCGGAGATTCGTTGGGCTGCCAGCTAGGTAACCAGACCTCCAAAGAACAGAACATAACTAAGAGAAGCCCATTGTAGTTGTGAGGGATTCGTACAAACAAAGATACATCCAGAAGAATTTCGTCTATCCCTGTCAATTTTTGCTACCATTTTTACCTCAACCTTTTGTTGACTTATCAGCGAATTCAGGTTATTATATGTTCAGTCCCAAGGGGTTCAACAAAATTACATGAATCTTGGAGGATGGGGAACGGTGTTTACGGTGTTGTACCCCCATAGTTATGTCAAAGTGTGCAACTCACAAACCTTATTACCCATTTTATCAAATAGAACTCGAATTCCAATAGTGAGAAGTGGCAGGGGCCAAGACCACAAATATGTGCTTATACAAACCTTATGGCAAGAATTCACTCTTGTTTAAGCCAATTATCACAAGGTTCTTGATTTAAATATAAACAAAAATGGATCGATGCAAGTTTTCTTGGTTTACGCAAGCTACTGACTCAATATAAGGTTTTTTCAATCTAGAAATAAAAGAAGCTTGGCTAACGATTTGGAATTAGTGGCGTTTTTTGGCCTGCACGTTGCCATTTGAAATAGCAGAGTCTCCTTCTACTCCCGACCAGGATTGTTCGAGGGTACTTTTCAATTAGGAGCCAGAAACCAAGAACTTCAAGGGAAGACGCTGCCATTTCCCTCCTTCCCCTAAGCTTTCTTCCTAAATTACTCAAGATCCTCTGTGACAACTGGCCGAGTCCATTCTTTACGTTCCCATGCAAGACCATTTTGCGTAAAAAAGTTCCTACCCCAAGTATGATGTTTTTTTTTATATATTCTGTTTCTTCTTTTCTTTCGTTTGTTTGTTAGTTTTTTCAGTTACTTAATTTTCTATTTTTTTTCTTTCATCTATTTTCTGTTTTTATGTTTATTTGATTTTCTTGTTTTGTTTTAGTTTTTTATTATTTTTTTGCTGTTCGTTCTTTTTTATTTTCTTTTTTAGTTATTTTATTTTTTAATTTTCATTTTTATTTTTTTCAATTTCTATTTTGTGCTTTTATTATTTATTTATTTCCTTAATTATTATTATTTATTATATTTTTATTTTTCCATTTTATTATTATTTTTGTTTTAATCCCTTTTTTCATTTATTTTTCTTTTCTTTTATATTAAGAAGTTTTATTTATTATTTTTTTTATTTCTTTTTAACATCAAATTTTTCAATTTCTCTTTTTTTTTCTTATTTTCCCCTTTTTTAGTTTCTTCTATTTTTATTCTTAATCCAATCTTTTTTCTTTTTGTATTTTATTCTTGTCTCTTTTTGTTATTTTCTATTATCTTGATTTTCTCTATTTTTTATTCTGTTGTTTTCTGTTCATTTGTGTCTCTACTTTTTGTTTCATTTTGTTTTTTCTCTTTTATATTTATTTGTTTGCTGTTTTTGTTTTCTATTTTCTGTTTATTAATTTTAATATTTACTTATTATTTAGATTATTGTTGGTTTCTTGATTAATTTAACAAATGAGGTCTCCAACATAATTGAGTGTTTACAGCAATAATATATTCTCCCAAAGTAATTATTCGGTTTTGATTGTATTCTTCCATGTTTGGCTCTTTCACAAAACATTCTTCTTCACATTTTTGCGGTATTCTAACGTTCCTTTGTTGCGCCTTCTTTCTTTTAGCCTCTTTTCTTTTTCTTTTCGCAAGTTTTTCTATTTCCGGTTCAAAACTGAGCTCTTTATCCGTCGTGCCTTGCATAAATGAAGTCAAACAAGGTTAAGAACTCAAAAAATTAATATGAAAAACAAAGAGAAAATATATAAAATGAGAAAATGTCCAAACAAGTAGCATTCAAGGTACTTATCAATATTAAAACACAAATCCCCAAGAATGACACCATAAACTTGTTGGTAAAATCTGAAGGCAAGTGTCCCTTATCATTTTTAGAATAAATGATGAGAGAGTATCATTTATCACAGAGATTTCGTTTAAGTAGTAAATTCTCAATTCTTTTACTATTTGGACTAAGTATATGTAAGATTTGACATTGAAATGAATTTAAATGAGATATGAATTATAAATTCTATATCTAAGAAGTAAGACTCAAGAATAAATTAGGATAACCAAAACAAATTTCATGTAACAACTATCAAATAACTATTTTATAGAAAATCTCAAATTCAATTCACAAAGAAATAACACTCAATTCACAACACAAGTATAAAAGAATCAATCTAGCAAAGTGTTAGGGTTAAAGTTTACCTAGCCTTCCCTGAGCAATCCTAAATCGTCACTCTAATTCAAGTTTTAAAAGTATAATTGAAGATTGAATTCACTAAACTAGTTGAAGTTCAATTCCTTGACTCATCAACCCTCTCCCCCAAATTAGAAATCCTAATTCCTTAAAAATTCCTAATCAAAGCAAGCATTAGGTTCTAGAATTCTCAAGACTTCATAATTGTTGATCTCTATTCCTAGAGTATCCTTAATTACATTGTTCATCTCAATTCCAACTTCCACTTTAATTTTCCAATTGTAAATAGAAATCTAAAATCAACTAAAAGTGGTCAATTCATAGAGGCTTTAAAAGTAGAGAAGAACAATCAATTTAAAGGAAGAAAACTTGAATTAAGAGCAATAAATTCATATTACAAACAAGTTAAGGTTAAGATCCTTCTTCCCTAACTAAAAATCTAATTACGAATTATAGAAAGGAAGAAAACAAGAGAAAGAGAAGAGAATATTATGCAAAACTCCATGAAGTTTGAGGAACCTTGCACTTTAATCCCTCAAATCTATAGATTCTTCACTCCAAGAGTCACACCAGAGAGAACTTGGGAGAGAACTTCGTTTTGTAACCGTAAAAACTCTCAAGGAATGAGAGAAAACGACCTTTTATAATGTTGTCAAGTAAATTACGTTAGTTGACGCAAAATTTGGTGTCAGGTAACGCAGACGCAACAGAATGCTCCATTTTCTCTAGGATTTCACGTCAAGCAACGCAGAATATTGTGTTAAGCAACATATAAGTGGCAGAATGCTATAATCATTTTTTTTCTCTATTTTCCTAAAAAGATTATCAATTCAAACAATGAATAACACTCTAAAACTTCAAAGAATTAATCATAAAATTTCTAAAAGATACTATACTACTAAGAATTGCTTCAAGCATAAAAGGTTTATCAATTATTTATGAATTACACTCATTTTCTTATGAAAATGTTCTCTATATATACCTTAAATATCACTAAATAAGTGTTATGTTTAACACTTATCACAACCTAAAACTTACCTTTTGGTTGTCATCAAGCAAAACAATCAACTAAAGATAAAAGGTTCAATTTAACACACAACACAATGCTTTTAGCATGGGAGCATAATCTCAATTAAGTAACTTTCACCTCTACACTCTAATCTAACTCACATTATTCAAGATCAGAAGATTTTTTTTTTTAAAGACAAATCAAATAAGCATTGAAATGGATTAAAACATTTGTAAGAAATGTTTTAATTCCAAATGAAATCAAAGCTATTGTTACAACAACTTTTGATGAGAAAACATGACTTAAACTTGCCACCCCTCTCTAGATCAAGTGTTTCACTCATACGCTCAAGTGTTTAGAGGTGAGTGTTTCTCTAATGGTTACCAAACCAAAACCTCACTACCATATGCTTTCTCATATTCTCTATCTCCACCATCTATTCATATGCATACAAAAATCAAGAGGACTTCTTTTGGGTTGTAATATGACTAAGGTATGGATGGATATAATATTTAGGATAATAGCTGATAAAAGTCAAAGAAACTTGGGAAAAGATAGAGATATGAGTTCATACATGATTACAAAAGTAATATTGACCCACTCTCCAAAAAGTATGTCACACTTTGCCTAAATGTTACCTTGAATTTTATTCATTCATTCATTTATTTGCTTTTTTTAAAAAAAAAAAAAACTTTTATTGTTCTCTCCTTTGTTTTTTATTTGTCTTGTTCTTGGATTTTTTTTTCAACCATTTTTTTCTTTCTTTCTTTCATTCTCATATTTGGAGTATTTTTTATTTTTTGTCAAACCTTTTCTTTTTTTTTTTTTACAACAACCCATTGACCCATTTTAGTTGACACCACCCCTTGGTGATATCAACCCCAAACTTAATGATGTTTATCCACAAGCAACCCCAAACTTAATGTTGAGAACTCATTCTTTAATGAAACCAATCTTTTCCTAATTTCTTTGGCTAAGCAAGTTCATGTCGCAACCGTAATTCCGACGAGACGACGAACTTCCTAAATATTTAAAATGAATTTTTATTTAAGGGAAAAAGATTTGGAAAAACCCTTAAACTGAGTATGTGATTTTTGAAAATTTTTTGATCCCTTAATAAATGTTAAAATAAATAGATTGATGGAGGTTAGCCTGACAGGACTTGATCTTGCTTCTACGTATTCCCCGGTGCAATGGAAAACTCAAGGCTTACGTAGTTCTTGTTTGTGAAGGCTTGACCTTCAGAGTTGTTTAAGGGGAATATGATATTTTGAAAAGATTTTCATTTTTTGGAGGAACCTTCAGTCCACTCATGCACAAGGTCTGAGGCGGCTAAGGCAGCACGGGGGCCTATACGAACTACTAAACGTTGAACAACAGATGGACCGCCAGTTCCCCATTTAGAGTCTGTTGCGTGAGACCGAAGATCCCAAAATATTTAAAAAAGAACTTTATTTTTGAAAGGACCTTTAGTCCACAGATTTTTAGGGGTTAATTTGCAATTAAGGGAAGTTTTGGGGTTAATTTATAATTACATGGAATGTAGGCGTCAATATGCAATTTGGGAAGGTTCAGGGGTCTGCATGCAATTTTGGGAGGTACAGGGGTCTGCATGCAATTTTGGGAGGTACAGAGATCAGCATGCAATTTTGGGAGGTACAGGGATCAGGTTAAGAAGCCCACAGTTGACTTGGAATATTGAAGGGGGCAAAACATCACCTCTAGGATTCGAAGTGGGAGTAGTGAGGTTATGAGCTGGTCTCTTGACCACTTGAACCATCAAGACTTGTGAGGATTTGTGAGTCATGAATTCCATATGTTCTAAGGGACATGGCAGCTTGCTTTCCTCCAAATGCCTTAGTGGTGGGTCCCCGCGCCCTTATCTTCACCTTTTGGTATGCTTCCTACGTCCCTCGTTCCCAAGCCTGTGCTAGTTGTTTTCTCACTGAGAATTCACCTCTCCTACACCCCTCCGGGGCAGAAGCGGCCGCCCATACCATATGAATCCGGGATCGGCTTAATTCCTAAATAACTCGTTTGGGTTCCCTACTCCTCAAGCCATGGGCGAATCCGTTCGAATATCATGAAGCTACCTTGGCCATGCATACTCAATCCTTCCTCCCAGAGTGACGCCCTTCATCCCAATCAGGCTCTTTCCACACGTACATGGGCGAACAAAGATGCAGGTTCAGTGAGCTAGGAGACGTTGATGGGGGGTTACCTATGAGATTTTACTTCACCACCTCCTTGTATCTTGGACATAGTCATCGAACGAGTCAAGGTTCATATGCTCTGTATCGTGACTCGTCCAACCACCACCAAAGGCAGCCTCACTATAAGCTTCTGGCGTCTCGTGGTCCTCTCGTGCAGTTCACTTTTCCTTCCAACATTGACCGGTTCTCTTCCGTTTGGTTAAATGGATGGCTAACCTCCGCCTCGCCCATCCTCTTTACGCTTAATCACCATGAAGGAGCGATGGTGAGGGACGAACGGGCTCTGGGTTCGACACTAAGCAATCTTCTTGGGTTTTCTTTAAGAGAAAAAGGCGGCTTAGCGCATCGTGTTAGAGAGTCTACTCGTTCCAACCTTATGCAATTTGGCTCCATCATCAACAGTGAGAATTTCCGGTTCAGGATTCAGGGGAATCCATAGCCATGTCAACGTTGTTGCTCTATTTCTCCATGGTTTCAAATGCACTCAATCGCTGTGTGCATGGGATTCTAAACCTCTCAGCTCCGTTTGGGATCCTTATCCACATTGATATATCTTCCCTGTTAATTCGAACTAAAACAATGAAGGAACTGACCCTGCAGCTTTGAGTTTTGTTATGAGGACGTCGCGAAACTCTCTGCCTTACGGTGCGTCAGCTACATTCCCGGTGAGGCTCATGGTTTAAGGCAATCCACTTCCCTTTCTTTCCAAAGGTTTTCGAACCCAGTCAGTACGATCGGCGTGCGCAGCCTCCGGTCCCATAGCAGTCATGGATCAGGCGAAGGGATCAACTGACTTTCAGGGGTTGTGACTTTATTTTCGCGTCGGGGCTTAAGAATTCCTTTATGATCATAGGCTTAATTACCTTGTCCTTTATTATGTCATTGATTAGCAGAGGAATCCCACAGCGAGGTTAATCAAGCATTATGAGTTGTATTTGCTAAAATCTGGTTCTCAATTATGTTCTAAATCTTTTACTAAACGGATCAACAAGATCTAGGCCGAATTATTACGAGACGCAAGATAGCATTTAATGAATTTGATTCAAGCTGAATTATCAAGAGATGCAAGATGACATTTAATGATTTTGGCATTCCAATTTCCAGAGGCTAATCCTACATGGAATCACGGCATCATTCACACCAAAGATTGATCTCTCTTAAGCTTACGTTGGATGCTTAAATGCCGAGCATAAATCTCTCTTATCTCTTTGATTTACATACAATCTTAGCATCACACAGTTTATCACGGTTTTCCACAAGATTCTAGATCTATTCATGGCATATAATGCTACAATTCTTGACCTATACCACTCTCGACTTCTGGATTCTACAGAGGCATGCGACTAACCTGTGTGAATCGGATGGAGCCTTCAATGGCGATGCCTTGTGCTTGGATCTAGCAGCGTTCGATGACCGAGATTTTCGCCGATGCGCTCCAAGGTTCTCCTTCCTTCCGTCGAGACCTCCTCCAATCTAGGGATAGGATCAGAGAATCGTAAATGAGCTCCCTGTTCTCCTCTTCTCCGAAAAGAATTCCCAACCCCCTCAATTGCCTTGGTTACCCCTTTTTATAGCTCCTTTTCCCATTGTTTCACTCGTGCCTTTAGTACCCCCTTTATCTTTTACTCATTATTTCGTTTCCTTTTTATCATTTTCTTTTTTCTATATATTTCTTTTTTATATTCTTATTTCATTTTATTTTATTTTATTTGTTTTTAATATTTCAGCTTTTCTTATTTATTTTTATTTTTTCGATTTTCTTTATTTATTTTTATTATTTCTGATTTTCTTATTTATTTTTATTTTTATTATTTCCGATTTTCTTATTTATTTTCATTTTTATTATTTCCAATTTTCCTTCTCTTTTTCCTTCTTTTCCTTCTTCTATTTTCAAATTTCATTTTCAGATTTCGCCCTTTTTATTTTCATTTTATTTTATTTACTTTCTTTCTCTTTTTTTTTCTCTTTTTCTTTCTAATTTTTATTTTCATTTAATTTACTTTATTTATTTCCTCCTACTTTGACATTTGCTTCTGTTTGTCCGCTTTTCTATAGATATTTTTTTTGTTTTCTGTTTAATTATTTTAATATTCACTTGTCACTTAAATTAGGGTTAATTTACTAATTAATTTAGCAACGGTAGGCCTCGGACAGAATTGAGTCTTTACAATTTGCCCCTCTTTACTCAGTTTCCTACCAAATAATGTGAGAAGCAATTCTCTAAATTACCATGGTAGGGAATGAGTAAAGATGTGAACCGATTATGTCCGGGGTGAGCTTTCAAACTGTTTGACGAGCATGAGAAAGTCTTGGGTTTAGAGATGGGTGTTTGAGAAAAGGATGACTTCTGAGCGCCCATGCGGGCTTCTTGTGGCAAACCGACGGGGTTTACCTGTACAAGGCTTAATTACATGGCCTAATTAGGCTATGAATGCTGCCGAAGTGCAGCCAAAGTGACAAAATGGCCTGCGCAAGACAGAAGAGCCTGCAAGAATTAACGTGTGAGGTATGTATAAGGTCGCCTGACAATATAGGCCAAGGTGCAGGAAATTTAAAATGCAAGGCCTGACATCATAGGCCGGGGTGCAGAAATTTAAACATGCAAAGGCCTGACAACATAGGCCAAGATGCAGGAAACTTAAAATGCAAGGCCTGACATCATATGCCAGGGTGCAGAAATTTAAACATGCAGCTGCCTGACAACATAGGCCAACGTGCAGGAAATCTAAACATGCGAAGGCGTAACAACATAGGCTAAGGTGCAGAATTTTAAACATGCAGAGGCCTGATAACATACGCCAAGGTGCAGGAAATTTAAAATGCAAGGCCTGACATCACAGGCCGGGGTGTAGAAATTTAAACATGCAAAGGCCTGACAACATAGGCCAAGGTGCAAGAAATTTAAAATGCAAGGCCTGACATCATAGGCCGGGATGCAGAAATTTAAACATGCAAAGGCCTGACAACATAGGCCAAGGTGCAGGAAATTTAAAATGCAGGGCCAGACATCATAGGCCGGGTGCAAAAATTTCAACATGCAGAGGCTTGACAACATAGGCCAAAGTGCAGGAAATTTAAACATGCAAAGGCCTGACAACATAGGCCAAGGTGCAGAAATTTAAACATGCAGAGGCCTGACAACATAGGCCAAGGTGCAAGAAATTTAAAATGCAAGGCCTGACATCATAGGCCGGGGTGCAGAAATTTAAACATGCAAAGGCCTGACAACATAGGCCAAGGTGCAGGAAATTTAAACAAGCAAAGGCCTGAAAACATAGGCCAAGGTGCATAAATTTAAACATGCAGAGGCCTGACAACACAGGCCACGGTGCAGAAAATCTAAACATGCAAAGGCCTGATAACATAGGCCAAGGTGCAAAAATTTAAACATGCAGAGGCTTGACAACATAGGCCAAGGTGCAAGAAATTTAAAATGCAAGGCCTGACATCATAGGCCAGGGTGTAGAAATTTAAACATGCAAAGGCCTGACAACGTAGGCCAAGGTGAAGGAAATTTAAAATGCAAAGTCTGACATCATAGGCCAGGGTGCAAAAATTTAAACATGCAGAGGCCTGACAACATAGGCCAAGGTGCACAAATTTAAACATCCAGAGGCCTGACAACATAGGCCAAGGTGCAGGAAATTTAAAATGCAAGGCCTGACATCATAGGCTAGGTTGCAGAAATTTAAACAAGCAAAGGCTTGATAACATAGGCCAACGTGCAGGAAATTTAAACATGCAAAGGCTTGACAACATAGGCCAAGGTGCAGAAATTTAAACATGCAGAGGCTTGACAACAAAGGCCAATGTGCAGGAAATTTAAAATGCAAGGCCTAACATCATAGGTCGGGGTACAGAAATTTAAACATGCAAAGGCCTGACAACATAGGCCAAGGTGAAGGAAATTTAAAATGCAAGGCTTGAGATCATAGGCCGGTGTGCAGAAATTTAAGCATGCAAAGGCCTGGGAACATAGGCCAAGGTGCAGGAAATTTAAAATGCAAGGCCTGACATCATAGGCCGGTGTGCAGAAATTTAAACAAGCAGAGGCTTGAAAACATAGGCCATGGTGCAGAAATTTAAACATGCAGAGGCCTGACAACATAGGCCTAGGTGCAGGAAATTTAGAATGCAAGGCCTGACATCATAGGTCGGGGTATAGAAATTTAAACATGCAAAGGCCTGACAACATAGGCCATGGTACAGGAAATTTAAACATGCAAGGACCTGACATCATAGCCCGGGGTTGTAAAGGCCGAACAACATAGGCTAAGGTGCAGGAAATTTAAAATGCAAGGCATGACATCATAGGCCGAGGTGCAGAAATTTAAACATGTAAAAGCCTGACAACATAGGCCAACGTGCAAGAAATTTAAAATGTAGGGCCTGACATCATAGGCTGGGGTGCATAAATTTAAACATGTAGAGGCCTGACAACACAGGCCAAGGTGCAGGAAAATTAAACATGCAATGGCGTGACAACATAGGCCAAGGTGCATGAATTTAAACATGCCGAGGCCTGAAAACATAGTCCAAGGTGCAGGAAATTTAAAATGCAAGGCCTGACATCATAGGCTAGGGTGCAGAAATTTAAACATGGAAAGGCCTGACAACATAGGTGAAGGTGCAGGAAATTTAAAATGCAAGCCTGACATCATTGGCCGGGGTGCAGAAATTTATACATGCAAAGGCTTGACAACATAGGCCAAGGTGTAGGAAATTTAAAATGCAAGGCCTAACATCATAGGCTGGGGTACAGAAATTTAAACATGCAAAGGCCAGACAACATAGCCCAAGGTGCAGGAAATTTAAACATGCAAAGGCCTGACAACATAGGCCAAGGTGCAGAAATTTTAAAATGCAGAGGCTTGACAACATAGGCCAAGGTGCAGAAAATTTAAAATGCAAGGCTTGAGATCATAGGTCGGGTTGCAGAAATTAAACATGTAAAGGCCTGACAACATGGGCCAAGGTGCAGGAAATTTAAAATGCAAGGCCTGACATCATAGGCCGGGGTGTAGAAATTTAAATATGCAAAGGCCTGACAACATAGGCCAAGGTGTAGGAAATTTAAAATGCAAGGCATGACAATATAGGCCGGAGTGCTGAAAGTTAAACATGCAAGGCCTGACATCATAGGCCGAAATGCGGAAAGTTAAAATGCAAGGCCTGACAACATAGGGTGGAGTGCTGAAATTTAAACATGGAAGGCCTGACATCATAGGTCGGAATGCAGAAATTTAAAATGCAAGGCCTGACAACATAGGCTGGAGTGCTGAAAGTTAAACATGCAAGGCCTGACATCATAGACCGAAATGCGGAAAGTTAAAATGCAAGGCCTGACAACATAGACCGGAGTGCTGAAATTTAAACATGCAAGGCCTGACATCATAGGCCGAAATGAAAAATTTTAAAATGCAAGACCTGACAACATAGGCCAAAGTGCGAAAATTTAAAATGCAAGAGGTAGTTTACTAGTAGGCTTGGATGGGTAACTTTGCGGTTTTGTTCGCAAACTCCAACCTCCCAACTTTCTTCTAGCACTGACTGTGTTCTTCAGAGTGAGCTAGATTTCGTTAGTTGCTTGCTTCGTTCTTTTGCTTTTACAGACATCTTTTTTTTTCTGGCATGTGTCATCTTTTTAAGAGATAAGATTTTTATCAGTAAAACTTGCAATTAGGAAAATTTCGACATAACCTCAATTTTTTTAACAGTATCAGTTATGGTAATTTTCCTTCAAAATTTAAGTAATTTCATTTTGCATGTACATTCTGACAAAGAAAATACAGTTGCATATGGTAGGGAATTCCCAAGATGGTCAAAATGGCATAGGGTTTTTCATAGTTGGCTGTCCGGTGGTATGATTTTTATTGGTGGGATGTCTTTGAGACGATTAGTGCTAGTATTGTACTTCGGCGACGTCTTCATGTCTTGCTAACCTTACTTCTGAAAAGAAAAATTTGCCCCAGTTTATTTGACTTGCCCCAGATCAGTCTTGAACCTTTCAAATTAATCACAACCGAACTTGTTTCTATTCTTCGCTTTTAAGAACCCCGGACACTTGCCAATTTTACCCCAGTATAAGGCCCAGATCGTCATTTGACCACTGATTTTCCCCAGTATGGACGGAGACTGCCTGTCACTCTTTTTCAATCTTCTTAACCGGAGGGACCGACTCCCCACGACTTCTCCCTTATTTTATCGGTGCCGCCTTGCCCTGATTTTTGCCTAGGCCGCTCTCACGGATTCTCGACCTAGCGGTCCTTTCTGTTTTGATTGCCCTAGTTTTTTCCTAGACCGCCCTTGCGGGTTTTCGACCTAGCAAACCTTTTTTACTTGAATTGCCCTAACTTTTGCTTAGGCCGCCCTTACGGGTTTTCGACCTAGCGGGCCTTTTTATGCTTGAATTGCCCTAACTTTTGCCTAGGCTGCCCTTGCGGGTTTTCGACCTAGCGGGCCTTTTTTATGCTTGAATTGCCCTAACTTCTTCCTAGGCCACCCTTGCAGGTTTTCAACCTAACAGGCCTTTTTATGCTTGAATTGCCCTAACTTTTGCCTAGGCCGCCCTTGCGGGTTTTCGACCTAATGGGCCTTCTTTAAGCATAATATCTCTTTACGGCATCTGAATTGATAGGGTTACTCAAGTCGTTCCCGTCCATGTCTGCCAGGATCAAAGCGCATCCGGAGAAAGCTTTCTTAACTATGTACGGTCCTTGGTAATTTAGAGACCATTTCTCGTGCATCGCTTTCTGCATAGGCAGCAACCTTTTGATCCCAAGGTCCCCCTCCTGGAACTCCCGAGGATGGACCTTTTTATCGAATGTTTTCTTCATTCTCCTTTGGTATAGTTGGCCGTGGCATATTGTCGCCAACCTTTTCTCTTCGATTATGTTCAATTGGTCCCTCTGGGCTTGGACCCATTCGGCCTCTTCTAATTTTCATCCATCAAGACTCTCAACGAAGGGATATCCACTTCAATCGAGAGTACGACTTCCATCCCATACACGAGTGAGAAGGGGGTTGCCCCAGTAGAAGTGCGGAGAGAGGTCCGATATGCGTGTAATGCATAAGGGAGCATTTCATGCCATTCTCTGTATGAGAGCACCATCTTTTGGATGATCTTTTTGATATTTTTATTGGTCGCTTCGACCACTCCGTTCATCTTCGGTTGATAGGGGGATGAGTTGTGATGTTAGATCTTAAATTGGCCGCACAGCTCCGACATCATCTTATTGTTCAAATTGGACCCGTTGTCCGTGATGAGTCTGCTGGGTAGTCCGTATCGGCATATCAGCTCCCTCTTCACGAACTTGACCACTATATTGCAGGTCACACTAGCATATAAGGCAGCCTCAACCCATTTGGTAAAGTAGTCAATGGCCACCAATATGAAACGGTGTCCATTGGACGCTTTAGGCTCGATTGGGCCGATTACATCCATCCCCCACATAGTGAATGGTCAGGGTGATGATAGCACATTCAACGACGTTGACAGCATGTGGACATTGTCCGCATATACCTGACATTTGTGGCAAGTCTTGATGTGTTTGTAACAATCGGCTTCCATGGTCAGCCAATAGTATCCAGCCCTAAAAATCTTTCTCGCCATTGCGTGTCTGTTGGCGTGGGCACCGAAAGACCCTTCATGAACTTCCTTTAGAATTTTTTCGGCCTCTGCTGCGTCTACGCACATGAGCAGAACCATATCGTGATTCCTTTTCTACAAGATCTCTCCATTGAGGAAGAAACCTACGGCTAGTCTTCGTAGGGTCCTCTTATCATTCTCGGACACATTGACAGGGTATTCTTTGCTCTTCAGGAATTGCCGCATGTCATGATACCAAGGCTTTCCGTCCGGTTCCACCTCTACTACTTGACAAAATGCCGGTCTGGGGCGATGTTGGATGTGGATGAGAGGCATGTCCTCTTCTCGTCCAATTTCAAACATAGACGATAAAGTGGCTAGGGCATCAGCCACCTGATTATCTTCTTGAGGTATGTGCAAGAAGGTGACCTCCTTGAAATACTCTAGCAGTTCTTGGAGCCGAGCTTGATAGGGCACTAGCTTTGCATCTCTGGTCGCCCACTCTCCCTTGACCTGGTGGATGACCAAAGCTGAGTCGCCAAAGACTTCTAGGCGCTTCACATTAGCTTCAATTAAGGCTTGAATCCCTAAAATACAAGCTTCACACTCGGCCACGTTGTTAGTGCAATCGAAAGCCAGTCGGGCGGTAATAGGTATATACAGTTTTTCTGGGGAAATCAGTATGACTCCTATACCATGGCCCATCATATTGGACGCACCGTCAAACAACATCGTCCATCTCTCTCCCTTTATCTTCTCTTCTTCATTAACTACCACCATCAAATCCTCATCAGAAAATTCCGGCTGCATAGCCTGGTAATCGTCTATGGGCTGTTGGGCCAAATATTCGGCGAGTGCACTACCTTTGATTGATTTTTGGGTCACATACAGGATATCATATTCCGAAAGTATTACCTGCCACTTTGCAATTCATCCTGACAATGCAAGCTTCTCGAATATATACTTGATCGGATCCATCCTAGATATCAGTCACGTGGTGTGACTCAGCATATACTGTCTTAGGCGGTGTGTCGCCCATGCCAAAGCACACCAGGTTCGCTCTAATAGAGAGTATCTAGCCTCGCAACTTGTGAACTTTTTGCTCAAGTAATATATCGCCTCCTCCTTCCTCTCGGACTCATCATGTTGACCGAGCACACAAACCATTGACTGGTCCGTCACCGTCAGATACAAGATTAAAGGCCTCCCAGGGACTGGTGGTACCAGGACCGGTGAGTTCTGTAAGTAAGATTTGATCCTCTCGAAAGCCTCTTGGCAATCCTCATCCCAACTCATGGGTTGATTCTTGTGCAAGAGCTTAAAGATCAGCTCGCATGTAGCTGTCAACTGGAAGATGAATTGAGAGATGTAATTGAGTCTTCCTAAGAAGCCTCGGATCTCTTTTTCGGTCTCTGGAGCTGGCATATCTATGATGGCTTGAGCTTTGCCGGGATCGACCTCGATACCCCTTTCACTGACGATGAAGCCCAACAGTTTCCCTGACTTGACCCCGAAAGTACATTTGGCTGGGTTCAGTCGCAGCTTGAACTTTTGAAGCCTCTCAAACAGCTTTCGGAGGTCTGTGAGATGGTCATATTCCGTTCGGAATTTGGCAATCATGTCATCCACGTAGACTTCTATCTCCTTATGAATCATATCATGGAACAGTGTTACCATGGCCCTTTGATAAGTTGCCCCAACATTTTTCAATCCGAAGGGCATGACTTTGTAGCAAAAGGTTCCCCAGGCGGTAATGAAGGTGGTTTTTTCTCTATCTTCTTCGGCCATCTTGATTTAATTGTATCCTGAGAAACCATCCATGAAAGAGAAATAGGAGAATTATGCGGTGTTATCGACTAGCATGTCGATGTGGGGAAGCGGAAAGTCATCTTTCGGGCTGGCTCGATTGAGGTCTCTGTAGTCTATGCACATCCGGACCTTGCCATCTTTCTTAGGGACCAGTACTATATTGGCGACCCATTCTAGGTAATTCGCGACAGCCAAGAAGCTGGCGTCAAACTGTTTCCTCACTTCCTTCCGGATTTTCAGGGACATTTTCGGTTTCATAGGCAGCTTGTGCTCTACTATAGAGGTATCCAAGTCTAGCATGTCTTGGTAAGACCAGACGAAGATATCACTATAGTTCTGTAAGAGTGAGATCAACCGCTCACGATTGTCTCCAGTGATAAGCATGCCTATCTTGACTTCTTTCTTGTCCTCGGCCCCCAAATTTATCAGATCCACGAGTTCCTGATGGGGTTCAATTACTTTGGATTCGCGTTCCACCAATCTAACATCTCGTCGGTGGGTTCGCATTCAAATTCTGCCTCCTCATTGGTCGGATTAACAATACAATTGAAATCACCTGATACAATACTAGCACTGTCGTCGCAAGGCGGTTTTTTATCAGATCTCCGAGTTGGGGTATGAGAGAAAGAATAAGATACGTATATTTAGCAGAGGGAAATATATTAGGGAGAGGAAAAGGAAGATTTCTGGATAATGTAACTGTATTTATCATTTATCAAAGCAAGTATATACAAAATGTTTATGCTTTGAAACAAAATTTTGCTATAACAATTACATAATTACATTTGAACTGAACTAAAAGTCAGAGGTAGGTCAAAAATTTCCCAATTGTTCAATTCTTATCCGGGGGGACAAGCCGTCACCGGATCCGCAATATCAATCGTCCTCTCTCCGTCGATGGCCGCGACCATGCCAGGGTGCTCGAAGCCAGCACTTCAAAAACTTTGTGAAATATGGCACAGAGGGACCTTGTTGTATTAGGGCCTGACTGCCTGATCTTCCTCTGTGGGCTTGTATCCCAACCTGTACCGCCATCTGTTCTTGTTTAGTGCCAACGGCTGAGACAAGCCACCATTGTTTTGCCCCAGTTTATCGTCGGGCTTGAACCTGTTATTCAACATCACCCGGGCCATCATCATCAGTGCTTTGGGGGGCCGTTTTCGTCAACCACTTCTCCCTCCCTGATGGTAGTGACATTGGCGACTTCCAAGGCTTGCAAATGTGTTTCTAAAGCCTCTTCCGCTGCCTCGATGTATGAAGGGTGGGTGGGTTTGCTGACCAAGTAGTCTTCCTCTGCAGAGACGATAATCAGCCTATCGTCTATGATAAATTCCAGCTTCTGGTGCAGGGTCGACGGTACTGCCTTGGCGGCATGGATCCAGGGCCTACCTAACAAGCAGTTGTAGGCCGGTTGAATTTCCATTATCTGGAAGGTTATATTGAAGACAACTGGGCCAATTTGGACCGACAGTTCCACTTCACCGGTTACCTCCCTCCTTGACCCATCAAAAGCCCTGACCACCATGGAACTGGACTTGAGGTGGACCTTCTCATGTGGCAATTTTGACAATGTCAGCTGGGGCATTACATTTAGGGAAGAACCATTATCCACCAGAACTCTGGTCAAGATATGGTCCATGCACTTCACTGAGATATGTAACGCCTTGTTATGCCATTCCCCTTCGTTTGGGATTTCGCGGTCAGCGAAGGTGAGGAAATTATTGGCAGTAATGTTGCGGCGATCCCTTCAAATTTGTCCACCGATATGTTGTGGACCACGTGAGCCTCATTTAGTACCTTCAGTAGTACATTCCAGTGGGACTCCGAATTCATCATAAGGGCCAGTAGCGAAATTTTAGCGGGTATGCGGTTGAGCTGCTCAATCACCGCGTACTCGTTTTTCCTGATTATGTTCAAGAACTCACAGGCGTCCTCTTCGGAGACAGGTTTTTTCAATTCTTTCTCCTCCTGCCGTCTACTGGCTTCATGTTCAGGACCTGCCAAGGTTTCCTCACCGCAAGGCGGCTTTTTTCTTTCCTCGATGGGAGAGTATACGCGGTCGCTCCTAGTCATGCCCCCAACCCTGGCTATGTTTACCACGTCAGGGGTTGAATTAGCCGAAACCTCCGGCCTTGGTTCCTCTTCTACCTTACTGCCAGATACCTCCACATCATACTTCTACGGCACCGCTTGGTCGCTTTAGTATGGGAAAGGCCCGAGGACCTTTATTACAATAGGTCTCATCCCTTTCGGCGTTAGCAGGGCTGGTGCTTTGGTGTACCGAATGACCAGTGGCCTGGGATGTCCTAAAAGAGATTCATTGACCATGTAGACTTCCTCCTCCACCTCGATGCAATTCACTGAAGGCCCTGGTCCCCCGCGATTCGGCAGTGGATTATTCCCCACACTCGGTGCATCCTTTTCGAAATTAAGCCATTTGGCATTGATTAGCTTTTGGACCCGATGTTTCAAGGCCAAACAGTTTTCTGTAGAGTGTCCGGCTATTCCCTCGTGATATTCGCATTTAGCCTCAGGATTGCACCACTTAGGGTATGGGGGCTCCAACGGCTTCATGGGACATAGTGAAATTAAGGAGTTTTGAATTAATCGAGGTAATAACTCCGAGTAACTCATCAGAATAGGATCGAATTGCACTATTTTTCTTGGGTTGCTTGTTTCATGTGGAGGTGGGTTAGGGTTGGTGTTTGGGGTCCATGGTCTTGGAGGTTGCTGAGGGAATGTTGGTTGTGGAGGAAAAGCTGGTTGTTGAGGAAATGCTTATGGTGGTGGAGTTATGAATGGAAGGCTTGGTTGGAATGGAGTAGTTGGGTTGTAGGTTGGTTGATAAGAAGGTTGGGCCGCGGCCACCATATGTGGGGGTGTTTAGAATTGAGGTTTATATGGTATTTGGTAACTGGGGGGAACGACGGTTGGTTGGTATGTAGGTTGGGTTGAGGCCGCCCTGTTGGGATCAGCTGAGACGTGGTGAGTTTCAGCTTCTTTCTTCTTCCATGGGCCGTTTGCCGGTTTCTTCCCATTTGTATTACCAGCGGGGTTGTGCACAATCCTTCCTCAGTGTAAGCCGCTCTCAATTCGTTCTCCGATTAGCATCATGTCAGAGAAGTTAGCAGACATACTGCCCCACCATTTTGTCATAGAAAAGAGCAGGGAGGGTCTCCATGAAAGTGCTGATCATTTCTCAGTCCAACAGAGGTGGTTAGACTTGAGCGGCTAATTCCCTCCACCGTTGGGCGTACTCTTTGAAGGACTCATTTCCCCCTTCGTCATGTTTTGCAGTTAAGTCCGATCAGGAGCCATCTCCATGTTGTATTTGTATTGCTTGAGGAAGGCGTCAACCAGATCCTTCTATGTGCGGATATGTGACCTTTCCAGCTGGGTATACCAACTGGCTGCTGCTCCAATCAGACTGTCCTGAAAACAATGGATGAGCAGTTTGTCATTGTGAGAGTGAGAGGCCATTTTCCGGCAATACATCGTCAGGTGACTCTTTAGACAACCGGTTCCTTTGTATTTCTCGAACTCGGGGGTTTTAAACTTGGAGGGTATGATGACGTCCGGCACGAGGCAGAGGTCAGAAGCCTCTACCGTTCCATACCCACCCCCTTCGATGGCTCTGACCCTTTCCTCTAGGTGTTGCCATCTCCCTCCGAAGTGGGCCTCTTGATTAGCTGGCCTTGGCCATGGTTCGTTCAGAGGTTGGCCAGTATGGTAAGGTACAGCGTGTGGTCCCTCGGTTCTTGCAGTATGACCGTAGGGATGTGGTTGGTGAGGATTTGCAGGGTGAGTGGTGACCGGGACCGAGTATGTAGGGTCCTCGATGATGGTCGTATTCATGTGGGTGTAGTCAGGGTTGATGTGTGGTGGATATGTGGCTGGCTAATTAATGTGAGGAGGGAAGGATGGGTTTATGTGTGGGGGGAAGGCAGAGGACGTGTTTGTGTTGTAAGGGTAGGGTGGTGGATTCATATGTGTTGGGTATGAGTGCGGTGGATAGCCGATGGTGTTGGCAGGAGGGAGGTATGTTGGTGGGTTAAGATGGTGAGGATGTGTGGTAGGGTTTGTGAGTGGGGGCCCAGTAGGGGGATTTGGATGGTATTGGTGAGCAGTAGAAATGTGGAGCGGAAGTGCATTAGGATTATCGGCAGCAGAAACCCCTTGAGAACCTAGCCCACAAGGAGGTTCGTAGCCTGGTGGCATCCCATAAGGCCACTCTTGTTTAGCGACCACCTGAAGCGGCATTGATGCAGCAACAGCCCCCAGTGCCTCAGTCTCTTAAAGGCCCTTCTGTGCCCTTTTTCTAGCAGCTTCATCAGTTTAGCAACCTGATCTTTCAACTCGGCCACCTCGTTTCTCAGTTCCTCATTTTGCATCTCTAGCTCACTCATGATTTTCGTCCTTGATCGAGTGCTATAGGAATGTCGGGGAAGTCGTAAGTTCGCTATCTTTGTTATCTGCTCAAAGTTAAATTAATTAATTAATTGATTGGAAAACAAATTTAGGTCCTCAATAAATATGGGGGACCAGAATCTTGCTTGAACGTTGTTTGTCAATTGATCACATCTTTTGTGTTTCGAGCATGAGATGGAAATTAATATGAAATCATGTGTAGAGATGAAGCCGTTTTATTCAATCAGAGACAAGGTTTATTTTACACTTTGTTCCTCTTGCTGGACTAATACAACATACTTTTTCATTCTTAGAACTAAGTCTTTACAAAACTGAATGAAAATTTCAACTTCAGGCGGGATGTGGAGTGGATGTAGCGACGCTTCTACCTTCTTAAGCAGTTGTGGTACTTCCTCTATTGCCTTGTTTGCTAGGCTGGCCAACCTGTCAAAACACTTAGTTCAGTGATCGGCCATGTCTTTGTACCACTTCTTTTCATCTTGTATGTCGCTTATGCCCCTTTGCTACATTCGTATGACTTCGATGACCTTCCATTTTTCTTCGTTCACCTCATTCTGCCATGCTATAAGTAGGCCGTCAATTTATTTTTTTCATCTCTTCTACCCGTTGCAGCAGGTCACTCCTTTCTTCAATCACATAATCCGCCTCCATTTGGATTCTATCCTTCGTAGCTAGGATCTGATTTTTCTCCTCCCTGATCGTGTGGACTCTAGCCCTCATTTGTTGCACAGCGCTTCTCAGCTGTCAGTTTTCTTGGAGCACGGCGTCCCTCTCTTGGACTCTCATCCCGAGCTCTTTGTTAGCTGTTTGCAGGTTTAGGTGAACTTGGGCAGCGTGCTCGCGTTCGCCCTTTTGTTGTTCTCGGATACTCTCTATAACAGTTTCATTCACCTGTTTTTTTATTTTTAACGCAGCGTATTCTTACTGTGCTTTTAGGAATTCTTCTTCCAGTTGGCTGTTCTTCTTGGTCGTGGCTTCTAATTTTTCTTTTAGGTTTTTCACAACCTCATCTTTGAATACTACGGGTGAAGGCTGACTTCCAGAAGGGATGGCCGGAGGTTTGAACGGCAATTTGATCTGCTGTACCCTATCCCTGACCCATTTTTTGTACTCTTCTTGGTTCGCGCAGCTCCGAACTCCCAACTCTTTTCCTTTGCACGTGACATCCTCCCAAGCTTCTCGAACTTTTCGTAGACTATCGGCGAAATCTCCTTCATATTTCAAGAAGAAAGGGGCCACTTGCTTGTCTAATGGCGGGGTTTTGAGAGGATAAGCCAGCTGCCTTTGCCCCAATATCGGATTGTAGTTGATACATTCCTTTTGAAGATGTGGGCAGTTATCCACACATACAGCATAGTAAAACAACAGATCAACCTCGTTCTCTTCTTCTCGTGGCAAAAGTTCAACGTACTATAAACGTCCGCCAATAAAGCTGTAACAGGGTTTTCAGCTTTGTTCCTCCTTGCCAAGAATATGTCCACAGCATTTAGATCCACAAAATCCTCCATATACGGAAAAAGCACCAGCCCGTAAATGGTGAGAGCTAGCACATCCATGTACATGGCCCACTGGTTGCTGTTGGCCAAGTGTTGCATGTATTCCTCCAAGCTCGTAAGGTCTATCACCTTGACCCCAATGCGTCTCCTCTTCTTCAACTGCCCGGATTCCATATTAATTTCCATTTCACCTCTTTCACGACAGTCGCTGAGAATCTAGCCCCCCAAAAAAAGAAAAATGAAACAAAGTAAACATGTTAGACTGGGGATGAACAAAGTTAATGCATGATGCATAAAGAATTTAAAACAATAAATACGGTTAAGTTCTCTTTACCACCTGCTTTTCTTTCCCTCCCTTTTTTTATTTTGCCTTTTCCTTTTTCTCTATATATTATTTTTTTTCCTTTCTTTTCTTTCCTCTCTCTCTCCCCTTTTTCTCCTTCCCCTTATTTTATCTATTCTCGTTTCTTTTCGTCCTTCCATTCTTCTCTCTTCTCCTATTATTTCTTCTCTCCTCTTTTCACTCGTTTCTTTTTCTCTTTCCATTTTCAACTTTTCTTTTTCTCTCCTTTTTCATTTCTCCTCTCTCTTTTCTCATAATATTTTTATCTATTCCCCCTTGCAGGTAAATAAATACTTACAGAACAGATGTCGTGTAACCAGAGTATGTCCTCCTCATGCCCTAATGAGGTGACCTGTCCTATGGATTTAAGGCTTTTAATGCATGAACCTCTCCAAGGTGGTTTGTAATCCTAAAGGTGTAGAGGTCACTAGAGCCAAGTTCCAGTCCATAATGCTTGCCACAACAGTAAAAGTAGCCACTAATTGCGAGGCATTATGAATAGGATGCACTCTAGCTGAGATTTTCGTGATAGCCACACAGGACGTAGGCCCCAGCGAGACACCACTAGATCCCTCTAATCCTAGGCAGCACTCAGACCCGGGTATAGGGCCCCACTCATGATAATATGCAATGTATGGAGGGCACATTATTTTTGGGATACCTGCCATTGGGGAAATTGCACAAATATATATAGCAATATATTGTTTATCTATCATAAGGTTATACAGAGAATAAACAAACAAACAAATAACAGATGGATAAAAAATAAATGAATCGTGCAATAAATAAAGCACGCAAATAAATAGGGAAGGGATCAAATATGACACACTCAATTTGAACGAGCTTGACTCTCTAGAAGTCCCCAGTGCAGTCGCCATCTGTCACAACCATAATCCCGACGAGACGACGAACTCGCTAAAATTTTGAAATGGAATTTTATAGGATTATGTGGAGCCGCCACCAAATTTTTATTTAAGGAAAAAAGATTTGGAAAAACCCTAACTCGAGGAAGAGATTTAGGTTCGGGAGTCGGTTAGAGTGGGGAAGGTGTTAGGCACCCCACTCACCCGTTCCGAAGAACGGTACCCTTAAACTGAGTGTGTGATTTTTGAAAATTGTTCGATCCCTTAATTAATGTTAAAATAAATAGATTGAGGGAGGTTAGCCTGACAGGACTTGATCCTGCTCCTACGTATTTCCCAGTGCAATGGGAAACTGAAGGCTTACGTAGTTCTTGTTTGTGAAGGCTTGACATTCAGAGGTGTTTACGGGGAATATGATATTTTGAAAAGATTTTTATTTTTTGGAGGAACCTTCAGTCCACTCATGCACAAGGTTCGAGGAGGCTAAGGCAGCACGGGGGCCATACGAACCACTAAACGTTGAACAGCAGGTAGACCGCCAGTTCCGCATTTAGAGTCTGTTGCGTGAGACCGAAGATCCCAAAATGTTTAAAAAAGAACTTTATTTTTTAAAGGACCTTTAGTCCACTCATGCACAAGGTCCGAGGCTGCTAAAGCAGCACAAGGGCCCATACGAGCTACTAAATGTTGAACTGCAGGTGAACCTCCAATTCCCTGTTTAGAGTCCGGTGCGTGAGACCAAGGATCCCAAAACAGTTGAAAAGAGTTTTGTTTTTGAAAGGACCTTTAGTCCACTCATGCACAAGGTCCGAGGCGGCTACGGCAGCACGGGGACCTATACAGACTATTAAACGTTGAACAGCAGGTGAACCGCCAGTTCCCCATTTAGAGCTTGTTGTGTGAGACAAAAGATCCCAAATTATTTGGAAAAGAATTCTTGAAAGGACCTTTAGTCCACTCATGCACAAGGTCCAAGGCGGCTAAGGCAACACGAGGGCCTATACGGACTACTAAACGTTGAACAGCAGGTGAACCGCCATTTCCCCATTTGGAGCTTGTTGCATGAGACCAAAGATCCCAAATTATTTGGAAAAGAATTCTTGAAAGGACCTTTAGTCCACTCATGCACAAGGTCCAAGGCGGCTAAGGCAGCATGGGGGCCTATACAAACTACTAAACGTTGAACAGTAGGTGAACCGTCAGTTCCCCGTTTAGAGCCCGTTGCGTGAGACCAAAGATCCCAAAATATTTGAAAAAGACTTTTTGAAAGGACCTTTAGTCCACTCATGCACAAGGCCCGAGGCAGCTACGGCAGCATGGGGGCCTATACAGACTGTTAAACGTTGAACAGCAGATGAACCGTTAGTTCCTCGTTTAGAGTCCGTTGCGTGAGACCAAAGATCCCTAAATATTTGGAAAAGAATTTTTTTTTTGAACGGACCGCCCTAATCATGAAGTGGATTAGTCATATCTTAAAAGAAATAGGAAACACGAGGGTTAAACTTAAGTTGTGGAAAGTTAGGGGGGTGAAATTCTAATTATGGAATGTTTGGGGGTCAATTTGCGATTATGGGAAGTTTGGGGGGTGAATTTGTAATTATGAGAAGTTAGAGGGTTAATTGGTAATCTGGGAAAGTTTGGGGGTTAATTTTGAATTACGAGATTTTTAGGGGTTAATTTGCAATTAAGGGAAGTTTTGGGGTTAATTTATAATTACGGGGAATGTAGGGGTGAATGTGCAATTTGGGAAGGTTCAGGGGTCTGCATGCAATTTTGGGAGGTACAGGGATCAGTATGCAGTTTTGGGAGGTACAAGGATTAGGTTGAGAAGCCCACAGTTGACTTGGAATATTGAAGGGGGCAAAATGTCACCTCCAGGATTCGAAGTGGGAGTAGTGAGGTTATGAGCTGGTCTCTTGACCACTTCACCCATCAAGACTTATGAGGATTTGTGAGTTATGAATTCCATATGTACTAAGGGACATGGCAGCTTGCTTTCCACCAAATGCCTTAGTGGTGGGTCCCTACGCCCTTATCTTCACCTTTTGGTATGCTTCCTACGTCCCTCGTTCCCAAGCCTGTGCTAGTTGTTTTCTCACTGAGAATTCACCTCTCCTACACCCCTCCGGGCAGAAGCGGCCGCCCATACCATATGAATCCAGGATCGGCTTAATTCCTAAATAAATCGTTTAGGTTCCCTGCTCCTCTAGCCATGGGCGTATCCATTCGAATATCCTGAAGCTGCCTCGGCCATGCATACTCAATCCTTCCTCCCGGAGTGACGCCCTTCATCCCAATCGGGCTCTTCCCACACGTACATGGGCGAACAGAGATGCAGGTTCAGTGAGCTAGGAGACGTTGATGAGGGGTTACTTGTGAGATTTTACTTCACCACCTCCTTGTATCTTGGACATAGTCATCGAACGAGTCAAGGTTCATATGCTCTGTATCGTGACTCGTCCAACCACCAACTAGTGAGAATTTCCGGTTTGGGATTTACGGGACTCCACAGCCATATCAACGTTGTTGCTCTGTTTCTCCATGGTTTCAAATGCACTCGATCGTTGTGTGCAGGGGATTCTAAACCTCTCAGCTCCTTTTGGGATCCTTATCCACATTGATATATCTTCCCTCTTAATTCAAACTAAAACAACGAAGGAACTGACCCTGCAGCTTTGAGTTTTGTTATGAGGACGTCGCGAAACTCTCTGCCTTACGGTGCGTCAGTTATATTCCCGGCGAGGCTCATGGTTTAAGGCAATCCACTTCCCTTTCTTTCCAAAGGTTTTCGAACCCAGTCAGTACGATTGGCATGCGCAACCTTCGGTCCCATAGCAATCATGGATCAGGCGAAGGGATCAACTGACTTTCAGGGGTTGTGACTTTATTTTCGCGTCGGGGCTTAAGAATTCCTTTATGATCAGAGGCTTAATTACCTTGTCCTTTATTATGTCATTGATTAGCAGAGGAATCCGACTTCACGGCGAGGTTAATCAAGAATTATGAGTTGTATTTGCTAAAATTTGGTTCTCAATTATGTTCTAAATCTTTTACTGAACAGATCAACAAGATCCAGGCTGAATTATTACAAGACGCAAGATAGCATTTAATGAATTTGATTCAAGCTGAATTATCATGAGATGCAAGATGACATTTAATGATTTTGGCATTCCTATTTCTAGAGGCTAATCCTACATGGAATCACGACATCATTCGCACCAAAGATTAATATCTCTTAAGCTTACGTCGGATGCTTAAATGTCGAGCATAAATCTCTCTTATCTCCTTGATTTACATACAATCTTAGCATCACAGAGTTTATCACGATTTTCCACAAGATTCTAGATCTATTCATGGCATATAATGCTACAATTCTTGACCTATACCACTCTCGACTTCTGGATTCTACAAAGGCATGCGACTAACCTGTGTGAATCGGATGGAGCCTCCAATGGCAGTGCCTTGTGCTTGGATCTAGCAGCGTTCGATGACCGAGATTTTCGCCGATGCACTCCAAGGTTCTCCTTCCTTTCGTCGAGACCTCCTCCAATCTAGGGATTGGATCAGAGAATCGTAAATGAGCTCCCTGTTCTCCTTTTCTCCAAAAAGAATTCCCAACCCCCTCAATAGACTTGGTTACCCCTTTTTATAGCTCCTTTTCCCACTGTTTCCCTCGTGCCTTTAGTACCCCTTTTATCTTTTACTCATTATTTCATTTCCTTTTTATCTTTTTCTTTTTTCTATATATTTCTTTTTTATATTCTTATTTCATTTTATTTTATTTTATTTGTTTTTAACATTTCATCTTTTCTTATTTATTTTTATTTTTTCAATTTTATTTATTTATTTTTATTATTTTCGATTTTCTTATTTATTTTTATTTTTATTATTTCCGATTTTCTTATTTATTTTCATTTTTATTATTTCCAATTTTCCTTCTCTCTTTTTCCTTCTTTTTCTTCTTCTATTTTCATATTTCATTTTCAGATTTCACCCTTTTTATTTTCATTTTATTTTATTTACTTTCTTTCTCTTTTTTTCTCTTTTTCTTTCTAATTTTTATTTTCATTTAATTTACTTTATTTATTCCCTCCTACTTTGACATTTGCTTCTGTTTGTTCGCTTTTTTGTATATATTTTTTTGTTTTGTGTTTAATTATTTTAATATTCACTTGTCACTTAAATTAGGGTTAATTTACTAATTAATTTAGCAACGGGAGGCCTCAGACAGAATTGGGTGTTCACAGTCATGGTTTTTCACTTTTAAGCTTATAATGAGCTAATTAACAACAAAAGGGATACAAGGCTCAATAGGCTAATATCAAGGGAGAATGATAAAGATAGGTCGTTTGGTCAAAGTAGGTTTATAAGAAGAAAATGTCTCAATCATATTTATGCATATGCATATGACATATGATCTCAATTAAGAAACATGGCAAATTTTAGACTAAGATCTCAATTGGTGACCAAACACACAAGAAAACATACATTGTTGGAAGCCCAAAATCTCACCGTTAATGAGTAGCAAACCTAAATCATGCCTCTTAGAATATATATCATTGTAGACCATAGCAAAAATTTATGTAATATATTCATTCATACCACAATGTGAATCAAACAAATGAGTTAATCTACCTAATGCTCACTCACTTTGCTCATTCCTTAAGGAATGCAATTATGTCAAGAATGATATGCATTAGATTCAAAGTTTCCTTTTTTTTTCTTCTTTTCAATTATCCAATATACCAACAAAAAAAATTGAAGATAAGTGGGAAAAAGGAACCCCCTGTAATTGTGTTAATTCAGCAAGTTAAGGTTGGCATAAGTGTTGCGAAGATCCTGTAAGTGGAGATGATGATTGTTGTGAAGATAAAATCTACAACCCAACCTAAGAGCATGATGATTTGTTTCCACTTGGTTCATTTCCTCAATCATTTCTGGCAGTTTCTCCCATTATGTGATCCCTTGATGTTCTTGCCTCATTTTGTGAGTCATCAAGGTTAATCCTTTCCAATATTTCCTCCTCAATTAGTTGAGACGTTTCATCCATATCCAAACGCTTGTATTATGAAGTGGATGTCATATAATACAATTTTTCACGTTAACTAACGCGTTTTGGGCAGAATACTAGGCATTTTGCTTTGCTCGACGCAATTTTTTGTGTTGGCGAACGCTTTATAGGCAGAATACGAGGTGTTTTGCATTGCTTGACATAATTTTTCATGTCAGCTAAACACTTTTGACAGCAACCATGTTTGCTCCAATTCATGTTTGTCAAGATCACTCCATGGTTTCTTCAAATATGTAAATCGCTTAGCTCATCATCTTTGCTTCTTCCTCAAGTCCTAAAACATCATTTCAACTTTTCAATGAGTTATTTTTATTTATTATTTATTTGTAAATCTATGAAAATGAGAATTATACTGAGAAACAAAAAGAAAAACAAGAAAATGGTAAAGGATATCAATCCATGGGTTGCCTCCCATGCAATGCTTGTTTAACGTCGCAAGTCTGACGTTTCAATCCTTAGACACATTAAAAATGAATTTTTCATCTTGCACTTGCAGAATAAGTTCTTGTTTCACATCAATTAAGGTTTGTCTTGTGGCAAGGAATGGTCTTCCTAAAATAAGTGGTATTTCTGCATCTTCCTCAATGTCAAAGACTACAAAATCATCTGGAAAGATGAGTTTATTAACTTTGACAAGAAGATCTTCCACTACACCATAAGGATGCTTAATTGATCTATCCGCTAATTGAAAAGACTTCACAGTAGGCTTCACCTCATGGATTTCTAGTCTTTTCATGATAGTTAGGGGCATTAGGTTGATGCTAGCCCCTAAATAACACAATGCATATTAAATTTTCACATTACCAATAGCACATGAAATTTTGAATGGTCCTGAATCTTTGAGTTTTTGAGGTAGCTTCTTTTGAATAATGTCATTACACTCTTCCATAAAAGCTACTATTTTATCTTCCTTTTCCTTCTCCATGGATGCTGGGGGATGGAAATTTAAGGAAGAATCACCCTTATATTGGACTTTTACCTTTTTATCAAAGCAATCTTTCATCAAATAATCAATTTGTTGCTTTTTTCCCATCTCTAGGTCTATAGCTTTATGTAATATTGGTGGTTGAGACTATATAACTTGTTCACCCCGTGTAATAATAGCCATGCAATGCTCCTTAGAATTTACCATTGTATCACTTGGAAAATTACTACTAATTCTCTCTGCCAATTGTTTAGAGAGTTATCTCATTTGATTTTCAAGATTTTTAATAGAAGCTTGAGTAACTTGTATGAATTGGCTGAGAATATTCTCAAGATTAGAAGACTTATCTTGAGATGGAGTTAGTTGTTGTTAAAAAGATTGGTTCTACCCATAAGACCTATCCAAGAAAAGTTAGGATGATTCCTATAGTTGGGATTATAGGAATTTGAGAATGGAGGATAATTAGGCTTTTGTCCTTGGCTCATGTACCTGACTTGATCTTGGTTGCAAGTTCCCATCAAGTTGGTATCACAACAGCCACTTTCATGGTCACCTCTACAAAAATCACATTGCAATGCTTGTGGTATTTGTATAACCCCAACCTTGAATGATTGCATTTGTTGGGTTATAGCTTCTAACTATTGAGAGATCAATTTATTTTGAGCAAGTAAGGAATTTTGTGAATCAAGCTCCATCAAACCTTTTTTCATCATGCTTCTATCACTTGGTGTTTGATATTCATTAGAAGTCATAATTTCAATTAATTCAATGGCTTCCTCAACAATTTTGGTGTTTAGAGATCTCCAACTGATGCATCAATGATAAGTCTTATAGCCGGCTTGATTCTACTATAAAAGATATGTATTTGATGGATATCAGAAAATCCATGATGAGGACACTTCCTTAACAACTCCTTAAATCGCTCCCAAACCTCATATAGTGATTCCCCTTTCTTTTGAGTAAAATAAGAGATTTCTCCTCTCAACTTGTTGTACTTAGATGGAAGGAAATATTTTATGAGAAATTTAGATACCAATTCTTCCCAAGTGGTAATTTTTCCCCTTGGTTGAGCTTGGAGCCAACACTTGGCACGATCTTTTAAAAAGAAAGGAAATAATCTCAATCTTATAGCATCTTCTAAGACTTCATTCATTTTGATAGTATCACACAGTTGTAGAAAGATTGCAATGTGGAGATTAGGATCCTCTAATTCACGTCCCCCAAATTGATCTTGTTAGACAAGATAAATGAGAGCTGGTTTTATTTCAAAGCTATTTGCTATAATTGGTGGTCTCACAATGCTTGAGCTACATTCATCAAAGTTAAGAATAATATATTCTCCCAAAGTAATTATCTGGTTTACATTCATCAAAGTTAAGAATAATATATTCTCCCAAAGTAATTATCTGGTTTTGATTATATTCTTCCATGTTTGGCTCTTGCACAAAACTTTCTTCTTCAAATTTTTGTTCTCTTTCAATGTTCCTTTGTTGCGCCTTCTTTCTTTTAGCCTCTTTTTTGTTTCTTTTCACAAGTTTTTCTATTTCTAGTTCAAAACTGAGCTCTTTATCCACCATATCTTGCATAAACGAAGTCAAATAAGGTTAAGAACTCAAAGAATTAATATGAAAAATAAAGAGAAAAAAACAAAAAACAAGAAAATGTCCAAACTAGTAGCATTCACGGTACTTATCAATATTAAAACACAAATACCCGATAACGGTGTCATAAACTTGTTGGTAAAAATTAAAGGCAAGTGTACCTTATCATTTTAAGAGTAAAGGATAAGAGAGTATCGTTTTTCTCAAAGATTTGGTTTAAGTAGTGATTTCTCAATTGTTCTACTATTTGGACTAAGTATATATAAGATTTGACATTGAAATGAATTTAAATGAGTTATGAATTATAAATTCTATATCTAAGAAGTAAGACTCAAGAATAAATCAAGATAACCAAAACAAATTTCATGTAACAACTATTAGATAACTATTTTATAGAAAATCTCAAATTCAATTCACAAAGAAATAACACTCAATTCACAACACAAGTATAAAATAATCAATCTAGAAAAGTGTTAGGGTTAGAGTTTACCTAGCCTTCACCTAAGAAATCCTAAATCGTCACTCTAATTCAAGTTTTAAAAGTATAATTGAAGATCGAATTCACTAAACTAGTCGAAGTTCAATTCCTTGACTCATCAACCCTTTCCCCTAAATTAGAAACCCTAATTCCTTAGAAATTCCTAATTAGAGCAAGCATTATGTTCTAAAATTCTCAAGACCTCATAATTGTTGATCTCTATTCCTAGAGTATTCTAAGTTATGTTGTTCATCTTAATTCCAACTTCTACTTCAATTTTTCAATTGTGAATAGAAATCTAAAATCAACTACAGGTGGCCAATTCATACAGGCATTAAGAGTAGATAAGAACAACCAATTTAAAGAAAGTAAACTTGAATTAAGAGCAACGAATTCAAATTACAAACAAGTTAGGGTTAGGATCCTCTTTTCCTAGCTAAAAATCTAGTTACACATAGTAGAAAGGAAGAAAACAAGAGAATGAGAAGAAAATATTATGCAAAACTCCATGAAGCTTGGTGAATCTTACACTTTGATCCCTCAAATCTGTAGATTCTTCACTCTAAGAGTCGTACCAGAGAGAACTTGGGAGAGAACTTCGTTTTGTAACCGTAAAAAACTCTCAAGGAATGAGAGAAAACAACCTTTTATATTGTTGTCGAGTAAATTGTGTTAGCTGATGCAAAATTTGGTGTCAAGTAACGCAGAAGCAATAGAAGACTCCTTTTTCTCCAAGATTTCGCGTCACGCAACACAGAATATTGTGTTAGATAACACATAAGTGGCAGAATGCTCTAATAATTTTATTTCTCTGTTTTCCTGAAAAAATAATCAATTCAAACAATGAATAACACTCTAAAAATTCAAAGAATTAATCATAAAATTTCTAAAAAATACTATACTACTAAGAATTGCTTCAAACATCAAAAGTTTATCAATTATTTTTGAATTAAACTTATTTTCTTGTGAAAATTTTCTTTATATGCCTCAAATATCACTAAATAAGTGTTATGTTTAACACTTATCAACTACCACGACTGAGAAATTCTCTTCCTCAGAGGGAGAGACGGACCCACAGACTTTGTTACACTACCATAGTTCTTCGCATGTTTGGTTCTCATAAGGAAGTTCTCTATACTTGATGTGTTATTTGTTTCAAGCCTATCAGGAGATGCCCAATGGGGACTTTCATATCTTTGGATCAGAGTATGTGGATGGTGCGTTTCCATCACTAAACCTAGGAAGGTTTGTTGGTCCCTCTATTACTTTTCCAAGGAAGAAGAAGTTGAAGTTGTCATACCCATAATTAAAATTTCTGTAAATAGTTGGATGCAATCATCCTAGTTATTATTCGATAATGGCTAGTTAGTTCATATACTAGAAGATGAATCAAATATCTATGTAAATATGGTAAGTGCATTATGTATGTAAAGAAGTATATCTAAAGGCCTTAGTGCCTAAGACTGTTATGTATATGTAAAAAAGACCGTATGATTATAAAAAGCTTGTATGTGTATGAATAATTTACGTTTAATTTGTTTTACTGTTGATAAGATACAAATGAGATGAAGAGAGTAATTCGTAATGATAATAATTTGTACGCAAACAAAGACGCTAGCAAGTTATTTACTAACACGAACGCTATATCAACAAGTCTTGCATTTTATATCAAAATATTTTAGAAAAAAAAAATTACTGTATTTTCTCTATAAATTGGGATTTACTTTTTGATATGTTGTGGTACTCTTCCTTTAAATATTGTTTATTAAATAAATATCCTTTTCCAATCTTAGCTTTTCTTTTAAATAATTAAAACCTGCTTTTAAATAATTAAAACCTTAAATCAAATGCTCTGCATGAACAACAACGATTTTACTATTTTAATAATATCTATAAATGCATGGCTTTATAAAGATTCATGAGAAGATAGTAACCTAAATTTTTATGCAAAACTTGATGCATAGTGCATTGGTGCTTAGTTTGCTTGTGACAATTTGTTTTCACTAATTTTAATACTATTGGTAGCAACTTCTTTTTATATAATTCATATTATATATTGTTGTATGATGACCATTTATTGATATTTTATAGCTAATTTGCAATTTCATGTTGCATTAACTTTTAAGCAAAGCTGAATGTGGCCTATACATGGAAAAATTTCACCCTTTATGGATGGAACATTTGTCATGTCTTATTTACCTTAAAAAACTTTGAACTAATTTATTACTAGCTTTGAAAGCTAGAATCTTTAAAGGTTTATTAGTGTTGAATTTTTTACTAAAAGAAGGTTTATTTTAAAAATAATTATCATAATGGTGCAGGTTATGTGTGTCGCATAATAAAATGCGTTACAAGGTGAATGAGGTACATTTTATTATGCAACACAAGGTGAAGATTGAGATGTGTTAGAGGTATAACGCTTTTATTTCTGCGTCACCGGTGTGATACATAATAAAATATGATATACCTAAATAAGATGCATTTTATTATACGTTCCAAGATGGAAATCGAGTTCAGAGATTTTACGCATTTATTTATATGTCACAAATATGTGATTTTATTTGTGGGTCACAACTGTATGACACATTTATTCCTATGTCACATGTGGCTTAACGTATAAAGTTTGACGTCACATGTAAACACGTAAATTTATATGTTAAAACCATTTCGAATGTAAAAATAAATGCATCATATTTTATGTTAATTTAATTTAAAATATATAAAAAAATTAAATTAAAATAATGTAAAATTATTGATAATAAAAAATTAGAAATATGTTATTTATATTATATTTTTATATAAAAATTATAAATTATAATATAAATTTATTATTATTATATTTTATTTTTAAAATATATGTTTAATAATATTACATGTGACTATACAAAATTTCCTTATATATCATTGTATATGATTTATGAAATATCTACACATCATTGATATTTTATTTATTTTATTTTTTATTTATATCATTTAAAATATTAATTTTAATTATTATTTTAAAAATTAAAAATATAATAATAATTAGATAATAATTTAAATAATAATAATATTAATTATATAAAAAAAATTTAAAAATCAATAAAAAATGAATAAAAATTTTTATATAATATTTTATATTATTTTATAATTTAAAAAAAGACAAAAACAGATCTACATTTATTAAATCGAAAAAAAAAAGGTGAGCATTATTTTTTGCGTGGAGTTATTGACGTGTGATGTAAAGAAAAGACGACGAATTGTCTTGTGGTTTTCGTACTTTCATACTTATATTTATTTATTTATGCAAATGAGATGGTGATGCGTTATTTATTACTGTGGGCTACGGATGCTTCCTCGCTGACTCATCCATTAATTCTAATAGTTGAAATTGAAATGATTTGATAGTTAGATTTTAAGTTAATATTTATAATAAAAAAATTAGATAAATATAAATACTAATATTCTACCACAGATTTGGATTCTTTCTCACCAACCACTACTTTCTTGCTGACAATATTGTATTATGACGTTTCTCATGGTACGAATTCGGGTACGAAATAGCAATAAATTTTGTATTATATGCTAAAGTTTATATAGGACTATGTGAGGAGTTTACATTGTTTTATAGGTTATAGTAAATAAATTATATTGAAGAGTGTATATGCTATTATTAGAGTAACTAATAAGTAGGATTAAATAAAGTATTAGGGTAATTGTTTTTCACCTGCATTAAAAAAATATTTTTATAAACCAACAACTTTATTATTTATATCTGTACCAATAAATACTATCTATATATTTATATTTAATTTATTATTCACATTTTATGCTTTGTTTGGATAAGGAAGAAAATAAAATGATAAAAAATGTAAGGAATGAAATAAAAGGAAAAGAAAAATCATGGAAAGAAAATGAAAATTTAAATTATTTGGATGGTATGAAATAAAATGAAAAAGATATACTTTTTTCCTTTATTGTTGATTGGATGCATTGTACGTAAAATGAACATAGAAGTATATATCTTTGTTCATTGACAAAAATACTCTTATTGACGTTTTATTATAATTTGGATTAAACAAGGTGGGATAAAACTGAAACAAAACTCATTTCTTGCACCAAGGAAAGAAGCAACTCGTATCGTATACCAGGGAGAGAAGCGCATAGCTTACAAGCAAGTAATGTGTGTTTTGATGTTCTGAATCTTTCTCCTAGTCAATGAGGGTCAACAAACCCCTTCCATTCCTCCACTCACAAGCTCTTTTACCGGGTGTTGAACATGACATATAATTCCCTCTCCACTCTCTTATACATGGGCATTACTAATACAACATATTATTAAACATGATTTGCTAGTTGGCTCACGTAAAAATATTCCAATAAACAGGTGTTAAAAAACTCACACAAATTGTAGTATTCAAATTTTGCAAATCAAGTTTGGCTTACTAGTCTTCCAACAGCACATATGCCATCAAACCAGTATCAACAACAAGTGAACAAAAAATAGATGGTGTCTTAATAACAGTGAAAAATGAATCAACGTTAATAAGAAAATGGATTAGAGGATGCAAAAATCATAGTAGATATCTCACAAGATTTTGAGGTTAAAACAGTTGAAGATGGAAACCATATGAGTTGCATCGGCTGAAGATACAGAAAAGAAAGTAAAGTGTGTAAGTTTTGTATATGGAGACAAAGATAAGGGCATAATGGTCCGTAAGAGGCATTATTTCAGCTTTTCCACCTTTTTTACTCCATTTCAGGTGGGAACAATTTTATGTGCGGCCCACGGAAAATAAAAACTTCCATTCCAACAAAACAAAACGCACCAAACACGTAAGAACGAAATTCCTGCCTTTTGCTTACTTGTGCTTCCCTTCCTCTAATATTCCATACATCCAAACAAAACATTGTAATTTTGGTTTGTTTAATTTGCTTTGGGTACATATTAGAATGAAATATTTAAACACAATTTAAGTGTTTTTTTTTAAATTTTAAAAACTTAATTTTCTATTAGTTTTATTTTATCTAAAATTATTACACATTATTTTGTTTTAAAAATTAAAAGAAAAAAAATAAAAAATAAAAAGAAAAAAAAATATTTTAATATTTGATTTAAAAAGAATGAAAAAAGTAAGAATAATTTTTTTAATTTGAAAATAAAAATATATTAAAAAATTATTTTTACTATCCTTATCTTTAAAATATTATTAAAATTTCAAAAGGTTTTTTAATTAATTAATTTTTTTAAGATAATTAAAATTAAATTAAAAAAATTTAATTTTCTCTATTTCTTGCTTTTTTTTCTTTAATTTTGTGACAACTTATAAATTTTTTAAAAATTTAAATTTTATACAAAATTTATACATATCAACCTATTTGTTACTTAAAGTTGATCATTTAAAATTATCAATTTTTTTAATATAAAAAATTTGATTTTTTAAATTTAATCTTATTTTTAAAATTCTTAAAAATTTATCATGTTTTTAGTAAATTTATTAATTTTAAGATTTTAAAATTATTTTATATCTTAATTCAACAGTAAATCCTTTAAAAGTATGGATAAAATATATTAATTAAGAATTTTAGGTAAAATAATAAACTATTAAAGTTTTAAAACTTTAAGGAACTAAAATTATAATTTAAAAATAAAAAAGTCACAATTATAATTAAGTCTAATTAAATTAAATATACTCTTCTATTAATGTGCTTTTTTTTCCTTTTTCAAAGAGTAGGATACAAAAATATTATTTTAATATTAAAATTAACTAAAAATTTAATAAAATAAAAATAGTAATTAAGAAGACAAAAAGTAGTTCAATTAAAACATATATAAAAATATTTCAAATCAATTTAACGAATAAATTTTTTTTTATATACAAGTGATAAGAACCAATTTAAATTATATAACTATATAGATAGTTATGATTAAATAATTTATAAAATTAAATAATTACATAAAAAATTTAATTTAAATTAATTACTAATTATAAATTATTATGATATGATTTATTTTAAAAAAATTTATGTTAAAATTATTTTATTAAATAATTATATAAAATATAAATTAAAAAAATTAATTACTAATTATAAATTATTATTATGCACATTTTTAAAAATCTTATAGATTTTTAAAATATTTTAATATTTATTAAATAATAATAATTTAACATAAAATATATATTTAAAAATATAAATTATTGACTACCAAATTATATGTTTGAGAATTTTTAATATTTTTAACATCTGGTATAAAGAATATATTGTGATAATACTTGTTCATTGAAAATGTTTTATCTATTTAAAAAAATTATTTTATGTTGATGATTAAAATTAGATTGAAAAAAATTGTAATAATATGATATATATATATATATATATATGTAATAATATTATGTCGTTGAGCATTTTAGTTATTTTGAAGTAATAAATAACGTGGATGTATGATATATAATTAATGATAAAAAAATAAAATTTATAAAAATTAAATTAAATTTATATTTATATAAATTAAAATATATTTTGAGTTTTTATATTATTCATTTTTATTAATTATTTAATTTTATTATGAATATATGGATGAAAATAAATAAAGCTGTTCGATAAAAGTTTATCATTCAACTTGTTTAAAATTTACTTTGATTCAACTTATTTAATAAATAAATAGCCTCATGTATTAAAAAACTTTTTAGATAAATAAATCAGGCTTAGACTTATAAAAAAAACTTTTTTAATCTGTTTAGAAACCTATATATATTTATATATTTTATATTTATATAATTTTTATTTTAACATATTTTATTTACATAATATTAATATATATATATATATATATTAGGTCTATTTAATGGTTATTTTATCTTGTAAACTTTAAGTTTGTAAACTTTTTAATTAATTATTTGTATAAATTTTAAATTTATTTATTAACTTTTGTTAGAATGCAACTTTTAAATAGATTTGTAGGTCTTGTAAACTAAATCAGATCATGTCTTAGTAGAAAAAAACAAAAACGTTTAACAAGTAATAAATCTCAAAATTTTTAAAGATATATAATAAGAAGGTAAATGTAATAAATTTTTATTAGAAATTATAAAATTTAATATATTAAAATTAGTAAATACTATGATTTTTTAATAAAAGTATATATTTATTATTCATTATTACATACTCTTAAATTATATTTAAAAATTATATTTTTAATAATTCCTTTTTAGTTTAATTATTATCCTCACTCGTTGTCAATTTAATTTTTTTAAGATTACTGACAAGTTTATTTTAGTCTAAATATAATTTTTAATATATATATACATATATATTTAAAAATATATAATAAAAAAGTATATGTAATAAGTTTTTATTAAAAATTATAAAATTAACTATATTAAAAATATTAAATGCTATGAGTTTTTTTAATAAAAGTATGTATTTATTACTAATTATTTTAATTAAATTTAGTCTAATAATTATTTTACTTTAATTATTATCCTTGGTAGTTGTCAATTTAATTTTTTAATAAAACTATTGGAAACTTTATTTATTTTAGATATAGTTTTTAATATATATATTCAAGGATATATAATAAAAAGTATATGTAATAAATTTTTATTAAGAGTTATAAAATTTAATATGTTAAAAATATTAAATGCTATGAGTTTTGAATGAAAGTATGTATTTATTTATTATTATTATATATTTAAATTATATTTAAAAATTTATATTTTTAATAATTCTTTTTTTGTTAAATTATTATCTTCGATCGTCGTCAATTTAATTTTCTTGTAAGACTATTGACAACTTTATTTTATTCTAAATATAATTTTTAATATATATATATATATATATATATATATATATATATTCAAGGATATATAATAAGAAGGTATATGTAATAAATTTTTATTAAGAATTATAAAATTACATATATTAAAAATATTAAATGCTATGAGTTTTTTTAAATAAAAGTATGTATTTATTATTAATTAATTAAATTATATTTAAAAATTCATAATTTAATCATTATTTTTACTTTAATTATTATCCTTGGTAGTTGTCAATTTAATTTTTTTATAAAACTATTAGCAACTTTATTTATTCTAGATATATTTTTTAATATATATATTCAAGGATATATAATAAAAAAATATATGTAATAAATTTTTATTAAGAGTTATAAAATTTAATATATTAAAAATATTAAATGCTATGAGTTTTTAATAAAAGTATGTATTTATTTATCATTATTAGATACTTAAATTATATTTAAAATTCATATTTTTAATAATTATTTTTTAGTTTAATTATTATCTTCAGTCGTTGACATTTTAATTTTCTTGAAAGACTATTCACAAAATTATTTATTTTATGTATATCTTTTAATATATATTTAAGTATATATAATAAGGTATGTGTAATAAATTTTTATTAAAATTATAAAATTAAATATATTAAAAATATTAAATGCTATGAGTTTTTAATAAAAGTATGTATTTATTACTCATTATTACACACTTAAATTTATATTTAAAAATTCATATTTTTAATAATTATTTTTAGTTTAATTATTATCCTCGGTCAGACTATTGACGCGCTGCTTACATCTTTTTCCAGCCAATAATTATTTAAAATTTTGTGCTTATAGGCACAGAGTTTACTATCTCCTGTCATAAGTTACAAAAAGAATGAAAATATTATTATTATTATTTAGATAAGTTAAATTTACAAATTTATCATCATCATCACGTATGTACAAATTCAATTTAAACAAATGAGGAAGCTAATAACTTTATATGATTTGATCAAAAATTGATTATCATTACTCATCCATATAATATATTAATTTTTTATTTAATATATTATTTTATATTTTATATTTCTAAAATTTATTACTTTATTAATACTTCATTTATAAATTTTTATAAAATAATTATTTTACATATGTATATATATATATATAATAGGAAAATAAAAATGCATTAAATACAATGCTTATTTATATTTTTTTACCTTATAAGTTTTAATGAAAACAATATTATATATTAAATATTACCTTATAAAAATAATATCGTTAACTATTAAATATTAATATTTTATATTATACTGTTAATTTTTGGTTAAATAAAATTGATATTAACAAATACAATTTTAATGGTTAATTGTTTTTGCCAATGCTTTCGCAACATGAAGTTCAGATTTAAAGGAATTTTTCCATTTCAATACGAATATAACCTAAATAAATAAATCCGTCCTTCCAATAAAACAATCTCTCAATTCATTGTATAGAGAAGATAAAATTGTCTATTTTGGTCAGTGGATGCATTTATATTATAAAAAAAAAAAAAAAAGGGTGAATGAACTGGTCCCAGTAGGAGAGACAACATGGGTTTCTTGGTCCTCAAGAAAATTCGAGAAGGGTGGCAAATTTGAGAACATTGATGCTTTTTATTTTTGTTGGTTTCTGAAACTCTATAAATAGCACTTGCTTAGTCCAAGTTATTTCAATTGTGTTTTGCAGTTGTGTATGCATGCATAGTTACTAGTGACTAAGATGGCACATTCTGCAGATGTCACCCACCGTATTCTCTCCTTCCTCTCTTCTTCCGGTAGCGGTTTTCTTCTTCGCAACAACGGCGATCGGGTACCACTTTCAGATTCTTCTTGCAATTTCCCGTTTTCTGTGTTCTTGGTGAAGTTTAAGGGGTTTATCACTTTTCCTTGTGCGTCTGTGTGTTAATTAATTGTTTCTGCTTCTATTTATGGTTTGTTTTGGGGAAACCCATTTCGCCTAAGATTCACAAGACTATTTTTTTTATATCTTCCATAGTGGGTGATGGGTGTTCCGTGGTTTTGATATTGTGATTTTGGGTCGGTGAGGTAAGTAACAGTTTTGTTTGTTTTCTTTTAGATACAAAACATCAGATGTTGACTCTCCATATGTTGTTTCTTTGGATATGAAAAATTGTAATTTCTATGATTTCTCTAATTTATTTGTGTGGGGGCTGAAAGATGGAGTGGTAAGAGGGTGCAGGGTCTTGAAGTTTCTAATGCAAAACTGATGACTTTGTTTGAACTGTGTAGTAATTGGCATCTCCATTCTTGACCATAAGAATAAACGGAATGGTGATTCATTGAATTCCAATGAACTAAGTGTGACCTGAGTTTGCCTATGGTTGAATGTATGTATGGTTTGATTGAATATTACAGCTGGTATCAATTTTTAAAAGTGGTAGCTTTGTTGAATGAAGAATCGTGTTTGTGCTCATGCCGGTGAAAAATTTTGGTGTCATTTATTGCATTCTGAAATTCACAGGTTAAAATTGAGAGCTTAAAGGGAAAGAAACTTGGTGTCTATTTTTCGGCATCCTGGTGTGGTCCATGTCGAGAATTCACCCCAACTTTGGTGGAGGTGTACAATGAAATTGCACCGAAAGGTGACTTTGAGGTTCTTTTTGTGCCGGCTGATAAGGATGATGAGTCCTTTAAAAGTTACTTTTCCAAGATGCCATGGCTTGCTATACCATTTTCTGATTCGGAGACACGCAGTCGCCTTGATAAATTGTTTCATGTGAAGGGGATTCCTCATCTCGCATTGATTGATGAAACAGGGACGGTTCTCCCTAAAGATGGAGTTGACGTTATCCATGAATATGGAGCTGATGGATACCCATTTACATTAGCAAGGCTCCAAGAGTTGAAACATCAATTAGAGGAAGCAAGGAGGAACCAGTCCTTGAGATCTATCTTGGTCTCTCCCACCCGTGACTATGTTATATCATCTGCAAACAAGGTACACTAGTAACTTCACTGTGTTTGTGTGAGATAGTAGTTTCCTTTAGTTGTTGTCTTGTTATTTGCCGATATTGTTCATTTCCAAATTTGACTTTTCTTTTGACGTACACACAGATACCTGTCTCTGAGCTTGAGGGCAAGACAGTTGGTCTATATTTCTGTTTCTCTTCGCACGGATCAGACAGTGACTTTACTCCACAGCTTATGGAGGTTTATGAAAAGCTGAAGGCCAAGGGGGAGAACTTTGAGATTGTGTGTATACCCCTTTGTGTAGATGAAGATGAAGATGAAGAATCATTCAACAAAGGATTAAATAGTGTGCCTTGGTTATCCGTGCCTTTCAAGGACAAATTCTGTGGAAAGTTGGCTCGGTATTTTGATCTCTCAGCCCTCCCCACTTTGCTTATTATTGGGCCAGATGGGAAAACTCTTCAATCTAATGCTTTTGAGGCTATTGAGGATCATGGGATTGCTGCATACCCATTCACTCCTGAAAAGTTTGCTGAGCTTGATAAAATACTGAAGGCCAGGGAGGCAGCTCAAACCCTTGAGTCAATTTTGGTGCTTGGTGATCTAGATTTTGTAATTGGGAAAGACGGGGTGAAGGTAAAACTTTTTTAAGAGAAATTAAGCGCATGTTTGTGAATGATTATTTTTAAAGAAAATATCTTATTTTTCAAAAGTTGTTTCAGAAAGCTAGCTGATAAAGTAAGTGATTATTTTTTTCAAAATAAACAACCAAACACACATCATGTTAAGTGCATTCCCCCTTTCCCTTCTTCCTTTGTTTGTAGCAGCATTCTATCATCTGTTTTTCTCTCTTTGCTGTGATCTTAACAAGTTATCATTATTTCCTATTTCAGGTTCCAGTGTCAGAATTAAAGGGGAAGATCATCCTCCTCTACTTCTCAGACTACTGGTGTCCTCTATCCCATGCATTCCTTCCAAAACTTATTGATGCATATCATAAGATTAAGGCAAAGGACAATGCATTTGAAGTCATTTTCGTCTCAGGTGACATGGACCAACCTTCCTTTGATGAATTGTTTGCGGGAATGCCATGGCTGGCACTTCCATTTGGTGACAAAAGGAACCTGCGTCGCAAATTCAAGGTATATGGCATCCCCATGCTTGTGGCCATTGGATCAAATGGCCAAACCATCACAAGAGAAGCTCGACATCTGGTTTCACTTTATGGAGCAGATGCATATCCTTTCACTGAGGAGAGGATAAGACAAATAGAGAGTACAAGGGGGTGGCCTGAGAAGGTGACGCATGAAACACATGAGCACGAGCTTGTGTTGACGCGCCGCGCGGGTTATTGGTGTGATAGTTGTGATGAAGAGGGAGATATATGGTCTTACTCCTGTTATGAGTGTGAGTTTGATCTCCATCCCAAATGTGCATCGGAGGTCCAAGGAAACAAAGATGATGCCAAGGAAGAAGAGAACCCAAAAGAGGGATGGGTTTGCGATGGAGAAGTCTGCACCAAAGCCTGAAATCTGCTTCTTATGTTTTGGTGATTACTTGTTTATTGTCTTCTACATGTAATGGCACTTTAGTCTTGCCTTGTTTACTGTTTGTTAAATAAAATTCCTTTTCCAATCTTGGCTTTGCTATTAAATGATTAAAACCTTAAATCAAATGCTCCTGCATGAACAACAACTTTACTATTTTAATAATATAACAACAACTTTACTATTTTAATAATATCTATAAACGCATGGCCACACATGGAAAAATTTCACCTTGTTACCTTCATCAAGTTGGAAATTTTATGGTAGAACATTATGTAAAAAGAGATTTTAAGTGGCCTCAATAAAATAATAATTTTGTATTTATAATTTGAATTTGACTAATTGTTTTAGAAAATTTCAAATTTTTATTATAATATCCTAAACATGAATATTAATTTTATGTTTAAGTAGTTTATTTGATTTTTTTATTAATTTGTTATTTAATGATGTTAAATATATGAAAATTACTTATTAAAAAAATATGGTAATCTTTTAAAAAAAAATAACTGTTTTGTTATAAATTGCAAATTTTATCGATATAACATTCATATCAATAAATAAGTTATTAAGTATCTTTGTGCATATACAGATTATTATTATTACTAGTCTCTCTTTGTCTCTTTTATTTTTCATCAAGAGTATAACAAATTAGATATAAAATATACATATACAAGTTTCATGTAATTATATAGTCTTTTTTACATATACATAGCAGTCTTATACACTATGGCTTTTATATACATTTTAGTATTGCATCTAACATGTCATCTTTCCAAGAAGTTTGGTCTGAAGGATTTTGTAAAGCAGCATTAATCCTGGAACACACAATACATGGATCAAATTCATCACATGTGCAAGTAAAATTATCTAAGTAATTTAAATCAAAATCAAAAAATTCAAAAAGGAGATTGTTAGTAGAATAATCATTCGCAAGAAGGTTTGTGGCATCAAGTTGAAAAAGTAAATGATTCTCTATAGGATACTTTATGGCTTCAAATATGTTGAATTGGATGATATCATCTCCAAATTCCATAGAGAGAGTCCCTGTATGCACATCTATCTTTGTTTTTGCAGTTTTGAGGAAAGGTCTCCCTAGGATCAAGGTTGCTCTATTGATGGATGACTCATATTCCATATCCAAAATGTAGAAGTCAGCTGGAAAGATCAGCTTATTCACTTGAACTAGCACATCTTCAAGTACTCCGGCGGGATGTGTTGTACTTCTGTTGGCTAATTGAATTACCACACCAGTTGGCTTCAGTTCTCCAAGATTCAAAGATCTATAAACTGATGAGGGCATAACATTAATGGAAGCACCTAGATCCAGCAACGTATCACCAAATGTAGAGATTCCTATTGTGCAATGAATGGTGAAAGTTCTTGGATCTTTACATTTTTGAGGGAGGCTGGGTTGAATTAAGGTAGAAACATTGCATCCCACACTAATTTTCTCATCCCCTTTGAGTCTTCTCTTATGTGTGCACAAGTCCTTTAGAAATTTGGCATATTTGGGAATTTGCTTAATAGCATCTAGAAGTGGTATGTTGACTTCCACTTTCCTGAAAGTATCTAGAAGCTCCTTATCCAATTCTGCATGAACATTAGGCTTGGATTGGACCATTCTATTTGGAAAAGGTAAAGATACCTTCTGGTTAGCACAACTTGAGGTTTTTGTCTCATTAGATGCTTCAAGTGAAGATCGTTTATGGCAAACTTCTTTTTGTTGATCATTCAATGTCTTATCGAAAGCTGGTGTACTTTTTTCATTAGACTTTCCCTCTGGTTCAGATGGCTTATCAGAGATATCTCCAAGTGTAGAGGTAAATGCTTCTCTTTGGTGTGGATTAGTCTTTTTGAAGCTTTGTTGCTCTAAAATTGTAGGGGTTTGTCTGCACTTTATTGCCACTTCTCAAGGAGATGACACTCATGCTTTTGGGATTTATGATGGGTTGAGAAGGTAATTGACCAGAACCTTGAGATTTCAATTGGTTGACAGTGGTAGCCAACTGCCCAATTTGAGTTTGTAAATCCCGAATGGTAGAACTTACATTCTGTTGAAACTGAAGATTATTGGTAGCTAATTACTTCATCAAATCATCAAGAGAGGGTTTAGAAGAATTAGAAGGTACGGAGTGCATATGTTGTTGTTGTCTAAATGGCGGTGGTTGGTATTTATTTTGGGAGTCAGATGTTTGAATCCTTTGTTGTTGTGGAGGACCATATCTCAAGTTAGGATGGTTTCTCCAACTAGGATTGTATGTTCTAGAAGGTGGTTCAAACTTTTGTTGCTAATAATGTTGAGGAGGCCTGTATTGTTGTCCTGTGGCAAAAATACCATTAATTGCAGCATCAGGTGTCTTACTTTCTTGCAATGTTGGGCATGCATTAGTAGGATGGTCTGCAGAAGTGCAGATGCCACATGTTTTGGTTTTATCAACAACGCTAAGTCGCTATTGTTGTCCGATGACCAACTGTCTTACGATAGAGGTTAGTTCTTCAATTCTGTTCTCCAATCGTGTATGGTCTGTCTTAGTGGTCATTTCATGGACTCCTTTACACAATGAATTAGTTAGAGAATTGAATTGTTGAGAATTTTCTGCCATGTTGACAATCAAATCTTGAGTTGCTGTAGGAGTTTTGTCCATAAGTGCTCCACCACTAGCTGCATCAACCATGCTTCTGTCCATTGGCATGAGTCCTTCATAAAAATACTGAATCAGTAATTGATCACTGATTTGATGGTGTGGACAGGTGGCGCATAGTTTCTTGAATCTCTCCCAATACTCATAGAGAGTTTCTTCGGAATTTTCTCTAATGTCACAAATCTCTTTTCTGATAGCTGCTGTCCTGGATGTAGGGAAGAATTTCTCCAGAAATAATCTCTTCATATCATTCCAGCTTGTAACAGATGTTGGATGTAGATAGTACAACCAGTCCTTAGCTCCATCATTTAAGGAGAAAGGATCTGCCTTCAACTTGATATGATCTTCAGGAATTCCTTGTGGCCGCATTGTGGAACACACAATGTGAAATTCTTTCAAATGTTTATGAGGGTCCTCACCTGCAAGGCCCTGAAACTTAGGTAACAAATGTATTAATCCAGACTTCAGTTCAAATGGTGCATCAACATCAAGGTATTGAATACACAATGGTTGATAAGCAACATCAGGTGCAGCTAATTCTTTTAGGTTCTATCAGCCATGTTCTTAGCAAAATATTTAAAACTATCAAAATTCAAAGATGAAAAATCACTACTGTTACTTTCTTTGTTATTACTGAATGAATGCCTTCTATGTGTTCTTCTCAAATGGTGGAATATTCTATCAATCTCAGGATCATATGCATATAAATTTTCAGGATTGGATCGAGTAATACACAACAAGGTGAATTCATACAGAAAATCCAAGAATAGTATACCCAAAATAAAATAAAAATGTTAGCAAGGTTAAAAGTTTTATACAAACTCCTAAATATGCCTAGGAAACTAAAAAAACTGGTCCCCGGCAACAGCGCCAAATTTTTGACTTGCTCGTCGCAAACGCCCAAAAATAATTTGTAGATTTCCCCCAACTATTGGTATAGTATATGTAAACACCCTATTATGTCTGAGGCCTCCAATTGTTAAAATTAATTAGCGAACAAACCATAATTTAAATAATAAGTGAGTATTAAAATAAATAAACAGAAAAACAGAAAACAAATACAGAAAGACAAACAAACAGAAGAAAAATACAAAAATAGAAGGAAATAAATAAAGTAAATTAAATGAAAACGAAGATTAAATAAAAAACCAAAAAATAGAAAATGACATAAAAATAATAAGAATAAAAATATATAGAAAAAGAGCGAAGGAAAATAATTAAAAATAAATAAAAAATCTGAAATAATAAAAATAAAAAAAAGAGAAAAAAAACAAAACAAATAATAAAGAAAAAATAATAATAATAAAAATATATAAATAAATAAATAATAATAATAATATATAAAATAATAATAAAAAATGAAAAAAGCTTAAATAAAAGGCGGAGAGGGGTCTGATTTTTATGGGGGGAGTCTTATAAATAGGGAGGTTCAGTGTAGAAGAAGGGTTTTTTTCTTTGGCCTTTTCTCTCTTTTTCTTCTTAGTGGATAAATTTTCACTCAAAAGAAGGAGAGCTAGAAGCTTCTTTAGGAGAAGACGCCGGATACTTGGATTCCAACCTCACCTCAGCCATCTCCGTTCACAGCCTCGCTCAGCCAGAGCATCAAGAAGACAAGTCGATCTCGAGATTTTCGCCGTCCATTGACCACGTCCAAGGTAGTCATCTTCTTCCACAAAATCTAGAACTGTAGTTTTGAACTGAGAATGGCTTGCATCAAGATTGTGTGTCGAGGTCTACTAGTGTTGAAAGCATGTTCGACAATATTACCAAATAAAGAACCTGTTGTCAACGTAATTCACAATTTGATAAGATATACTGCGTGTTCCTAGCAATATATATAGTGTTAGATCTAAATCCGAAAAAGTTTCATAGGTTAAGCTTAAATTGGTTCAAGATTCATTCTAGGCTTAATATATATGCTCGTGAGAGTCGAGTGACAGGTTTTGACATAGGAATCGGTCTCCACCTTGAAATCTTCCTTCCTTTCATTCGTGATATGCTGCACATGGCGGTTTCTTGCCTCCAATCTGCCATGTCCCTCTGCATCCATTCAGCGTGAAAGTGGCTAGGGTCCATGGGCTAGCAATAGTTCGGTTGGATCAAGTTGTGTAGGGAGCCTGTTACAGAAGTCAAAAATTCTCTATTGCATGCAAAGGTGGTCGTCATTACAAATCGTTTTCTGCATGCGAGTCAAAGAACTATATCATGCGACAACTCGATAACATCCTCCTAAGACCGAGCCGAAGGTAGATCAGAATTAGTGGTTGCTTATGTTCGAGTGGCCTGCAACAAGGATCGTCCTAAGAAGAGTAATCAAAGGTTCAATGGTGTGAAGAAATTCGCTCTGCTGTGGAGATCGGGACTTCATTGCATATGAGAGTTCACAGCCATTTAGAGGGCTTCTTGACAGGGAAAATCTCGCAAGGGCATATGGAATGACCACTAAAATGTTGAGGAGAGTCGTTCCCATGGGCGAAAGTTGTCGTCAAAAAGGTTTGAAATCCACCCTAGGAGAGACACTTTGTTCCTGGAGTGAGCTAAGAATTCCATTAAAGCAAGGGCGTTTGGGAATGATCACAGCGTTGTCTTACGCATCACGTGGAAAGTCATTTTAGGCGGCGTGACCAGAGGTCTTGAAGCGGAAATGAAGACATGAACGCTTTGATCCATACGTAGGAGTTGGGGTCCAATGCAACCTCTGATCGGAGACCAATAACATATCATCCAGCCTCGATCAAACGTACCTTTTCAGAAGAGGAAGGATGCATAGATCGAATCCGTGTATAACTCAACATATACATACGGGCCCGTTGTCGTACTCCACATGCATGAGAGGCCTTGTGCTGCCAATATTGCAAGGTAGATGAGTGATACGAGACGCAGGTAACTAAAGAATTGAGTGCAGATTTCAGAAGATGAGTCTTGGAGCCATTGCTCCATTTGATATCAATAGGGGTTTTATGTAATGACGATAACCCAATACCCGTTTGACTCATCTACAACGAATGGTTCAGGCTGCACGTTGGCAGGGTAGAAAGAATGTTCAAATCCTACCCTAGATAATTGAAACCCACAACGTGCTCTGTTTGAGAGAGTAAGTCGCTTTTAGGGAACCACGGGGACCTAACGCACTAGATATGCTCATAAGAAAGACATGGGTCATGTACAGGTAGTCACGATTCTAGGTATGAGACCCTACCGCAGCCGCCTGTTTGAGCAAGAAACCTCTGTATAGTTTGAGCGGGCTCCAAAAATAAAGCATGCAAGTTTGTTTATAGGCTTCACTGACATATCATCGGCTAAAGCGGTGCAAGGAGGAAATCCAGGGCACGAGAAACCCCGATAGATCAGGCTACGATTTGCCCATGTACGTGTAATCGTCAAATCTAAAGCCATCTCATATGACACAACAGAGTGACACTCGGAGGTAATAATGACACCCCAGCAATGGTGAGTCTAAGCAGCAGATGAAAGGAGTGATAACGTTAATGCATGCACGAGAATATGGCGTTGAGGCGAGTAGGATACTGCCTCGGAAGCTTGCGATAAAAAGAAAGTCGCGATTTGGCATAAGGACACTCAAGGGTTCACTACATGAGAAGTATAAGCGAGGGTCAATATTAGTCTAGCACTGTTTATCTCCTTCCGCATGCCAGCTTTCAGCTTAGCGCACTAACAAAACCCCTAGCCAGGCCAATGAAAACCATGAAGAGAATCCAACGTTGGGGGTCATCTAAGTGCGGTACTATTGTTGTGCTTTGATCCTGTGTGGATCGTTGAAATTCGGCAGAGAAAAAGGGCAAGACAAAAGATGCTGAATTTAGGATAAGTAGGCATGGATGGTTTTAGCGCGTATAAACCTTCCCAACACGAGCCCATAGCGAGTCCTTCTCTGAGATCGGTAGGCTTGATCGTGAGAAGGAGCCACCCCCATTAGCGCCAAAGAGGCTATTCGAACGCTAGATTCATTCCTGAGGATCCCATGTAAAACAAGAAACTAATGCAAGAGAGAGGTTTCGAAGAGAGAAGTGATTCATGCAAGGCAATTAAGGTAACGCGGGGCCCACAGGTAAACATTACCTAAGGTCAAAGTCAATTGTTGGTGTAAAAACGTATGAAGGCAAGTGCACCTTATCATTTTATGAAGTAAAGAATGAGTAAGAGTATCGTCTCCACAGGGATTTGGTTCAAATACTGAATTCCTACTAGTCCACTAATTGAACTCAGTTATGAGGTCACATAGGCAACGCAAGTTTGTTCGCGTAGGCAACACAAACGGGAATAAATAGGAATTCATAAAATCTGTCACAATCTGGAATTCTGTTCTAAAACACATAGTATACTTCAAACTGATTCTAGACGATGGAACACTCTGAAATTGATATAAAAGTATGAGGATTCAGATTATGGAAAATGTTAGGGTTAGAATTTACCAAACTTCCCTTATGTAATCCTTAATTATTGCATATACTCAAGATAATCATACATTGAAGATCGAATTCACAAACTGGTAATTGAAGATCACTCTCATGACGCAACAATCCTTCACAGCAAATTAGGGATTCTAATCCCTTAGCAATTCCTAACCTGTAGCGAGCCTTACGTTCAAGAATTCACAAGACCTCACAAATGTGAACCTCTATCCCTAGAGCCTTCGCATTTGTGTTTTTCAATCTCAGTTCCAGTTCTTAAACCAATTTCCCAATTGCGAAGAAGAACTTTGATTCAATTTATAAGTGGCCAAATTATAAAAGCATTAAGCCAAGAGAAAAAAAATCAACGTTAAAGAAGAATAATCTTGAATAAATGCAAAATCTGAATTACATAAGGTCGGTTAATGGTTCATCCTTCCCCAACAGGGACCTAGTTACACATAATAGAGAAGAAGAAAACAGGGGAAGGGGAGAAGGTTCTGGTCATGGCAGCTTGCTATGGAATCCCTTCTTCCTCAACCTTAGGGTTTCTCCTTCTCCAAGAGCAGAACTAACGTCCAGGAAAACGGTGGCTCTCCTCTCAGAGATTTCGCTCTGAAGATAGATTAGTGGATAGAATGAGTGATCTCCCTTTTTCGCTCTGTTCTGGGCCTTCTATAGTTACTGGTTTGTGTCGTCGTGTGTCCAACGCGACCCAGCTTGGCGTTGCCAACGCGACGTGATTGACAGATTGCTCCCTGTTTCTTCACTTCTTCATGTGTTCCACGCGAATTCAGTTACGTTGCCAACACGGAATCCTGTAACATTTCTCAGAGATTAAAAACACAGTAGATTTATGAGAATTCATCACTCAAAAGGCTCTAAAACTGTATTTTCAGATTGAGCATAGGTTATTCAGTTTTCTAGTTATTTCTCATGTTTTAATTGTGTTTTATGCTCCAATTACTTGTAATGTCTTTGAATTATGTTCCAAATAAGTGCCTTATTGGACACTTATCACAACCCCAAACTTGAACTCTTGCTTGTCCTCAAACAAGCATTAAATTGCAGGAACATAATTAATTCTGGATACTCACAGTATGCGTGTCATTTACCTCGAATACATCTCATCTCCCTTCTTCACCCCAATTTGCATCAGTTAAAATTTTCAACATACTCCATCAAGCATTAAGAATAAAACAAAGATACTTATAGATTCAAAATATAGCCTGAAATGGTGAGTAAAACAGTGTTTATGTTATGGGTACAATTAATTGCTATTAAGGAAACATAGTCTAGGCTTGCAAATTCTCACAAGGTTAAGTGTTTCACTTTTTCCCTCAAGTGTTTAGGTTAGGTGTTTCTCTCCATGTCACCAAATCAAAATTCCATTACCATAGGCTTGCCCTTATTCTCTATTTCCACCTATGAGTCGTATGCTTACATAAATCAAAAGGTCTTGTAATGGGTTGTAATGTGGCTTAGGTGAAATGTGGGTGGAATTTGGGAAGTAGGTTTATTTAAGCCAAAGAAACTACGAGAGAGTTGGAGAATTCAATTTCCATTAATTTGGAGAGGTGAGATCACCCTCATAGAAGTGTTTTCCCGTTTTCATTGTTTCTCTACCTTATTTGGGTATCACAGTCCTACCCCGTTCTTTTTTCTCTTTTTTTTTTGAATAACACTGCCACTTATATTGCTACTGACGCGTCAAAGATTTTGCTTGTCTTCAAGCAACCCCAAACTTAGAACTGTTGCTTGTTCTTGAATAGTTCCAATTTTAGTGTAAAATTCAACTTCAAGCACAAGTACTATCTCCTGGTTTCTTTGGCTAGGCATATTTATGTTTTTTCACAGTCTTGGTTAGGGTGAGCTAATCAGATACAAAGGATTGAGTGTAAGGCTCAAGGGGTTAACAATGGACAAGAATACAAGGTAGATTATTTGGTCAAGTAGGTGTATATCAGAAGAAGGCCTTAATCCTGTTAATGCAAGCATTTGACATTGGGTTTTAACTAAGAAACATGGCAAGTTCTGAACTGAAACTCAATTTGTGATCATATGCACACAAAAGAAAGGAGTGTAGAGGTCTGAACATTCTCAGGTAATTCATGCAAGCCTAGAACAGGCATCACAGTTTTATTTGTTGCAGCTATAACAGAACACTAAGTTAATTCTCAGTCAATCACGCTGTATATTCTGCATCTGCAATTAAACATTCAGGAATCCTATAATCTCTCCATGTTGTGGAGCATAAGGTTTTCTTAAGTCTGAGCATCCTTGGGGCTGGAAGGGGGATGGTATTGAAGGTTGTTATGAGTGTAGGGGCCGTGAGAGCCCCCACACTGTGCTGACTTAGTATGTGAATTACCCAGAATTAAGTTCTGGTGCTTAATTGAGTGAGAATAGCACTGTGGTGCTTCACTCAGTCCAGCTGCGTTGGGTACGCAGGAGTTAGTTGCGTTGGCAACAGAACTGGGTAAAATGCAAGTGTACTTGAATTTAATCTAACTCTGTGTATTCAATGTATCAGCACTCAGACAGTATTGAATCATTTATCAATTAGCTCCAATTATTTGTTCTAATGCATACTTCAATGTTAAGATAGATTGGAGAGATCTCACCAGTATGTAACAAAGTCATACGTTGGCAACATTGTTTCCTCCTTGAATTTTTCTTAATGCATGGTATTCCTTGTCTGGTAGTAGCGCTGGTTAATCTCACTGTCTCTTCATCTTGTGCATGGTTCTCCCCCCTTTTTTTATGTGGGTCAGAGGTGTGTACTCAGTTTTATGCATAGTCAGTGTGTAGTACCTAAACAGCCCACATAAGGAACATAATTAGTTAGAGTTAGTATCTTCAGATCAATTTATACTGGTGGTTAACTCATATATTATTCACAGAGTTGATACAAGGTTTGCCTGATTACAAAAATTTTGAAGACAATTTGGGGCAGGGGACTACAAGGGGAACAACAGATCAACATGAAATTCCTACAGACTAAGTTTAGAGATCTGGTTAATCTCTATCCATGTCGTTTCTTCCTGCCGATCCTCTATCGCTTTCGCTGTCATCTGTGTTGATCCATTGCGGACCTGGTTGTTCCTGTTCTTCTGAGATATCTTCCTCAGGCAACCTGACGTGTCTCCCAATTGTCTCAAGGAGTCGTTGAGTCTTCCTTGTTCTTATGTTGACCTTCTGTAGGTATGTGTAATGCCTCCACCCGCTTTTCCAGTTGGCAGTTGGAGGCTTGCTGCGCTTGCAATATCTCCTTCTGCTCGGCTAGCATCTCATATATCTTGGGTGGCAGAGTTTGTCTAGGTTCCCTGCGGGGAGTTGGGTCTTGCTCGGTAAGTATGTGTCGTTCGATATAGGATTTGTTGAGGGTGGCTTGTGAGGGAACCTTGGTGCATCCTTAGATTTTCACCCCCTGACTCTGGCACAAAGCGGTAATGAGGCTGGGGTAGTCAAGAGAAGCCTTTGGTTTGGGGGCAATCTCTTCCATTTCATGGGCAATGATGGTACCCAGGTCCAGGGGTTCTGATCGCATGATTACCCAAACCAAAATAGCCCTCTTCTTGGCTACGTCGTTGGAGTGGAGCAGGGGTAAGATCTTGGACTGCACAAAGGTGCACCAAATCTTCGCCATAGGCACCAAATCTGCCTTTCTCAACGACTTCCCATCTCCAGACTTGTCTTTCTTTTCATCCCAGCGTGCTCCAGGGATGCAGAGTACTTGTAGTGAACCTTCCTTGTCCACCAGAGCATCCTTCAGCTCGTTGTATTTACAGTCTCTCCTCGAGACGTTAACTCCCAGCAGCTCATTGATGATCTGGGGTTTGAAGGAGATAGTCTTCCCCCTCACGTATGAGGTGAATCTTGTCTCTGCCCTGGTGAGCATCAGGTTGGCGTAGAACTCCTGAGTTATTTCCTCGTAGCCCTCCCCTGCCATGTTGCACAACTTTTGCCACTTCCTCGTTTCAATCTCCGCGGCGATTGAAGGGAACTTTCCCCTCTTCAGACTGATTTTCCGGTCCCCCACGAAGGAGCTACCCTTAAGGTTGTTAAACCGCTCCTCGTTGTCGGCGTACTTAAATCGGTGGGTGTCTTCAGCCCTTGCTTTCCCTCGGAGAGCTGTTGCGGGGGTTGTCTTGATACGCATTTTTCTTGAAGTTGATTCCATTCTGCAAGGAAGAGAACCCTTTGTTAGCGAGTGGGTTGAGAAATAGTAGTTCTATTACCTTTCGTCATGCTTGTGGAGATTTCTGCGTGTTTCGAGGGGGAGAGACTTCGGATTGCTGCATTCATTGTTGTTACTCTGTTTTCCCAAGGATGCTTTCTTCTTCTTTCGAACACCCCTGGCACATGCATGTTCAGGATTCTTCGCATTGTGCAATGCTGAATCTTCTCTCTTCTGTATATATGGTTTGCCTTCTGTCTATGGAGTTGGAAACCATGAAATCAATGAATGCCAGAATAGAATAGAAGAATTTCATACCTTGATTGTTCTGGAGTTGAGAGAATGAGAGGGTTGTGTTCTTGCTTCTCGAGTTGGGAACGAGGGATAAACAGAGTATGAGTTCTTAGAATTTCTGGTAGAAGGGAGTTACTTACCTATTGTTGTTATATAACCGTTGTGTGGGATACGAGGGGTCTCGCGTTAAGAATAGCTTAGGTCAAAACCTTTGACCATCCTTGCCTTGTGACTTTTCGATGGGTTGGCCATGCGGCAGATGCACACACATACTCTGACTTTGGGTATGCCTTGAGTAACCCCAAACTTGCTTCTTACTAGTCATTCACTCTGCTTGTTTGAATTCCACCACCTCTGGCGGGAAGTGGTTAATAATATATATATATATATATATATATATATATATATATATATATATATATATATATATATATATATATATATATATATATATATATATATATATATAAGATTATGTTTTATTTTATTTTATTTGTTTTTTTTTTCAGAGGTGGGGGTTTTGTTTGGTATTTCTTGTTAAGTCAACTGTTTGGTGCTGCTCTCACTCTTTTTGTGTTGGCAATGCTACTAGTCTTTTTGTTTTGTGCGTTCCAGACACTTGCATTCTCTCTTCCTTCTTGCTAGATTTGATGTCAGGGTACCATATAATTAACACAAAACTCTGAGTTCCTGGATTTATGATTAGTTATAATATACACATGAGGAAAGAAAAATAAATAAAAAAACTGGGAAAACAGAATAGATCACAAAAGAATTATCAAAACAAAAAAAAAAATTTCTTCAAGATTGGACGGTTGCACCGAGAACAGCTCCTTTGACCACGCAGGCTACAACATTTGAACGCATCTTGTGTTGGTCAGTCTTCTTCCATCCGCGTTGTGGCTGCTGGTCCAGCTTTGCTTTCGACGTCCTCTAAGTCAAACCACTACAGTACCAGCTCTTGTTCAGCATTGGAGAGTTCTTGTTCAGTCATTCCTATCCTTCATCCGATGGTTGTCAAGAGCTGTCGGTTGGCCCCAGATGGAATTTCTGCACATTTCTGTGTGTAACTTCGACTTGTTTGCCCAGGTGGCGTACAAGGAAGTGTAAGTCTTTCAGACGCTCGGTCTGTTCTTTGAGCATGTCGCAGATTTATAGTGGGATTATGGTTGTGGGCTGTGCCTTGTGGAGGACGTAACGCCTAATGTAGTCTTCATCCTTGGTAGGATGAGGATCTACGTGGGTGCAACCAGTAATTTCGACCCCCTGGGATTCACACAGGGCTGTGATGAGGCTGGGGTATCCCTGGGGAACATAGTATTTCCGCGCAATGTTCTTCATCTCCCGAGCAATTATTTGGGCGATGTCTACTTCACTGGATGTCATTATCATCCAAAGAAGAACCGCCCGTTTCTTGTTTACTTCGTCGGAGTGAAGCTTAGGTAGCAGGTTTGACTGCACAAAAGTGCACCAGATTTTGGCCACCGGGTTTAAGTCAACCTTGCGTAGGGACTTCCCATCATTGGAGCCGTTGTCCTTTAATTCCCACTTGGCTCCTGGAGTACATAGCACTCTCAGGAGTACTGGTTGGTCTATCGGGATGCTCCTGTGACGCTGGTACATGCACCCGAATGGAGAAGGTCTGGTCTCCAGCAGGTCCCGTATCACCTGTGGGGAGAAAGAGATCGCTTTTCCACGAACGTAGGACTTGTAGCAGTCCTCTGCTTGAGTTAATGCCACATTGGCATAAAACTCTCTGGTGATCTCTTCGTATCCTTGGCCCGCCAGGTTTCACAGCCTCTCCCATTGTCTGTTAGCAATTTTGTTCTCCACTCTTAGGAACTCCCACATGCGTAGTTTCAATTTTCTATCCCCCACTATCGGGATTCTCTTGAGCGTTTTGTATCTAACCTCATTCTCTGGAGACTGAAACAGTTGCATGGTTTCTGGCATGATTGGAGCCTTGGAGGGGGATGTCATAAGAGAGTTTGTGTGGTTGTGGAGTGAAGTGGCAATCTATGCAGGGAAAATGAAGAGTTGCAATGAGATAACTGCTGGGTTTTGATGGGAGTGTTGGTTACCTAGGTGCTCTTTTATATTTGGACGTGGGGGATGTGAAGGGTCTGGTGGTTGGTTGGCAGTTCAGATAACTTAATGCAGGTTTATTAATTGAATACTTTTGCTGGGTTTTCTTTCTCTTTCCTGTTCTATTCAGCTGCTGTTGTGTTGGCCACGCACTCTCATTGGCGTGTACTACGCGATCATGCACCCCCACTGTTAGACTGAATTTTCATTTCTATCCTTCTGCACTTTGTACCTATTTGATGCCTGTTGTTTAATTTCTCGTTTTCCTCTTCAATCTGTAAAGAAAAATTTTGAAAAAGTAAACAAAAAAAAACTAAAATTAAACTATGAATTCAAACTACTTCCAAGGGTTGCCTCCCTTGCAGCGCTTGTTTAATGTCCTTAGCTTGACAGTTTGAAGATCAATTAGGTGGCGGGAGAGTGCAGGTAGTCCTCCCCCTGCTGATTTCACCTCCATGATAGTGCTTGACACACTGACCATTGACTTTGAAACTTCTTTGGGATTGCACATCTTCAAGGGTGATGGCACCATAGTCTGAAACTTCTTTAACCGTAAAGGGACCTGACCACTTGGACTTCAAATTTCCTGGAAACAACTTAAATCTGGAATTAAACAACAAAACAAGTTGTCCAGGTTCAAAAACTCTATGTTTGATCAGGTTGTCATGCCATTGCTTGGTCTTTGCCTTGTAGATCTTCGCATTTCCATAGGCATTGAGGCGAAATTCCTCTAATTCATGAAGCTGTAACAGTCGATTCTCTCTGGATGTGTTAGCATTAAAATTGAGAAGTCTAGTTGCCCAGTATGCCTTATGCTCAAGTTCCACAGGTAAGTGGCAGGATTTCCCAAAAACCAGCTGGTATGAGGACATACCAATGGGTGTTTTGAAAGCTGTTCTATAGGCCCAGAGTGCGTCATCTAACCTGTTTGCCCAGTCTGTCCTAGAACTGTTCACAGCCTTCTCCAGGATCCTCTTTATTTCTCTGTTGGAAACCTCATCTTGACCGTTACTTTGTGGATGATACGCTGTGGTAATTCTGTGCCTAACGCCATATTTGCTCAGAACTGCTTCTAGTTGCTTGTTACAGAAATGTGTCCCTCCATCACTAATCAGAATGCGTGGAACACCAAATCTGGACAGAATGTGCTTCCTCAGAAATCTTATTACAGATTTAGCATCACATGTGTGTGTAGGGACAGCTTCTACCCATTTTGACACATAGTCCACGACGAGTAGTATATACTCATTAGAGTGAGAGGCAGGGAATGGTCCCATGAAATCTATGCCCCACACGTCAAACAGCTCTACTTCTAAGATGTTAGTGAGGGACATTTCATCTCTTCTTGAAATATTTCCGCTACATTGGCAGGCATCGCACACAACGGTAAAATCTTTGGCATCCTTGAATAGTGTAGGCTAAAAGAATCCGTTTTGCAGCACTTTAGTCGCTGTCCTTCTTCCATTGAAGTGGCCTACATAGGCTGAGCTATGGCAGTGCCACAAGATATCCCTTTGCTCTTCATGTGGGATACACCTTTGGAGTAATCCATCCACCCCTCGTTTGTACAGGAAGGGTTCGTCCCATAGGTAGAACTTACTATCATGATACAGCTTCTTCCTTTGCTGTCAGGACCATCCAACAAGGATGATCTGTGCAGCTTTGAAATTTGCCATATCTGCGTACCACGGTGTAACAGCAATGGCCAACAGCTTCTCATCTGGAAATTCCTCGTTGATCAAAACCTTCTCACCTTCCATGATTTGTGTAGGCAACCTGGATAGGTGATCTGCTACACCATTGTCCTTTCCCTTTCAGTCTTGGATTTCAAAATTGAATTCTTGGAGGAGTAGAATCCACCTGATCAGCCTTGGTTTTGCTTCCTGTTTTGACAACAAATGTTTCAAAGCAGCATGGTCAGTATACATAATCACTTTGGCACCAAGTAAATATGACCTGAACTTGTCAAAAGCGTAGACAACGGCTAGCAGCTCTTTTCCAGTTATGGTGTAGTTCAATTGTGCACTGTTCAGCACCTTGCTCGCATAGTATATGACGTGTAGGCTCTTGTCCTTCCGCTGTCCCAGCACTGCACCCACAGCAAAATCACTTGCATCGCACATGAGCTCAAACGGGAGACTCCAATCTGGTGCTGCAAGTATATGTGCTGTAATTAATTGTTCCTTAAGTGTATTAAATGCCTTCAGACATGCTTCATTGAAATTGAATTCAACGTCCTTCACCAAGAGGTCGCATAATGGTTTGGAGATCTTGGAGAAGTCTTTGATGAATCTCCTATAGAATCCAACATGCCCAAGGAAACTTCTCACTCCTTTCTCATTTACAGGAGGAGGAAGTCTCTCAATGGCTTCCACCTTGGCTTTATCAACTTCTACTCCCCTTGAAGAGACCTTGTGTCCTAGCACGATGCCTTCTTGCACCATGAAGTGACATTTTTCCCAACTGAGCACTAGGTTGGTTTCTTTGCATCGTTTCAGCACACAATACAGGTTACTCAGGCAATTATCATAATCAGAACCAAACACTGAGAAGTCATCCATGAAGACTTCAATAAAGTTCTCCACTATGTCAGAGAAGATGGCTAACATGCACCTTTGAAATGTGGCAGGTGCATTACACAATCCGAAAGGCATCCGACGATAAGCAAAGATTCCATACGGGCAAGTGAAGGCAGTTTTCTCTTGGTCCTTAGGATCCACCACAATCTGGTTGTAACCAGAGTATCCATCCAGAAAATAGTAGTAGGCATTCCCAGCCAGTCTTTCTAGCATCTGGTCCATGAATGGAAGAGGGAAGTGATCTTTTCTGGTGGACTCATTGAGTCTTCTATAATCTATGCACATACGCCAACCAGTTACTGTCCTTGTAGGAATAAGTTCGTTCTTCTCATTAGGGATCACTGTTATCCCTTCTTTCTTAGGTACAACCTGAACTAGGCTGACCCAAGAGCTATCAGAGATTGGGTAGATAATCCCTGCATCCAATAGCTTAAGGACCTCTTTCTTCACAACCTCTTTCATGGTTGGATTGAGTCTTCGTTGGGGCTGTACTACAGGTTTAAAATCTTCCTCCATTAAGATCTTGTGCATGCAGAAGGAAGGACTTATTCCTTTCAGATCTGAAATAGTCCACCCAATGGCAGACTTGTGAGCTCTTAAGATCCTCAACAGTTTCTCCTCTTCTTGCTCATTGAGGGAGTTGCTCACAATTACTGGGAATGTGTGCTTTTCCCCCAAGAATGCATAACGGAGGTGAGGTGGGAGCTGCTTCGATTCTGCTTATGGGTTGTCCACTTTTCCTTCTTCCTTTGGCAAACCTTCAGAGGGTTGTGAACCTGATTTTATGGGAGGATTAGCTTCAAGTGTGGCTATGCATTCCTCCACACCTTGGCTCTCTTTTTCCCTCTCCTGGCTTAGGCCTTTGGCTTGCCAGAGTACTCCTTCCAGAATAGACTCACTGTCATGTTTTTCAAGAGGGTCTGACAGTGGCGTTGCCAACATGGTTATTGGCAACGTTGCCAACGCGTCCATCCTCATGCAATGTGGCTGTTCAGCAGGGTGTTTCATGGCTTCAAACATGTTGAACGTCACCTTTTCATCCTGCACCCTCAGCATCAGTTGCCCTTGCTGCACATCAATAAGTGCTCTCCTTGTAGCAAGGAATGGTCTTCCTAGGATCAAAGGAATTTCAGCATCTTCCTCCATGTCTAACACCACAAAGTAAGCTGGAAATATGAATCTGTCTACCTTGACCAGGAGGTCTTCCACGACACCATATGGATGTTTGATCGATCGATCAGCCAGTTGGAGACACATCATGGTAGGCTTCACCTCCTCAATTTCCAGTTTCTTCATTATGGAAAGGGGCATCAAGTTGATGCTAGCTCCTAAGTCACATAATGTCTTTCCAATTTGCAAATTCCCAATGGTGCAGGGAATTGTAAAGGATCCTGGATCTTTCAGCTTCTGAGGGAGCTTCCTTTGGATGATAGCACTGCACTCTTCTGTAAAAGCTACGATTTCATCTTCCTTAAGCCTCCTCTTCTTGGACAACAGTTCCTTCATGAATTTTGCGTATGAGGGCATTTCTTCGAGTGCTTCTGCTAGTGGTATGTTGATTTGTAGTTTCCTGAATATATCCAGGAATCTGGAAAACTTTCTCTCTTCTTGCTGTTTCTTCAACCTTTGAGGGAATGAGACATTTGGCGTTGCGGACGTAGCCTTTTCCCCGTTGGCCACGGCCTCCTCAAATAGCTGCCTTTTGCTTTTTCTCACTGGCCTGTCATGGAAGTCCTTCTTCTGCATTTCCCTTGCTGCTGATTATGGGTTGACTACTGGTTCTCCTCCAGGTTGCATTTCTGTTTCAGTTCTGGATGGTTGGTCTGCTGGGTCAGCAACCTCATTGGCTTGTATAGCCACGTCCTCTGCTGTCTCTGGTATTATGGGCAGCCTTGGTTCTATCATCTTTCCACTCCTTGTTATGATGGCATTGCACTGCTCCTTGGGGTTCACCGTGGTGTCACTAGGAAAACTCCCAGCATTTCTTTCTATGAGTTGTTTGGACAATTGTCCCAGTTGATTCTCCAAATTCTTGATGGATGCTTGAGTGGATTGCATAAATTGGATGAGTATATTCCCCAAGTCTGCAGAGTTGTCCTGTGGTTGGTTCGTCTGCTGGTGAGTGGACTGCTGCTGCACGTATTGCCCGTTCCTCCTAGAGTTGTTCTGGTTTCTGAAATTAGAATTATGAGAGTTAGAGTAAGGAGGATACCTAGGCCTTTGTGGCTGACCCATATAGTGCACTTGCTCTTGGCTGGAGGTTCTTGTTATGTCTGTGTCACAGCATCCGTTTTCATGTTCTCCCCCATAGAAATCACATTTCAGGGCTTGCGTCTGTTGAGGGGTTCCCACGTTGAAGACCTGCAACTATTTTGTCAACGCCTCCAGCTGCTGTGAGATCAGCTTATTCTGAGCAAGTATTGCAGTTTGCGTGTCCAACTCCAACACACCTCTCTTGGGAGAACTTCTGTCAGTTGGTGATTGGTATTCATTAGAAGCCATTATTTCGATCAGCTCCATAGCTTCCTCTGCAGTTTTAGTATTCAGAGATCCTCCTGCTGAGGCGTCTATGATGAGTCTTGTGGCTAGCTTGACTCCGTTGTAGAAAATATGAACTTGATGGACATCGGAGAAGCCATGGTGTGGACACTTCCGCAAAAGCTCCTTGAACCTCTCCCAAGCCTCATAGAGTGTTTCTCCCTCCTTCTGACCGAAACAGGAGATCTCTCCTCTCAACTTGTTGTATTTTGAGGGTTGAAAGTACTTCATGAGGAATTTGGATACCAATTCCTCCCAGGTGGTGATACTTACTCTTGGTTGGGTTTGCAACCAATACTTGGCGCGGTCTCTTAAAGAGAACGGGAATAGCCTTAGTCTGATCGCTTCGTCGGAGACTCCATTCATCTTGATTGTATCACATATTTGGAGAAAGCTTGAAAGGTGGAGGTTTGGGTCCTCCACTTCACTTCCTCCAAACTGGTCTTATTGCACTAGATGGAGAAATGCAGGTTTAATTTCAAAATTGTTGGCAGCAACCAGTGGTCTCACGATGCTGGCGCTGCAACCTGCAGAATTAGGGACTGCATATTCTCCCAACATAATTCTCCTGTTAAGCTGGTGTTCTTCCATGATAGAGTGATGCACAGGGTTTTCTTCGCTGGTCCCTTGCAGTTTCTGTTGCTTTTGTTTCTCCTTTTGTAACCTTGTTTCCCTTCGGTTTCTTCTTGCGAGCTTTTCAATCTCAGGTTCAAAGATCAATTCCTGTTCTTGTTTGCCTCGCATAAACAAGTTAAACAAGATTAAACCGAAGAAAGAATCAGTATGTAACAAAGTCAGAAATATAAAATAGAATTGCTCAATCTAGTGTATTCGTAGTACTTTTCAATATTGAAAAACAAATCCCCGACAACGGCGTCAAAAACTTGTTGGTGTAAAAACGTATGAAGGCAAGTGCACCTTATCGTTTTATGAAGTAAAGAATGAGTAAGAGTATTGTCTCCACAGGGATTTGGTTCAAATACTGAATTCCTACTAGTCCACTAATTGAACTCAGTTATGAGGTCACATAGGCAACGCAAGTTTGTTCGCGTAGGCAACGCAAACGGGAATAAACAGGAATTCACAAAATCTGTCACAATTTGGAATTATGTTCTAAAACACAGTATACTTCAAACTGATTCTGGATGATGGAACACTCTGAAATTGATATAAAAGTATGAGATTCAGATTATGGAAAATGTTAGGGTTAGAATTTACCAAACTTCCCTTATGTAATCCTTAATTATTGCATATACTCAAGATAATCATACATTGAAGATCGAATTCACAATCTGGTAATTGAAGATCACTCTCATGACGCAACAATCCTTCACAGCAAATTAGGGATTCTAATCCCTTAGCAATTCCTAACCTGTAGCAAGCCTTACGTTCAAGAATTCACAAGACCTCACAAATGTGAACCTCTATCCCTAGAGCCTTCGCATTTGTGTTTTTCAATCTCACTTCCAGTTCTTAAACCAATTTCCCAATTGCGAAGAAGAACTTTGATTCAATTTATAAGCGGCCAAATTATAAAAGCATTAAGCCAAGAGAAAAACAATCAACGTTAAAGAAGAATAATCTTGAATAAATGCAAAATCTGAATTAGATAAGGTCGGTTAATGGTTCATCCTTCCCCAACAGGGACCTAGTTACACATAATAGAGAAGAAGAAAACAGGGGAAGGGGAGAAGGTTCTGGTCATGGCAGCTTGCTGTGGAATCCCTTCTTCCTCAACCTTAGGGTTTCTCCTTCTCCAAGAGCAGAACTAACGTCCAGGAAAACGGCGGCTCTCCTATTAGAGATTTCGCTCTGAAGATAGATTAGTGGATAGAATGAGTGATCTCCCTTTTTCGCTCTGTTCCGGGCCTTTTATAGTTAATGGTTTGTGTCGTCGTGTGTCCAACGCGACCCAGCTTGCGTTGCCAACGCGACGTGATTGACAGATTGCTCCCTGTTTCTTCACTTCTTTATGTGTTCCACGCAAATTCAGTTACGTTGCCAACGCGGAATCCTGTAACATTTCTCAGAGATTAAAAACACAGTAGATTTATGAGAATTCATCACTCAAAAGGCTCTAAAACTGTATTTTCAGATTGAGCATAGGTTACTCAGTTTTCTAGCTGTTTCTCATGTTTTAATTGTGTTTTATGCTCCAATTACTTATAATGTCTTTGAATTATGTTCCAAATAAGTGCCTTATTGGACACTTATCATCAATCTTACCCTATATACTTGTACTGTATAGATGAAGTGTGTACTACAAACGTGAGTTGGCACAAGTGGTTGGAGCCTATAGTGTGCGATCCCTAAGGCCTCTACTTCGAATCCCAAGTACGACAATTCCCAACCCAGCCAAAGAATTTCCCAATTTACCCCCTATGCGCTCCCTAATTACAATTTAACTCCCACTTTTCCTTTAATTTCAGTTTAGCCCCTACATTTCCCCTAATTATATTTAGGCCCCCACATTTCCTTTAATTTCAGTTTAGCCCATGTACTTCCCTAAATCCCAATTAAACCCCAACATTTCTCGTTATCTCAATTCAGCCTCCATATCCTTCACCATCCCGATCAAATCCTCACATTCCCTGTTATTCAAAAAATCAAATCAAGATCGATCCTAATTTACTATTATCATGAGAAGGTTCTTCCAAATAATAAAATTCTTTTCAAAAGGTTTTAGGATCTACGGTCTCACGTGACGAGCTTTGAACAGGAAACTAGCAGTCTACACTACTGTTCGATGTTTAGTGGTTCGTATAGGCCTCCGTGCAGCCTTAGCTGCCTCAGACCTTGTGCATGAGTGGACTAAAGGTCCTTTCAAAATGAAATTCTTTTCCAAAAGGTCCTTTCAAAAATAAAATTCTTTTCCAAATGTTTTAGGATCTACGGTCTCACACGACGAGCTCTAAACGGGAAACTAGCGGTCTACACTGATGTTCGATGTTTAGTGGTTCGTATAGGCCCTCGTACAACCTTAGCTGCCTTAGGCCTTGTGCATGAGTGGACTAAAGGTCCTTTCAAAAATAAAATTCTTTTCCAAATGTTTTGGGATCTATAGTCGCACGCGACGAACTCTAAACGGCAAACTGATGGTCTACACTGCTGTTCGATGTTTAGTGGTTCGTATAGGCCCCCGTGCAGCCTTAGCTGCCTCGGACCTTGTGCATGGTGGACTAAAGGTCCTTTCGAAAATAAAATTCTTTTCCAAATGTTTTGGGGATCTACGGTCTCACGCAACGAGCTTTTAACGGGAAACTGGCGGTCTACACTGTTGTTCGGTGTTTAGTGGTTCGTATAGGCCCCCATACAGCCTTAGCTGCCTCGGACCTTGTGCATGAGATGATCGAAGTCTCCTCCAAGAAATGAAAAGCTTTTCAAAATGACAAGTTCATCTTCGAATACTCCTTTTCAAGCACTTTCGAAGGTCAAGCCTCCAAACTGACCAGAACTACGTAAGCCTTGAGTTTCCCATTGCACCGGGGAATACGTAGGAGCAGGATCAAGTCCTGTCAGGCCGACCTTCATCAATCTATTTATTTTCACTATAGTTAAAGGGGTCAAACTATTTTCGATAAATCATACACTCAGTTTAAGGGTACCGTTCTTTGGAACGGGTGAATGGGGTGCCTAACACCTTCCCCACTCGTAACCAACTCCCGAACCTAAATCTCATCCTCGAGTTAGGGTTTTTCCAAATATTTTTCCCTTAAATAAAAATTTGGTGGTGACTCCACTTTATCCAAAATTCATTTTCAAAATTTTAGCGAGTTCGTCGTCTTGTGGGAATTACGGTTGCGATAGTATAAGATACAACCTAGGTCATCTCCCAAAGACCATTTCAGATTCTTAAGCAAATTAGGAGAAAGTTAGAATAAGGAAATTTTGTAAAGATGTGATATTAAGTTCTGAATACAAAATACAGAATGAAATTAATTTGACTCAACGATTATCAACTCAAGGAATTCAGAGGCTATTTTCTTAACTAATCATTGATCACTAAAATCATCCATTATGTTTATCAACCTAGGATCATCTGGAACCCCTAAAATGATCCTTGAATTCTCTAGTGAGAAAACTCTCAGGATTCAATTGATTATGATCAACAAGATTTAGTAACCACTTAATCTTTCATTAGATCTAAACTAATTTCATAATCAGAATTCAGTTAAAGTAAGTAATAAAATGAAAACATTCAATTCAATTACTTAATTTCTACTCTTCAAACTTTTGGAAAATGATTTACCAATCAAAAACCAATTAGAAATAAATTATGCATTAATCAAAATATGTCAACCGAACAAACTTTGATTAAAAGAATAAAATTGAATAATATAGTAAAGCAAAGTAGAAATAACTTGATAAGCATGTGAATAAAGATCAAGCCCTCAATGTTAAAATGAAAATAGCTTGAATCCTTGAATTAAAATTACAAACTTAGCCTTCCACGAAGGAGGCAAACTAACAACAAAGAAAAACTTAGCCTTCCATGAAGGAGGCAAACTAACAACAAAGAAAGAAAGATGGAAAATGGTATTGGAGTTAATATCCAAGGTGTGTCTTTCTCCTCTTGTAAACCCTTCTATTTATAGAGGATTTTTTAGGCATCATTTTCAGAAGGTCACCAACCAGCTTTTTTACTTTTCCATCCTTTTATTGCTTTCACATGGGCTTTGTTGAAAAGGCAAAACACTTTTGACTTTTTGTCACCAATCAGCATAAGAATTTTGACGTTGATTGCAGTGGAATTTCGGATATTCACGGGTCCGAATTAAAGCTTTATGTCTGAACAAAATTTGTAGGCCAGAATTTTAGATTTCCAACGAATCTGATTTCATCTCAATATGAATTCTGTATCTTAAGATATGGTCAGATCTTTGCACACTGTTCAGGTTCAGCGACAACAACCCTATCTCATCTTTTGAGATAATTTCGGAGTTTTATACATCCCATTTAGAGTCTGATCTTGCTTTGTAACTATGGAAACTTCTTTAAACTTTCATTCAAGACAGATTTCATGATTTTTGGATGTCTAAAACTCCTATTATGCTCAAAATACTATAATAGTATCGTTTTAATCGATTAAGCAAAGAAATTCAATTAAACTCCATATGAATCCAAACTCATAAAATATGACAAAGACCACTTAATTGAACATATAAGAAGTCTTAATGAGCTACAAATGAAAGATAATTATTTATAAAATTTATGCTTATCAAGTACACATCATAATGTACATACCATATTTATATACATATTTGTTACACATTCTAATACATGAACTAGCTTACTACTACATAATAATAACTAGGATGCTTGCATCCTACTATTTATAAAAATTTACATTAAAAACATTATTCTTCCATTTCTCTTTCCTTGCAAACGAAACTATTGGACCGAAAAATCTCCCTAAGTCTAGTAATGGAAACATTCCCGCCACGTACTTTAATCCAAAGATATAAAGGTCTTGTCGGATATCTCTTGATAGACTTGAAATAGATACGACATTGGGTATGCGAGCTTCCTTGTAAGGACCATAAATGTTATGAACTATGGTAGTGCTATGGAGTTTGGAGGTCTATCTCTCCCTCTAGGGAAAAGGATTCTTCAGCAGTGGCAGTTCATTGCCTTCGGTGGCTGGGAAGAGGCAGAAAGACTCCAAAGGTGTCCAAGGGAATTGCAAAACCCGTAGTGGAAAAATTTAGGCTCATGACTTCCAAGATGAAAAGATGTCCTAATGAAAAATAAATCTTATTGTTAGCTTGGACTATGATTAATAGGTCATAGGGGTTTGTGGACTAGTTCACATTACTAATGTCTATGTAAACCATTGTTGTCATGAAAGACATGTTCATTGTCTAGGAAGAAAGTGGGGAGAGAATGAGTGAGAAACTAGGTTTTTCAGTAGGATTCTACTATATTTCTAGTATCATCACTTTCAACCTAGCCATTTTAGTTTATTAACAAAATCATAACATACATACAAGATAACTTTTAATCTTTCAAAAACTCCTACTGAAGTGAGTTATTTTATTACAGAAAAACAACCATCATTACATAAGAATATATAAATAGTTTATTTGACTTGGGATCTCAATACAAATATTATTTGACTCATATTTTATTCTATATCTTACACATTATCTCATTCATTTTCTATTCCACACCTTTGAGGAATTCTAATTTATGTTCCACACCTTCGGAGAACTTTCTAGACATAGACACATATTATAAATAGTTAAACAATATATTTTCACTGATTCTATTACTCTACCTTCTATTCTTAAGGATATGAGTTCATTCCCAGATGGTCGTCACCATCTTATAATATGTGAAAAACACCTTCGATCTTCACAATAGAAGGATTTGTTGGGAACACCTTCGGCCTCCCAAGAGAACACCTTTAATCTCCTCTTCAGTAGGACTTTGTTGCCCTCTGGTTGTACACAAGGCATATCAGAGTATATTAACTTTTCACATAACTCCTTGCTTTAGTGATTCCTTAAGCCATTTGGGTTTATTTTTAAGCCTTCCAGATAGTTATGCATGCTCAACCAATATCCAGCCAATATGTTATACACATTTAGATCTTAAATTCTATCACATCATCAATCATACATAATCACCATACATAAAATCATCTTTTAAATATTTATAAACATTCATCATTTAACTCAGATTAGACATTACACATTCATAAAAAATCACAAGTTGGCTTATCAATAAAACTTGGATAACATAACCACATGCACCCATATATATCTAACTTGTTTAACTTATAACTTATTTATGCACTTCAATTTATAAGTCTTATCCATAACCTATTCATACTAAGTTTAAAGGTTATGTGTTAATAAGTTTTTAATTTATTTGTGCCAATTTAGTTATACATGGTTGAATGATGCACATGTCATTATTAAGTTTCACTTAAACTCTTAATCATTTACTTTTACATAGTAAGGCTTTTTAATGTGCCTAAGCCAAGTTTTCAAACTCATTTCTTCTGATTTAACTTTGGATGGTTGAATGCATGTCCATGATTTATAAGGCCTTCTAGTTTTGTTTTCTTTGCCTTAGAAGTTGATTCTTACCAATTAAAGTCTATTTCATTAATTAATACCTAACTTAGAAATTTTTAAGACTTCTTCTTCATACTTAAAGGTCATATTCGAATGGTTTAATGTAACTTTCAACCTTTTGGTTTGTTCCTAATCACTCAATTAGTGCATGCCTAGGTTTAGTCTTAAATCATAGTGAAATCTTAACTTTCTTTCGCTAACTTAACTAATATGGCCAAATAGACTTCTTAACATTTTTAAAACTTACTCACAATCTTAATCCTTTCTACTTATATGCCAAGGATATTTAATTAATTCTATTTAAGAATGAAATCTCCTTCTTGACCTATTAGCCTTAAGGTGGTTGAATGGACCCCTTAACCATTTTAAAATATTTTCACTTTTAATTTGTTGTATTTATATGCCAAGGATGATTAATTAAACCTAGTTAAGAATTAACACTTCTCCTTAACTAATTAACCTTAAGGTGGCCAAATGTCACACCTAGAGTTTAGGGCATCAAATTTCATCTTTAATTACCCTAAGTTGATGAATCCTTTTAGTTGAAGTTTAGGTTATAAGTTTTACCAAGTTTAGTTAATTTTTAGGACATCTCTTCTACTTTTAAGGGTCATGGACGAATGTCTGTTTTCTTCTCACAACTCCATGATTCATTTTAATCACCAACTTATGCATTCTTGAAACCTAGTTTAAGTGTTAATTATGAATTTCCCTTGATTTCATCGATTTTTGGTTAATATGGACCTAGCCACTTTTAGACCTTTCTTACACCTTTAATTCTTCCATTTACTTCATAAATATTCTTATTGCATCATTAACCAAATTTTAAGTTCATTTTTCCTTGAATTAAACTAAGGTGGCCGAATGCACACCTAGTAGTTTTTAGGTAAATTTACTCAATTTCTCTTCTTGCAAAAGTTGTTCACATTAGTTAGAACTTAGTTATATGATTTGTATCACTTTTAGAAATTTTAAGCAATTTTACCCTTAACTAGCTAATATGGTCGAATTCCCCTTTAGGTATTTCTAAGGTCACATATTCAAAATTTCTTCTCACACAACCTTGGTTCCATGATTTTGTGAACTTGTAGCACCTTAAGCACTTGATCCATACAAGGCTTGTCCAAACTCCTGAGCTAGAGTCATGGTCAAAGAGAGTCATAGGAGTCTTATGGAGCATGTTCCATTTTTTGTTCCAAATTTTCAACTTCCACTTGGTAGTTTTTAGATCTATGCCCAAAGAAAGATTTTAGGACTTATGAAAATTAATTTTTCTTATAATTTTTAATATTTTAATCCTTGAGTTTAGATTTAAACATAATATTGCACAAGTCTACCATAGTAAGAAAATCAACAACTTTCATACTTTAAGCATAAAAATATTCACGATAGAGATCCATAGGATCTACTCCAAGATCCTTCCATCTCTTATCATGACCACTTCAAAAAAAATTCTCATGTCCTCTCTAACCTTCCCAAAGCATCAAAATGGATTTTAAAATAATTTTTACTGATTAAATTGCTTCTAAGTTTCCTAAAAGTACTTTATTCTAACCAAACTTCATTTTATCTTTCAAAAATCTCTAAAAAGTGGTGATACTCATTTTGAATTGTTCAAAGGAAACCTTGAGCCCTCATGAGTCTAAACAACAATAGATCTATGAATTTTATAAAAAGAATCTACAAAAGAAAGAAAACCAACCATAAAAAGTAAGATTGAAAGCTAAAAATGATAAAGTAGAAAACCCTACTTGATGGAGACTTCGTATGGAGTTATAGTGGGGTTGTGGTGGCTAAAATTGGTCCTCCTTGATGGTTCACAAAGAGTTTCTTAGTGAAAGTGGTGGAACTTAGTGTTTAGAGCTTGATTTTAGCTTAAATCTCAAAGATGAAAACTTAAGCTTAAGGTGAAAGGTTAGGGTTTTTGGATTTGGTTTAACTTGGAGAGAGTTTGGAGGGTTTTGCTAAATGTTTAGGAGTGAAATATGAACCAAATGAGGTCTCCAATGTAGCTTAGTGAATTTAGCCAAGAAAGGGCAAAGTAGGAGTAATTTTTCACTTAAAGATATTTTGGTAATTTTGCATGAAATTTTCACTTTCCAATATTATACAAAATGTGAGGAATTATATTTTTAGAATTATATTAGTGTTAATGAGGCTAAGTTTTCCACTAATCAATTTTAACCTACCATAAACATGGTTACTTTTTAATTAATTAAAGTTAATTAACCTTAATGATAGTTAAAAAATCTTTACATTTATTATTTTTGTCTTTAGTGAATTTACTTTAGTTGACTTCATATTGTAAACACTCAATTATGTCTGAGATGTCCTTTTTCAAATTTCAAACTAAGATTTAAATTAAAAATAAAAGATAGATAAAAAAAATAAATAAACATAAAAATGGTGAAATATAAATAAAATAAAGATTAAAATAATAATAATGAAAAAGAGAAAGAAAAGGATTAAATAATAGATAAATAAATAACTAAAAAACTAAAAATAAATAAAAAACTTAAAAATTAAAAATAAATAAAAAACTTAAAAAAAGAAAAAAAGAAAATTTGAAAAAACTAGAAAAATAAAGATAATCAGAAAAATGAAAAAAATAAAAAATAAAAAAAACAAAACAACATAAAAATTGAAAAAACAAAAACAAAAGAGGGAAAAAGAAAACAAAAAAGAAGAAGCAAAAAGAAGACAGAAACGGGGGTTCTCTAGGGGCCCGACATCAAGAATTTCATCATGAATTGAGGGGGAGGAGGAAAACAAGGAAGCTCGTCGCAAATACATCAGGGTGAGTCATAATCCTTACACGGTTTTGACCACACCGAGCCACTCAATACTTGGATTCATCTTCAACCTTTGCACATTTCTTTCCATTGCAAAACCTATGATGAAGGCATAGTGTAGTTATCAGAGATGAATTGTGGAAGGTCTGGAATTGAAGGCACTTCTTATGCCTTAGAGCTTAGTGGAGCAGCAACCTCCATTGATTATTTCAGAGTCAGCTACGCATAGGTTAGCCTTCTTTGTTCTCCTTTTCAACATCTTGTTTTTCCTGGTTATACTTCAGTCGCTTCTTACGGGAAACAAAATGCTATCGTCCATTAATTGCTGAAATTTCCTGCATGCTTGGACTCAATTCTTATCATTTATTGTGTGTGATTTATTTGTCATAATTGAATTGCTCGTATGATTCCCATATCCGAAGCTTACATGATGAGAATCGAGAGCTTCAAGTCTTTCTGTAATCATTTTAGCTAGATCGTAGGTGATCCCATCTACCTTTTAGCCTGATTAAGATTTGATTAGAAATGAGCAAGTCTGATTATACTAGTGTAAATGCATGAAACCGTTACTCCTAATAAAAAAAATCAGTAGCATTCAATCTGAAATTCTATGTCTAAGGTTACACTCCCCTGCCTTTCTATCAAAATGAACGATAAGTCATAATCGATACAAATGCTTCTACCAATGCCGAGTACTTGGATTAGTTTCAAAATCCATAATACCTCGCTGTGAAGGTAAGAACAGGGAGCCTAAGAAGATGAATCCAGTATACAAAGAAACATAGGAATGTGTTGGTATCTGTTGCAGTAACAAATGATGCTCAATTATCACTGTTGAAAAAGGCTATTTTGATCTGTAGTTGGTTGTATGGGGCTTGGAAGTTAGTAGTTGATAATTTCTTGAGAGTGTTGGAGGAGAAGGTTCAATCTTAGGTGTTAGTAGTCCTTGCGGTTACTCCAAAATAGGCAACCATGAAGAGAGATCACATGGTGGTATTGAGGCTTGGCCTGGTGTCATTGCTGATGTGAATCCCCCAATACTACTCTTTGTCTTTATGGAGGAGCTGTATTTAAGAGGATAATGCATGAATTTTGGTGTGCTGCATATTCTATAGAATGCCCTAGTGTCAAGGGAGAAGGTGGAAAATATATTACTTGCCTACACTGGTTGTGGTGGGGGAAGAGGCTTAACAAAGGCTGTTGCAAAGATTGCACGAGCTGCTGCTAAATCATGGCTGGTTGTTCTTTTTGATAGTGCTTGTGACAGACTTGCTTTTGTCTTAGGAAGTGTATTTAATTTGGCTCTAAAAAGAAACCGCAGTCATGATTCATAATGTGCGATTAAAGCAAGAAGCATGGATGGCTATGTAGGTCTCTATGCTACTTTAAGGTGTGCTTACAGTCACTTTGTAAAGGATCTTGCTAAGCAGTGCAAACAGTTTGTTAGGCACCACCTCAATTCAGTTACTAGTCTGTATTCACAGGTCTGCTACTTTAACGACTTTCAACCATGTTCTGGCCTAAATGCTCCCACTTACAACAAATTCAACCATGCTTCAGCCTATTCATTTTTCCTGGAGTTGAGTGATACTAGTCCAATGTCCCACAACGTAATATCAGGAAAATATACCTCCAGAAAAGCATGCATAGGAAATCACACCAGGTAAAGCAACAGAAGCTAGACATGCTTTGCGAGTAAGCTAGATGACAATCCCTGAGTCAATCCTCACATCAAAGATTGAGGAATTCTGTGAAATAATTAATCCTTAGGACGATTTTGTTCGAAGCGATATAGGAGAGTTTAAACTCGGTTTCTATCTTCACAGCCTATTTCTTTCTGCTGAGCCTTGCTGAACTCTACCTGTAGAGAATGAAATTTTAAGGGTATGGTCGAACTTTGATTTGATCGGCATTCATACACTTGAAGGGAGACAGCTGCACAATGCATTTCTATACATCAATGGGCTGTGGCTTTGTCGTTTCTCTCTCTTCATCTATGCTTGATGTTATTCCTGATCGGATGCAGCAAATTATATCAAAATGTGCATTGATGTTAAAAGATCTTGAGTAATGACTGACGTTGTCTGCATGGTTGGTCTACACTATATGCATGTCATTGACTGCTTGTCGTTTATCTTGGTGTGATCGCTTGTATAGAATTCTGTGTTGCTGGATTCATTCATCTCTCGTTCCATAATAATGGCTACGAGATATGCCGTAAGTGCATTGAAGGAGAAGTTACGGAATTTTGGTGCAAGGAGCATATAATTGAGGCATCAAAGCATGAAGACCTTAATGAGGGACAAATAACTGATGAACATAGGCAGCAATTAATTTTTTTGTTCTAGAAGTTGTCAGAAACCGGTTCCTGGACAGAGACAAGCTACAAAAGAGCTTCGGCAGCTAACAAAGAAAATGCATGCATCTAGAGCACTTTTTGGGGACAAAGAAGTCACTCATCTATTACTAGCTCCAACATCCCAACCGTTCTGAACGCCTTCATTCACCAACCTAACAAGATAATATTTGGATATGATGATAAGTTGATATCCTTAATCGTTGATCCTGTGACATTAGGAACCAGGAGTAAGAACCAAGGTGGCTACGGTCATTTTCTTATTATCAACACTTGATGACAATAGAAACGTCATTAGGAATTGTGAAGGAGCTACCAGAATTTTGGTGTGCCTAATAGAAGAGGCAAAACAAATATTGATGGTGAAAGATGTTGCTTCAGCCTTATACACTTTAAGCATTGAATATGAAAAAGGGAAAGATGAATTTAGTGAATTGGATCCCATGCAGATTGGGTTTCTCCACGTGGAGTGCAACCCCATGCAAAAGGTTGAATAAAATAATCAAACGAGGGTGGAGCCACCAATATATCTTGCTTAAACTAAAGTAACGGTTCAGTCTCCCTACAACATCACATATCTTGATCATCGTTTAAATTAAACTTTGGGGATCATAAATCATAAGCTGCACTTGGCTCAAGTGGTTGCCTAAGCTAAATCCCGTCCAAGAGGTCTCAAGTTCGATCCCCGTGCGTTAAATAGCCTCACATATTCAGCTTATGTTCAAGCCCATTTTTTCCATCAAAATACCAAGAATGCTTTTAAAGTCATCTTTCAAATTCTTTTAACTTTGAAGATCAAGTCTTCAAAATCAGAACTAGGTAGCCTTGAGTTTCCCATTGTACTAGGGAACACGTAGGAGCAAGATCAAGTCCTATCAAGCTATTTTCATACAAACCTATTTATTTTTATTCTAAACTAAAGGGATCAAACAGTTTTCAAAAATATCAAAATCACACACTTAATTTAACAGTACCGTTAGGCGAGTAGGGTGCCTAACACCTTCCCTATTCGTAACTGACTCCCGAACCTAGAACTTCTTCCTCAAGTTAGGGTTTTTCCAAATGTTTTCCCTTAAAATAAAATTTGGTGGCAGCTCCACAAATCAATTAAAATTCTTTCTAAAATTTTTAGCGAGTTCATCGTCTCGTTGTAATTACGGTTACGACACATATGGTGACTCATCACCATATTTTTCATATGGAATTTTGGTGCACATCATGCGGAGCCCACTTTTGACTTGTTTCTTACACTTTCTTGCCCTCTTGCTTTTTAAGAGCATTTTCGTAATTTTTTTCAACATTACCCTTGAAGTTCCCAAATTGTTCATCGGAAAATTCTAACACTTTTTGGTTCGTTCCCAAGTTAATCTAAGGTTATTCGATACTTTTTTGGGAATTGATTAACCATGTGTAGAAAGCACAGCTTTCTAAGGATGTTTTCAAAGTTTTCTAAGAACGTTTTCATTCCTTTTTTGTTTCTAAATTTTTCCTCATTACTATTATCGTTCTTAATGTTCTCTAATCCCTTAAAATATCTTTTAACTCTTGTTTTATATTCCTTTTGTACATTATTTGGATTGCCTAAATGTGAAGACATTTTCGTTATTTGCACCAAACTTCCCAATTTCTGTGTTTTTGGTTTCTAATATTACTTAATTTTCTTTTCAAAATTATTTTTAACTTCAACAGTTTATTATAAAAATTTATAAATGTTACACTTATGTTATGATGGGTGAACCATTGGTGACAAAGTCCAGCTTAAATGTCACAAAGAATGAGAAGGATGGGTCCCTATAGGACTAAATCCTACGATATCTAAGTCTTTTGTGCAGCTCCTAAATGTTAAGGTACGATATCTAAGTCTTTTGTGAAGCTCGTAAATGTTAAGGTCAATCACCTATCTTGTGGCTAACAGTTTATCAAGACCTGGTTTGTATTTGACATAATTATTTTCTGACTACAATCACAACTGAGTAGATTAGCAAAACACGATGGAATTCATTTGGTGATATCTATCTAGAGAAATGGGAAAAGTTTTTCCATGCCTCTAACGGTGAATTGAATGAGCAACTGCAACCATTGAGAGAAAATTCTTCTTGGGTTGATAATAGAGCTGTCAAATTGGGCTTTTACCCTAGGATTAGCCTTACCCAGCCTGTTTTATATACTACCTAGCCCTAACCTGTAAATAAAAAAATAATTAAAATTTCCCTCATAAAATAATCCTACAAATAATAAATCCACCAGGGCTGATCCACAGGTAAACGCAGGCCCTAAAACATTAAATTTTATTTCAAACTTTTACACCCAAATTACAGAATCGTGAAAATCAAATAGTGAGCATTGACCTTTAAAATTGAAGAACCCTATTCCCAATTTTATTGTTGATTTCAAGCGTTCCTAATTCCTCCATCAATATAGAAATTACAAAGATTAATCATCACAGACCATCTTGACGAGAACGATTTCGTTTTTAAGGTACATTTTCTCTCTTACGGAAGAAAAATCATACCATTTTTTATGCTCTTTATGATTCATTTTTTTCTTTGGTTGTGTTTACTGCCTTGGTTGAGCATAAACCATGAATGTCGTGGCTGAGATAAATCTATTTCATCCTTCATAAGTATAATAATCAGTCGCGGTTATTTTGGGTCAAGCCACAAAGGATTAGTTTCAGATTAGTTTCTCTGAAACGAACTTGATTTTTGGATAATATAAATGCGTCTAAACGTAGTTTTAATCCACCTCACTATAATTTATGTTCTACTCTGCGTAGTACAACCAGCTTGTAACTAGTTTCCTTTTGCAGCTTTTTCCTTTCTTTTTTGTACTTTTTGTATTGGGTCTCACCATTGCAGTATACTAGGAAGACTTGTAGTCAAATGTTGAACCATCCATTTATGTTGGAATTCAATTACAATGGTAAGAAAATTCAGGAATCTAATTCAAGTTCACCAGCAAGTATTCTTGAACTGGGATTTTGAAATTTCATGGAAAACACAGAGTTTGAGTCAGAGGTTAAGTGCTTGGTTTAGAAAAGTTTTGAGAAATCTCGTTCATGAACTGCCTGAACGGATCATCAAGGAAAAATGTTTCTTTCAACCCTGATTTCAATTTCGTCCCAAACCCTTGGGTTGTGAAGTTCAACCCATGAATCTCATCATCATCATTCTTCGAGTTACCTATGGAACCTATGTCTATCACACACCGAAAAATTTAATGTAATAAAATAACTACTTAATGGGTTCTTTTGTTTCGATGTCTAAACCGTGTGTAGGTAATGGCAATATATATAGGCCTAAGTTATGATATTTGGACACCCTGAGTGGGGTGTATCGGTTGTAATAACAAAGATAACATTATAAAATTTGATAAAAATGAAAAATATAGAAATAAAAATTGGGATACAATGAGGTGTAAATACGTTGGGATATAGATTATTATTTTTAATACAAGGCTTGAGTGAGTGGTGGCAACTATTTTTAGGTAAATGGTAATTACGAATTAGCATACGTTGTGGACGGGTGGTTGAGAGAATAGTGCATTCAATCTTTCAAGACTTCAACTTGTTTTTGGGTTTTTATTTTTTATAAGGAAAATATATATATATATATATATATATATATATATATATATATATTTCTTTTTGTTAACTTTATGTTTTGTTGTACGCACTAATCTCTCTTTTTGAAGGATACTAGCTATGTATAATAGGACTACTTTATTGTCTCCTTATCTTCTCATGTATCAATGATAAAAAGTTCATCCTTCCACTGGCTTTAGTTATCCATTTGTGCTTGACATCTCTCTCTCTCTCTCAATTGGAAAAAAGGAACTTAGATTTGTATCTATTTATTGGCTTCTAGTTAAAAGCTCTATGCTTTTAATCTATTTATCCTCCATGAAATCTAGACTCACATGCTAAAAATAAGGGAGCAATATTTTTTGTATACAGAAAAATATGTCTAAGTGCTAACACGCTTACCGGGGTCTGTGTCTCCAGAAGAAGGAAATACAAGTACTAAATGAAACAGGAAAATAATACATATACAAGTATACTGAAATTTTAGAATTTTGCTTTATCTTAAAGATCTTGCAAGTTTCATAAAGCATAAATAATATATAAATAGCTTGTAATCAAAAGTTTTAATTCCATAGATTAACAATAATGTGTAAGCTACTAAATGTATTTTCTAGTTATTGTGTTCAAATTTTAAATTTTTTGTCCTAGAAGAGCAAAATATTCATTCAGACAATGACATTCCTTTTAAAATTTTGATACAATCTCCCAGCATGCATGCATCTAATGATATCCAAAGTATTGAAGTTTTTATCACTCTTATTTTTCTATTTGATTGTACCGATAGGGCGGCTATTTATACTTTTATAGATATACTATTAAAGGAGTTAAAATTTCAATTATATATAAAATATTATTTGTTACTAATCATAATGATATTATGTTCTCTTATTTATTATATTATTTGTTATTAATCCTAATGATGATTCCGTTGACTATTTCACTTGTTAGGTTCAAGGAAAAGCACTTTGGTAACAGTAGTGCTACATCTAATTTAACTTCAAATCTTGCATTTACACAATACAGGTTAAAATCACATGTGTACTATTTTTGTAGATTTTTTGAATTTAATGTTTGTTAAATGAAATAAAATATTTTGTTTGTTATATATATATATATACATATATATATATATATATATATATTAATTATTCTCCTTTTCAGAAACATTTATTTATTTTTCTTGTAAAATTTGCAGGTTATGAGACCATCATAATTGAAGTTGATTAAGGTTGTCTTCAGGTTATCCTTGTTCATACCATCACAAGTAAGTGAGAGTTAATTATATGGATACCAATACCATTACAATTTATGTCAATTGTTAGTGTCCGTTCGTGAATTTTGAAAAGTTATTTTTATTTATAGATTTCTAGCATGGCACTTGCGAATTAAAATATAGAAGATGAAATAGTTTCTGAAACTCTTCCTACCTTTTCTGGAAATACTAAGTCAACTAAGAGGTAAATTTCATCTGTATGGAAATTTTTTTCAAAAATTGGAAAAGATAAGGATGGTTGTGATAAGGCTGCATGTAATTATTGTGGAAAAGATTTTGTAGTTGGTAAAAATCCCAAGACCAAAACGTATTATGGGACTTCACATTTAAGTCGTCATATTTCTGGTTGTAAAGAGTTTTTAAATCAAATCCGAACATGGATGATATGGTGTCTAACCAAAGGTCTATCACCAAAAAAATTGATCAAAAGATGCATCGTGACCTTCATGCACAAGTTATAATTAAGCATGATCTACCATTCAATTTTGTTGAATATGACATGGTTAGAAAATGGATAAAGTATCTAAATCTAGACGTTGTGATGCATTCTAGGAATACTGTTGTGTCAGATATTAAAAAAGTTTATATTAGAGAGAAGGATAAATTGAAGCAAGTTTTGTCTACAATTCCCAACAGAATATGTTTAACATCTGATGTATGGACAGCTTCTACCACTGAGGGATATATTTGTCTGATTGCACATTTTGTGGATGATAATTGGAGATTAGTTAGTAAAATTCTTAATTTTTGTCGAATGAAACCTCCTCATACTGGATCTGAATTAGAAGCCATCATATTTGATTGTTTGAAAAGAATTGGGGAATTTACAAGAAATTATTTTCTATCACATTGGACAATGCTTCTTCTAATGATAGTATGCAAAATATTCTAAAAGCTCATATTTGTTTGCAAAATGGCTTATTGTGTGATGGTGATTTTTTTCATGTTAGATGCTCGCCTCACATTCTTAATTTAATTGTTCAAGAAGGTTTGAAAGTGGTAAACGAAGCTCTTCATAAAATCAGGGAGAGTGTTAAGTATGTGAGAGGCTCAGACGGGAGGATGATTAAATTTAAAGCGTGTGTGCAAAAAGTAGGCATTGATACTAGTATTGGATTGAGATTAGATGTATCAACTAGATGGAATTCAACATATTTGATGCTTGAAAGTGCATTGAAATATGAAAAAGCATTTGATATTCTTAAAGTGACAGATATAAACTATAAAAATTTTCCATCAGATGAAGAATGGAGAAAGGGAGAGAAAATGTGTGAATTTTTAGAACCTTTATATGATACCACAAATATGATATTAGGATCTTCGTATCCAACATCTAACTTATATTTTTTGCAAGTGTGGAAGATTGAATGCATGCTCAATGAAAATTTGTTAAATGATGATGTGGTGATAAAGGAAATGTCAATAAGTATGAAAAGGAAATTCGACAAGTATTGGAAAGAGTACAGTGTGATATTGGCTTTTGGAGCCATTCTTGACCCTCGCTTGAAACTTGATTTTGTACTCTTTTGTTATACTAAACTTGAACAAACAACCTCTGAAGATAAGGTTAAAGATGTAAGGGAAAAGTTTGAGAAACTTTATGATGAATATGTACGTTGTTTCCAAGCATCCTCTTCTGAATCTCAACCATTCAGTGATTTTAATGTTTTGGATAAGTCAATCAAAGAAGGAAGTAGGCACAAGAGATCAAAGGTGTTCAAGGTACTTTTTTAACTGATAGTCATAGTCTTATATTTTAATTATTTTTTTCTTAGCTAATTAATGTATTATATATTGCAGGAGTTTAAAAGGTTTCAAAATCAAACTAAATCTAATGTTGGGAAGAGTGAAATAGACATTTATTTGGAAGATAAACCTCTTAACTATGATGATAATGAAGATTTAGATGTGTTGGCTTATTGGAAGATCAACGAAAAAAGATTTCTCATGCTTGCTATTATGGCACGTGATGTATTGAGTATTCCAATCACTACAATTGCATCAGAATCTGCATTTAGCATCGGTAGATGTGTGCTAACTAAATATAGAAGTTCTACACTTCCAAACAATGTTCAAATGCTTATTTGCACCAGAAATTGGTTACATGGTTTTGTTTTAAATTCTAATGGTAATATTTACATAAAATTTTATATTCTTATTTACTTTTAATTATTTATATTGGGATTGATTATCTAATTATGGTTTTATTGATTGTGAGTTTTAGATGAAGATGATTGTACATCAATTTGTCATGAAATAGAGGAGCTAAATGTGTATCCAGAAGATGATGACATTGAAAAATAACTAGGAATTGAATAATGAAGATCGATCTTTTTGGATTCATATTAGCGTCAATTTTAGATATTGATCTTTTTGGATGTCTTCTTTGATTTTTGACTCAATTTGTTTCTAATATAGTATAATGTACAATCAATATAACATCATTTGGGATCATGCTTCTCTGCTTAATTTGGTATAGTTTCTTTTCTTTTTTTATCTTATGATTCCTTAAACTAGGATTGGTTCAATTAATTGACTATGTGCTTTAGACCTTGATGTTAAAGTCATTGTCTTATCCCCAAAACCCTTTTAGCTACCAACAGGTTTGTGTGTGAGATCTGCCACAACAGTTTTCAGAGAGATCCTAACTTGCAGCTTCATAAGAAGGGTCATAACCTGCACTAATTTTTTTTAAAGAGAAAAGGTATGTATCTGAATGGATTTTGTGATACTTATAATTATATTAGCAGTAATAAGAATTTTCTGTTTATGGAAGGATTATATATTTGTGATAGTTGTGATGCTTATATAAAAGGTCTTGTAAGAATCTTTGAAGCATATATAATGTGTTGTTTTTTTTTTATTTATAGGTTGACCCTAGCTCATTTGACCCTAAGGGTTTTTTATATTTAGGATTTTTTGGCCCTAAGGACCTTTTAGACCCTAACTCATAGGGCTAGGACTTTTTAGGGTAGGGCTAACCCATTTGACGGTTCTAGTTGATAAGTCACCACTGACCAAGGTAAAGGCAATTAAATGGAAAAGTTTGATTTTCTTTAAAAATGGTTGGTTTCTTAATAAAAAAATTATGTCTGAAATATTTTTTATCAATTTAATCTTTCATTTCTTGATTATAATAAAAAATTAAAAAAATTGTAACCAATAAATTTTAAAATCTTAATAAAATTTAAAATATTAAAGATATTTAATTTAATAATTCTTTCAAATATATCTTTACCTCTTATAACATAAACACATTCATTTTAATAATAAATTCCATTACTGCATTCTAGCCCACACATTGATGCTCAAAGACGTGGATCTTGCCCGAAGATTTTAACCACTTACTAACTTCGAATCATGGTTGCTTTCTCTCCTTGATATTTTGGAGCCAATTGTGCAGCACCAGCACCTAGGAGGGTTCCTTTATTCTTCCTAACAGAAACCATGCTCACAGGCACATACTTTTTTTTCTAACAAATTCCCACTCACTAATCACATATTCACTCTCACCCGCTACTTAGTCTTACCGGCTCTTTTTTCAATATACCGTTAAAAAAATTTATTTACATAAATAATATTATTTTTAAAATATTTTTTAAAGTAGGATCAGAATAGTGCCTTTAACATACTATTTACATTTTTATGCAATATTGTAATTTATAATTTATATTTTTTATACATTAAATATTGCACCTAATATGCACATAATAAAATTTATAATATTATTAATAACACATGTGAGTGATAATGTTATGAATCAGACTTCACCTAATTTACAATTTTATGAAATAATTATTACATAAAATTTAATAATTAAATTTTATTATATATAATAATTCAATTAATTTAATTTAAAATTTTATAAATACCTTTTAATTTAAAATTTTAAAATTTAAATTTGTTAACAATTTAACGTAATTTATAATTTTTTTAATTACTAAATAAATTTAAATAATTAAATTTAGTTAGATTTTATAAAATAGTCTAACCTAATTAACCTAATTTAAAATTTTATAAAAATTTATAGTTTTAACTTTCTAAATTTAAAATTAGTAACACTTATCCTAACTTAAAAATTTATTTAATAATTACTATGTAAATTTAACTAATTATACTTACTTAATTTTTTAAAAATAACCATAAATAATTAATTTAATTTAAAATTTTATGACTAATATATAGTTTTATTTTTTAAAATTTAAATTTTACTACATTATTTAACATAAGTTAAAATTTTATGAAATAGAAACTAAAAAAATTTAAAAAATTTAATTTACTTGAATTAAGTTACATATACTAATTTAATTAAATTAATTTAAAATTTTATGAAATATTAATACTTTTTTAATTTTTAAATAAAATTTTACTACAAATTAACCTAATTTTACATTTTTATTTAATTATTACTAATTAAATTTTAAAAAATAAAGTTAATAAAATTTAATTATATATATCAATCTCGTTATATTACTTAATATTGTATGGCTTCTAAATTACTTAATAGATATAAAATTTTAAATTTATTTTATAATTTTACTATGTTTTACTATATTTTTTATTATTTTATGAATATATTTTTAATCTAATTTTATATAAATGTAACACACAAAAAGAAAAACTGATAAAAAAATTAATACATAATATCATAAAGTATATTTTCTAATCTAATTTAATGGTATATAAAAAAAATTATACATATAACTCGATTAATTATGCTTAAAAGATACTATTGTAACATTATTTGAAAAAATTACTTTTAAATAACCTTATTTTTATATTTAAAATTTTTTATAATATTATTTACGAAAAAGAGTGATTCTTATCTCACTTGAACCCACGAAAAAAAACTCATTTAGCTTTTGCCAAGAGCACCTCACTCATTCATTCTGGAGACCCCAGGGATGGTCTCACTCTCTCGGACTCATTCACGAACAGATACACATTCACGCTCAACGTCTTCATTCGGCTGGCTCCTCCCATCAAGAATAAGGCCACGCGTCCTAGAGCGTTCTTTCATGCTTACCATCTCTCCTACAAGACCAATAATACCACCAGACGCATGAATGAGATCCTAGATATGGATTCGGTTGGTGGTCATATCTCCTTAATATTAATGGTGTCATTGATTTGTTTGTGATAAATTTTGGCTTATATATTTCCAAGGAAATTAGCTCCAATAAATTGATCAAGTTTTCTTAAAATGGCTTCACAAGGCTGCTGCCTTTTCTTTAAATTTTTTGCTATAATGGAATTTTAGAAAATTAATATTTTAATTTGGGTTAATTTAGGATACTCAGTGATCATATACTGATTATTCCTCTTCCTTAACCAAATTCCACTTAGATTAATTAAGGATGAGAACTAGTATTATTGTTGAGATAAATTGAGTTAAATATGATTCATCTTCGAAGATCACATGAAACTAGTCCCTTTTGTATTAGTTTTTATATTTTTTTTCATGTGGTAAGAATAATGATAGAAGGATGATAATTATAGTTGATATATTAAATTAATATTATAATTTTTTTGGTTTTTTTTAAAGTTAAATCTATATATTTATAACCATTTTTATATTATTTAAATTTTTTTTATTAAAATTTTACGCAACTAAATAAACATAAATTTTATATCTCACGCGTGGAATTTCTTAAAAATTAAAATACTTTTTCGTTAAATATTACCTAATTTTTAAAAAAAAAATTAGTTTCGAACAAAAATTTTTTATAATTAGTTTTGTAAATTTCTTTCTCAAATTATTAAAAATAAAATTTATTCTCAAAATTTTTTTTTACAAAGTTTCTTTCTAAAATTTAATTTCACGTAAATTTCTTTAAATTATCTTTTAATATTTTTTAAAAATTAATAGATAAAACTACGAATATTTTAAATTTTTTATCGAAAATACATAAAATAGGATCAAAATCCTGAAACATACATATTTTTTTTATTGTCTATTAATAACTTAAATATTTAATCTTTATATTAAAAGAAATTAAATAAATTTTTCTTCAAAATTATTTTAAAATTACATGTTTAACTTTGTATACTATGTTTTAGAATGGACAAATAAGATGCTTGCATCTTTCTTATTTATAATTGATTTCGGAACCTAAATCTTTAAATTTTATTTTTAAAAATAAAATTTGGCGGAACTTCATATTTTTAATGCTCTTTATAATTTTTTTTTGAATTTATCATTTTTATTGTAATTTTGATTGCAACATAAATGATAAATGAATTTAGTGGAACTTCATATTTTTAATGGTCTTTATAATTTTTTTTTTGAATTCATATTTTTATTATAATTTTGATTGTAGCATAAATGATAAATGGATTTAGTTGATTCAAATTATTGGTAGACTAGCTTGCATTAGAAAATGTGTTTATAACATGTTGATCTAAACTTATTGAGATACCTCTAAAAATTTATAAATTCAGAATCTAGTACGGTTTATTCAATTATTAATTCTCATGCAGATTTTAGAATACTTCATAGTTAAATTTTTTAAAAAAAATTAGGTATTTTAAAAGGATTTTAAATATAATAATTAATATTATTAATTTAAATTTAAATATTTAAATTAATTTAAATAATTATTATTATAATTTTAAGATATTTAAAATTTATTATTAATTATTTTAAATTTTAATTATGAATTAATTATTTAATTATCTATTAATGGTTTATTATGATTTTAAATTTTGACCATTAAAAAATTATTACGGTTTATTTTTTGTCGTTATGAACTTAATTTCTGACCGGAGTTTTAATTTTTGTCCAAATTGTTGTATCCATATTTTCTATACATAAATCTATTTTCTGTTAGGTTGAAGGAGAAAAATTTTCTATATATAAATCTATTTTCTGTTAGGTTGAAGGAGAAGAATTTTCTTGTTAGTTCTGTTCCTGAATCGTTGAGAAGAGGCTTTTGTATTTTGGAGATCACGACATATGCAGACAAATCCTTTAGGCAGTGTCATCACGCGTCTCAATTTACAACCAACCAATAACAACAACAATCTCAAGGATTTTGTCAATATTATCTTTATAATATATTAGAAATTTTCTTTTGTAAGACTACAAATATTTTTTCAATTCTTATCTACCTCATTAATTTTCTTTTTGCAAATTTCAGATATTTTGCTTGAAAACTCGATTCTACCTATTTATAATGAGATAGGTTCATTGTCCAACCAGTTAGGGATGGAAGTAGGCCAAGTTGAGTTAGGCTTTGAGTGTTTAAGTCTGACCATTTAAATTTGTTTTTTCTGTCGGCCTGACTTGGTTTAAAACCTACAAGGTCTACATTTCTATTTAAAAGCCTACATTTCAAAAAGAGATCAATAAATAGACTTAAAACCTATATAAATAATTGATTAAATAGGTTTGCAAACTTAAAACTTACAAGATAAAAAGGCCATTAAATAGGCCTAAAACATATATATATATATATATATATATATATATATTAATATTATGTAAATAAAATATAAAATAAATATTATACAAATATAATATATCAAAATAAATATAAATATATAATATATAAATATAAACAGGCATCTGAATAGGTTAAATAAGTTTTTTTATATGCCTAGGCCTAACTTGTTTATCTAAAAAGACTTTTTAACAAGCTTGAGTCTATCTATTTATTAAATAAGACAAGTCAAACTAGGCTTTAAACAAGCCGAGCCATAGGCCCATGTCGGACGACCTTGTTCACTTCCATCTCTACAACCAAGCACGTAGAATATCGAAACCTATTGAGAAGTTGAAATTTTATGGATGGGAAATATTTCTGCTCCAATGTTTCCTTTAAAATTAAAACAATTGTTCTATATGTTAACAAAAAAAAAAAATCTGTACAAGGTAAATGTCGTCTCTAATGCTATTTAATTTTTTTTTCTAATGTGGAGATGATCACTAATATATTTGTGCAACCAATCATGATAATATGAATACTTTGTTAATTTCTTTAAAATTAAAAGCATAATATTTTGAGAGATTACATCTATATGCTTTATAAGTATTTATATTTTGCATATAATTTTTATCATATATTTTATATGTATGTGATGAAGATTGGATTTTTATAACAATGTTGTTTATTTAAAAAAAATGAAGATGCTATTGACTCGTTATATTTGAAAGAGAGGTGTATAAACAATTTTGGATCATATGAAGAATGATCATGATTAAAGATATTTTGAGCTTGGTACAAAATATTTTATTGTACATGTGATATTTAAAATATTCAAGAGATGCCATTAATTATGATATGAATAGATTTTCCACTATATTAAAATAATATAGTGATAATAAAATTGATTTGTACGAGAATAAATCAAAATCAAATTTATTTTAATCTTAAGATATCGTGATTTGGATTATCTAAATATATAAAAAAAGTATGTTATGGAGAGACCAACTTATATTTCTTATATGCATACATTGTGATTGCTAAAAAACAAGAGTTGAAATTCACTCACAAGTATAACTTGAGATATATACATGTACGTCAAAAATTTTGTGAAATGATTAATGATGTGATCATGTGAAAAAAAAAATTATTAATTTCATCATACTTCTCACAAGTAAAAACTTAGTGAATGACATAGAGGAGAATGAAATTTTAGCCAAAATAAAATCAACAATGACGAAAATCCAACCTTTGTGACCGGAGAAACATGGGTAAGAATAAGCTATTGCTATTGTTGATCATTCTTATACAGGCTGCATTGAACGAGGGGTTAAGTCTAAACGTTTTAATGACTATCATATACCCTATGAATGGTGTATGAAATACATAATACATTTGATGAAGTCACCTATATGAGTGTCAAGTATGGCCGCTTGTATGAGATTAAGGCACAATCTCTAGAGCATTCATGAATCAACCAAGCACTCGCATTATCTATTTGCGCGCAAAACCGGCAAAGACAACAATGGAATGTAATGCGACACGTGAACCTCTCGCTTACACCTAAGCGGTGCTTAACTGAAATATCGTCGGTTAAGTTTATTTGTCTAAGATCCGGTTCATAGTTCAAAAGATAACAGATTTGATGCATTTATATTTGGATTAAGTCAGTAAAAACTCTCTCTTTTAATTTATTTTATTTTTAAACCTTTTGAAATATACGAGAGATTGTTGTAAAGTTTAGGTATTTCAAAAGGATCTTAAATATAATAATTAATATTATTAATTTAAATTTAAATATTCAAATTAATTTAAATAATTATCATTATAATTTTAAGGTATTTAGAGTTTATTATTAATCATTTTAAATTTAAATTATGAATTAATTATTTAATTATCCATTAATGGTTTATTATGATTTTAAATTTTTACCATTAAAAAATTATTACAACTTTATTTCTTACACTTAATTTTTGGCTAAATTGATTGCATCCATATTTTCTAGATATAAATCTATTTTTTACTATGTTAAAGGAAAAAAATTTTCTTATTAATTCTATTATGAATCATTCAGAAGATATTATTATATTCTGAAGGATCACATGTCCCTCATGATAATATAATCACAGACCTCGATCTACAGCCACCCTGTAACAACAACTTTTATATGCCTTCAAGATGGAAGCTTTGAATGCGGATGAAATCTAATGGAGAATTCCATTGTATGTCAAAAAATTGCTTGACCAAACAAGGCAATGTGTAACACTTATAGGCAAAATAGATGCTAGTGGACATAAAAATCCAGTCTGTAACACTTTATGAATCTTAAGAATTAAATAATTAAGGATATATATATATATATATATATATCAAAGTAGGTGACTTCAATCATCCGTAGTTCTGCTGTGTGTTTGGTTAGAACCTTCCTAAATCCTCAGAAAAAGCATTTTGAAAAACATTGAAGATTACCATAGATGAAACATCATGTTATATGTTGAACTTCTAGCTTGTATAATTTGTCGGCTACATTGTTTTAGAAACCTCCCGAAGTTTCTACAATTCAACTTGGTGATGTCTTTTTTGGTCAGGAAGTGATATCCAGAAAAGTTTTGGTTGATGAGGGTCATAGCCAAGTGGTTGATCATGAGCAAGCAGCCATTTGGAAATTTCTTTGGTGGTGCGGGACTTTTCAGTTAATGTTTTGGTAGATCAAAACAGAAAAGACCACTCTGTAAGTATAAGTATCTATCCCTCTTATAGATAATTGGTGGATTCCATTTTTGTTACGCATAATTATGAGGCACACAAACTCATCATAGTTAAACAACTATTATCTTTGCTCCAAAGCTCCCTTCTTTAACTGTAGTTTTTATTTATTTAATTTACTTCAGTGTTGGGTCGAATCAATTGGAAGTTGAACTTTTGGTATAAACACGCTTTGGTTCTCTGGAAATTTACCACCCTGATAGCATTTCCGTCTCTTGCTCCCTTTCTATTTGAGATGCAAGCAAGTGAATTCTTTTATCTCACGCTACTCCCAAATATTATTGAACTATCTAAAATTGGAGAAAACGTGCCTGAAATTTTATAGATGTAGGCCTAATTTGGATAAACTTCTAAACACTTACAGGGGAAGAATATAAAGAGTTAATACGCATCAAACTTCTGTAAGTTAAAATCAATTTATACACATTATCTTTTGGAGAATCTAGATGAAAAAGCTTCTAAAAAAGTTGATGTTCACATGTTGATTTTAACTTATGGAAGAAGTTTTCTTCTAAAAAAGTTGATGTTCATAAATTGATTTTAACTTACTGAAGAAGTTTTACTTATTTTACTTTCTTATTTTCTTTTTCTACAAGTATTATGAGGATGTTTACTGGCAGAGTATTAAAGAGTAATATAGGAATGAACTCTGACAAATTCCTGCTTTTCATCCGATGTCTTACATATACAGCTATATAATATTGTGTGTCAGATGAAGTTCAAGCAAACCAAGAGTGGATTCATGAAAAAAATTTAGGGCTGCTGGAGGGTTGAGCCTTTATTTGTTGATGAAGCAATGTGCTTTCCTTTTAAACCCATGACAAAGGAGGATTATAATGCATGTACAAGAGGCAAAGGGAGAATTGGATCTAAAGTTAGCCTGCAACAAATACTTCAACCTGCTATTGTTCCACCCCCCTCCCATATCATGGTATTTGAGGGAATTACTGCCCGGACAAACATAGATGCTTATAACTGATCTTCTAGTTGAAACTGCTAGAATCAGAGGAGGATATGAGGCTGAAATGTCCATGGGAGAGGAGCTTCAGGGAAAACCTTGTAAAATTGTGGAACTGGTTGCTAACACATGACATTAAGGAAAGGTGGATTATACGTTGAAAAAAATGCAAAGCAGAGTCATAGAAGACAGTTAACTGCTAAGTGATTTTCCTCTTTTATTTTATATTTTTAAGCAATCTATCTAGATTGCTACGTATTGGTTCAGTTTACTTCAAAGGATTCTAGTGTATGCATTTATTAAATGATGTTAAACGTCACTAATTTCAGCTCATTGCATTGCATTCCAAGTGAATGATTTTGTTAATAGCAAGACAGGACAATCCACTTATCTTTTTTCCACCCTTTCTTTTTCTGATTTTAATCTTCATTTTAGATGGCTCCATATATTTGAAATATGAAAGATGCTGTCAAGGGGTGACTGATTAATTATGACAACGTGACACCTGATTTAGTTTCCAGGGAGCAGAAAAATATCATAATTTTATTTGTTGGATGTATATTAATGAATGCTGAGAATCAAATCCTCATTTAATGGTATCTAAGCATATAAAAGAATAAAGAAACAAAAGAGAAAAGGGATCTCACTATATGGGTAATATATTCATACAAATCATCAGCTGTTATACAACACAATCTGGCGAAGGTGTGTAATAATGAATCTCGTATGAGTTGTCCTTCTAACTCACTTCCTTTAATTCTAAGTGAATCACCAGTTATAATTATTACTTTCGACCATTTTACAGAATCATAATAAAAAAGATACAACAAGAAGTCATGAAGCTTCATCTATGCTGCATAAACACTGCACTCTATACTTTCATCTCCATTAAACTCCCCTTCTTGTTGGCCCTGTATTTTATCTGTCACAAAGGATAACTTGCTAGGAGTTCTTTGCACCACTTGATTGACCAATAATTCCTTGACGCCATGTTTATCTGAACTCATGAAGGCACCTACAGCTCCCAGAAATCCTTCATGCCGCAAAAACATTGCTTTAGCCTCCCCTTTAGACCTGAAAAAGAAATAAAAAGATTGAATACTCCATTTTTCTGATAATTATTTCAGAAACAAGGGGGCTAAGAAATCCTATAAACCTTCCAATTCCATGCATTCATTATAGCCCAAGTCTAATCACAATTATAGCATCACACAAATGCAAACCCACACTTCCTCACACCTAACAAGTTAAGGATCTGATTGAGTGTGCAGAAAATTGTGCCAACACAGATAAATACTTGGTTTGGTTCATGAAACAAATGAGAAAATATTTGTTTCTAGATGAAATGCTGGAAATCATCTTCATTTTGATCATTTTGAATATAACGTTTGTGTATAGTATTTCTTTGGTGCTGCAGCAGTCAACTTTTATGATTGTTCTTTCATGAGTTTGTTTTATTACAAGTAACAACAGGTTCATGTCCCTCAACATAGACCTCGACCAGTCACCAAGAGCCAAACTGGCAGCAACTTCTTCTCACTTACCAGAAATTAACTGCGACAGATAAAGTATCCATTGTGAAAGGATGCCTCCGAATGAAAAATCCACCAAAAAATATCCTCTTTAGCCCAAAGCGAAGGGCATTTAAATAAGATATCTGAAAGCAAACAACAAAAGAAACAAATGATCCCATCTCCATTTCACCTTTTAACATGAGATAAATACTACATTACCTTATGTTTAATGATAGGAGTCATGAACACAAAGGCATTAATACGTACACAGAAGTACATGGGTTAAGATCCACCGTATCCATAATTGAATTGAAAAATTGCATATGCAAATATTAGGGTAGTTACTTGTCAGAAGAGATGGGTTAATCGTCGTTATATATATACTAATAAATTAATATAGGTCACGTACACAAGGCTAGACCAGCAAGACTCCCTAACATAATAAGACTCATGATTCTAATATCTAACCATGATCTCCTTCCGTATTTATCTTGAAATCAAAGTAAAGTATCCTTTTCAAACTAAAAACATCAGGCCAATGATGAAGCATTTATAGTTGAGATGAGATAACAAATACTTCTATATATGCATGAGGATTTACTGACTGATCCAAGTCTTCGCGGACTTACCCCACTTATTATCGTTTTACAATATCTTTCATCTAATCATTGAATTATAAATAATAAAATGTAGATCTTCATGTCAAATTTTGAATTAATGGGACATGTTTAAGAATGTAATGATAAGTCATATTTTCTTATATTTGTAACATACATGTTGCATTAATGTTATAACATATCACTGATAGCTTGGTAGTTATGAATGAAGATAGATGCATCCACTCATATCATTGTCTAATAATATTTTTATGTTGTCTTGATTTGTACAGTTTTCATAAAGAAAACTAGCCTGGATCCAACATTGCATTTTAAAGAAAAATGTGAAATAAAAAGACTCCGAAAATGATTTATTAAATATATCTTCAATAAGGTGCAGTTAGAATGCTCCACTAATCACCCTTTTTATTTTTTATTTTTTATTTTTTGAAAAGAAAAAAGCTATTAGAGAGAACACAAGAATTGCTAGGATGAGAATAAGATATCCTCCACTAGCCATCTATTATAAAGATAGAAAGAGCATAATGAAGATCATTACAAAAAGTGAAGATAAATTGCAGGTTTGGAGTTGTGCCAAAAATTTTACTTCCCTGAATGCATTATATACTGATATATAAATTTGATGTAGCATTACATTAGTTAATATTATCATGTAATGCATTAATGTTCATCTAACTACAAATCTACTGTACAAAACTGACCTGTCCAATATTATTTGAGATCATTCTAAGAAGAGATCGAGCAATATCTTCAGGTTTGTAATCCTCCCGCTCCTTATTATCAGAAATTGCCTTTCCAAAACTAGAGGCTATTGTAGTGGATGAGAGACCTATCTGTTATCAATCAAAGAAGAATATGTTCCAGCAAAAAATTGGTAGATACCATTTGAAACAATCATTCTTACAAAAGATTTTCAAATAATGGTAAAACACATGAATGATTGTTTAATCATTTTAAACAGGAAAAAAGGACATAAACTTTTGCCAATCATACCTTTGAATAGTCCATTCCACCATAAATATCTCCAACAAGCATATCTACCGTCCTGTTGTTCCCCCGATAACTTAATTCCAGCAACTCATCAAAACTGAATCAGAAGGTACATTAATGGTAATGTGTCTATATAGAGATCAATAGTGAATTTGCCAAAAAAGAAAAGAAAAGAAAACCTCTTGCACTTGGTTAAAAGCTTTCCTAAACCCCAGAAAGTGCCTCCACCTATACTTGTTCCACTAACTCGCTCAAACTTTCCCTCTCCTTCCACCTATATGAAAATATTAATAGCTTATTTGAGGTGCTTAAAAGGGATTAAATATTTGGAAATTGGAAAAATATTACTAGTAAAGGAACTTGTATGATAGCTACCTTGATCATGCCAACACCAGACCCAATGTTAACAAGAAGATAAGGATACAGATCATTCTGGTCAATCTCCACAAATTGCTTTTGATCCCCCATATAGGTAAATGCTTCCTGGTGGACCACCTATTGAAATAAGATCAAGACAGATGAGATCTTTTATTAAGAAATTCTCAAGGTGCATGAAATTGAAGATCCATCAACTAGTTTATAGCAAACTGAAAGAACAGTGTATGAACAAAGCCCCTCCACAGACCAATAGGACAACAGATTGGAATTCTCATAGAATTTCCTCACAAACAAGCACCTGATGATGAAAGGTATATTGAAATGTGCAATTGTGCATGCCTGAACTCCAATCTAATTAAGGTTTTCTCATATGCCAGCAGTAACAAGAAGAAAAGGCTAAATTTAACTTTAGATAGAAAAATATATTAAAATATAATTTTGGTAAATACTACTAAAGGGTAGGGACCCAAGATATGTGGATGTAAAGGAACCCCTTTGTGGGGCCTGACAACTGCCGGTTCAAGTGCATCAAAGAAAGAAGATGGGCAGAAATGATAAGGGCATGATGGGAATTGAGAGGATCCTAACTGAATGGAAAGGTCCCTGGCAACAGATCAGTGGTGAAGGGAGTGGAGGGAATATGAGAGATGAAATGGGACCAGTGGAAGCATCAAATCTGTAGGGACTAGGGAATTCTGGGAGGCTTGGGCCTTGGGTCACAGTAGCATTCTTGCTTCTGAGTTATCTCTATTTTTTTCTATTCTATCTGTTATTCATCTTATTTCTGTTACTGTAAATAGAGCACTGCTCTATCCATTTTTCTTTAATCCCACTGTGATTTACCAGGACCTATCAGAATGACACAGCAGTCCTCAACCTCAACTTAAAATTTTGGCTTCATTTTTTGGAGGGGAATAGACATTCAAAGCATATGATTATTTTACCCCACATTCCTTCATTACAATAAAAAGTTTCAAAACCCTACAAAGGCTTATTCTATTTGCCAATAACAAATAATCCCTATTGTTTCTATACTAATATAGCTCCAAATTTTACATTACAATCCACTTTTGCATTTTAGATTGTAAGCTTGAAGGCAATCAAAAACTCACTTCTCAAAAAATCTCAATAAATGTACATCAGTGATGGTGTAGCCCGCTTTACAAAGTAACTTGCAGGATAGCTGGAAATCTTTTCATTTTTTGTTTGTTTTCTATAATTTTAACTGTTTCCTATACAAAATTTGAAAACGAGAAGCAAAATGAAAACAAGGTGTCATCTTGTAATTAAAGGTGATAACAAAAAATGAAAATATAAAATGCTCTCTCAAACCAAACAACCACTTGGGGTTACTTTAATTTGATATGCTATCTTCCACCCAAATGACAAAATAAACACAAACTATCTTTCAAACTACAGCCATGAGCCTAATTAGCTTCGCATTTAGCCAGCGACAATGACAAGAGCTAAATATAAAATTCTTAAGACTACTTGCAGTGAAAATTCCAAAGATTCATGAGTTCAGTCAAGCTATAAGCACTGCTAGAGCTACCACTAATCACATATTTCTTGAAGATGAATATAAGTTCATAAAAATGCAAAACTACAATTTAAGACAGTCTTTTAATACCGAAGTACTCATTCTTTTCAGTAGACTGAAAGAATATTTGAGATGCTTAATAGAAAATAAGTTTTTAAACCTAATACTTACATTCAGATTGAATGCATGAAAGCCTTAATTTAAATCATCATGTGGATGACCATTCATTAATTTGTCTGAAATTAGTAATTCACCAACAAACATTAAATGTCTTCCCACACAATTGTTCCCAAACTAACAGATAACAATCTTTTTCTAGACAAAATTTCCATTTACTAAACCTAAAAGGTGCATAACAAGCAGCTTATGATCACATGCCAAAATTAGATCAGGGATAAAATTAACAGCACCATAAGTCCCAAACTATTATGTATGTACTATCCAAATTGCACATACATATGCTAATCTTTCGGCACATAGAGAGTACTTATTGAATGGAGGAAAAAGAATCTGAATCCTGTAATAATTTTATTTTGAAATTTAAAAATGAGAAAATGTTTGGTTGATACCAACAATAGGGCAGAACTAGTATGTGTTTTAGCATCCTACCTCAAGAAGAAAATTTGCTCCTGCAACAAGACAATCCATTTCATCTTCCTTGTCAAGAATGATTCCTAGTCTTTCCTTGAAGATGTCTGCATATTTGTACGCACCACCACCTGTGGCCTTCTCACCAATAGTTTTTCATTCTTAAGAAGTACATAGCATAAATCTAAGTGCCTTTAAGTAAACATTATTTTGTATTGAATCAAATATTCTTCATTGAAATATATCAGTTAAGATTTAAAATGAGCATGTGCATGTGGTTACCTTCAGGAATTATTAATATTCTTTCAATTGTAAATCAGCTTCTAGAAATAAGTTATATGTCCATCAACCATGGCTAACAGAAGGTAAGGAACAGAAACTTTTTCAAATAATAGCAGAGGCAAACTCGAATTGGTTCTAGCTTTAGATAGAATCTATGGTTTTCTCAAAACAAATATCTGCACGATCAAAGACAGAAATAGGAACAAATTCTTCATAAATATGACATGGTCAAACTTTTTAGTTTCATTACCTTAATAGCTATTGGATGACTTCGAGGATTTTCTTGCAACTGACTACCTGAATTCATTACAAGAAGCAAAAATTTCAGAATGACTTCCAAAATGGATTGGACATTATGAAATCAAGGCTAACAAGTGTTGAAAGAATCATGTCAGTATATATGTTCTTAAGGATATCCATCAGTTTGAGATTTTGGGCGAGTAAAGAAAGGCTAGTTGTTCCCAGCATACTGAAATCAAGCTTAATTTTCAAGGTCAAAGACTGGTTGTTCCCAGCATAAGTTTATTATAACTATGTCTTGCTAACAAAAACCATAGACTTCTATGACCACTTATATATAGAGTAAGTAAAGAAAAATTTAGAAATGATGAAGGAAAAAACGAATTTAGCAAAAAGAGAGGGATGAGAATTCTGTCCAGCGAGCTGGGGAAGCTAAACAAACATGGGATCAATATGACAGCGATTGAAAGAGCCAAAATGGTTAGTTAAATTCAGTTCAGCATGCAAGCTGATCAAACCTCAGAAAGAAACACAAGTTACTAACCATAAACATAGTTGCATGTCTCAGAAAATTCAGTTATAATAAAACAAGCACACTAAAGTATAAAGAGTTGCAAAAGTAAAGGAACACAATTATGTACTTACCTCCAAAATGAAGTTTCATGGATTTGATAAATTCTAAACAATCATTTATCTTGCTTGTTTCAAACTTCTTAAAATTGAGCCTCCCATTAAGAACAGGATATTTCTTGCTGCCATTGGATTTCTCCAAAGCCTTTCTATGAGATGTCCCCTCCTCACCATCAATGAAATGATCATCATCTTTTGTGAAATAAACTAGCTTGGCAAGAGATCCTGTCAACAGGTCAAAATTATTTTAGGCAAGAGCCAGCTGATGTGGAAGCAGAATTTCTCTACATAATTCACCAAAATTGGACTGAAGTCTGACAAAATAAATGATACTTGTGCAGCAACATAATAATCATAATTTCAATTTTTCTTAAGAATGAAATGATTTACCAAGAGCCAGTGTCATCTAAACTCTCAATATGTAAGTTAGTTCACGAAAAATGATGCCACTAATAAAAGATAATCCACAGCCAACATGACATCCAATCAATGTACTAGAGAAATTTAACACGCACATCAAATGGTGTGCTGAACTTCCAAGCAAAATATCAACTGCCAAGAGACGTGAATTCTTGTACTCATTGAAATGCAGGTAGACAGTTTGCAATGCATAATAATTATGCTAACCAGTGCCCTTAAGGAACTAGGTAAAACACATTAAATATTCATTAGTAAATTCTTTCAAATGCCAGGAAAAGCAAGCATTGAATGTTTTTTGTATTTTAGATACAACAAATGCTTTCTTTTTCAATAGAAAATTTCTATTCTTGTTTCCTTAATAAATGGATTGGCACTTGCCCTAAAAGATACACATGCATGCATGTGTGTATGAGAGAGAGAGAGAGATGGAATCAAGTTGAAGTTTTTTCAGTATTTATGATGATAACCCAGAAAAATATGAGGAGCAAACATGCAAAGTTGAACAAGCAATATGAAAATGAACAAACTAAACCTGCAACTTCAAAGCAATTGCAGTAGAACAGTCAAGCCTTTGGCTCCTCGCCATTGGGATTTATCAAGAACCAAAAAATTCTCAATAATCAGCAAAAGGTCTTCTTTAATGGTTTTCTCCTGATAAATTTTTCTCAACAGAGCCTCAATTGGTTTTCTTCTCACATGACCAAACCACCACAGGCATGTTTCTGTCATTTTCTCAGATAGTAGCTACTCCAATTTTCCCTGGTTACATTTGTTCATAATCTTGTCTTTTCTTATATGTCCATTCATCCACTTCAGCAATTTCATTTCTGCTACACTTATATTTTGTTCTTATTGGTACTTCCCTGTCCAACACTTAACATAAGCATTGTTGTCCCAAAGGATTTTCCTTGAGTTTGATAGGTAATTTGGAATCATACATTAAGCCTGAACAATTTTTTTTTGTGTTTACAATTCACCCATCAAACTTGAATTCTATGCATGATGCCTCAATCTAAAGAACAGATATTTTCACACCCCACCGTATCACTCTTCAGGGAGATGAGGCAAAATTTTGGAGATTTCAGACAGAACACTTTCAGTGCCCTGGTTCATCACTGGGGTGAGCTAATCTCTGAAAGGTGGTCAAAGCAAAGATTAAGAAATAAGATGTTTTACTGATTAGAGATATGCATGAATTATTTTTGTTCAATATTAGAAATGTTAGAGACAATGCTTGACAACAGTTTTTCGGTTTTAGAAGACCATAATTCCCTTAATCAAAACAATAATTCAATTTTAGAACCTTTTAGCGTTGATTTAATAACCTATAGATAGTGTGTCAAGAGGCATAATTATAATAGCAGTAAATGCCTAGATTACAAGGCAGGCTTAGCACTCCATCAGTTAAGCAAATTTCCAAAAATAAGCAGATTTCCAGAATTCAGACATGATTTGAACTCACAGAATTTACAAAAGAAAAAAATGTCCAATTTAGCCCAAAAGTAAATAAATTCCAGAATCTACCCCATCATCAACAAGTTAAATCACCGAAACTGATACCAATTCAACTACATAACAACGACCCCTCCAGAAGTTTCACTTTGTTATGAAGGGGGTCATTCTCAGCCACTTCCAATGCTGAAAGTATTAATTCAGGGCCAACCTTCAGGCTTCAGAAACTTAACTGATGCAATTGAATTTGAACCATAAGCTGCACTACAAAGCAAACCACCAACGAAAAACAGGTATTCCTCTTCTACTCGTGTGATGTACATGATTAGAATCCAAAAGGAAGTTCGAAAGACAACCATGTACACAGATAACAAGCAAGAACAATGTCATAAGCATTAAAACAAACCACCCAAAATGAGAAATCCCAATCAAGATTGAAACTTTTCACCAAAACAGGCACCACCAAAAAAATTGCACAAACCAAAGATATTAAATTTATATGGAAAGCACTGAAATGACAACTTGGAAGAATTAACTGGAAAAGAAAAATACAACAGAAAAAAATCAGAAAGTTAAAAGTGAAAATCTGAAACCTACCCCCAATATCCAAAGCCAGATGATATACATGAGGTGATTGTTTAGGATCGAAAATTGCTCCAGTATGAACCTCTTTGGGATCCATTGTTTTTGCTATTTCCACTCTCTAATGTCTATTGTGCTACGCCGTATTTACTATAATTAAATAAAAATAATAGCTGTAAAATGTCACGGACCCAATTCCTCTTTCATCTGAGAAAAGCCATTTGCATGTGCATTCTTTGTACGGAGAGAAAAGGAAAATAATTAATTAAGTTACTAATTAATAATAATTAGTAGTAGGCTCTTTCAATCAGAATCGGGAGGTTCATAACATCTTTTGTACAGTTTATTATTACAGAGAAAGAGAGAGATAAGTGGAGAAAAGGTTAGGTAGGTTCTTAGGTACAAGGAGATAATAGGGTGCGCTGATTTCAATTTTCAAGTTTTACATTTGGTCAATGACGTCACGCTAACACGTTTTTCAAGTTTTTTTCTTAATTATGAGATAAATGGCTAAATGGAAAGATTGCGCTTCCCAACGCACACTCCTAGTTTTCTGTTTCTGAATTCTTTTTTATATGTAGAACTTATTCTATAAGTTGAGAAAGTGTAAAATTTTATTAAAAAAGAAGTATTTTTTATGTAAAATAATAAAAAAAATTATAAAAATTTAATTTTTAAGGTTGAAATTAATAAAATTATATTTTATTATTTATTTGTACTTCATTTGATAATTAAAAAATAATATAAAATTACTAAAGTAAATTTTATTTTTAATAAAACATTAATTTATATATGATTAAAATGATAATTTTATTAATATGCTTAAGAGAAATAATTATTTATTAATTATGTTCATTATTTTTAGAAAATTATATTTTTTATTTTAATTATCTAAAATGGTAACTTGATTTAAAAATATTTATTAATTTTTATGTAATAAATATTTATTTTAATAAAATTTATTATCTTTATATCACAATTTCACGGTACTTTTATTTTCTTAATATTATTCGCACATTATTTCCAATATATATATATGCTACTACGGAATAATTATACATTCATGATATATCTTATTTTTCAATCATATATATATATTTAAATAAATAAACTCCTAGTATATATATATATATATATATATATATATATATATATATATATATATATATATATTCACATTCAAGTTATATTAGTTTCACATTCGCAGAATACAAGTAGTTTAGGATAATGTGACGGAGGTGATAAGATAAGTGCGTACAATATTATGTTATTCAATCTAAACTAAGAATCACATGATCCATTTCTCTTTTTTGAATTAATACTACTACAATACAGTGGTTTTCCTTATTCATAGAATGAGAATTTCTTATTTATTTTTTACGCCGATGATCACCTCAACATCAAAAGGAGGGTGATTCACGTTGCAGACTCGTGAAGAAGTTATAGTCATCCATATAAAATATAACAGAGGGAAGTGAGACATTTTATTCAAGTTAAAATAAGGATAGAGGTAATGCATTAAATTATATTTTAATATAAAGAACAAATAAGTTCTTTGACCTTCTTAATGGATTATCAGAAAATAATCATTCTATGCAATGTATGAAAAAGATTATTCTACTCTCACTTCCATAAGTTTACATGATGACAGACTCAAGAATAAGTTGAGATTATTGTATCGTATACCACAATAATCTTCACTAATCTAAAGTTGGTCATCCTTACAATATGTAAATGCATATGAACGCAAACCACTTCACAACTTTATCAAAATAATAGGGTATCGAAATCCAATTTCAAACCATAGTATGCCTTTGGCAACACTAAATCATCATCATCCTCATTCCACACCATTATGAAATTGTTCGATGAGTAATGATAATCTTTAGGATGTTGTCAAAACGACCACCGAGTTCAACTAGAGCAGTCCTGACTACAAAGACTTCAAACCTAGCTCACGTACCCCTTAGGCTCAGAAGTTCCTATTATCATGAACTCTAGTCTACTTCCATGTGAGCGAACCCTTAGATCTCCCAGCTCCATTTCACAGAAGGGCTTACAGATTATCCCCTGTTGCAATTTACAAAACACTTTTATGCAAAAATGATGTATGTCAACTAATTATTCTAATTTTTATCCCTATCATACTTGAGGGTACGCCTTCTTTTCAAGGGTTAGGACCTCATAGTCCTCAATCAATTATTTTATTGTTTAACTCTATATATACATTTTTCACGTTTAATTATGTATTTTTTACTAAATGAGACGAGGTTCACAACCTCTAATAAATATCCCTTAACACTTAAACTAATAATTTTATAAAATTTGTAAAAAGTCTAGAATTAAATTATTAATAATTTTATTTTTTTTCTAATTCATTAGGAAGATGTTTAAAGGGAATAAGGTTAATTATTTCCGGTCTACCTAGTTAGAGGATAGTCCAACGAATTAATTTATAACAATTTTATAAATTAATCACTAATATAATTTTTTCCAATATTTTTATATTTTATCCCCTCATAGTAAGGTTTAAGTATAACAGTTTTTATATATAAATAAAGTCAATTGAGTACTAACTATATTTTTATCTACCGTAAAAATATATTGGAGGGAAAAACAATTTCTATTATAAGGTATTAAATTTTGAACATTTTTTATAAAATAAATGATTCCATTTTTTTATTAAACTTTTTAATTGGATATCCTCATATATTTACTATGTGAGAATATATATATATATATATATATATATATATATATATATATGATTTAAAACTTATTAAATAGGATTCTATTTTAAAAACTTTTTTCTAACAGTTCAACGTATTATAACTCCTATAATTTATATTAATTTATATAAAGGTATAAAATTTTATAATACATACAACATTTATTAATGTAATTCTCACACACACACATATATATATATATATATATATATATATATATTTGGACACCTAAAATTTTTATATCATACTCTTATCTAAAATTGATCAATTTAATCCCTAACTAATCCAATCACCAATTTATAATCATATAATATTTTAACTACATTCAAATTTAAATATAATCATAGTTAAATTTTAAACTAGCACATAATTGCTGAAATTTTATTCTAGAGTAAGGGGATCTAGAACTACTCATATAAACAATTAAATTTCATCCACAATTAAATTTAGATATAATTAAATCCAACATCTAAATTTATCACACAATTAATAAATTTAATTATAGAGCAAGAGCTCTAGAACTACTCTTATACTCTAAGTGAGTCTCCTTACCTTACCTAAAATTTTAAGATCGGTGTAATTCTTTATGTTTTTCCGACACCTTACCTGAAATTTAAAGACTAATGTAATTCTTTAAGTTTTTTCGACGAAGTCTGAACCCCCTTAACTCTCAGTTTCAATTTGCAAATTGCACACTGCAATTTGCCTTCCCTCCCCCATCCCTTTTATAGTGATGTGTTTGCCTTCCCTCCCCCATCCCTTTTATAGTGATGTGTGTGCAGGTGGTGGCAATGCCACAACAGGAGGCAACATGCATGCTGCTACCGAATGTCTCTTGGTTTGTTTTTTTAATATTACACTTTAAATATTTAAAATCAATGATAAATTAAATGTAAATTAATTCCTTATTAGTTTAGTTAATGTTATATGAAACTTTATGTCATATTGCATATAATTTTTAAAATTTTTACACTTAGATTTCAAATGAAGATTATAAAATTAAAAGGAAAATGTTTTATTATTAAAACAATTTTCTTTTATTTTACTTTGGTCAAACTCTAACTTGAGTTTCCAAAAAAATAAAATAAATTTATTATGATTCTAAAACAATAAAAAAAATTGCATTATTTCGTGTGTAGAGATGGAAGTAGGTCGAGCAGAATTAGGTCTTGAGTATTTAAGTTTGACCTGTTTAAAGATTTTGAGGCCTGAGCATGGATCTGTTATGTGTCAAAAACTCTTTTTTTATAAAAGTCTAACCTGATTTAAAGCCTATAAGGCCTACTAGCCTGTTTAAAAGCTTACATTCCCAAAAAAGACTACCAAATAGACTTAAAACCTATATAAATGATTGATTAGAAAAGGCTTGAAAGTTTAAAGCATACACAATTAAAAAAACCATTAAATAGGTCCAAAACACACATATACACACACATATATAATTATTTAAAAAGTTCACAAGCTTAAAGTTTTTTATGAAAATATATTTTAGTATTTTTTAAGTTATAGAACCTATCAATTCAATCTTTACTAGTACCACTTGTACAAAAAATAAATCAAAATTATCTAACATTAAAGAAGTTTACAATTATTTATTTTGAGATATTAGACTAGGTGGTGTGTTACATTTGATATATTATTGCATAAGATCATGCCAAGAGGAATTAAGGATTGAGTCATAGTCTCGTAAAAGTAGATGAAAATGGTGAAGTAGGGTTCTATTACGAGGATAAGGAGTCATTTAGGGTTCCTTTTGTTTGAAATTAAAAATTAAAATTTTAAATTTTAACAAATTATATAAATATATTAATATTATATAAATATAATTTATTAAAATATTACACAAATATAATATATTAAAATAAATATAATAAATATACAATATATAATATGTAAAGATAAATAAGCTCCCGAATAAGCTAAATTTTTTTATAGACCTAAGTCTAATTTGTTTATCTAAGAAAGTTTTTTAATAAGCCTGAGTCTATCTATTTATTAAATAAGACGAGTCGTAGGTCTCTATCGAAAGACCTTGTTCACTTTCATCCCTACGTGATAAGCATGATCATATTTTTATTTTATCAAGGCATGATTATAATTTTAAAAGTTGGCCAAATCGAACTAGATTTATCGATCCAATTAATTGAGACCAAAAAATAAAGATAAAAAGATAATAATTTTATTTTATGATTAGAAAAATAAGAATGGGGGAAATAAAATAAAAGTATATAAAATAAAAGTAAAAATAAAATAAAAAATAAATTATTTGAATAGAATCAAAACTAAATAAAAAAATTTAATAATATAAATTTTAACTTATATATTTTAAAAGTATAAAATTTAAATTTAAAAATTAATGTTTTACTAAATTTTTTATTAATATAATTTTTTCATTTTTATTTTTATAAAATTTATTTAATAATTTAAAGTAAATAAAAAATAAAACAAAAATTGATCATCTTATTTTTTTATTTTTTAAGAGAGAAAATATTTTTATAAATTTTATAAAAATTAATTTTTTATATATAAAATAAATACAAATAAAAAAATAAAATTTATCTAATAGTAAAAAAAAATTTCACTACTTTCCTTCAATACAAATAATACAATAGGAAAAAACAAAAATTGCAAACCAGTAATCAACTCCTAAACTCTTTTAACACAGATGTGAGGGTTAAGAGATTGATGGAACTAGGGTGAGCAAACGTGAAAGATTGTGCTACATTCGTAATAATCCGATATAAAACAAATATGATAGGTTGGTTTACATTAAATTTGGGTTTGTCGCATCAATTTGTAAAGGTTTAATATGGCCAATTTTAGTTAATTTTTTTATATTTAACTTTACCAACTATTCATATATAATAGAATAATATTATACTTTAAATTTGTTGTAGAACCATAAAGTGGGTTTTTTTAAATCGTTGGGATATTTTTTAAAAGAAATTATATAAATGGTGTATTTTTAAAACAAATTCCCTACCTAGTGTAGTAACAATGCTTTGATGCATTTTAAAATACACTACACCCATTTTCTCAAGGCATGTCAAAGGGGTTGTCGCATATGAAAAATGTGACGCATAATTAAATGTGTTACACCACTATGTAACACATTTTAAAATGTGTCACAATAGAGTGTAGCGCATAATATTATGGGCTACATGTGTAACACATTGTATTATACGCTACACGCCACTGTGTCACATAGTAGTGTGACACATTTAATCATGCGTTACATTTTGTAACACATATAATAATGCATCATTCTTGGCTTAAACGTATAAAATTGTGTTTTATAAGTTAGAAAACTTGAATAAATTTGGACGAGAAAGTTGCTTAACTTTGCTACTTTCTTCTCTTCTAACTTGGCTAAATTTTTACATGGTTTACAAAAAATATTACTTTTAAATTAAATTTTGAAAAAAAAATTAAATTTTTTTTTTGAAAAGAGTAGTAGTATTTTTTTTAAATATGGAAAAATAATTATTATTGTTTATTATAATGGTAAATTTTATCAGGAGAAAGAAGGTGTTACTTTTGAAGGAAAATAAAAACTCATTCAAGTTTGGAAAAATATAAGTCTTAATGAACTAAGAAAAATTTATAAAAAATTAAAATTATCATCAAATCAAATAATTTCATCTTCGGTTAGTAGATTTGTAATTTCAATTGACAAATCAAAATATAGTGGATTTCAAATATATGAAACTAAAGAGGTTAAATGCATGATTAATGCGATGGAACAACAATCATTGATGTGTGTACTTGAAATATATGTTGAAGTTGACAGAGTTGAGAGTTCATCAACAACAACAAAAAATGAAGATGATACAACTGTATTAACAGGTATTTCAAATTACATGATGTGAAAAAAATTTATGTTAACATTTAAATTTTAAAATATTAATTGAATAATTTATAGAAGCTATTAATTTAGGAGATGATGATGGACAAAATTACTATTTATCAACAATTGATGAATGCAATGATGAGGACAAATGTGGTGATCATGATTTAAATGAAAATTACTATTTGCAAACTTGTCATATAAATTGATGGTACTTTCCTTTATGGGAAATATAGAGGTATGCTCCTGATAGCTACTACTCAAGACGGTAATAACTCGTTATACCTATTGCGTTTGTTGTTGTTAAGGGCAAGACATTAAATGCATGAAATTGGTTTCTAGCTTTTTAAAGAGAGTATATAATACATAGGAGTGGAATTTGCCTAATATCTGACAAACATCAAAGTATAAAATCAGCAATTAATAATCCGTATTTGGGATGGTAGCCCCTTAATACTTATCATGTGTATTGCATACGACATATTGCAAGAAACATTAATCATCAATTCAAAACTTAGAAATTGAAGCAAGAATTGTTAAAATTAGGTAAGGTAAATCTCTATATTTGTTATGTTTAAACTAATAATTTTGATGGAAACTAACTATTTGAATGCATACATGATAGGTTACACCACATCTGAACACGTATTTTGTAGAAACTTATAAAGTTTAGAGAAACTAACCCTGATGTTGCTAAATGAATTGATAACATATCAAAATAAAAATGAAGTCTAGCATATGATGAAGATGGAAGAAGATACAGTCATATAGCAACAAATTTGGCCGAGACAATAAATAAAGTTTTGAAAGGTGCACGTAATCTTTCGATGATGACTGGTAAAATGCACATATAGTCGTTTGATTGAATATTTTTTCAAAGGGGGGGCTACAACGAAGACAGAGATTGAATTTGGTCAACAATATTCTAAGAAATTAATGGATTCAATTAGGAAAAAGTCAAGAAGAAGCTTCTTCTCATCAAGTTAGATGATATGATATACAATTATCACGATTTGAAGTAGAAGGAGCTTTTAATCCGATTACTCAGTGAGGTGGTAACAAATGGTTTGTAAATTTGGCTTACTGTATATGTCAATGTGGGAAATTTTAGTTATTAAAGTACCCTTGTTCTGATGCCATAGCTACTTGTGAAGTAGTAAGTATTGATTTTTATCAATATGTGGATAACGTGTATACTTTACATAATATACTTACTACATACTCAGTGGATTGATGGGCAATTGACAATGATAACAACCTCCCACATGTTGACAATTGGGTACTTATCCCAGATGAAGAAAAATTAAGAGGTAAGGGTAGACCAAAATAGACGTGTATAAGGAATGGAGTGGATTGGATTGAATCTCAACTAAGACAAAGATGTCGCATATGCACATAGTTTGGGCATAACCAAGCTTGATGTTTATAAAGAACTGGGATTGAATAATCATTTAAGGCTACTTAGGGAATGTTTATATTTAATGTATTTATGCTATGATTAGTTGTTAAATTTGAATTAGTGGACTTATGTAAATGATTACTTGTGCAATTTGAATTATCTTATTTAGTTTGTATCATTTATTCAATTTTAATTACTGTAATTAGTTAGGATTAGTTAGTCAATTTTAATGTAATTAGTGACTTAGGATTACTTAATCAATTTTAATTAGATTAGTCACTTAGGTTTACTTAATCAATTTGAATAAAAATAGTGACTTAGGATTACTTATTAAATTTTAATTAAAATAGTGACTTAGGATTACTTAATCAATTTTAATCAGATTAGTCACTTAGGATTACTTATTAAATTTTAATTAAATTAGTGACTTAGGATTACTTATTAAATTTTAATTAAATTAGTGACTTAGGATTACTTAATCAATTTTAATTAGATTAGTCAGCTCAAGTTTTTGGTATATCAGTTTTGACATCAACTCGAGGGGCTTGTTGAGTAGGCTCGGGTGCAGTGAACCTAGCCTTAACAAACTGATCCTGAGCCTTCCTCAATAGCATGGCCCTCTGATGTGCTCCCTAATCTGGTCAACTATATCGGTCAGTGAGGTAGACCTAGACTGTACAACCTTGGTACTTAGATAATGAATAAACTCCAACTCATCATCCTAAAATAACACACGAGATATAAAATCATCACAAAAGTTGAAACCTTAAACTCTATTTATACTATAATGATTAATGACTTACCACTTGTCCGCTGATAGCATATTCCTTCGTGATCCATCTCTGTGTATATCTATTGTACCATCTCATATAGTCTGAGTTATAACTCAATAATTCATCACATGGGATGCATACAAAAATGTGTTGATGTTTGTTGTTCTAGATCATCAAGAAAGGAGTGAACACACGAGACTAGTTCTCATCTATCTTACCTTTCAAGGTCATGCCATGTACCTCTAGGGGCTGAGATAAAGCTGAGGGATGTGTTGGGACACCCCAAACTGTCTCACGTAGTGGTTAGGTTGGTGCCACTCCAAGATGTTGAAGCATATTAGTGGCACTACAGCTGTCCACATACTCATGCCCTGTCTACAAGCATCAAGCAAGTTATTCATGATTTGTCTGTACAACTACCAAGTGATCTACATAATTATATACAAATTAATAAAAATTTTACTTAAATCATACTTACATATACAAATTACATATAGTGGGTTATTTCTTACCTAATCCCAGCTTATGGATTCAAAAACATGTCTATAAAATGAGATATCCTGCCTCACAACCCTAACCAACCCCCTCTTCCATCTCTGCCAAGATGGTAATGCATATTTTAATTAATATAATCATTATGGAAGACATAAAATAATATACAGTATTAAACGATACATAACATTTTACATATACCTTGCTCCATATACTATCGTGTTGTCAAAGTATCCCTCATCAATTGGGATCAACCTAGGAAATCGCTCCTAAGCTCATATCTGGATCAACAAAGTAAATCTGCATATCTCCTTTTTATTGTAATGTGTGCAACTATATAGTTGACGATAAAGATATACTAATACTACAGATCTCTGACTGTATTGACCATACTAGTCAAAGTCAGCTATCATGGGAAGATACCTCAACGAAACCCTCAAGCTCGAATGGTCACAAAACATCATTGCTCCTATCAACCAAAGAATATAAGCTCAGGTAAAACGATCGAGCTGCTCATCACTCCCCAAACGATCCTGGATATCCCCAAAATACCCAAGACATCTTTACCAAACCCCCCAACTAGCTCTTTCTTAGGCGAGGAGATACCCAATAAGTTCTTGTCGTAATCGTAATTACAATGAAATGAAGAATTTGCTAAAATTTTAGAAACGGTTATATTAATGTGGAGCTGCCACCAAATTTTATTTTAAGAGAAAATATTTGGAAAAGCCCTAACTTGAGGAAGAAATTATAGGTTTGGGAGTCGATTATGAATAGGAAAGGTGTTAGGCACCCTACTCGCTCGTTCCGAAGAACGGTACCCTTAAACTGAGTGTGTAATTTTAATATTTTCGAAAAATGTTTGATCTCTTTAAATAAAATAGAAATAAATAGGTTTGTAGAAAATAGTCTGACAGGAATTGATCCTGCTTCTACATATTCCTTGGTGCAATGGAAAATTCAAGGTTACATAGTTCTTGTTAAGAGACTTGATCTCTTGGAAAAAAAAGATGATTTTAGGTAGAAATTGGTTTTTTGAATGAAGTTAGTAACACAACGATTTTCTAAAATCACATGCTTGCAAAGTCCAAACCTTTGTAAGCCATGTTTGGAATCTGCATGAATTAAAATACGGTACAACAGAGAAGGCTGCCTGCTCGCATTAGAATTAGTTGCACGAATTTCAGAAAATTTAAAGACGTTTTTGACAAAATTAGTAAATAGAGTGATTTTCTAAAATGATGTGCTTGCAAAATCCAAATCATCGTAAGCCATATTTGGAATCCGCAAGAATTAAAATGCGGTACAACAAAGAAGGCTGCCTACCCACATTAGAATTCGTTGCATGAATTTCAGAAAATTTAAAGATAAATATTTTTTACGAAATTAGTAGACACAACAACAAAAATTTTAAAAAGAAAATTGGGCTTGACTCCAAAATAAAATAAAAAAATGGACTTGATTTAATAATTAGAGAAAAGAATTGGGCTTGACCCAAATTAAAATGGATTGGATTTCAAATTAGAAAAAGAATTGGCCTTGACCCAAATTAAGATAAAATGGACTTGATTTTAAAAATTGAAGAAAAAAATTAGAATTGACCAAAATTAAGAAAAAGAGATTTGATTCTTAATTAAAAATATTGGGCTTGTGCCAAAAAAAAAGGTTTGATTTTAGAATGGTCCAATTAGAATCCATATAACCTATTTTGAATGGGCTAGCTTCGAATTTTAGAAGTGGTTGGCCTAATTTTGGTGTAACCCGATTAGCGGGGCGGCATGGCCCAATAAAGGGGCAGGCCCTTGGCATGGCCCATTTTGAATGCAGCCTAGTGTTGATCCAATAATCACAAATTGGGAGTTCAAAATAACAGCCACTCGGAAAAATCGAATCCCGAACCTCTCACATAGGCTTAGTTGAGGCAACCACTTAAGCCCAGTTCTCGATTATGATTTATGGTCTCCTAATTTGATTAATATTAACGCCAATGGGTTAGCCTTATAAAATTAAGCTCGTTGATTTTATTTCTGAATGAATAAGGGCCATCTAATGGAAGCACTTGATGCATTAGGACCTGCGTCACCGCCTTGATGGGGTATGGACGTTTGCCTTTTTCTGTAATTTTCGAACCACCTAATTTACAGTATCGGAACCACAACTCGCTGCGTTGGTAGTTCTTCTTAAGGTGGCTTTTATTACTCATCATATTGGAGACTTTAGCCACTTTCTCCCTAATCTGATTCCAATACTTGCTCTGCTTCTATTTTCATAATTGTTTCCTTTTCCATGTATCTATAAATAAAGCTTTTGTGGATAAGAGGATAAGCAAAACTGTCACCATCCAATCGTGTACACGTCTTCAACTGCAATATCTATTTTTGTCAAACACTCTCTTTCAAAGGAGCCTTCATTCGTTGTATTATTAAGTGTCAGGTTTCAGGTCTGATATCACCCATTTAGACTACAAGGCTTTGACTTAGATGCAGCAGTAGGATCCTATTGGTGGAATTTTCCCAATTTTAGAATGGGTTGCTTCGCATGCAATTCTCTACTAGCTCAGTTTAAACTAGATTGATAAGAACATCAAACAATCTTGTTCAATCAAAGCATTCTAGCAGCAGTTACCCGAGCTGCAACCTTTTCAGGATGTATAAAATAAAAAACTTTGCACTCAGTCATTGCCACATCAGTTTGACAAGCTTGTAGCTCCTCAAGAGCCTTTCAACATTTATTTCTATAATCGTGCCAACGACTACATTTGCTGCCAAAGGCCACTGAGTAACTTGCAGTTTCTGGTATTGTTTCAGTCCATATCAGGTCCTATCTCTAAAACTTTAGAAAAGGATCTCCTCTATCAACATCCCCTGAGCCAAATACTCTTGTTCGTTTCATTTCAGATTTCGATTTCTTATTCCCCCTCCCCCCATCTCTCTATTAAACACTAAAAGGGGATGCTGTTATCTGATTGTACTTGAGAACTCTGTTATTTCCATGCCTAGAGTTTAAGGGAAAACTGTCAATGCTTTCGGGTTCAATTCTGTGCCCCAAACTAGCAATTAGATCATCAATAACTCTTTATCCAATATTTCTTAGAACAATCAAAAGTTGTTGAAGATCACTAAGTGCATTTTCTTCTAATCCATGTGCATATCTATTTGGTAACGGGGATATGATTTTGTTACGCTCTTAATTAGAAGCAAAGTCCCGGAAATAGTTAAAAAACAAGTTTGACTAGTTCTTAAATTTCTCAAAGTTGCATGAACGTATTCTCAGACTTTGTTGCCTCATGATTTAAGGACTAAATCATGAAATTGATCTAATCCATGGCTGAAGTTGCAATTGAACGGAATGTAAAGACACGTATGAGATCGCATATGGAAATTTATTCCGTTCCAGAACTGAAACAAAAGCCCATGTTATCTTTCGAAACCCCCTCATAAATCTTAAATTAACTCAATAATTCATTAAAATTTTCCACATAATTTTTTAATTAACTCAATAGTTTAATTATCTACTACATAAATTAAATTAATTTTAATTAGATCAACTTAAACTAAATTTATTATGTATTTATAAATTTATAAATTGATGGAATATTTTTTTAAAAAATTTTTAACACTTACTTAATTATTTCCAAAATTTCCCATATAAATCTTGAATTATCTTATTAATTTAATTACCTACTACATAAATTAACTTAAATTAAAAACCCTAAATTAAATCAAATTAAATTAAATTTATTATGTATTTATAAATTTATTAAACTCTAATTTATTAAAAAGTTTATGGAACATTTTTTTTTTAAATTTTTAACACTTAACTATTTCAAAATATACCAGATAAATGTTTAATTAACTTACTAATTTTATTACCTACTACATAAATTAAATTAAATTAACTTAACTTAAATATTTGTATATGATTATTCCATTTATTAAACTATTATTCACAAAAATTTTATAGCACATTTTTTTTTAAAATTTTCACATTAACCTAATTAATTTTAAATTAAACAAAATTATTTAAGTAACCTACTAATTTCAATAATTTTATATGTTTATCAATTTATTAAAGTGTATAATTCGTTCAGATTTTTTGAAATCTTATATACAATTTTTTAAAGTAGCTTAATTATTTAAAATTTTAACACTAAATTACATTAAAATAAATTTATTTATTTCTTTACAACTTTATTACACTATATAACTCACTAAAATTTTATGCTACATTCTTTTATATTTTTAAATATTATTATTTTCTAAATTTTATGTTTATCTTCTTTTATGCTACTCACTAAAATTATTTTCAATTATATTGCACATCTAAAGTAAGTTACATTTACTTTTCTCAAAATTTTATGGCTGATTTATTAATATTTTTATGTATATATTTAATTTTTTAACTAATAATAGTAAATATTACAAACACATTACTATCATAAATAAAATATTTTTCTAGAATTAAAATTTTTAACAATTGTAATAGCATATTTCTTCTAACCTAAGGTTTAGATTAAACTAACACATACACTTCTATGTCTTCTAACCGAAGGTTTACATTAAACTAACATACATTTCTATGTCTTCTAACCTAAGGTTAACATTACACTAAAATTTACTAACCTTTTTATTTTAGTTCAAATAGTGGTCCAAACAAGAAAATCCTTGACCAGAGTACCAAAGAATAGAGAAAGTTTTGGAGTTTTCAGAGAATTAGGAAGAATGTAGGGACCTTGCGGTTCTACATGCCATACATAGTGGTTCCAGCGACCAAATTATTATAAACTTGTGATGCATAATATAATGTGTTACACATCTCAAAGGTCATAGTGTAACACATAGCTTTACGTGTGTATGATCCCAATAGAATTTTTTTTTAAACCTGTGACGCATAATATAATGCGTTACACATGTTAAAGGTCACAATATAACATATTACTTTATATGTTACACTATGTATGGCGCATAAAAATATGCGTCACATGTTTAAATTCAAATATTTAAACATGTGACACATTTTAAAATGCGTTACACACACGTTTAAATATGTGGCACATTTTAAAATGCATTACATAGTGGTGTGACATATTTAATTATGCGTCACATGTTCTTGTATGCGACAACCCCTCTGATATTCCTTGGGAAAGGGGTGTAGTGCATTTTAAAATGTGTCAAAGGCACCGTTAAACATGCACCAATTATGTAATTTATACCCCAACAGGGTAAAAACATCCCCAAAAAATATGTTTGCGTCGGAAGGATGGAGCCATGCTTTAGACCTCCTAATGCAGATAATAGATTAGACAGTTAATGGCTTGTCTAATAAGAAAAAATAAAAAAATAAAAAAACATTATTTAAGTAGATAAAAATAAAATAAAAATTATTTTATCTTATTTAAATATATAAAAAATAAAAAATATATTAGTAATATAAATTTATGTTATATATATTTTAAAAAATAAAATTTAATTTTAAAAAAACTTACTATATTTTTTTTGCTAATATATTTTTTATTTTTGAAAAAAATTGGTGGCAAATTCATTCATAACTTAAACTTTTACAAATACATCTCAAGTTAAAAAAAATTCTTACGTTAGCCCCGACATTTTGGTCTGTCATTCAAATCAATCTTTAAGATTATTTTCTATTAACAACCAGCTAAGTTAGCTAAGTTAACACGTTAAATGCTACATAGGATATGAGTTAGCATCAAAATAATGTTGTTTGAATGCTTAATCAACAACGAAGTTTTGCATCCTTAATGAACCTTACATTCACAGAATCTACAAAGTGACATCATCTTGTTTGTCATCTCAATCCTACATTCAAACGCTTACTTATCATATGATCTTCATCCTTGTTTACTACACTGTTGGAATTTCAAGTTACTTTTTTTACTTTTTTTCCTTCTTCCAAATGTGTTTCCTTCAATGCCAAAATCACCTAACTTGTTATTTCTTATTTCCACCATTCCATTACATGTTTTGAAAATTTTTCATCTTTTTTTACTAAACTATGACTTGTTATAAAAATATTATGATATTTTTAATGAAGAGACACACTAAACATGCATAAGCCTTCAACAGTTAAGTTAGGAGTTAGTTTTTTTGGTGGAAAGTTAACTAACATGAATTATGTATTTAGAATTACTAGTATGGAAAATTTATCTCATTAACTATGATGGACTAAGTTTGAAAAATTTGTGGGGTTGTAGAAATTAACTATGACAAGAGAAAAGAAGAAGATAAAGTGTTGTAACTGTAATTACAACGAGGCGACAAACTCGTTTAAATTTTAGAAAAGAAGTTAATTGGATTGTGGAGCCACCACCAAATTTTTATTTAAGGGAAAACATTTGGAAAAACCTAACTTGAGGAAGAAATTCTAGGTTTGGGAGTTAGTTACATGTAGGGAAGATGTTAGACACCCTATTCGTCCGTTACAAAGAACGACACCCTTAAACTAAGTGTGTGATTTATTTGAGATCTGTTTGATCCCTTTAATTAGAATAAAAATAAATAAGTTGGTGGAAAATAGCTTGACAGGACTTGTCCTGCTCCTACGTATTCCCTGGTGCAATGGGAAACTCAAGGCTACGTAGTTTTGATTTAAGAGACTCAATCTCTCGAAAAATAGAAGGAGTGATTTTTAGGTGAAATTGATTTTGAATGGATTAAAATTATGTGTTTGCATGACTCAAACCATCGTAAGCCGCGTGTAAGTTTGCACAAATTAAAACATGAAACAGCAGAGAAGGTTGCCTGTTCATATCAGAATCCGTTGCACAAATTTCAAAAGGGAAAAGCAGAGATTTTGAATAAAAGAGGATTGTTGGAAAAATGTCCGTGCAAAGTTCAAACCGTCGTAAGCCGCATTTGAACCTGCATGAATTCAAATACATAATAGCAGAGAAGGCTAGTTGTTCGTATTAGAATCTGTTTGGACGAAATTCCAAAAAGAAAGCGGAGGCTTTGAATAAAACAAAGGTTTGTTGGAAAAACGTCCGTGCAAAGTCCAAATTGTCGTAAGCCGCGTTTGAACCTGCACGAATTCAACGCGGAATAGTAGAGAAGGCTGTCTATTCATATTAGAATCCGTTTAGACGAATTTAAGAAAGAAGGCGATAGCTTGGAATAAAACAGAGGTTTGTTGAAGAACGTCCGTGCAAAGTTCAAACCATTGTAAGTCGCGTTTAAACCTGCATGAATTCGAATATGGAACAGCAGAGAAGGCTCCTTTCTCGTATTAGAATCCGTTTAGATGAATTTCAGAAAGAAGGCGGAAGCTTTGAATAAAACAGAGGTTTGTTGAAAAACGTCCATGCAAAGTTCAAACTATCGTAAGCCGTGTTTGAACCCACACGAATTTGAATACGGAACAACAAAGAAGGTTGCCTGTTCGTATTAGAATCCGTTTAGATGAATTTGAGAAAAGAAAATAGAACTTTGGAATGAAATAGAAGTTTGTCGAAAAAACAAAATTTTGGAATAAAACAGGAGTTTGCCGGAGAAACGACCATGCAAAGTTCAAACCGTCGTAAGACGCGTTTGAACTCGCACGAATTCGAATACGGAATAGCAGAGAAGGCTGCCTACTCATATTAGAATCCGCTTAGACAAATTTCCAAAAAGAAAGAGTCAAATCAGTGTTTATTTGTTTCCTTTATCATTGTATCTTTGTAACTTGGCTTATTGAGATCTTATGGACAACTAACTCCTTAAAGAAGGCGGTTTCCTATGAATACAACAAGTCGCAACCTGAAGCTATTTTGCTACTGTCATAGAAAATGAAAGGTGAGACTAGCTTTTCTTAACCCTCATAGGCTTCAGGACTTAAGCAATAAGCCTAGAAATCATAACTAGCCCAAACTCAATCGGGATTTTGTTTTAACAAACCCATCCTTTTGGTATCCTTATTGACTCAGTTCATTAGGAGCGAGTAGCCATAAGTTTGGGTAGAAACTTGCTGCTGTTACTTATTCATGGCTGATTTATTTCCCATACCAGTCAAAGGTTTTGCGACTTCCCTTTATCATGATGACTTGCTGCCTGTGACCCTTTGAATGCAAATCAATTCCAGATTGCTCGCAGGCACCACCTTATGAATCATATGCATATAAGCTGGCATCATCCTAGACTCCTTAACAGCAAGGGATTGGGATCTTATACTTTCCTACCAGAATTTGTGTAGGTATCTAGTAGTCAATGGCTCTTTAAAGATTAGCTCCTTGCTGCATCTAAACTATTTAAAAGATAGTATGCAAAATGGTGAGTTTTTTATTACAGACCAACTCTCGGATTAATGTCAAGGCCTGGAGGCTCTTCACAGCCTTGATTGGCTGAAATCAAACTGCTCACCTTGAAATCTGGGCAAAGTGCCAAATCTGACACCATGACCCAACAGATTCATAAACCTTGGCCAAAATGGTGCACAAGTCATCAAGTTACTAGGCTAACATAGGTACAGAACGCAATGGGAATCCTATCAGTATACAAGGTACAAATATAGGAGTTTCTTTCATGTCTCAGTATGCAGGGATCTAGGTGGCTGATCTGGACTACTGAGATATGTTTCCAAGTCTTCCAGGATCAAGTAAGTCTAGCATGTAGCTGAGCCTAGGCAGGTTCTGGGGATGTTATTTGGGAATTTTGTAACTCATTAAGTCACAAATCACTGGCTTGGTTCCTACTGTTGGGCCATATGATATGGACAATGTGACTGCTAACTGTCTCAGTATCCGAATTGGCTTACTGGTTAGCTAAGAAGCCACTAAGTATGCTGTTATAATAGTTTGGAAGGTATAGATGGTAATATAGGCAACCAGCTTCTCATCAACTAATATGGCTGATCCAGCGTCCAGGAGAATCTCCTATGATTGAGGCTTTTGCTGACTTAGCCTGGTTTCACCTTTCTTGGATGAAACAGCCATTGAATGAGGCAAACTAAGCAGCCTAAGCTCTTAACATAGTGTGTAGCTTCAGTGAGGTTACTAATATTTGATCTGATTAACTTTCACCCATGCTTTCAATTTGTGTTCATTCTGGATCATTCTTTGGACTGGGAGAGTAGTTTGATATTAAAGATTTAGATTTGGTTTAAATTAAGAGGTCCATGTAAGCTCACGAGTGGCCATTGGGCAAGGTTTTTACGCTGTTATACAGACAAACTTAGCATTGCGAATGCCTTAATAACCTTCCCTAGATTAAGCTAACATCTATGTACCACTGCCCCTTAATCCTATCTCACCAATCAGGATCCTCAGAGTCACTATATTGATTCACGCCTCTGTGCATCCAAATGGTACCAATATTTCAGGAGCTATTGATGGAATACTGGTCTGTGACCTGGCTGCTTGTAAAACTGACTCAAAGTTTTACTCATGATTCCTATCATTCAATGAAAAGTTTACAACCATAATTCGAGTGCAATTCTCAACCCAATAATTACATCATAGCACTCACGTAGGTCTCATGCTCTAGATTTAATGCAGAACTCAGCGACACTGACTCAAAGCGTCTTGTTACTTTTTTCCAAAGGATTGTTTAAGTTGTATGTGGAGAAACAAGAAACATGCTATGCAGATTCACAGGATAATGCTGATAATGGATTTCGGTCTAGGTTCATTTAGCATTATCTATCATTCACTCAATTCATGATGCATGTACAAGGGTGAAAATATAGATGCAAACATCATCAATAAAAGCTCCATTCACAGGACAATGCCGACGACAGATTTGAGCTCTCTGCTTATTATTCAGACTATGATTATTTTCTTATCTCTGGACAGTTTTGCTTTTGGTCTAGGATCTGTGTCCTTTAGCTATTGATCTATGCTTTCTTAGGTTGAGTTGTTTCTAGTCAAAGGATATTAGATCAAACTTCTTGCTTTGTGTTCTAATATTGGGCAGCTTATGAGTTGGAATTTTATCTTGAATTCCCTAGCTAAAAGTCACAGGCTCTCATTTAGTTTTAGGTTTTAACTCTGGGTATCAGGGCCTGAAAGGGGTCCAAACAACCAAGTCTTTTCCTCATGAGTCTACTGATGCTTAAATTTCTGAACCCAATAAGTGGTTTAGATTATAAGCTGTCAATTGGAGATCAGGAAATGAGTTACCAAACTAGAAACAAAAGGCTAACATGCAAAAACAGGCCCTTCAAACCAGAAACAGATCTACCACTACTTACCAAAAATCATGCCAAGGTGTCATGAAATAGGCTTGTAGATTTCCCCATATTCCATCAAAACATATACTGACCTATGGGTTTTCTGACCTGAACCTGGGTGATTAACCTTTATTCTCAACATTTTCAGGGGCTGAACCTGAACCTAAACAGTTTCAGAGCTGGTGTGAAAGACTGGGAGATCTATAACTGCCTATCAAAAACTGTACAGGTACTTGGAATTTTTAGGACAATTCATTAGGGTCCTGATTGTAAACACTCATTTATGTCCGAGGCCCCCAATTGTTGAAATTAATCAAGAAAAAATAATAAATAGAAAGCAGAAAAAACAGAAATACAGAAAACAGAATAGAAAGTAGAATATTAAAAAATGAAAATAAAAACAAAATAAAATAAATATAGTTCAAAATATTCAAATAATAAAAAGAAAATAAAATATAAAATCCAAAAAATATAAAATTAATAATTAAATCATTAAAAATAGAATAGAAAAAATAATAATAATAAAACTAAAAAAAATAAATATAAATCTGAAAAATAAAAAAAATAACCAATTAAAAAAGGAAAACGAAATAAAAGAAAAGGCGGGCCCTCAAATCTCAAGAGAAAATAGGGAAGTCCCTGAATTTCCAGAAAGGATCAGAGTCCTATTTTCGGGGATTGCTCTGTATTTGGCTTTTGGAAACTCCTGGAAAAAGCTCTCCACAAGACTCACAAAGATGGATGCTAGTTCTGTTGATGCCATGGAGATTTAGAGAATCGCGGAAGATATGAAAGAAGACTCTCCTATGCACATCATCAGTAAGATCTCAAACCTTTCGGCGATCTGAAATTATGATCCAGAGCATAGCATGCAAGGGTTGGTGTCACTGCGTACATGTTAGATCCTCGAGGTGAGGTAGGTTTCCTTTCGTAATCCATAGTGATGCCATTAGTTGAACCAATACTGGAGTTTCTACAAATAAAGTTAGTGAATAGAAATGATCATGAACTAACGATCTGTTTCAATAGTAATAATTCACCTGGTTGCGCACTTTTTTCTTCTTCCGCTCTAGAACCTCGAACTCGGGTATACAGGGCCATTAGATCTAGGATCTCCAATCGTTTGAAATCTTGAAAGGATAGCTCACATTTTGTTTGCATTTGTTGGCATTAATTCATGCTCTTGGGCTCATTAATTTTGAACAAACTTCCGAGCCTTCCGTGCTCTGTAATTGCACCACTAATCAGTGCTCTTGGATCTATCACTGCGTCGCATTCACATCCAAGACCCTGTAGCAAAGTATATCGGGAGGAAGCAGTATTAGTGATAAAGATTAGGAGAGCTTCATCGTTCGAAGCTTGGCCAGGGTCAGACAGACAACAGTCATGAGGTCTTCCATCTCGAGACCTTAGTCGGGATACCTTCCGGTCTGTGATCATAGGTCAGCCATGCCATGAAAAGTGTGTGATCTTTTTAAATCCTATGGATAGGCCTAGGCACTCGTACTGGACGGATGCTGCTGGATGAGACCTCAACAACCATTCTACTCTCTCTTCATATTAGAGAATGCCATGTGCGTCTTAACTGACCTGATGCTCATTTGCCATGCATGTCATGCACGTTACCATTGCTTGGTCAGGTAGGTAATGGGCCATTTCATGTGAAGACGTCAATTCTGTGGCCTCGTTGACATAAAGATCAAACAAAGGATAGGTCAAGGAAGGTGATATAATGGTTATTTGTAGAAGTTGGCCGAGTATCTGGTTTGAGACTTGGTCGCAGCTCTTTTGGGTCGCGTCAAAGGGTAGTAATGCATGACCGAAAGCTTGGGGCTTAGAGATGTTTTAGTTATTCTAGAGCATACCATGGGGTTTGGAGCAATGCTGGATGAGGACTATCAGATTTAATTAGAGCTTCTAACATGCTCTCCGGGTCTCAATTTGTGGTTGCCCGATGACATCCTCCTTTTAAGAGAGATACGCCACCAGTTTAGGTGCGGTGCACTACAGGGGGTGCTAAAATTTTCCTCCTTAGAACAGAGGCTGCATAATTTCCTAGGCACAAAATGAGTCCCTAGCCTGACCAAATAGCCCTCATAGCATGAATCACTCATAGTATAGATTTTCCCCTAACTTAAAAGACATAACAGTGAAGAATAGATGAGGAGTGCAAGATTATCATTACATGGGGTAAGGTCCTTCCTTCGTCACATGGCGTAGATGATAATGGTGTTATGACTGAATCTTAAACCAAATCAATCTCCTCTAGTTTTGCCTCGAGCATGAGGTGAAAAGAGGAGTCTCTAGTCCATATATTACAAGCACAATGTGTGGCTCTCATCCATGATAATTTTTGATCAAATTAAGAGAAGTGGTGATTCTCCCCCTAGGCACTGGAAATAACTCACCTAAGATCCCTCCCGTACGTAGGTTCAAGGTTAGACCAACCATGCCTAAGTAAAACAAGTACATCTTTATCCATATTGGGGGAGCCCTGAAAAGCCATGCAATACACATGCATTTACATCCATAAGATTGTGCTTAGAATTAATCTGGACGTAAAGAACCCGTCAAGCAGCTTGGCTCAAATGGCAGCCTTACTCGCGGCCTAGGCAAGAGATCCTGGATTCGAATCCCCACTGAAGCATTTCCTTTAAATGCTTTTATTTTTCCAACATAGGGCCTTCTAGCGGCTTTTGCTCAGGACAAGGTCAGCCCGAATCCCAACGTTTCTAATATTAAATTAGGGAACATATGCTAAAAGTGAATAGCTCAAGTGGGTGAGGGCACATCACCCACAACCACAGGATCCCAAATTCAATCCTCACGCGTTGCATCAGTTTTAATTTGCCAAACGAATACTGCAAAGCTGCACCTGACCTTAGGCTTCAACATTGACATTCAAAATTGAACGTTGTATGTCGTGAATTTCACAATTGTGTCCTGTTAAAAACCAAACAAACAAATTCCCTAACCAATCCTTATAATGATTAATTCATTTAAGTTTATCTTATTCTATTAATTTTCTCAAATCCAATTTCAATTCTTTTCTTAAATTCAAATCAATTTTAATTCTTTTCTCAAATCAAGTTCCATTTTTTTTCTCTCAAATTCACATTAATCCCAATTCTTGTTTCAAATCCAAATTAGTTTTAAATCTTCTCTCAAATTTAAATTAATTCTAAACCATCTTTTTTCAAATTCGATTCCTCTTCTTATTTAAATCAAGTTTTAATTCTCTTCCTCGAGCCTCAAATCCAAATTCATCTCGCTTCAAAACAAGGTTAATTCCTCTTCCTAATTAAATCAAGTTTAATTCTTCTCCCAAATTTAAATTCTTTCTTTGTTATCTTTTAAGTCAAACCCATTTCAAATCAAGTTCATTCAAAAACAGGTTCCATTTAAATCAAGTTCCATTCTTCTCTTCAAATTTTATTTCAAATCAAACCCAATTCTTTTTAAACTAATTCTTTTCAAAAATGCTTTGAGAATCAATAGTATCACACGATGAGCTCTAAATGGGAAACTAGTTGTCTTCACTGCTGTTCGATATTTAGAGATTCATATAGGCCCCAGTGTAGCCCTAGTTGCCTCGGACGTTGTGCATAAGTGGACTAAAAGGTTCCTATTCAAAAAATTAAACTAACTCTTTTTGGAAATCGCAAGTCTCACGCAATGAGCTCTAAATGGGAAACTAGTGGTCTTCACTGCTGTTCGATATTTAGAGATTCATATGGATCTCAGTGCGGCCTACGTCTGCCTCGGATCCTGTGCATAAGTGGATTGAGGATTTCTCCTTAAAATATTTTCAAAACTCTTTAGCCACTTTCAAATATTCCTTTTCAAGCAGTTTCGAAGGTCAAGCCTTCGAGCACCATTCATTTTCAAATACTCTTTTTCAAACACCTTCGAAGGTCAAGCCTTCACACCAAAACTACGTAAGTCTTGAGTTTCCCATTGCACCGGGGAATACGTAGGAGCAAGATCAAGTCCTATCAGGCTAACCTCCATCAACCTATTTATTTTCACATTAATTAAGGTATCAAACAATTTTAAAAATCACACACTCAGTTTAAGGGTACCGTTCTTCGGAACGGGTGAGTAGGGTGCCTAACACCTTCCCCACTCGTAACTGACTCCCGAACCTAAATCTCTTCTTCAAGTTAGGGTTTTCCAAATATTTTTCCCTCAAATAAAAATTTGGTGGCGACTCCACATAACCCAATAAGTTTCTTTTAAAAATTTAGTGAGTCGTCGTCTCGTTAGAATTACGGTTGCAACACTAATTAGGACTGGACTCCTAGTTCATGAACTTCGGCTGTTTAGCAGAATGGGTGTAGAGCTAGGGGTCTTTGGCAACATTAGTTCATGAGATTCTAGGTTGCTAATCAAGAGTCCTAAGATAAGCTACCAGGCTTGGTACCTAAATAAGCAAAAGCTGGTCTTTTCCCCTAGGAATAGATATACAACTATTTACCAACTTGGTGTAAGAAATATCAAGTAATGGCTCAATGGATTTTCATGCTTTTAATCAGAGCAATCACTCGATATCTACAACTTAGAATCAAATCACAAACTGCCACCCAAAATTTAACAAATATCATAATTCAAGATAGTTTCACAAAGATCCTGTGCGAAGTTAGCTAGCTGAGAATTTACAATTGTCCTAGGCCTAAGGGGTCCAGTTAACTGATCCTGTAATTCAGCCCAAGTTTCCTGGTAAGTTCTTGGTGTTGATAGTTAGGATTAAGTGTCTATGTCTTTAACATATCTTATCACTCAGCAGTCCCTATTTAAGCCATCATGATTTCCTTAATTCTACAAACAGAACTCATTGGTCTTAAGCTCTTATTTGGCTTCTAGGCTCTGAATTTGGGGTAGAAGATCTAGAAACTGACCTAACTAGCTAAGGAATTTGTCTCTATGGAGGTTAGATTCAAGTTTCCGAGACTTGATTTTTGCTCAGGCAAGGTTGATCTCATCCCCAGAGGTTCATAGAAATTGATACCTATGCTGAACTTATTTTGGAATTGACCTGACTCCTAGAAGCATCAAGACATCAGGTGAGTACTTACCATAGCTTGAGACCTATAAATTTTACCTATCTAGGACTCAATCCTATTATGACCCCCTTGAAAACCTGAGGATGGACCTGGTGCTGTACAACTTAAACTAATTGGACTTGTTGTGATTCAGGGGACCTGTGAGTTGACCTCTCCTAACCTTAACTTGCTGGGACAATTTTTGTTTGTTTCTTTTACCTCTTTGGCTCTAGTTTAGACCTAGTAGGAGGCCAATAATAGTTTTTTGTTGCTGCCTTGAATCACAGAACTTAGGACCTATATCCATTTCATGATCAAGATTGGTTTTAGGCTCTAGAAGTGTGCGTATTTACCCCTTAGTCAATAGATCCTTTCCTACCAATTCCTTACTCATGGACCCATTCCTTGGACCTATGAAATGGATTGATAGAATCATTTTTTAGCTTGGTCAACTAGAATCATCTGGCCATTATGCACATTTTTTATTTTTACTTATCCATGTAACTTTTGTTTACTGAATTAATCTAGTTGGATAGGGGATAAGATCTAGAGTTTGAAAGTTCTATATGGTTATTGACTTATGTTTAACTGAGTCGTGCACATAATAAGTGACATTATCAACTGCTCAGTTTCTTTCCTAAGCTACAAAGTGAACTAATAGGACTGAATCAGATAGAGATCTACGGAAATGCTGTTCGGTAAGATGCGGTGGTATCATTTATACTGATTTATTTCATTTGTGGTTAGCGCTGTGATTATCAAAAACTGAATGGAACAAATGTGCAAGGACCGAGCGATGAATCAGTACATCGGACGATCATTTATTGGATTATCATCAAGTAGCTCAACAAAAATTATGCAAAACAGCAAGGTCAATTGTTAATTTGATTAATTGAGAAAAGTTATCAATCGTTTGCTCAATTCATCTTATGACTAGTATCAAGACTAAGCACAAGCCTAAAATCAGAGAGAAACCTATGCGAACTGGAAGAATTCGTGCATGCAAAGTAATGCCTATATACAATCAGTACCTGGTTAAGGTAACTAACTTCGAGAAAGCGTAGTTGAAGATCACAGAACTCCCTTTGATTAAGGCTGGAATCGATGTACCTCAAAGCTGATTCTAGCTGTGCTCAGGAAGAAAAAGATGCTTGGAGAAGAGGAATCGAAACCGTGCATGCAATGCAGAACCGCGAACGCAAGATCGAGGAAGAGCGGAGAACCAAGAACCCAAGAGAATGTCCCCAAGAGAGAAAGAAGAAAAAAAAAAACCCCAATTTCTTGAAAGCAGCCTTTTTTAAAGTGGAGTTGAATCCCTAGAAAAGAGCAATGCTCTCGTCCCTTCCAGCAAATTCGAAATCTTTTCCAATCGCCTCTTCCCAATAGCTCCCAGCCAGCCCCCTTTTTTCTTTGATCTTTCTTCCTTCCCGCTTTTTGTTTTTTTCTTTTTGTTATTCCCACCTCGAACAACAGGCCAAGTTCTAACTGAAATTGTTGGTGTCCACCCTCTCCTTTTTGAATCTCCTTTTATTTTTATTTTTATTTTATTTATTATTATTATTAGATATATTTATCTTTTTGTTTATTTTTTATTATATTATTTTTTTACTTGGGCCATTTATAGGTGCTCAACCCAACTTCATTTTATTAGTTAGTTAATGGGCCAAACTTACCCTTCGACCTTATTTCTTCCTTCTATTATCTCTTTTCTTTTGGTATATTTTTTTTGTTTACTTACTTGTTTATATGTTCATTTTGTTAATTTAATTAGTTTTCTTGATCTCGGGAAAAAATTGGTATTCACACAAAGACAAGAGGGACCAAAATGTTAGGAACTAATAGAAAGTTTTTTTTAACTTAAGGATATATTGCAAAAATTTAATAAGTTAGGGACGAATTTTTCATCAAATTCTTTTTAAAAATATATAAATTTAATAGTTGAATATAAATAAAAAACAAAAAAAAGTTTCCCCTCCATTTTCTCGCTTAAATTAAGGGGATTAATTTTTACTTGGGTTCCATAGAGAACTTTCCTTCTTTCCTATACACAAAGAAAAAACGAAAAACCTTTCATATCCTATTTTTTCTTCCTTCCTTCAACCTTCCTCCATCCAAATAAATCGTAAAAGCTTGGGCTAGAAAAAGACAAATAGCAGTGGTGAAAAAAGTAATTCAAGAAACTCATCTTTTCTTACTTGTTTTACTCTTGATTGACTTTTGTCTTTTCTAATCTTCTGCTATTTAGATTTCATACTTTAAATTCAATTTTCAATTTTATTTCATATTTTCACTTCTTGTCTCTTTAGTCTCTAAAATGTCTAGATTTTCTTTTTCTCAATTTCCTCTTTTAGTTGTCTTGTATTTGCTACTATCATATTGGTCATGAGAATAGAGGATGAAAGAGATAAGGAAATGATTAGAAATGAGCGGAGAAAGGTAGAAAAACGAAGCATAGAAAGGGAGATTGAGGAAAAGTAATAGCAAAGAGAAGAGGGAAGAGATCAAAACGATGATGGTCGGAGGAAATGGAGTTTCAAAATTAAGAGAAGAGAAAAAATGGTATAGACACAGATTAATTGGATGTTTGGATAGGGGGAGAGAAGAGGGAAAGAGAAAGAGAGGAAGAAAAAACGGTATGGAGAGATTTTCTATCGTTTGATGTGTATGGAAAAAGGATGGAAGAAGATATTTTTTGCAGGATCCCTTGAAAAATTAATCCTCCTTCCAAGGTGAGAAAGTGATGGGGGAAGGTTTTTTTTTTCTTTTTTCTTTATGTTAAATCGTTAAATTTTATATATAGATTAAAAAAAATTATATTAACAAAAATATATAGTAAAAAAATTAAATTTTTGTAAATTTATATACAATAAAATTATACTACTAATATATATTTGTTCTCTTCACTTTTCCACCTATTCAAATAAAAGAAGTCCTTCCCTTCCCCTCTTATTTCAATCTATCCAAACAACCTATTTTTCTTTCTTACTTTTCACTCTTTTTCTTTCTTTCTTATTTTTCATGTGATCCAAACAAAACATAATGGTTTTTTTGGTTGAGGGACAGGAGGAAGGAAGGGAAGAGGGGATATAACACCCTCAAAATGAATACTCTTTTTACGCTTATGTCGTTCAATTGGTTCCATTAATAGTTTGTTATCTCATGATGCGAAATCTTTGGACACTATGTATTAAGAGAAAATATGGTAATTTTTTTGTAAAACAAACACCTTGATATTAAATGCGAGCCTCGTTGTTATAATGTTTGTAACAGTAAATAAATTACTAAGCGTTCTTGTGCCCGTATATGTTATTACCATTACAAATTACTTCCTTTATTTTAAATGTCTCTGAAAAGCAATAAATCAATTTAAACATAATTCATGCATAAATTTACAAACATCACATAATTATATAGTTCTTTTACATACACACAGTCAGTCTTAGGCTCTTGGACCTTTACACATACTTAATTACATATCACAAAGTTCACACCCTATATACATACATATTTAGTTCCTACTATATTGCATTAATTAGTCTACAATTACATATTAGTAACCAGGATGCTTGCGTCCAACTGATAAGTGTCCAATGCAACACTTATTTGGTGCATATTTCGATATAATAACAAGGAATTGAAGCATAAATAACCACTAAAGCATGAAAAAATGATAGAAAACTAAGTAACCCATACACAATCTAGAAAATGTAGTTTTAAAGCCTTTTGGGCGAGAAATTCTTATAAATCTGATGGGTTTTAATTTCTGTAGTCTGTTACAGGGTTTCGTGTTGGCAACGTAACTAGAAATGCATGGAGCACATGAAATTCTGAAAGAAAGAAGTGTTCTGTTATTCGCATTGCGTTGGCAACGCAAGCACAGCCACGTTGGACACACGACGCAACAGAACAATACCTATAAAGGCCCAGAATAGAACGAAAACATGGCATCTCTCTCTCCATCTATGTATCCACTCTTTGAGTGTGAACACAGGGAACAGAGCCGCCACTCTCTTGGATAGTGGTTCTGTTTTGGGTGAAGGAAGAACCCTAGGGTTGAGGAAGAAAGGCAACCACAACATATCGTCATGCAAATGACTTCCACCCTCTCCCTTGTTTTCTTTTTTTATTCTATGTCTAACTAGAACTTTGTTAGGGAAGGAGAAAGTCATCGCTGAACCTATGTAATCCATATGTATTATATGCATTCATGATTGTTTTTCATCAAAATTGATTATTCTTCTCTTCGCTTAACACTTCTATGACTTGGTCACTTATAGATTGAATCTAAATTCTTCTTCACAATTGAGAAATTGGTTTTAGAATTGGAATTGAGATTGAATAAAATAATTGTGAGTGCTCTACGGATAGAGATTCATGATTGTGAGATCGTTTGAATTCTTGAACTTAAGGCTTACTCAAATTAGGAATTACTAAGGGATTAGGATTCCTAATTTGAGTGAAGTATTGATGAGTCAAGGGATTGATCTTCAATTAATATTTGTGAATTTGATCTTCAATTACATTTTATCTTGAATGTACGTAATGATCTAAGGTTACATAGGAGAACTTTTGGTGAAATCCAACCCTAACACCTTCCATAAATTGATTTCATACACATTCATATCAATTATTAAGCACTGGACAGTTCTGGGTTTACTTTTATTTAGTTTTATGTATGCTGGAACAATGTTCCATCTTAGTTAACAAAAACCAGTACTTGCAGTTATTTTGTATTTACGTTGCCTACACACCGAATAACGTTGTCTACGTATTTCTATAACTGAGTTCAATTAGTGGACTAGTATGAATTCAATACTTGAACCAAGTCCCTATGGAGACGATACCCTTTCTTCCTCTTTACTATGAAAAACGATAAGGTGCACTTGCCTTTGTCGCAACCGTAATTACGACGAGACGACGAACTCGCTAAAATTTTAAAAATGAATTTTATTTTTGATGTGGAGTCGCTACCAAATTTTTATTTAGGGAGAAATACTTGGAAAAACCCTAACTAGAAGAAGAGATTTAGGTTCGGGAGTCGGTTACGAGTGGGGAAGGTGTTAGGCACCCCACTCGCCCATTCCGGAGAATGGTACCCTTAAACTGAGTGTGTGATTTTTGAAAATTTCTTGATCCCTTAATTAATGTGAAAATAAATAGGTTGATGGAGGTTAGCTTGACAAGATTTGATCTTACTCCTACGTATTCCCCGATGCAATGGGAAACTCAAGGCTGATGTAGTTCTGGTTTGTGAAGGCTTGACCTTCAAGTTGCTTGAAAAGGAAAGAAGTATTTTGAAAATATTTTAGGGTGGAATCCTTAGTCCACTTATGCATAGGATCGAGGCAAACATAGGTTGCACTGGAATCCATATGAACCTCTAAATATCGAACAACAGTGAAGACTGCTAGTTTCCCATTTAGAGCTCATTGCGTTAGACTTATGATTCACAAAAAGAATTAGTTCAAAAAGAATAGGGATAACAACAGAATTGGGTTTGATTTGAAATAAGAAATAAATTTGATTCAAAATGAAATTGACCTTTGAAACAAAATTTGATTTAAAATGGACTTGACTTGAAATGAAATTGACTTTGAAACGAATTTAATTTGAAATGGACTTGATGAACTTGACTTGAAACGAGCTTGATTTGATTTTTAAGAAACGAAACTTTACTCGAAATGAGCTTAATTTGAGTTTTAGAAATGAAACTTGGCTTGAAATGAGCTTGATTTGAGTTTTAGAAATGAAATTTGACTTGAATTGAACCTGATGAAGGGAATTAAACTTGATTTGACTAAAAATAGACTTGACTTGAATTTGAAAAAGAGAGCTTGATCAAAAGCTTAACTTGAAGAATTTGAGCTTGATTTGAAGAGAAAAGAATTTAATGGGAATTTGAAGGATTTAAACTTGATTTGAAGAGAAAAGAGGTTAATTTGAATTTGAAGGATTAACTTGATTTGAAGAATTTGGACTTGGTAAAAATAATAATTGGAATTTGAAGGATTTAGTTTAAGATTTGCTTTTGAATTCAGAAAAAAGAATGAAATTTGACTCAAAATTCATTTGCTTTGATTCTTGGTTGGATTTGGAATTTGAAGGATTTAATTTAAAATTTTCTTTTGAAATTCAGAAAAAGGATGAAATTTGACGTAAAATTCACTTGCTTTGATTCTTGGTTGGATTTGGAATTTAAAGGATTTAATTTAAAATTTGCTTGAATTGGATTCAGTTTTTAGAAAAGGTAAAATAACATGAAAATAAATAAATGTGTGGGCTTGGCCCATATGCGCTTATGGCCAGGCTTTAATCTTGAGAGGCCTGTTTCTAATCGAGCGTGTCTCTCCCTAGCTAGCACGACTTGGGCCTTATTCGCGCAAGACCTGTTTCAAATCAAGCAAGGGAGACAACAATTGGCCTGGGATGTAGACTAAATTAACAAAATATGCCTGTGGGGACTCGAACCCAGGACCAGAGAATTGATTTGTGGGAGACTAACCACTAAGCCATGTCACTAGTTGGGTATTTGTCAACTTTGAACCAATCTTAAGCACTTTTAGGGAACTGTGGCGCGTACGGTTGCATACGTGCATGGAATTCAGGAGCTGTAGACTAAAGTTTGTCGATATTTGACCCATCCACTGCATGGCCAAAAACTGAAGCACATAGTACCAAATGATGCTGACTAGGGGGAGCCTGAGTCAACGGCCGTTAGGATCAGGAACCTGGCTAGGGGCCTAACATCCAAGGTAACCTTCTCTTCACAGCTCTAATGCGAGGTTGCTGGGAATGCATAGACTGGTCTAGTAGAGGCAGTGGATGTCTTCAAGAAATGGTAGCATGGCTGCATGGCCTTTGCATGGCTTTGAGTGGCATTTATTGGTGGCCTGTTACTGATTTAAGCTTTCCTTTTTGCATGGAGCTTCACTCCTATGTGCATGCACGCTGCTTTTTACGTTGAAATGGGGGGCTCCAGATCAATGTTGTCTTTCCTTTTTCCATGCACCATTATCAAGCTGCATTGTACCACCATACTTATCAGAATGATGCAAAGGGTAAGGGCATTCACAACTTTTCAATGAGCACGATGGCTTGCTGCTGGAACCATGGTCGACCTATAGTGGGTGCATATGGGCTATATCAAAATCTATATCTCATACAAGGGTGTCATTCATAGACTGCATTAAAATTTCTGCACCAGCTTCATAAATTTTCAAAAGCATGAGTTCTGAGAAGCAAGCACCGCCTAGAGACTGTAGATCCACTAGTTTGATTGACGTAGATTACGTGTTAAATGGATTAAATCTTCTACACCATCAAGAATTTAAGGGTTTGACCCTCAACAATATACGAGCAAGCAGTAAATTTAAGGGTTCTACTATTCACTGCCTGGGCATCAACATGGACTCAGTAACACCAGACTTTATTAGCGAAACCACTAAATTTTCAAACCCCGAGAGCTTTGCCTCTATACCTCCCCATCTGTTTTAACCCGCCATTACTACCACTTTATAGAATTTGAGTGAGCACTTGATTTATTTCTCCGTGGGTTCGACTAGCCCTTATCGTCCTCACTAGCAGCACCTTCTTTTCTTGCCTCATGACAACGTCAAGACATTGGGACACTGACAGACTTAAGATACCTTTTGAAGGCAAGCAAGAATATAGCCCAACGCATGTTAAGTTGCAAAGCCTTAGGACCGACAACCTCAGAGACCCTGGCCATTCGCAAAATCAGTGTGAGCCCAGGGAATCTTCTGCCTACACTATCTGCCTTAATGGCCTTGGGCCATCTTTCCCTTGAGCGTATAAAGGTGAGAATCCAGCCATTCTCAACTATGGCTACAACTTTTCTCACAACGTATGTCCCTTTACCATGGATATTACTCTTTAACTAAACTTCTTGTGATGATTTCTCTGCTGAGGTTTCAATATGTTACAAGATCAGTATCATGTCTGGATATGGTCACCTGCCCGCTCGGCCAAGCTATAAGACCATGGAATTATGTGGTCTGGGGAAGGATGAGAAACTTCATGGAATCACGATTATGAATAATGAATATTCAATAAATTCGCTCCTAATCTATCATACCTTTTTGATTGATTGGAAGTCAACCTTTCAGCATGCAAAACAGAGAGATTAGAACCGAAATATCTAGCCAAAATCCATTCTGGACTACTTGTAAATTATCTTAATACCCATCATGCAATAACAGTATCACACAAATTGATGATCATGAATGAATTATTGCAAGGTTCTTGATTCCCGAATAATCTAAACAAAATCCACGTAGGTTTCTTGATATTTGGAGATAGAATAAATATGACTAACCTGTTATGGAAATCAATGCAGTGTTCTGACCTGCCTTTGAATCTGCAGAATTCTTCTATCCTTTGGCTGGCAGTGATGAGGTTTGTAGTGGAACTGAGCGCAGAAGTGGCCTTTCTATCCTCCCTAATCCAGAGAATCCATAGTGCTGACCAGACACATGCAATTCTTATTTAAAATTTCTGGTTATGAATGATGTCAACTTAAAGAAACAAGAGTCCTCTTTAGAATGAAGGAGATACTTGGAACATGAGGGTCTCTTCTTTTTCTTTCAGTGCAGAACTAGCTCCTTGGAAGCGTCGGAAAACCCAAGATCAAGAGAAAACCTCCGTAGAAAATCCTCCCAAGCTTCTAGTCCTATTCCTATTTCCAGAACTTTTCCTCCCAGTCGAGTGATGCCTACACTCCATTGAATCAACCTCTCCCCAAAATCCTTGAGAAACTGCCAATGTCCTCCATTTTCTTTTATCAAACTCCCCTTTTTTCCTTGACCCCTCCCTCAATTCTGTTTTTTTTTGTTTTTGAAATTCCCCCTTTCTGTTTTATCCGTTTTTCCATTTTAAGTTTTTCTGTTTTCTGTTTTAATTTTTTTTCTGTTTTATTTATTTATTGTTTTTATTTCCTTTTATTTACTTTTTTCAGTTATCTTTTCTATATATATTTTTTAATTTTCTATTTTTTGTTTTTGTTTCTCTTTTTTCTTTTTTAAGTTGTTTTAGTATTTTGATTTATTCTTAATTTCCCCATAACTTTGTTTTGTCTTTATTTCATTTTCTTTCATTTCTTTTTCTATTTTTCTATTTTTCTATTTTTTCTTTTACTTCTGTTTTATTCCTCTTCATTTTTTAAATTAGTATTGGTTTCTTAATTAATTTTAACAATTGGGGGCCTCGGACATAATTGGGTGTTTACAGCCTTCATACGGTTTCACATCAACAAGGTTTTGGCACTGTTGCCGGGGTTTTGTTTCTCAATATTGATGAATACTATGAATGTCACTAGATTGAGCAATTCTGTTTGATATTCTAACTCTTTTCCATACTGATTCTCCCTTTAGTTTTAATCTTGTTCAATTTTGTTTATGTGAGGTGAAGAAGATCAGGAGCTAACTTTTGAACCTGAAATTGAAAAGCTACCAAGAAGAAACCGAAGGGAAGCAAAGATTCGAAAAGCATAGCAAGAGCAACTACGAGCGCAAAGGATCAACGAAGAATACCTTGTACTGTGAACATCGAATTATGTCCAAGGATTCAAAACCCAAAATAAATTATTTTGTTTTTAGCCAAAAACTGATTTAGTCTAAAATAATTCAAAAAATAAAAAAAAAAGTAATGGAAAAATAAAACAAAATAAATAAATAAATAAATAAAAACATGAAAAAACGAATAAAAAAAGAAACCCCACACCAAAGAAAATAAGAATTCCAAAAAAGGAAAGAAAAAGGGAAAAATTCTCCAATGTGGGAAAGAAGTCCCACATTGGATAAGAAGGAATTCTTTAATCCCTCCTCCTTCTATATAAGGAGAGATCCTTCACCAAAATGAGGGGAAACACTTGGAGTCTTAGAGAGGGATTTTCAGAATTTTGGAAGGGAGGACCTAGGAGACTCTCTAGCCTTCAATTCAGCCCTTGGCCTCCATGGAACCAGCGCTTCATCACCTTCCAATGGAGGTTAGGTCCGACTTTTATTCCTCTTAATTTTCTTACTTCTTCTCGGATTTCCGAGTTCATTTTCGTATTTGTTTTTCGTTTTCATTTTTGATCGGCCAAATGATCTCCGATTTTGGTGATATTTGTTGCGTTTTCTTCTTCTTTATCTCTAGTTTCTGGAATGATTTTATTTGTCCAATTTGGATCTGAAATGAAACTTATAACACATGATTACGGAAGAATGTTCATCCTGGTGCGCAAATTCACCTAGCTTGTTTGATTTGTGCATAACTTGCTCATTTCTGATTGGATTTATGTCAAACTTATTTTGTTTGATTTCTATAGTCCATATCTTTCAATTGATCAGTTTTTATTTTTTAGATCTACCAAAAAATATTTTCTAAAAATTCTAAGATTTAAATTCAAATTTGGGCACCAAAATCTTGTGTGTTCTTGAGGTTGATCTTCATCTCTATTTTTTATTTTTGTTTTTAATTGGTCAAATGATTTCCGATTTCAGTGATTTTTGTTGCTTTTTCTTCATATTTCCCTCTAGTTTCTGGAATGATATTATTTTTCCAATTTGGATATGAAATGAAACTTATATTGCATGATTATCGAAGCATGTTCATCTTGGTGCGCAAATTAACCTAGCTTGTTTGATTTGTGCATAACTTGCTCATTTCTGATTGGATTTATGTCAAACTTGTTTTGTTTGATTTCTATAATCCATATCTTTCAATTGATCAGTTTTTTTTTTCAGATCTACCAAAAAATGTTTTCGAAAAATTCTGAGATTTGAATTCAAATTTGGGCACCAAAATCTTGTGTGTTCTTGAGGTTGATCTTCGTCTCTATTTTTTATTTTTGTTTTTAATTGGTCAAACGAACGGGTAGTCTTTTCTGCTGTTCGCTGTTTAAAGATTCATATGGGTCCAAGTGCAGCCGTAGTTGTCTTGGGCCCTGTGCATAGGTGGATTGGGATCGCACCCTTAAAATATTTTCAAAAAAAGACAACAATGCATTCGCTTTTCAATTCAAACACCTTTTGAAGGTCAAGCCTTCAACTCAAACCAAAACTACGTAAGCCTTGAGTTTCCCATTGCACCGGGGAATACGTAGGAGCAGGATCAAGTCCTGTCAGGCTAACCCCAATCAAGTATTTATTTTCACACTAATTAAAGGGATCAAACAATTTTCAAATAATCACACACTCAATTTAAGGGTACTGTTCTTCGGAACAGGCGAGTAGGGTGCCTAACACCTTCCCCACTCGTAACTGACTCCTGAACCTTAATCTCTTCCTCGAGTCGAGGTTTTTCCAAATATTTTTCCCTTAAATAAAAATTGGTTGGCGACTCCACACATATCAAAATAAAATTTTCAAATATTAGCAAGTTCGTCGTCTCGTCGGAATTACGGTTGCGACAGATGGCGACTCTACTGGGGACTTTAGAGAGTTAAACCCATTTCAAATTGAGTTTGTAGTATTGATCCCTTCCATATTTATTTGCATGATTTATTGATTGTACGATTCATTTTTCTGTTTATCTGTTTGTTTGTTTGTCTACTTATTCTCTGTATAACCCTAGGATAGACAAACAATAAATTGCTATATATATCTACGCGATTTCCCCAATTACAGGTATCCCAAACTTGTGTGCCCTCACACATTGCATATGCATTTATCATGAATGGGGCTCTGTACCCGGGTCTGAGTACAGCCTAGGACAGAGGGATCTAGCGGTGTCACTTTGGGGCCTACGTCCTGTTTGACTATCACGAAAATCCCAACTAGAGTGCGTCCTATTTATAATTCCCTACAACTGGTAGCTTTTTCTGCTATTGTGGCAAGCATTGCAGACTGGAACTTGGCTCTAGTGACCTCTTATACCACAAAATTACAAACCACCTTATGAGAGGTTCATGCATTAAAAGCCTTAGACCCTTAGGACAGGTAGCCCAGAATGAAGACAAGGAGGCCACACACCCCTTTCATGATACATGGCTCATATACTATTCACAAGATCAAGTTAACAGAATCATCGAAGATAGCAGAGGGGAGATGAGATCTGAGATTGGGAGAAATACAGAAAATCAAGAAATAAAAATCAAGTAAAAAGAAATAAAAGTCAAAACAAATAGAAAATCAAGAAAAATCAAGAATGTAGAAACTAGAATTTGAAAAATCAAGAAAAATAAAATTCCTAGGGAAAATTAGAAAAAAAATAATTTTGAAAATACTGAAAATATAAAAAGATTCAATTTTGAAAACCTAAAGAATGCTTTCTAGGAAAATTTTAGCAAACTTTTTTCAAACAAAACCAAAGGTTTTTCTAGCAAAATGAAAATACCAAAATTCATAAAAGCAAAATTGTTAAAAATCAAGGACAAATAAATAAAACAAATCTCATTTATTTTCAAATCATTCAAACCTCAAAGTCTCTAAAAATTATTCACACATAGCATGTCATTCATTCATTCATAAATTTATCATCGAAAAAAGAAAGATTTCAAAAAATTATTCCACATATTTTTCATTGCATCAACATTTTTATCATTCATGACTTTTGCATCCAAATTGTTTCTCAAAGAAATTAATTTTAACTTTAACAGAAAAATTAGAGAAAGACAACTTCCTTGACATCCTTATAGAACCCGAGCGCAATCAAGAATCATGGATGAGCTGGAGAGACAAAATGAGGAGTTGAGAAACGAGGTCAAGATTCTGAAAGAGCAGATGACCAAGCTGATGGAGGCCATCCAACTGTCTAAACAGAAAGATGCAAGGGAATCCCTTCTGGGAGAACCAAATAACTCATTATATCCTCCTGGCTTCACTCCACCAAATCCTTCACCATTAACTATACCTCCGCAAACCGAAGGGGTTCATTATGGGTTTCCTCATAGGCATGCACCCTCATTCACCCAAACACAAGCCCAAACACATAACCTACCTTCAAACACCGCAGGCATCCCTTATGTTGTCCCAAACACCACCTCACAAGCTTATCAAGCAGCCGTTGGGGGAACGCATCCTATGTTCACCCAAGGGCCTCACCCCATATATATACCATCTTCTCAACCTCACCACATGCTAGAGGAATACCCAAACCATCCCTCTAAAGAGGATGCTGAAAAGTGGAAAATCCTAGAAGACAGGATCCGAGCAATTGAGGGGAGCACTTGTGAAGTCAGAGATGCATCTGATCTGTGCTTGGTTCCAGATGTGGTCATCCCTCCTAAATTTGAAAAATATCATGGAACTAGCTGCCCGAAGAGTCACTTGGCCATGTACTGCAAGAAGATGTCTCCCTGTATGCATGATGATAAGTTGTTTGTCCATTTCTTTCAAGACAACTTAACTGGGGCAGCTGCAACTTGGTATACTCAGCTAGAGCGGACACACATCCGTTCATGGAGGGATCTAGCTGAGGCCTTCCTCAAGAAGTACCAGTATAATGTGGAGATGGCTCCCGATAGAACTCAGCTCCAGAACATGGCCAATAAAGGAGATGAGACCTTCAAGCAGTACGCTTAACGATGGAGGGAGTTAGCTGCCTAAGTACAACCTTCTCTCTCTGAGAAAGAATTGGTCAGCACGTTCATAGACACACTCCAAGATCCTTTCTATGACAAGATGATTGGCAGTGTAACTACTAGCTTCTCTGATGTCGTCATCATTGGAGAAAGGATCGAGGGTGGCATGCGCCATGGAAGGATCGCGCACAAGTCCGCAGGGACAGCTGATGCCTCTATAGAAAAGAAGGAGACAGGAGAGACTTTTAACGCGGCTTCAAGTCAAGGACAGTACATGCCTCAGATGGCATCTTATGGACCAATTGACTTCCAACCTTTACCACACACACCTTACATACCATATCCTTATATCGCCACCACCTACCAAACACCCTACTATCCAACCTACAACTATTCAACGCAAATCCGACCACCCACACCATACACGGTCCAAACACAAGCTATGAGCCCAAATCCTAGTCAAAGCAAAAAAGAGGGAGAAAAATACTGTCCAGTTTGATCTCATTCCAATGACCTACACTGAACTGCTACCTCAGCTAATCCAGAATTCCCTGGTGGTCCCCTATCCTCTGAAACCTCAAGAACCACTATACCCTAAATGGTATGATGCAAATGCCATATGTGACTACCATGTGGGGTACATTGGTCATTCTACAGAAATTTGCTAAGTTCTAAAGCGTAAGGTGCAAAGCTTGATTGATGCGAAATGACTGGATTTTGGGAAGATTGCTCCTAATATGGGAAATAAACTAGTGCCAATTCATGAAAGTACATCTACTAGCTAAAAAATGGGAGCAGCACAATGAGTTGTCTTGCACAAATCGAGCTATCAAGGAAAATCATCCAGGATTTGTCATACTTTTCAAAATCAATCTTTTGTAAACAAATCTCAATGAATAATGCAAAAATTACATTTTTCATGTTTCTTAAGCATGTGCCTCACATTGTTGTCTTTACTTTTTAAAATTTACCATTCCTTTTCATCATTCAAACCCGCTCCTTATCCTTACACCCAAATAATAAATACCTGTTCGTGACAACGCTAGTGCTGTAATAAATAATCTTGAACGTCTAATCAATCAAACTCAAAGAAAAACCAAATGAGGAAGAAAAATAAGCAACCAGGGATTCCAAATAAATCATCCATTGTGATCCTAAAATCAAGAAAATATCTTGTCAAATAAAAATATCCTGCTGGAACAAAGTTCGAATCCAGGCAAAAATTAGGGATGCAAGATAAGATCCGTTGAATTGAAACCCAAAATAATTCAGGCAAGATCAATATCTGACCATGAAAAATTCAAGAAAAAGAAAAAGAAACCCCGCTGGATTAAAATCAAGAATAATCCAGGAAAAATCAGGGTTAAAATCCAAAATTCAAGAAGAAGTGAAACCCGCTGGATTAAAACCCATAAACAATCCAGGCAAAAGCAGGGTTCAAGTTCAAAAGATTAAATCAACAAAGGCATGATCAGAAAAGGTCTTGAGGGATTCCAAAAACAATTCAGGCAAAATCAGGATCAAAACAGAGCCCGCTAGGTCGACAAGCCTAAAAAATGACCTACGCAAAAGTTAGGGCACAATCAAACAGAGGCCCGCTAGGTCGAAAACCCTCAAAAAACAACCTAGGAAAAAGTTGGGGCACGTAAACAAAAACCCGCTAGGTTGATAACTCTCAAAGGCGACCTAGGAAAAAGTTAGGGCATACAATCAAGAGCCCGCTAGGTCGAAAACCCTCAAAAGACGGCCTAGGAAAAAGTTAGGGCGCAGTCAAACAAAAGGCCCGCTAGGTCGAAAACCCTCAAAGGGCGGTCTAGGCAAAAGTTAGGGCGCAGTCAAACAGAAGCCCACTAGGTCGACAAGCCTAAAAAATGACCTAGGCAAAAGTTAGGACACAATCAAATAGAAGGCCCGCTAGGTCGAAAACCCTCAAAGGACGGCCTAGGAAAAAGTTAGGATGCAGTGAAACAGAAGCCTGCTAGGTCGACAAGCCTAAAAAATGACCTAGGAAAAAGTTAGGGCACAATCAAACAGAAGGCCCGCTAGGTCGAAAACCCTTAAAGGGCGGCCTAGGAAAAAGTTAGGGTGCAGTCAAACAAAAGCCCGCTAGGTCGATAAGCCTAAAAAATGACCTAGGAAAAAGTTAGGGCACAATCAAGAGCCCGCTAGGTTGAAAACCCGTAAGCGCAACCTAGGAAAAATTTAGGGCAAAACGAAAGACCTGTTGGGTTAAAAACTCAAAGGAATAACCCAGGCAAAAGTTAAGGTTAGTCCAGGAATCCTAGGACAACATGACATTCTGCACCTCGTCCTGAAACTGGGGCAAAATTTTTCCATTTCGCGAGTTTGGTTAATTTGACAATCAAGATTATGAAAAGCAGCACTGGCATTTTTCATCAAAAGGTGCCATTTGGCCAATCGAACCCACATCTTTTGTCATCCTTCCCTTTCAAGTACACTACCTCAAACTTCTTTTGTAAACCTTCTCTATTTCTTTCCATTGACCATCCAGAATCACTTTGCACACCCCAATAGAGCACATGCAAAAATAAATGTGAAAAAATGTAAAAAATTAAAAAAGGATTAATTTTGAAAAGTCATGACAAGTCGGACGAATCCTCGACCATCGCAACACAACATGACTGTTTCCCAAAAGGTCATATTCCCACCAGCTACAATGCCACCAAAAACAAAGGAGTGTGTCTTATCCAATCATGCTGACCACTGTTGGGTCTCAAAGATCCTGGAAAAGAAGGTTCCAACATTGACCAAGAAGCCAAGCGATAGAGTCAATCTAGCTCGTCCTGATTCTTGATTCCTTTTACACCAACTATGAGGTTGTCGAGAAAAGACATGTCAAAAATAAAAAAAATCAAGAAAAACAAAAGTTTTTACACCATCTCATGGTTTGCATTCATCCCACAACATCCATTCCATCAAATAATTATTTCAAGCATCAAAAGGCAATCAATAAGATTAAAACATCGCATCCTCTCTATTCAAACACCACAAGCATCGCATCTTTTTCATTCATTCAAACATCGCAATAAGTGTCTTGTCATTCAAGCATCTCATAATTCGTTTTTCAAAGCTAATTAAGACCTGAGTAAAACTGCCCAAGTCAATCATAATTAAAAAGGACTCAAGTTCAAACTGGGGCAAACTCTTGCCCATACAAAAATTTAATTTGAGGTCACCCTCAAATTCTGGATCAAGTCCAAGCTGGGGCAAACGCTTTCCCCCAAAAATTTAATTTGAGGTCATCCTTGAATTCTAAAACAAGTTCAAACTGGGGCACACGCTTGCCCCCAAAAATTTAATTTGAGGTCATCCTCAAATTCTAAAACAAGTTCAAACTGGGCAAACCCTTGCCCACAAAATATGATTTGAGGTCATCCTCAAATGCTGAATCAAGATCAAACTGGGGCAAACGCTTGCCCACACAAAAATCCAATTTGAGGTCACCCTCAAATTTTGAGTCAAGCTCAAACTGGGGCAAACGCTTGCCCACACAAAAATTCAATTTGGGGTCATCCTCAAATTCTGAGTCAAGCACAAACTGGGGCAAATGCACGCCCACAAACATTCATTTGAGGTCATCCTCGAAGTCTTCATCGAGACTCAAAATGGGACAGACGCCTGCCCAAAATCCCCTCAAGTTAAGGCATTCCTCAATTGCCAAAAATCTTCCAAACTGGGGCAAAATGTCTGCTTGAAATTCCTTCAAATCGAGGCATTCCTCGATTATCAAGAATTTTCTAAACTGGGGCGAAATGTCGGCCCAAGTTTCTTCAACAGAAAATAATACTCAAGAAACCTTCAAGTTCAAGGTAGAATAAGCTATCTGTTGTAATTCAAGAAAAATAAATTTTCAAAATAAGTTGTCTGAGGAAGCTGATGGAAAAATCCATGCATTCCTTGGACACGTCACACCTTTTCCACATTCCTCCCTCACATACACTCCTAGGGCACATCATGTCATTTTCATTCCATACCTGTCATAACGAACCATTCTTGTTTTGCCTGTCCTCACAGGCCTTCTTGTGAAGTTTAGTATAGGTCGCTTTTCATTCCCTTTTACCTGCCTCAACAGGTCATTTTCCTTTACTTCACCTGTCTAGCAGGCTTGCATCTTTCCTGTCAACAACAGGACCTTATCTGCATTTCACTTGTCTTAACAGGTCATTTCATGTGCATTCTTCCCAGCAACAGTGGGACCTCATTTGCATTCTCCTGTTAACAACAAGACCTCAAGCATGTTTAAATTTTGTCCACCTGTCTTAACAGGTTTGCATTTATCCTGACAACAGCAGGATTTCATTTGCATTCTTTCCGGCAACAACGGGACCTCATTTGCATTCTCCTGTCAACAACAGGACCTCAAGCATGTTTAAATTCTATCCACTTGTCTTAACAGGTTTGCATTTATCCTGGCAACAGCAGGATTTCATTTACATCTTCCCGGCAACAGCGGGACTCCCTTTGCATTCCTTCCTATCAAAAACAGGATTCCCCTCAAGTTTACTTTTCTGCACCTTGGCCTATGTTGTCAGGCCTCATCAAGTTTACTTTTCTACATCTTGGCCTATGATGTCAGGCCTCCCTCAAGTTTATTTTTCTGCACCTTGGCCTATGTTGTCAAGCCTCATCAAGTTTATTTTTCTGCACTTCGGCCTATGATGTCAGGCCACCCTCAACTTTAAATTTCCTGCACTCCGACCTATGTTGTCAGGCCTTTGCATGTTTAATTTCTTGCACTCTGGCCTATGATGTTAGACCTTTGCATGTTTAATTTTCTGCACTCCGGCCTATGATGTCAGGCTTTTGCATGTTTAATTTTCTACACTCCGGCCTATGATGTCAAGCCTTGCATGTTTAATTTCCTGCACTCCCGCCTATGATGTCAGGCCTCTGCATGTTTAAATTTCAGCACTCTGGCCTATGATGTCAGGCCTTGCATGTAAATTTCCTACACTCCGGCCTATGTTGTCAGGCCTTTGCATGTTTAATTTTCTGTACTCCGGCCTATGATGTCAGGCCTTACATGTTTAATTTCTTGCACTCCGGCCTATGTTGTCAGGCCTTGCATTTTAAATTTTTGCATTCCAACCTATGATGTCAGGCCTAGCATGTATAAATTCCATCACTCCGGCCTATAATGTCAGGCCTTGCATGTTTAAATTCCAGCACTCCGGCCTATGTTGTCAGGCCTTTGTAAATACCTAATTATGCCTGAGGCCGCATTGTTTAAAATTAACTAAGAAACCAATGTAAATTAAATAATAAATAAATAAAAAGACAACAAGAAATGCAGAAAGTAGAAAAGCAGATAAATAGAAAATAGAGCAAATAAAAACTACAAAAGAAGGGAACAAAATAGAAAAAAGAACCAAATAGAAAATCGAAGAAATTATAAGAATTGAAAATGAAAACAAATCCAAAAAAATTAAAAAAAAATTTAAAAAACAGAAAACGGTTTTGTGGGAAAAAAACAGAAAACGAGTTAACTAAAAAAACAAAAGGGCGTTAAATAGAAAAGGCACGAAAAAAGAGGGGGAGGCATTTTTTTTTTCTCGCTTTTGGCCGCCAAAGAGAAGGAGGAAGAAGTTCTCGTTATCGAGCATTGACCATTGCTTCAAGACATTAGAAGCCTCCACTTGCAAGGTTCCGGTCTTTTGGATCGGCTCTCACTTCTAGAAAAGAAAATCGAAGAGAGAATTGAAGAGGGAGGACGAAGGTTTTGGAGGAGGACAATAGACCAAGAAACCTCTGGATATCTTCTTGATGTGAAGGAACGGCCAGAATTGCCACTCCCAAAAGAGCATCAGGGACCGACTTCTCGAAAAAAGGCTCCCGTTCCTGCAAGATCTCCTCTTCCTTGCTTCCTTCCTCCAGGTAAGATGTACATAGATTCTCACTGATTTCGTTCTTGAGTTTCTTTTTATCATTGGCAGTGAAACATGGTTGAGAGTTAAGAGAATTCAGTGTGAGCTTGTAAAGTCTTAAAACGTTTGTAGTTGTTATTCTTGGTGTATTGTAGTTGTTGTGCCTTATAGGATATTTTAGCTCCACTTGGTTGAATTGGAAAATGATTAACCATGTTCAAGGGTGATTGGCATGGAAAAGATAGAATTCAAAAATTTTAATAGGGACTATGGTGATTATTGGCCAATCTTTGATTCAACCCCATCGACAATGTGCTCGGAAGACAACCTCACCAAGCTTTCTGTGGGGATTACCCCTTAATATTAGACTATGTGTCGAAACTTGTAACCAAAGAGATTAGGTGCAGGGAGATGCTGGGGGTGTGGTCTTAACATAGAGCATATTGTTCGAATAGCCGCCTTGTTCAGGTTTGGGAAGTCTAGTGCTATGTATGCTTGCTTTAACGTCTCATAAGCTCATAAGCTTCTCGATGCCATGATGTTGGCGTCAAACCAAGCCTTTGCTACCAGTCATGTGGGTGAGTATGCACGTCCCGAATGGGATTAATGTTAATCAAGCCTGGCCCTGAAAGATTGGTGATAAAAATCCATGTAGAAAAACACAGTGTTGGGGCGATTGATATAATGCAGTATTAGGATCTTTCATGCCATATAACATTCCTCACCCTGAGTTGTTAAGTTGCAGTTCTCATAGACAACCAGAGATCTATGAGCAATAGCAACTCTATGTGGTACAATTCTGCTGTTTCACTTGCATGAATGATAGTGTTTGCATAGGGAACTTTATGCGGGTGATGACTCCACTCAAACAGGTCAGAGGCTGGAATTATAAAGAAAAAGAAATTAGAATGGCAAAGATTATGATGATGAGTCCCAGTATGATCGCCATACTTCCTGACTCATACGAGTAAATCAAGGAAGGAGTGTTGCTTTGGCTATTGCACTGAGGCACAAGAAACTCGGTGCCCTGTGATCCATCCTATGCATGCAGTCCTCGCCACAGAAGTATGTAAGGAGCAAGTGTGGGCCCGCCTAGTGAACCTTGTCCAGAATTAAGGGTAGCCGAATAGCATAGTAAGAAGGATGCAGTTCAGTCAAGGGTCACCACACGTACTCTGTGATCTTCTAGGTGCCTCGAGTGTTGTCTGGAGAAGATGTTTGGCAGGGAACATAACCAGGCTCTTGGAATGCAGACTGCCATAGTGAATGATCGAGTTTTGAATTAATATGTACCCTCACCTGTTTGTTACTATGCTAAGAGGACTTCCTCGCTTGTTGGCCAAGGAAGTTGATGACAAACATGCACCCAGCTGAGTCATGTTCGCTGCCCAGGCAAGCACAATACATTAGGAGTATAAAATGATCCTTTAACTCAATGGACCTCAATGGGGCTCGCACCAGGACCTCGAGCTTTCATGCAAGGGCAAAAGCAAAAGGGGCATTCGTGCATAACGACGCGTACCTGTTGGATTCAATATCTTGGGAGTCCTCAAGAGTGTAACAAAAGACCTCAAATGGAACCAAGCGTAGGAAGTCTATGCTAAAGCAGTTGTGGAGCCCATGAATGTAGTCACCTGGTCAATTGATATAGACGGGTACGAATTGCCACTCAGAAACCCAACTTGGTTAGTTAAGTTATAGGAAGCGTGAATTCCTCGTGTGCATGGTGAAGAGCTAATAGGAGGCATGCATATGCGACAAAAAGGGGTCTTGGAATGATGCTTTGGAAAAGATTCCATGCATCTTACCTGTGTAGTTGGAACCCATGTCCTCAATACAAATTAATTCGAGGTTGATAGGTATCTCAGTAGATGGTTTTGATTCAGTGGCAAGCCCCCTACCCTACAGATCAAGGGTTCGATACCTAAGTACCTTCATTTCCTTTTAGGTGCCCACGTTAAACAATAGGGGATGCTTCATGAAAATGCATGCAATGGCCACGCTTAGTCCAAAGATAGGTCCAGTAGTGCCTCGCCACATGACAATTGCTACATCCCGATTCGATACAGTGAAGCGCACACGTGAGGGGATGTTCGAAGAGAGAGAGTGATTCAAGCAGGATCAAATAAATTGTAGGGCCCCCTGATAGGCGCTCCTTGGAAGGGTCAGTATGCTCATCCTGTAGGTACTTATATCAACCTAGCAGAACATACACTACAAAATTGAAGTGGCTCAAATGGTCAAGCTCATGGCCCATAACCCCTTTGACCCACCTTCGAACCAGGCGCACCACATTTTGGTCCTTTAGCTTCTTTGAATTTCCCGGAAATGGCAAGCTGGTCCCTGTAGGTTCCTGGAATTACAGATTGACCCCCACACTATCCTATAATTACAACCAGGCCCTTATACTTCCATGAATCATAAATCTACCCCCACACTAGCCAAATTACCAATCTGCCCTTAAGATTTCTAGTAATTCCAAACATACCCCTAAAGCCAAATTACCAATCTGTCCCCACTAAATTCCAAATACCCATAAGATTTCCAGTAATTCCAAACATACCCCCAAAGCCAAATTACCAATCTGTCCCCACTAAATTCCAAATATACCCAAAATTCCAAATACCCAATCTGCCCTTAACCTTTCCACTAATTCCAAATTTGTCCCCTCCAATTCTCAAAATCACAAAACTGCCCCTCAAGTTCTCAAAATTATAAAACTGTCCCTCAAGTTCTCAAAAGTAAAATCAAGCCCCTACTCTTTCCAAAATCACAATTAAACCCCAAACATTTAAATTAAATTCTTTTCCCCCAAAAATTTAAATAAAGTCTTTTTCTTCAAAATTCAAACCAAATTCCTCTTTTAAATCTTTTCTTCGAATGAAATCAAATCAAGCTCAAGATAATTATTTTTCTCAAATTTCCAAACGACCTCAATACTTTTTTTCAAAGTCAATTCAAGTTTAATTCTCTTCCCCTCAAGTTTTCAAATTCACCTCAAAACCAATTCCTTTTCCAAACCAAGCCACTTCTTTTCTATGTTATATTCAAATTAAATTCTTTTCAAAAATATTTTGGAATCTTTGGTCTAACGCAATGGGCTCTAAATGGGGAACTCGCGGTTCACCTGCTGTTCAACGTTTAGTAGTTCGTATGGGCCCCTGTGCTGCCTTAGCCGCCTCGGACCTTGAGCATATGTGGACTAAGAATCCTTTTATAAAACTTCATTTTAGAATTCCTAAGTCTCACGCGACGAATTCTAAGCACGAACTGGTAGCTTTCTCTGCTGTTCGGGGTTTAGGAATTCGTATGGATCCTAGTGCAGCCGTAGTTGTCTTGGATCCTGTGCATATGTGGACTAAGGATTCTCATTAAAATATTTTCGAAACGTTCTAGCCGTTTTCAAATATCCCTTTTCAAGAAGTTTCGAAGGTCAAGCCTTCGAACACCATCCATTTGTCAAACACTCTATTCAAATACCTTTGAAGGTCAAGCCTTCAAATCAAACCAAAACTACGTAAACCTTGAGTTTCCCATTGCACCGGGGAATACGTAGGAGCTGGATCAAGTCCTGTCAGGCTAACTTACACCAAGTTATTTATTTTCATATTTATTAGGGATCAAACATTTTCAAAATCGCACACGCAGTTTAAGGGTACCATTCTTCGGAACGGGCGAGTGGGGTGCCTAACACCTTCCCCACTTGTAATCGACTCCCGAACCTAAATCTCTTTCTCAAGTCAGGATTTTTTCCAAATATTTTCCCTTAAATAAAAATTTGGTGGCGACTCCATGTTACCAAACAAATTTATTTTTGAAATTTTAGCGAGTTCATCGTCTCGTCGGAGTTACGGTTACGATAGCCTTGCATTTTAAATTTCTGCACTCCGGCGTATGATGTCAGGCCTTGCATGTTTAAATCCCAGCACTCCGGCCTATGTTGTCAAGCCTTGCATTTTAAATTACTGCACTCCGGCCTACGATGTCAGACCTTGCATGTTTAAATTCCAGCACTCCGGCCTATGTTGTCAGGCCTTGCATTTTAACTTTCAGCACTCCGGCCTATGATGTCAGGCCTTGCATGTTTAAATTATAGCACTCCAGCCTATATTGTCAGGCCTTTCATTTTAAATTTCTGCATTCCGGCCTATGATGTCAGGCCTTGCATGTTTAAATTCCAGCACTTTGGCCTATGTTGTCAGGCCTTGCATTTTAAATTCCAGCACTTCGGCCTATGTTGTCAGGCCTTGCATTTTAACTTTCAACACTCCGGCCTATGATGTCAGGCCTTGCATATTTAAATTCCAGCACTCCGGCCTATGTTGTCAGCCCTTGCATGTTTAAATTCCTGCATTCCGGCCTATGATGTCAGGCCTTGCATGTTTAAATTCCCGCATTCCAACCTATGTTGTCAGGCCTTGCATTTTGAATTTCTGCATTCCGGCTTGTGATGTCAGGCCTTGCATGTTTAAATTCCAGCACTCCGGCCTGTGTTGTCAGGCCTTGCATTTTAACTTTTAGCATTCCGGCCTACGATGTCAAGCCTTGCATGTTTAAATTCCAGCACTCCGGCCTATGTTGTCAGGCCGTGCATGTTAAATCTCAGCACTCCAGCCTATGATGTTAGGCCTTCCATTTTAATTTCCAGCACTCCATCCTATGATGTCAGGCCTGCCTCAAGTTTATTTTTCTGCATTTCGGCCTATGTTGTCAGGTCACCATCAAGTTTTACCTTTCTACATCTCGGCCTATAATGTCAGGCTTCATCTAGTTTACCTTTCCGCATCTCGGCCTATAGTGTCAGGCCTCATCAAGTTACCTTTCCGCATCTCGGTCTATAGTGTCAGGCTTCCAGCACGTTCAAGTTTTCTTTTTTGCTCGTTCAATTTTTCTTTTCTACACGTTCAAGTTTCCTTTTCTGCACCATCAAGTTTACCTTTCTACATCAGGACCTATGATGTCAGGCCTCAAGCCCAGATAGATTTCTGTACCTTGGCCTATGTTGTCAGGCCACCTTGTACATATCTTACATTTTAGTTCTTGCAGGCTTTCCTGCCTTGAACAGGCCATTTCACCTCATTTTGTCTGCACTTCAATAGTATCCATAGCTTGGTTAGGCTATGCAATCAAGCCTTGCATATTTAAAGCCTATCGGCTTATCAAATGAAGCTGGTAGGGTCACTCAGAAACCACCTTTTTCCAGGCATCCCTCTTCAAGCTCGAGGCTCTTTACATCTTTTGGACATCCTCAAAAGTCTACCTCGGACATAATGTGTTCACGTCTTTACTCATTTCCTACCAAGATTATTTAGAGCATCATTTCTCATATTATCTGGTAGGAAAATGAGTAAAGAGGGGCAAACTGTGAACACCGAATTATGTCCGAGGATTCAAAACCCAAAATAAATTATTTTGTTTTTAGCCAAAAGCTGATTTAGTCAAAAATAATTCAAAAAATAAAAATAAAAGTAATGGAAAAATAAAACAAAATAAATAAATAAATAAATAAAAACATGAAAAAAAGAATAAAAAAAAGAGGAAAAAGAAAAAGAGGAAAAAATAAGAAAAGAGAAAAAGAAACACAACACCAAATAAAATAAGAATTCCAAAAAAGGAAAGAAAAAGGGAAAAATTCTCCAATGTGGGAAAGAAGTCCCACACTGGATAAGAAGGAATTCTTTAATCTCTCCTCCTTCGATATAAGGAGAGATCCTTCACCAAAATGAGGGGGAACACTTGGAGTCTTAGAGAGGGATTTTCAGAATTTTTGAAGGGAGGACCTAGGAGACTCTCTAGCCTTCAATTCAGCCCTTGGCCTCCATGTAACCAGCTCTTCATCACCTTCCAATGGAGGTTAGGTCCGACTTTTATTCCTCTTAAGTTTCTTGCTTCCTCTCGGATTTCTGAGTTCATTTTCGTATCTGTTTTTCGTTTTCATTTTTGATCGGCCAAATGATCTCATATTTTGGTGATTTTTGTTGCATTTTCTTCTTCTTTCTCTCTAGTTTCTGGAATGATATTATTTTTCCAATTTGGATCTGAAATGAAATTTATATCGCCTGATTACCGAAGCATGTTCATCCTAGTTCGCAAATTAACTTAGCATGTTTGATTTGTGTATAACTTGCTCATTTCTGATTGGATTTATGTGAAACTTGTTTTGTTTGATTCATATAATCCATATCTTTCAATTGATTGGTTTTTATATTTTAGATCTACCAAAAAATATATTCTAAAAATTATGAGATTTGAATTCAAATTTTGGCGTCAATAACTCTTGTGTTCTTGTGGTTCATCTTCGTTTCTGTTTTTAATTTTCGTTTTTAATTCATTAAAAGATCTCTGATTTTTTTGATTTTTTTTGTGTTCTCTTTTTCTTTATCTCTAGTTTCTGGAATGATATTATTTGTCTAATTTGGTTCTGAAATAAAATTTTTATCGCTTGATTACTGAAGCATGTTCGTCATTCTTCTCCTTAATTTCAAATCAAGTCAAGTTTATTTCAATTCAAGCCCAAAATTCAAATCAAGTTTATTTTATTTTAAATCAAGTCCAATTTCATTTCATCAAATTAAAATCAAGTTCATTTTTTTTTAAATCAAGTCCCATTGTGCATTCCTTAATCTCACGCAATGAGCTCTAAAAACGAACTCGTAGCTTTTTCTGTTATTCGTTGTTTAGAGAATCGTATGGGTCCAAGTGCAGCCGTAGTTTTCTTGGGCCCTGTGCATATGTGGATTGGGGATTGCCCCTCCTTTTCCAAACAAATAAAAACTCATTTTTCACTCCTTAATCTCACGCAACGAGCTCTAAAAAAGAATTGGTAGCTTTTTCTGCTGTTCACTGTTTAGAGAATTGTATGGGTCCAAGTGCAGCCGTAGTTGTCTTGGGCCCTGTGCATATGTGGATTGGGGATTTCCCTTCCCTTTTGAAACAAATAAAAATGTCGTTTTGAATTCCTTAATCTCACGCAACGGGCTCTAAAAACGAACTGGTAGCTTTTTCTATTGTTTGTTGTTTAGAGATTCGTGTGGGTCCAAGTGCAGCCGTAGTTGTCTTGGGCCCTGTGCATAGGTGGATTGGGATCGCACCCTAAAAATATTTTCAAAAAAGATAACAATGCATTCGCTTTTCAATTTAAACACCTTTTGAAGGTCAAGCCTTCAACTCAAACCAGAATTATGTAAGCCTTGAGTTTCCCATTGCACCGGGGAATACGTAGGAGCAGGATCAAGTCCTGTCAGGCTAACCCCCATCAAGTATTTATTTTCACACTACTTAAAGGGATCAAACAATTTTCAAATAATCACACACTCAGTTTAAGGGTACTGTTCTTCGGAACAGGCGAGTGGAGTGCCTAACACCTTCCCCACTCGTAACCGACTCCCAAACCTAAATCTCTTCCTCGAGTCAGGGGTTTTTCCAAACCTTTTCCCTTAAATAAAAATTTGGTAGCGACTCCACACATATCAAATAAATTCATTTTCAAAAATTGTAGCGAGTTCGTCGTCTCGTCGTAATTACGGTTGCGACATGTACACCACTCCATCATGGAGGAACACCAGCTTAACAAGAGAATCACATTGGGAGAGTACGCTGTCCCAAATTCTGCAAGTTGCAGCGCCAGTATTGTGAGACCATCGATTGCTACCAACAATTTTGAAATCAAACCAGCATTTCTCCATCTAGTTCAGCAGGACTAGTTTGGGGGCAGTGAAGTGGAGGATCCGAACCTCCACCTTTCAAGCTTACTCCAAATATGTGACATAATCAAGATGAATGGAGTTTCTGAAGAAGCAATCAGATTGAGGCTATTCCCTTTCTCTTTAAGAGACCGTGTCAAGTATTGGTTGCAAACCCAACCAACAGGGAGCATTACCACCTGGGAGGAATTGGTATCCAAATTCCTTATGATGTACTTCCCGTCCTCTAAATATAATAAGCTGAGAGGAGAAATTTCATGCTTCGGTCAAAAAGAAGGAAAGTCACTCTATGAAGCTTGGGAGCGGTTCAAGGAGCTTCTGAGGAAGTGTCCACACCATGGCTTCTCTGATGTGCACCAGATTCACATTTTTTACAATAGAGTTAAGGCAGCCACAAGACTCATTATTGATGCCTTAGCCAAAGGATCTGTGAATACCAAAACTGCAGACAAGGCCATGGAACTGATTGAGATAATGGCTTCAAATGAATACCAATCACCTAATGACAGAAGCATGCCAAGGAGAGATGTGCTGGAGTTGGACACGCAAACTGCACTACTTGCTCAAAACAAACTAATTTCACAGCAATTGGAGGCTTTGACAAAGCAGTTGCAAGCCTACTAAAATGGAAAAAGACAGAAGATAACACAACCATCTAAGCACATGGTGCTGCTGATCCAACAGACCAATCCTCTAAAAATGGAGCAAAGATGCAAAGGGAGGAGATTTAGCAGCAAGCCCACAACCAGCAGCCAAGGAAGATCAGAGGAGGGAATTCCATGAAAACCAATACGAAAAAGCAAAAAGCAACTAATTGAATAAGTCGTTGCCAGCGAGGAAAAGTTTCCGTTGAAAACGCAAAATATCTCATTCCCACAAAGATTGAAAAACAGTAAAAGGAGAGGAAATTCTCAAAATTCATGGACATATTCAAGAATTTACAGATCAACATCCTATTAGTGGAAGCATTGGAAGAAATGTCATCCTATGCGAAGTTCATGAAGGAGTTACTTTCCAAAAAGAGAAAACTAAAGGAGGATGAAATTGTAGCTCTCACGAAAGAGTGCAGTGCCATCATTCAAAGGAAGCTCCCTCAAAAGCTAAAGGATCCAGGTTCCTTTGCAATTCCCTGCACCATTGGCAACTTGCAGGTTGGAAAAGCGTTATGCGACCTAGGGGCCAGTACCAACTTGATGCCTCTTTCCATAATGAAGAGACTAGAGATAGAGGAGGTGAAGCCTACCATGATGTGCCACCAGCTAGCTGATAGGTCGATCAAATATCCATACGGTGTAGTGGAAGACCTCCTGGTCAAGGTGGACAAATTTATATTCCCAGCAGATTTTGTGGTGTTAGACATGGAGGAAGATGCTGAAATACCATTGATCCTAGGAAGACCATTCCTTGCTACAGGGAGAGCACTTATTGATGTGCAGCAAGAGCAACTGATGCTGAGAGTGCAGGATGAAAAGGTAACATTCAATGTCTTTGAAGCTATGAAACATCCTGTTAAACAGCCACACTGCATGAGGATGGATGTGTTGCCACACTTCCAGTAAACGCGTTGGCCACGCCACTGTCAGCCCCTCTTGAAAAACAGGATAATGACTCCATTCTTGAAGCAGTACTATGGCATTCTAAAGGCCTAAACCAAGGGAGAGAAAAATAAAGCCAAGCAGTGGAGGAATGCATAACCACACTTGAAGCCAATCCTCCCATGAAGACAAGCTCACAACCTCCTGAAGGCTTGCCGAAGGAAGAAGGAAGAGTAGACAGCCCATCAACAGAACTAAAACAACTTCCATCCCATCTCTGTTATGCATTCTTGGGGCAAAGAACACATTTCCAGTGATTGTGAGATATTTCCTAAGTGATGAAGAAGAAGAGAAGCTGTTGAGAATATTAAGAGCTCACAAATCTTCCCTTGGGTGGGATATTTCAGATTTGAAAGGAATAAGTCCCCCCTTCTGCATGCACAAAATCCTAATGGTAGAAGACTTTAAACCTGTGGTGCAGCCCCAAAGGAGACTCAATCCAACCATGAAAGAGGTTGTGAAAAAGGAAGTCCTCAAGTTGCTGGATGCAGGTATCATCTACCCAATTTTAGATAACTCTTGGGTCAACCCAGTTTACGTTGTGCCTAAGAAAGGAGGAATAACAATGATCCCTAATGAGAAGAATGAGCTCATTCCTATAAGGACAGTGGCTGGTCGGCGTATGTGCATAGACTACCGAAGACTCAATGAGTCCACCAGGAAAGACCACTTCCCTCTTCCGTTTGTGGACCAAATACTGGAAAGACTAGCTGGGCATGCCTACTATTGCTTTCTAGATGGATATTCTAGCTACAACCAGATTGTAGTAGATCCCAAGGACCAAGAAAAGACTGTTTTCACTTGTCCTTATGGGATATTTGCATATCGTCGGATGCCCTTTGGTCTTTGCAACGCACCTGCCACATTTGAAAGGTGCATGCTGGCCATATTCTCTGACATGGTAGAGAATTTTATTGAGGTCTTTATGGATGACTTCTCGATCTTTCGCTTTGATTATGACAACTGCTTGAGCAATCTTTCTTGTGTGCTGAAAAGGTGTGAAGAGACCAACCTAGTACTGAATTGGGAGAAATGACACTTTACGATACAGGAAGGTATTGTGTTAGGACATAAGGTTTCATCAAGAGGTGTGGAAGTAGATAAAGCCCAAGTCGAAGCTATTGAAAGGCTCCCTCCTCCGGTAAATGAGAAAGGAGTGAAAAGTTTCCTTGGGCATGCTGGATTTTATAGAAGATTTATCAAAGACTTCTCTAAAATATCTAAACCGCTGCGTGACCTCCTAATGAAAGATGTTGAATTCAGGTATGATGATTCATGTTTAAAGGCGTTCAACACACTCAAGGAACGGCTTATCACAGCACCTATACTTGCAGCCCCAGATTGGAGTCTCCTATTTGAACTCATGTGCGATGCAAGTGACTTTGTTGTAGGTGCGGTGTTAGGATAGCGAAAGGACAAGAAATTACATGTCATATATAATGCTAGCAATGTGCTGAACAGTGCCCATTTGAACTACACAACAACTGAAAAAGAGCTGTTGGACGCTGTCTACGCTTTTGACAAGTTCCGGTCATATTTGATTGGTGCCAAGGTAATTGTTTACATTGACCATGTTGCATTGAGGCATTTGCTGTCAAAACAGGAGGTAGAATCGAGGCTGATCAGGTGGATCCTACTCCTCCAAGAATTTGATTTTGAAATCCAAGACCGAAAAGGAAAAGACAATGGTGTAGTCGATCACCTTTCAAGGCTGCCTATTGAAACCATAGAGGATGAGAAGGTTCTGATCAACGAGGAGTTTCTTGACGAAAAGTTGTTAGCCATCGTTGTTGCACCATGGTATGCAAACATGACAAATCTTAAAGCTACATGCATCATTCCAGCTGAATGGTCTTGGCAGCAACGAAAAAAGTTGTATCATGACAACAAATTATACCTATGGGATGAACCTTTCTTGTACAAGAGAGGTGTGGATGGATTGCTCAGAAGGTGTATCCCACGAGAAGAGTAAACAGGCATTCTGTGGCACTGCCATAGCTCAGCCTATGAAGGTCATTTCAATGGAAGAAAGACAACAGCCAAGGTGCTGAAAGTGGATTTTTCTGGCCTACATTATTCAAGGATGCTAAGGATTTTGTAGTTATGTGTAACGCCTGCCAACGCAGCGGAAATGTCTCAAGGAGAGATGAAATGTACCTCACTAACATCTTAGAAGTAGAGCTATTTGATGTATGGGGCATAGATTTCATGGGACCATTCATTTTCTCATACTCTAATGAGTATATATTGCTAGCTGTGGATTATGTTTCAAAATGGGTAGAAGTTGTCCCCCACACACTTGTGATGCCAAATCTGTAATAAAATTCCTGAAGAAGAACATTCTGTCCAGTTTTGGTGTCCCACGCATTCTCATCAGTGATGGGGGATCTCATTTCTGTAACAAGCAACTGGAAGCAGGTCTAAGAAAATATAGCGTTAGGCACAGAGTTACCATAGCATATCACCCACAGAGTAACGACCAAGCTGAGGTTTCCAACAAGGAAATAAAGAGGATCCTGGAAAAGATTGTGAACAGCTCCAAGACAGATTGGGCTAATAAGTTGGATGACACACTATGAGCTTACAAAACAGCTTTCAAAACTCCGATTAGCATGTCTCCATACCAACTGGTTTTTGGCAAAGCATGCCATCCACCTGTTGAGCTCGAGCATAAAGCATACTGGGCAACTAGATTTCTCAACATCAATGCAAACGTAGCCATAGAGGATCGACTGTTACAGCTGCATGAACTAGAGGAATTCTGCCTAACGCCCATGAAAATGCAAAGATTTACAAGGCAAAGACCAAGCAATGGCACGACAAGCTGATCAGACACTGTTTGAACCTGGACAGCTAGATCTACTGTTCAACTCCAAGTTCAAACTGTTTCCAAGAAAGCTAAGGTCAAAATGGTCAAGTCCTTTCGTGATTAAAGAAGTTTCTGATTATGGTGCTATCACCCTTAAAGATATGCAGTCTCAAAGAAGCTTCAAAGTCAATGGTCAGTGTGTCAACCATTATAATGGAAGTGAAATCAGCGGGGAGAAGACGACCTGCACCCTTCAGTCAATAGACTGAACCCAGAATGTCAAGCTAGAGACAGTAAACAAGCGCTGCAAGGGAGGCAACCCTTGGAAAATAGTTTTTTTCCCCTTTCATTTTTATGTTAATCTTGAGAAAAATATATGTAAATACCAAATGGAGTAATTTAAAGCAATACAATTGAATATTTATGCAAGTTTATAGGATTAGAGCATAGCTGAGTTCTGTTGTAGAATCATTTACTGCTAAACAATGTTGTTCTAGCAAGATAAGCATGTTGTTCTGATCTGTGTGGCCAATGGAGGTAATCTACGTGTCCAACGAAATGGTTATGCAATAAAGGAGTAGAATCTGGGTTAGGAACATGGAATGTCAGCCCAATCCCAGCACACGAGACCTTTTCAAGGGATGCCCAAGGCAAAGACTGAGTGCTGCTGGTGTGTGAGGCATACCTCAGCTGCCATTACAGCTTGTACCCTAGATGAAGAACCTAAGAACACACTGAAGAATCCCAAGGTTCTGAATTCTGTCCTAAATTGTGTACTCGAGGTAAGTTGAAGTGTGTAGCCAACAGAAACTAGGTTACTAAATGCACAAATTGTGTTTCTGTATTCTTCTCTGATTTGTGTTGCCAACGCAATCGAAACTGCGTGTCCAACGCTGAGTCACAGCATAAAGTGATCCAATGAGTAATCAGCATAGGTGCCCAGTTGTAGCCCACATGCAGTTAGGGCTGTATTAATTCCCCTGGCCTGTTGCCCACACGCCCGACTCCTCGAATCCCACATACTTGAATGTAAAAGGGTACCCAGGTAACTGAAATTCCAACTAAATTCATTTGAATCCTCTCACTACAAACTCCTCACTCACCACTCACACAAACCGTTCCTCTACCCTTAAACTGAAAGCACTTCCAGGAATGCACCATGTTTCTCTCTCAGCTTATCACTACTAAATACTGCAACACAGAAGTCAAGCAATTCATGCCCAGTAAATACGATGAAAAAGACTATTTGATATCCTTCTCTGCATATTATTATATTTATTAAACTGATGATTATGGAAGGGCGGGTATTTAGTTTTTTTTTTTGGGTATTCAGGGGAGTAGGCCACAGAACCTGAATGAGGAAAGTTCTGGGGAAAACAAAAGAGCCTGTTCCGGATAACTCGGACTGTTTTCTGAAAAAAAAAATTGCCATATAGCAGGTTCTCTGCATCACTCACTTTCTATTGTAATTTTTTTCAAAATGGCATCCTCATCAACACAACAGGGAATGAGGCGCAAGTCCACACCCGCCGCTGCTCTAGGGACTAAGCCTAGGGCATCCAATACCTACAAGTTCAAGTACCAAGAGAACGAAGAGCGATTTGAGAAGATAAAAGAGAACTTGATAGTTGGGGATAGGAAGCTGGACCTTCACCCTCGGGAGTTTCCAGCAATAAAGGTGGAAATCGAATAAAGAAAATGTGAGAAACTTTGTGGGCTGGCTGGTATGGGCTATGACGAAATAACCAGAAATTTCTATGCCAACGTGGCATTGACAAGGGAAGAGCAGAGACATACATCCTATGCCCGAGGGAAAACCATCTCCTTCAAGACGCAAGTTATAGAATACTTGCTGGAAGTTATACCTGAAGGAGTGAACTGCCTCTATTGCCGCCTGAAAGACGCTCCGGTGGACAAAGAGGGGTCCTTAAGAGCACAATGTGTACCAGGGGTCGTATGGAACTTGAAGAAAGACAGGTCCAATGATGGAAAACCCCTGCAAAAGGCTGGCCTACTACCTGTACCCAAAATCTGGTGCACTTTTGTGCAATCGAACTTGCTACCGCTACTGCATTCAAATGATTTAACCAAGAAGCGAGCTATCTTGGTGTAGGTGATTATGAAGCCATGAGTACTGGACATTTGCAGTATAATAGCTTAAGAAATGGAAGACATTGCTCGAAGGGGCAGTGTCTCCCTGCGATATTCGAGCTTAATCACGGCTCTATGCGAATCCCAGGAAGTTACAATTGAAGGCTGCACCAGAGTATCCCCTCAAGCCACTCTTGATAAAACTTATATTGAGCGTCATATTCTCAATGATCCAGAACAGCCACACAAGGAGCCAGGTCCCACACTTCCACCGAGGATTTATGAAATCCTAAATGAACAAGCAAACCACTTGAGTGACCTGCACCTCCTTGTACGCCGCCTAGGCAAACAGGTCGAAATAACGCAAAGAAACATAAAGAAAGTCCACATAGGCATGAAGGTCAACAAGAATCTCTTGATGAATATTGGAAGAAGGGTGGGCATGACTGAACATGAACTCTCCGACACTGAGGAGGAACAGATATTCCAATAGGCTGATCTGGAAGATATTGAAAGTGAAGTCAAACCAACAGGCGCGACACAAATGGAGGAAGACTGACCACTCCAGCTAGAGCTTAGTTTTTTTTCTTTGTTATTTGTATTACTCTGTTAGTATAGCTGCGTGTTTAACCCCTTCCCTATACTCAGGATAGTTTAACACTTAATGGAATTCAAATTTCAGACCTGTAACAGCCTAGTCAAACTTACATATTTCTAATTATGAATATTGTGTTGCCTACTTGAATGTCTCTGACTCCAGTGCTAACTTAACTTGTTGCATATGTGATCTAACATAGGTACTACACATAATAAATACCACACTAAATAATTCAAAGCACACAGTGACTAAACAGAAGTGACAAGTTTCATACACAGAATTTCACAGCAAGACTCATGGTTAACCTCACAATGGGAAAGTAAATTGATTTCACAGGAATCCACGCTCTACCCAGTTGTGTTGTCAACGCAGCTAACCTTCGCATAGCAAACACATCTGGGTTAAATGAAACAATACAGTGTGGAGTATCACAAACCATTAAGAGGCAGTGTTACTACAACAGACTTTACAAGGTGTTTGACACGCGTAACCAACGAGAATTGACTTCGGGAGTCAATCAGAACCACAATGCCATGATCAAGAGAAACAGATTCTGACTTTGGAATAACAGATGGGAGGTTCCATCCAAAAACCAAATTGCAGGTGTACAAAGCATGACATTGTTTGCACTTAAGTTGGAGGGGCACAAGGGCAAATTAAGACACAAACTCTAAGCTTTGTCCTGCTATGTATGCTCAACGCGAGTCAACTAGATGGCCATCAGAAATCAAGTTTGGGGTTGTTAAGCTGGAAGTATGAGATTTGTACAAGGCTGCGTTGCCAACACAGCTAGGGTCGCGTAGCCAACGCAATGTCACAAGTAAGTGGGACTAAGGCATTTTAACCTAATCTGTTCCCAACACACCTGACCCCTCCTAGCCCACACGCACGCACCAGGTATAAAAAGGCCAAGTAAGCAAGCCCCAATCACTCAATTACCTTCAAACACTCCCACTCACCCTTCCTTTTCGTCTCCCACTCAAAGAACAGTTTCCCCATATCTTCAACTGTAAGATAAGTCAGGTACGCCCTTCCATTTCACCTTTACCTTTATTCATTGGTTTTGTGAATGAAGAATGTGTTGAACCCTACAAAGGTGAATACTCCCAAACTGCAAGATGAGGAGATCACCCTATATGACACCTGAACATGCATGCATTGATTTTTCCCTAGGGAAATAATCCACGGTAGCAGGGGGTTCGATTTAAATTTAACTATTAATGGATTGTGCAGTGACTGATTTTAGGGATTTTTCAACCCTACACTCATCCATGCATAACTATTACAATGACTGAGTCTGCTATAGCATAAGGTATACTCAAAATCATATCTACTAATTGTTGTTTTTCTGCAGAATGGCATCATCTTCAAGGAATGTGCGCATAAAGACAACATTTGTCGCAGCCCTCCGCAAGAAGCCCAGATTCGCTAATACCCATCATTTCAAATTTGCAGAAAATGAGGAGTGATATGAAAAACTCAAGGAGAGCTTGGTGGTAGGGGACAGGAAGATCGACCTACGCGCAGGGGAGTTCCCTACGATTACTGAAGAGATTGAAAGCCGAAAGTGGCACAAACTGTGCAGCCTGGTCGGTGAAGGTTATGAAGAAATCACCAAGGAGTTTTACTCCAACCTGGTGCTGACGAGGATAGAACCAAGGTTTACCTCGTACGTGCGGGGTAAAACCATTTCATTCAAGCCCCAAGTGATAAATGATCTGCTGGAGGTCAACTGTCCAAGGAGAAGCTGTCTGTACAGCAGGCTGAAGGATATCCCGGTGGACAAAGAAGGTTCACTGCAGGTGCTGTGTGTCCATGAAGCAAGGTGGGACGAGAAAAAGGCAAGTCAGGAGATGGAAAGTCGTTGCAGAAAACTGACTTGGTACCCACAGCAAAGATTTGGCGCACTTTTGTGCAGTCAAATTTGTTATCCCTGTTCCACTTTAATGACCTGGCCAAGAAGAGAGCCATGCTAGTTTGGGTGATTATGAAACCCGGGCCACTAGACCTAGGCCACATAATTGCCCAAGAAATGGAGGAAATTGCTGCTAAACCCAAGGCCTCCTTAGGATATCCAAGCCTGATCATAGCCCTGTGTCAAGCCCAGCAGGTCAGTTTTGAAGAATGCACCAAGGTCCCCCCGCAGGCAACGTTCAACAAGACGTACATAGAACGTCATATACTCACTGAACAGGAACCACCACCGCGTAGGGAGTCTAATCCGCTCCTACCACCCAGGATATATGAACTGTTAACCGAACAGAGAGAGTTGTTAATCGCCCAGCAGGCCTTTAACCGCCGCATTGGGGCACAGGTAGAAATGCTGCAGAGGAACCTGCGAAAGGTTCATATCAAGATGAGGATGAACCAACAGTTTCTCAAGAAAATTGGGAAGCATGTGGGGTTGACTAACGAAGACCTCTCCGATACTACCGAAGAGCAGATCCTGCAATGAATCGACCTAGAAGATAGCGGAAGTGATGCTGAACCTGCAAGAGAAGCAGACATGGACGAAGATTAAGCAACTGATGTTTTGAAAAAAAAAAATTTCTCCATTTGATAAAATATTTTTTTCTTTTTCTTTTTTTTCTTTTTTATAGGAATTATCTTTCTTTTGAAATTTCTAGGGCAATCTGATAGTTGAGGGAGCTTGATCCCTATTCTGTAATTATTGGGTTATGGAATTCTAATTCTAAACTGCTGAAACTTTTGTCTGAAAATTTTGTTCCTAAAAAAGTGCGTTGCCTACATGATTTTTCTATGTACTGCACACAGAGTACCACCTAAACCACGTGCACACACCACTAACCCACAACAAGACCATGCATCAAGTGAAAGGATTGGAACATAACAGATCTGTTACACAACATCACAGCAAAAGACATAGGGCATAGCGTGTTGTGGCAGATGTGTTGCCAACACACGCTAAGCTGCAAACAACATAGGACTAATAACTAAAACACTACAGGAAAAGCTGGAGCAATGCAACTGTCCATCCCTCACAGGACATGCAAAGTACAGGGAGTTTTCTTAATCCAAACCACTAATAACTGAAGTTGAATCACCTGCATGCTATGCATATTACTTCTCCTTTAAGTGTTCCATCCCACTTCTATCCTAACTTGCATCATTCTATCTCCTTATTCCTTGCGAAATGAACTGATTGAGTAAAGAACAGATTGAGCAAATTGCCTGAGTAGACACAACATGATTAATTAAAACTGGAAATCATTTTGCTATGGTACTGACAATGAAACTGTTAAGATGCATGATCTATTCTATGTGTTTAAGTCACAAGTGATGTTTCATTCTAGAACTTGCCTAGTTTCTTAATTGAGATCAGTTATCATATGCTGCATAAATAAGATTAAGGCATCTTCTTGCATACACCCACTTGACCAAATGGCCTACCTAGCATAGATCTATCCCTTGCACAACCCCTTGAGCCTGATAATCCAATTCTATGTGATTAACTCATCTCAAACAAAGGAGAAAAACCATGAAGTTACCTAATCAAAGAATTAGAAAACAATTGCTTGCTTTAGAGAATAAGTTTACGCCTAAGTTTGGGGTTGCTTGAGGACAAGCAACATTCTAAGTTTGGAGTTGTGGGGTACCCACTTACACCACTTGAACAATAAAGAACAATAAAATGAAAATTTGAACAAATAAAAAAAATAGAAGAGTGTAAGAAGAAAGAAAGAAGGATAGCAAAACAAGTACCAAGGGAAGTAGTAATTGCAAATGCAACAGGCCAACTATTCCTAATTCTTTGACCCTTGTAAGCCACCTTCCCAAAATCACATCCACCCCTACCCAAACCACGTTACAGCCCAAAACAAGACCTCTTAATTTTGTATGCATATGATTTTTTGATGGAAATAGAGAATATGGGAAAGCCTATGGTAATGAAATCTGAACATGATGACATTGAGAGACAACCTTAAACATTTGAGTAAAAAGTGAGACACTTGACTATGTGAGGGGCTGCAGGTTTAGACCATGCCATCTTACTTGAAATTGTTGAAGTCATAATCCTAATACTATCTTAAATCAGTACTCTCATGTTGTTTCCTAACTGTGCAAAAGTTCTAATCTATCCCTCATGGTTCAATGAAATTAACATTCAAATAAATAAGAAGATTCTTGAGTGATGCAAGTCGAATTGAAGAGGGAATTAGGAAATCACTTGAGAGGAATGATATGCATACTAATTTTTTCTGTAGCTCAATGTTTGCTTGAGGACAAGCAAGAGTTCAAGTTTTGGGTTGTGATAAGTGTCCAATACGACACTTATTTGGTGCATATTTTGATATAATAACAAGTAATTGAAGCATAAATAACCACTAAAGCATGAAAAAATGATAGAAAACTAAGTAACCCATACACAATCTGGAAAATGTAGTTTTAAAGCCTTTTGGGCGAGAAATTCTTATAAATCTGGTGGGTTTTAATTTCTGCAGTCTGTTACAGGGTTTCACGTTGGCAACGCAACCAAAAATGCGTGGAGCACATGAAATTCTGAAAGAAAGAAATGTTCTGTTATTCACATCGCATTGGCAACGCAAGCACAACCGTGTTGGATACGCGACGCAACAGAACAACACCTATAAAGGCCCAGAACAGAACGAAAACAAGGCATCACTCTCTCCATCTATCTATCCAGTCTTTGAGTGTGAACACAGAGAACAAAGCCATCGCTCTCCTAGATACTGGTTTTGTTCTGGGTGAAGGAAAAATCCTAGGGTTGAGGAAGAAAGGCAACCACAGCGTGTCGTCATGTAAATGACATCCACCCTCTCCCCTGTTTTCTTATTTTATTCTATGTCTAACTATAACTCTGTTAGGGAAGGAGGAAGCCATCGCTAAACCTATGTAATCCAAATGTATTATTTGCATTCATGATTGTTTTTCATCAAAATTGATTATTCTTCTTTTCACTTAACGCTTCTATGACTTGGCCACTTATAGATTGAATCTAAATTCTTCTTCACAATTGGGAAATTGGTTTTAGAATTGGAACTGAGATTGAATAACATAATTGTGAGTGCTCTAGGGATAGAGATTCACGATTGTGAGATCGTTTGAATTCTTGAACTTAAGGCTTACTCAAATTAGGAATTACTAAGGGATTAGGATTCCTAATTTGAGTGAAGTATTGATGAGTCAAGGGATTGATCTTCAATTAATATTTGTAAATTCGATCTTCAATTACATTTTATCTTGAATGCACGTAATGATTTAAGGTTACATAAGGGAAGTTTTGGTGAAATCCAACCCTAACACCTTTCATAAATTGATTTCATACACATTCATATCAATTATTGAGTACTGGACAGTGCTGGGTTTACTTTTAATTAGTTTTATGTATGCTGGAATAGCGTTCCATCTTAGTTAACAAAAACCAGTATTTGCAATTATTTTGTATTTGCATTGCCTACACCGAATAGTGGACTAGTATGAATTTAATACTTGAACCAAATCCTAGTGGAGACGATACTCTTTCTCACTCTTTACTCTTAAAAACGATAAGGTGCACTTGCCTTCATACAATTTTACATCAACACCAACTATTTACAAAATTTACATTGTTGGTATGACTCTTCTTTTCTTCTTCTTCTTCTTAGAAACGAAACAAAGGAGACCAATAAACCTCCTAAGGCCTAACGATGAAAATGCTCTAGCCACATGCTTTGATCAAGAGAAAGAAAAATACCATCGGGCATCTCCTGATGGACTTGAAAAGGATAAGCCATAGGGTAAGGAGAGCTCCCTTATGAAGACCAGACATGTGAGGAGTTGGGGTAGTAGGACGGGGTTTAAGACTCTGCCTCCCCTTTTGAGGAAGAGGAACCTTTAACTGTTGCAGTTCGTTGTCTTTTGAAGTCAGGAGGAGGCGGAAAAACCCCATTTGGATGCAAAGACTCCAAAGGGATGACGAAGCCTGTCGTTGAGAAGTTCAGACTTAAGACTTCAGAAATAAAAAAAATGTCCCAATGAAAAGTAAATCCTTACACTAACTTGGGCTGTAATTAATAGCCCATGGAGGTTTGCTGACCAATCCACATTACTGATGTCTATGAGGACCAATACCGTCGCGGAAGACATTTGGTTCATCTAGGATAAAAATGGGGAGGTAGGGGTGACAATCTAAGTTTCTCAGTAAGATTCTACTCTACTCCTGATATCATCACTTTCAACCGAGCAATTTCAATTTATTAGAAAAATCATGACATGCATACAAGGTTGCTTTTAATCTTTCAAAAATTCCTACTAAAGTTGATTACTTTTATATAAGAAAACTACTATTAAGTAAACATACGTCCTACTCATACAACATAACTCTTTGGGATCACATCATAGATATTATTTGACCATAATTTCTTCTATGTCTTTGATTTCTTGTATTTATTCTCTATCACTCTCTCTTAGTGATAATTAAGACATAATCATAGCATTAACATTAGTCAAACAATATCTTCTCATTGGCTCTACTACTCTATCTTCTATTCTTAAGGATATGAGCTCATTCCTAGATGGTCATCACCATCACATAATAAGTGAAGAACCCTTCTGTTTTCATAATAGAAAGATTTGTGGAGAACCTTTTTGTCTCTTAGGAGAACCCTTTTGTCTCCTCTCCAGTATGACCTTGTTGTCCCCTAGATGTGCACAAGACATATTAACAGTATATTAACTTTTCACATAATTTTTCTTTAGTGATCCCTTAAACCATTTAGGTTCATTGTAAAAGCTTCTAGATAATTATGCATGCCCAATCAATATCCAACCAATATGTCATGCACATTTAGGTCTCAATTGCTATCATATGATCATCATATATGTAAACATTTAATTATATCTGAGGCTCCCAATCTTTAAAATTAACCAAAAATTAAGTTAATTAAAAATTTGAAAAGATATAAAACAGAAAGCAGAAAGAACAGAAAACAGAAAATATAGAAAACAGAAAGTAAAAACGAAAAAATAAAAAAAATAATAATAAAAAAAGGGAAATTAAAGAATAAGTAAAAATGATAAATAAATAGAAAAAAAACAAAAAAGGTAAAAAACGAAAATTGGAAAAAAAAACTAAAAAATCAAAAATAGGGAATAAAAATTTTGAAATCAAGGGGGTTGGCTTTTAGCTCCTGCAAAAGGGGTGGCTTTTTGTCATTCTGGAATGATATTATTTGTCCAATTAGGATCTGAAATGAAATTTTAATCGTCTGATTACCGAAGCATGTTCATCTTGGTGCACAAATTAACCTAACCTGTTTGATTTGTGCATAACTTGCTCATTTCTGATTGGATTTGTGTCACTCTTGTTTTGCTTGATTTCTATAATCCATATCTTTCAATTGATTGGTTTTTATTTTTCAGATCTACCAAAAAATATTTTTAAAAAATCTGAGATTTGAATTCAAATTTTGGCGCCAAAATCTTGTGTGTTCTTGAGGTTGATCTTCATCTCTGTTTTTCATTTTCGTTTTTAATTGGTCAAATGATCTCTGATTTTGGTGATTTTTGTTCTGTTCTATTTTTATTTCTCTCTAGTTTCTGTAATGATATTATTTATCTAATTTGGATTTGAAATGAAATTTCTATCGCTTGATTACTAAAGCATGTTCGCAATTCTTTTCCTTAATTTCAAATCAAGTCAAGTTTATTTCAAATCAAGCCCAATTCAAGCCCAAAATTCAAATCAAGTTTATTTTATTTTAAATCAAGTCCAATTTTATTTCATTAAATTCAAATCAAGTTCATTTTGTTTTAAATCAAGTCCCATTTTGCATTCCTTAATCTCACGCAATGGGCCCTAAAAACGAACTGGTAGCTTTTTCTGTTGTTCGTTGTTTAGAGGTCCGTACGGGTCCAAGTGCAGCCGTAGTTGTCTTGGGTCCTGTGCATATGTGGATTGGGGATTGCGTTTCCTTTTTTTTCAATCAAATAAAAATCATTTCGCATTCCTTAATCTCACGCAAAAAGCCCTAAAAACGAACTGGTAGCTTTTTCTGTTGTTCGTTATTTAGAGGTCCGTATGGGTCCAAGTGCAGTCGTAGTTGTCTTGGGTCCTGTGCATATGTGGATTGAGGATTGCCTTTCCTTTTTTTTGATCAAATAAATGTCGTTTTGCATTCCTTAATCTCACGCGAAGAACTCTAAAAACGAACTGGTAGCTTTTTCTGTTGTTCGCTGTTTAGAGGTCCGTCTGGGTCCAAGTGCAGCCGTAGTTGTCTTGGGCCCTGTGCATAGGTGGATTGGGATCGCACCCTTAAAATGTTTTCAAAAAGGCAAAAATGCATTTTCTTTTAAATTCAAACTCCGAAGGTCAAGCCTTCAACTCATACCAGAACTACGTAAGCCTTGAGTTTCCCATTGCACCGGGGAATACGTAGGAGCAGGATCAAGTCCTGTCATGCTAACCTCCATCAAGCTATTTATTTTCACGTTAACTAAGGGATCAAACAATTTTCAGAAATCACACACTCGGTTTAAGGGTACCGTTCTTCGGAATGGGCGAGTGGGGTGCCTAACACCTTCCCCACTCGTAACCGACTCCCGAACTTAGAATCTCATCTTCAAGTTAGGGTTTTTCCAAATCTTTTTCCCTTAAATAAAAATTTGGTGGCGGCTCCACACATAACAAATAAAATGCCTTTTAAAACTTTAGCGAGTTCGTCGTCTCGTCGGAATTACGGTTGCGACAGATGGCGACTCCACTGGGGAGATTAGAGAGTCAAGCTCATTTGATTAAGTGTGCATTATAATTGATCCCTTCTCTGTTTTTTTTTTTTTGCGCGATTTATTTATTGCACGATTGATTTGTTTGCTTATCTGTATGTTTGTTTATCCTTTGTATAAACCTTAAGGTAGGCGAACTATAAACTGCTATATATATCTGTACAATTTCCCCAATTGCAGGTATCCCAAATTTGTGTGCCCTTATACGCTGCATATGCATTTATCATGAGTGGGGCCCTATACCCGGGTCTGAGTGCAGCTTAGGACTAGAGGGATCTAGTGGTGTCACTTTGGGGCTTACGTCCTGTTTGACTATCACGAAAATCTCAACTAGAGTGCGTCCTATTTGTAATGCCCTACAACTGGTAGCTTTTTCTGCTGTTGTGGCAAGCATTGCAAACTGGAACTTGGCTCTAGTGACCTCTTATACCTCAGGATTACAAACCACCTTTGAGAGGTTCATATAAAAGGTCATAGATCCTTAGGACAGATAACCCGCAAAAGAGGCAAACAGGGCACACACACCCCTTTCAAGATATAAGGTTCACCGCTCATAGGCGCTTATTTGAACCAAACCATCCGAAGTGGAAAAAGGGAGTTGAAAGCTGAAATTGGGGAAATACAAAAATCAAATCAAGATAAAAATCAAGAAAACCAAAATAGAAGGAGAAAATTCCTAGGAAAAATTAAAAAAAATATTTTGAAAATATTGAAAAGACTCTAAAGAAAACTTAAAAATGATGTTTTAGAAATAGGAAATTAGAAAAATAATCTTTTGAAAATAATGAAAAAATAAAAAGATTCAATATATAAAAAGATGAAATATTGAAAACCTAAAGAACGCTTTCTAGAAAAATTCTAGCAAAACTAAAAAGTTTTTCTAAACAGAACTAAAAGTTTTTCTAGCAAAATAAAAAATACCAAAACTCCTAAAAACAAATTTGTTACAACTCAAGAATGAATAAATAAAGCAACTTTCAATTATTTTCAAAATAGTCCAATTTCAAAAATTTCCAAGATCTATTTGTGCATAACATTCATTCATCCATTCATGCATAAATCTATCGTTCAAAAAATATTTCAAGAAAAATCATTCCATTTTTTTCATCCACATTTTCATTACATTAACATATTTATCATTCATGATTTCTGCATTCAAATTATTTCTCAAAAAATTAATTTTTAACTTTAACAGAAAAATTAGAGAAAGACAACTTCCTCGACATCCTTATAGAACTCGAGCACAATCAAGAATCATGGATGAGCTGGAAAGGCAAAATGAGGAGTTGAGAAATGAGGTACAGACTCTGAAAGAGCAGATGGCCAAGTTGATGGAGGCCATGCAACTATCCAAACAAAAAGAGGAAAGGGAATCTCTACCGAGAGAATCAACTGACCCAATACATCCTCCTGGTTTCACTCCACCATTAACCATACCAGCTGTCTAAAGAAACATCTGACTATGTACTGTAGGAAGATGTCTGCATGTACTTACGATGAGAAGCTGCTTATCTATTTCTTTCAAGACAGCTTAACAGGGGCAGCTGCAACCTGGTACACTCAGCTAGAGCGGACACACATCCGTTCATGGAGGGATCTGGCTGAGGCTTTCCTCAAACAATATCAGTACAACGCCGAGATGGCTCCTGATCGAACCCAACTCCAAAACATGGCCAAGAAAAAAGATGAGACCTTCAAGCAGTATGCTCAAAGATGGAGGGGGTTAGCCGCTCAAGTGCAACCCCCACTATCTGAAAAGGAACTAGTCAGCACGTTCATTGACACACTTCAAGATCCTTTCTATGACAAGATGATTGGCAGTGTGACTTCTAGCTTCTCTGATGTCGTCATCGTTGGAGAAAGGATCGAGGGTGGCATCCGCCGAGGAAGGATCACGCACAAGGCCACAGGGACAATTGACGCCTCTACAGAAAAGAAGAGGACAGGTGAAGCTTATAATGCGGCTTCTGGTCAAGGACAGTATATACCTCTTACGGCACTTTATGGACCGACTGGCTTCCAACCACCACCATATACACCCTACACACCATATCCTTACATTGCCTCTGCCTACCAAACACCCTACCATCCATCTTACAACTATCCAACGCAAATCCGACCGCCCACACCATACACAGTCCGAACACAAGCCATGAGCTCAAATTCTAGCCAAAGCCAAAAAAAGGAAAAAGAACCCGTCCAATTCGACCCTATCCCAATGACCTATACCGAGCTGCTACCTCAGCTAATCCAAAATTCCTTGGTGGTTCCATACCCGGTGAAACCTCAAGAACCACCATATCCAAAATGGTACGATGCAAATGCCATATGTGATTACCATGCGAGGTATATTGGTCATTCAACAGAAAACTGCCATGTCCTGAAACGCAAGGTGCAAAGCCTAATTGATGCTAAACAGCTAGATTTCGGGAAAATCGCTCCTAATCCAAATGCCGAATCATGAGAGTTCATCTGCTGGCTAAGAAATGGGAGCAACACAATGAGTCGCCTTGTACAAGTCAAGCTATCGAGGAAGAACATCCAAAATTTGTCATGTTTTTCAAAATCAATCTTTGTAAATAAATCTCAATGAATAAAACAAAATTTACATTTTTCATGTTTTGGGAGCACGTGTTTCACATCATTGGCTTTACTTTTAAAAAAAATTTTGCCATCCCTTTATCCATTCAGCCCACTTTTTATTCCTATACCCAAACAATAAATACTAATTGGTGATAATGTCAGTGCTGTAATAAGTAATCTTGAACGTCGAATTAACCAAGCTAAAAGAGAAAAACCCAATGAGGAAGCAAAATAAACAACCAGGGATTCTAGATCACCATTCAAAGTGTCTTGTCAAATAAAATATCCCGCTGGAATCAAGTTTAAATCCAGGCAAAATTTAGGGATGCAAAATAAGATCTGCTGAATTAGAAACCAAAATGACCCCGGCAAGGTCGATGTTTGACAAAGGAGAAGACTCGCTGGATTAAAATAAAAAATAATCCAGGCAAAATCAAGGTCAAAACATAAAATTCAAGAAGAAGAGAAGCCCGCTGGATTAAAAGCCAAAAATAATCCAGGCAAAAGTAGGGTTAAAGTTCAAAATAATGAATCGACAAAGTCATGATCAGAAAAGGTCTTGCCGGTTTCCAACAACAATTCAGGCAAAAATCAGGATCATATAAGAGCCCGCTAGGTCGACAATCATTAAAGAAGACCTAGGCAAAAGTTAGGGCACAATCAAGCAAAAGGCCCGCTAGGTCGAAAACCCGTAAGGGCGACCTAGGCAAAAGTTAGGGTGCAATCAAGCAGAAGGCCCGCTAGGTCGACAATCTTCAAAAGAGACATAGGCAAAAGTTAGGGCACGATCAAACAAATGCTCACTAGGTCAGCAATCCTCAAGAATGACCTAGGCAAAAGTTAGGGCACAACCAAGCAAAAGGCCCGCTAAGGTCGAAAACCCATAAGGGCGACCTAGGCAAAAGTTAGGGCGCAATCAAGCAGAAGGCCTGCTAGGTCGATAATCTTCAAAAGAGACTTAGGAAAAAGTTAGGGCATAATCAAACAAAAGCCTGCTAGGTCGAAAACCCGTAAGGGCGACCTAGGCAAAAGTTAGGGCGAAACGAAAGACCTGCTGGGTTGAAAACTCAAAAGAACAACCCAGGCAAAAATTAAGGTCAATCCAGGAATCTCAAGACAACATGACATTTCTGCACCTCATATCTCCCTAGAACTAGGGCAAAATTTTGTCGTTTCTCAATTTTGTTTAATTAGACAATCAAGATTATGAAAAGCAGCACTGGCATTTTTCATCAAAAGGTGCCATTTGGGCAATCAAACCCACACCTTTCGTCTTTTCCTGCCAAACAAAACACCACTTGTTTCTTTCCATCCAAAATCACTTTGCACACCTCAAAAATGCATGTTCCACAGAGAAATGTGAAAAATATAAAAAATAAAAATAAAAAGATTAATTTTGAAAAGTCATGCCAAATCGGATGAATCCTCAACCATCGCGACATGACATGATTGTTCCCGAAGGATCATCCTCCTGTCAGACATAATGCAGCTAAGACAAAAGGAGTGTGTCTTATTCAAATAATAACCATTGTTGGGTCTCCAGGATCTTGACCAAGAAAACTCCAAAATTGAGTCAATCCAGCTCGTCCTGATTTTTGGTTCCCTTCACACCCACTATGAGGTTGTCGAGAAAGGACATGTTAAAAAAAATAAATCAAGAGAAACAAAAGGTTTTAACACCATCTCATGGTTTGCATTCATCCCATAGCATCCATTTCATCAAATAATTATTTCAAGCATAAGAAAAGCATTCAATAAGATTAAAACATCACATTCTTTCTATTCAAACACTATAAGCATCGCATCTTTTTCATTCATTCAAACATCGAAATAAGTGTCTTGTCATTCAAGCATCTCATAATTCGTTTTTCGAAGCTAATTAAGACCTGGGTAAAGCTGCTCGAGTCAATCATAATTAAAAAGGACTCAAGTTCAAACTGGGGCAAACTTTTGCCCATACAAAAATCCAATTTGAGGTCACTCTCAAATTCTGGATCAAGTCCAAACAGGGGCAAACGCTTTCCCCCAAAAATTTAATTTGAGGTCATCCTCGAATTTTAAAACAAGTTCAAACAGGGGAAAACGCTTGCCCCCAAAATTTAATTTGAGGTCATCCCCGAATTCTAAAACAAGTTCAAACTGGGCAAAACCCTTGCCCATAAAATCTTATTTGAGGTCATCCTCAAATGCCAAATCAAGTTCAAACTAGGGTAGATGCTTGCCCACAAAAATTCAATTTGAGGTCATCCTCAAATGCTGAATCAAGATCAAACTGGGGCAAACACTTGCCCACACAAAAATCCAATTTGAGGTCACCCTCAAGTTCTAATTCAAGCTCAAACTAGGGCAAATGCTTGCCCACACAAAAATCCAATTTGAGGTCATCTTCACATTCTGAGTCACGCTCAAACTGGGGGAAACGTTTGCCCACAAAAATTCATTTTGAGGTCACCCTCAAATTTTGAGTCAAGCTCAAATAGGGGCAAACATTTGCCCACAAAAATTCAATTTGAGGTCACCCTCAAATTCTGAGTCAAGCTCAAACTGGGGAAAACGTTTTCCCATAAAAATTCAATTTGAGGTCACCCTCAAATTCTGAGTCAAGCTCAAACTGGGGCAAATGCTCGCCCACAAAAATTCAATTTGAGGTCACCCACAAATTCTGAATTAAGCTCAAACTGGGGCAAACGTTTGCCCACAAAAATTCAATTTGAGGTCACCCTCAAATTCTGAGTCAAGCTCAAACTGGAGCAAATGTTTGCCCAAGAGAGATTTAAATTCAAAATATCAAAATCAAAACGGGAAAAATGGTTGCCCAAAATCCCCTCAAGTTAAGGCATCCCTCGATTGCCAAAAGATCTTCTAAACTGGGGTAAAAACTTGCCCAAAGTTCCTTCTATTCAAGATAGCCCTCAATTATCAAGAATTTTCTAAACTGGGGCAAAATGGTTTCCCAAGTTTCTTCAAGAGAATAATTATCAAGTGCTTAAAAACCTTCAAGTTCAAGGTAGAATAAGCAATTTATTTTAATTCAAGAAAAAAAAATTTCAAAACTAGCTTGTCCAAGGCAGCTGACGACGAAGTCCATGTTCCGCCCTCACAGGACACATCACACCCCTGCCTTGACAGGACTTGTACATTTTACCTGTCTTAACAGGTTTTCACCTTTTCCTGTCTAGCAGGCTTGCATTTCTCCTGTCAACAACAGGAGTCCATCTACATTTATTCTGTCTTAACAGGATAGTTTTCATCATTTACTTTTCCTACCTTCACAAGGCTTGCTTCTTTCCTGTCTTCACAGGTCCTTTTCATTTCGCTTTGCCTGTCTTAACAGGTTTTCACCATTCTATTGTGCTTGTCTTAACTGGTGCTTTGCCTCCATCATGTCAATAAAAGGACTTCTACATTTTTTCCTGTCTTAACAGGTCATTTTCACTTTCCTTTGCATGTCTAGCAGGCTTGCATCTTTCCTGTCATCAATAGGACTTTTTCTGCATTCCACCTGTCTTAACATGTCATTTTTCATTTATCCTGTCAAGCAGGATTTCTGTTTAAATTTCCGCATACATCCTATCAAACAGGATTTCATTTGCATTTATCCTGTCAAGCAGGATTTCATGTTTAAATTTCTGCATACATCCTGTCAAGCAGGATTTCGTTTGCATTTATCCTGTCAAGCAGGATTTCATGTTTAAATTTCTGCATACATCCTGTCAAGCAGGATTTCGTTTGCATTTATCCTGTCAAGCAGGATTTCATGTTTAAATTTCCGCATACATCCTATCAAGCAGGAGTTCATTTGCATCTATCCTGTCAAGCAGGATTTCATGTTTAAATTTCTGCACACATCTTTTCAAGCAAGATTTCATATGCATTTATCCTGTCAAGTAGGATTTCATGTGTAAATTTCTGCACATATCCTGTCAAGCAGGATTTCATTTACATTCATCCTGTCAAACAGAATTTCATGTCTAAATTTTTGCATTCATCCTCTCAAGCAGGATCCCATTTGCATGTTCTTGTCAAACAGGACTTCAAGCATGTTTAATTTTTTGTCCACCTGTCAAGCAGGTTTGCATTTATCCTGGCAACAACAGGATTTCATCATTTGCATCTTCCCGGCAACATCGGGATCTCATTTGCATTCTCCTGTCAACAACAGGACTTCAAGCATGTTTAATTTTCTGTCCACCTGTCCAGTAGGTTTTCATTTATCCTGGCAACAGCAGGATTTCATCATTTGCATCTTCCCGGCAACAGCGGGATCTCATTTGCATTCTCCTGTCAACAGTAGGACTTCAAGCATGTTTAATTTTCTGTCCACCTGTCAAGCAGGTTTTCATTTATCCTGGCAACAGCAGGATTTCATCATTTGCATCTTCCCGGCAACAGCGGGATCTCATTTGCATTCTCCTGTCAACAGCAGGACTTCAAGCACGTTCAATTCTCTGTCCACCTGTCAAGCAGGTTTACATTTATCCTGGCAACAACAGGATTTCATCATTTGCATCTTCCCGGCAACAGCGAGATCTCATTTGCATTCTCCTGTCAACAACAGGACTTCCAGCACGTTCAATTTTTGTCCACCTGTCAAACAGGTTTGCATTTATCCTGGCAATAGCAGGATTTCATTTGCATTCTTCCCGTCAACAACGGGATTTTCATCAAGTTTAAATTTCTGCATTCTTGGCCTATGTTGTCAGGCTTGCTCAAGTTTACTTTTCTGCACCTTGTTCTATGTTGTCAGGCCTCATCAAGTTTACTTTTCCGCACCTTGGCCTATGTTGTCAGGCCTCCTCAGGTTTACTTTTTTGCTTCTGGGCCTACGATGTCAAGCCTCAACAAGTTCGTTTTTCCACAGCTGGGCCTTTGATGTCAGGCCTCCAACTTAGATAGATACCTCGGCCTATGCTGTCAGGCCACCTTGTACATATCTTACATTTTAGTTCTTGCATGCTTTCCTGTCTTAAACAGGTCACTTTCACTCTACTGAGCCCGTCGTAACGGGCCATTCCTCTTTTGCTTTGCCTGTTTTAACAGGCCATTTTCATTTCAATTTGCTTGTCCTAACAAGCCATCCCATTGAATTCCACGCCAGTCCTAACAGGCATTCATTCATTCCACTTAGCCTTGTCAGGCTATACAACTAAGTCCCGCATATTTAAACCCTATCGGTACATGAAGTCGGTAAGGTCATTCAATCATCCTTCTCCATACATCCATGAGGTTCAGTTTCAAGTTCAAGGCTCCTGTTCATCGGACTTCTTCAAGGCCTGCCTCGGACATAATGTGTTCACATCTTTACTCATTTCCTACTACGATAATTCAGAGAATCATTTCTCATATTATCTGGTAGGAAAATGAGTAAAGAGGGGCAAACTGTAAACACTTAATTATGTCTGAGGCCCCTAATCTTTAAAATTAACCAAAAATTAAGTTAATTAAAAATTTGAAAAGATATAAAACAGAAAGCAGAAAGAACACAAAACAGAAAATACAGAAAACAGAAAGTAAAAAAGAAAAAATAAAAAAATAATAATAAAAAAAAGGGAAATTAAAGAATAAGTAAAAATGATAAATAAATAGAAAAAAAACAAAAAAGGTAAAAAACGAAAATTGGAAAAAAAAAACTAAAAAATCAAAAATAGGGAATAAAAATTTTGAAATCAATGGGGTTGGCTTTTAGCTCCTGGAAAGGGGTGGCTTTTGGCCATTTGAAAGGACTTGTCTCTTGCTAAGAGAGAGGAGGCTGGCCTTTGGCTCTTTGAAAGAGCTTGACACTTGCCAAGAAAGGGAGGTGTCTATATATACCTACAAATAGGAAAAGAAGTGGGCTGGTTTCTCATTTTTTGGAAATTCTTGAGAGGAGGACTTGGAGTCTTAGAAAGAGGATTTTTCAGAATTTTTGAAGGGAGGACCTAGGAGACTCTCTAGCCTTCAATTCAGTCATTGGCCTCCATGGAATCAGCGCTTCATCACCTTCCAATCAAGGTTAGATCCTACTTTTATTCTGCTTAAGTTTCTTGCTTCTTCTCGGATTTCCGAGCTCATTTTCGTATCTGGTTTTCGTTTTCATTTTTTATCGGTCAAATGATCTCCTATTTTGATGATTTTTGTTGTGTTCTCTTCGTCTTTCTCTCTAGTTTCTGAAATGATATTGTATGTCCAATTTGGATCTGAAATGAAATTTTAATCACCTGATTACCGAAGCATGTTCATCCTGGTGCACAAGTGAACCTAGCTTGTTTGATTTGTGCATAACTTTCTCATTTCTGATTGGATTTATGTCAAACTTGTTTTGTTTGATTCATATGATCCATATATTTCAATTAATCTGTTTTAATTTTTCAGATCTAACAAAAAATATTTTTTAAAAATTCTGAGATTTGAATTCAAATTTTGGCGCCAAATCTTGTGTATTCTTGAGCTTGATCTTCATCTCTGTTTTTCATTTTTGTTTTTAATCGGTAAAATGATCTCTGATTTCTGTGATTTTTGTTTATTTTTCTTTCTATTTCTTTCTAATTTCTGGAATGATATTATTTGTCCAATTAGGATCTGAAATGAAATTTTAATCGCCTGATTACCGAAGCATGTTCATCTTGGTGCACAAATTAACCTAGCCTGTTTGATTTGTGCATAACTTGCTCATTTCTGATTGGATTTGTGTCAAACTTGTTTTGTTTGATTTCTATAATCCATATCTTTCAAATGATTGGTTTTTATTTTTCAGATCTACCAAAAAATATTTTTTAAAAAATCTGAGATTTGAATTCAAATTTTGGCGCCAAAATCTTGTGTGTTCTTGAGGTTGATCTTCATCTCTGTTTTTCATTTTCATTTTTAATTGGTCAAATGATCTCTGATTTTGGTGATTTTTGTTCTGTTCTATTTGTATTTCTCTCTAATTTCTGTAATGATATTATTTATCTAATTTGGATTTGAAATGAAATTTCTATCGCTTGATTACTAAAGCATGTTCGCAATTCTTTTCCTTAATTTCAAATCAAGTCAAGTTTATTTCAAATCAAGCCCAATTCAAGCCCAAAATTCAAATCAAGTTTATTTTATTTTAAATCAAGTCCAATTTTATTTCATTAAATTCAAATCAAGTTCATTTTATTTTAAATCAAGTCCCATTTTGCATTCCTTAATCTCACGCAATGGGCCCTAAAAACGAACTGGTAGCTTTTTCTGTTGTTCGTTGTTTAGAGGTCCGTACGGGTCCAAGTGCAGCCGTAGTTGTCTTGGGCCCTGTGCATATGTGGATTGGGGATTGCGTTTCCTTTTTTTTCAATCAAATAAAAATCATTTCGTATTCCTTAATCTCACGCAACAAGCCCTAAAAACGAACTGGTAGCTTTTTCTGTTGTTCGTTGTTTAGAGGTCTGTATGGGTCCAAGTGCAGCCGTAGTTGTCTTGGGTCTTGTGCATATGTGGATTGAGGATTGCCTTTCCTTTTTTTTGATCAAATAAATGTCGTTTTTCATTCCTTAATCTCACGCGAAGAGCTCTAAAAACGAACTGGTAGCTTTTTCTGTTGTTCGCTGTTTAGAGGTCCGTATGGGTCCAAGTGCAGCCGTAGTTGTCTTGGGCCCTGTGCATAGGTGGATTGGGATCGCACCCTTAAAATGTTTTCAAAAAGGCAAAAATGCATTTTCTTTTAAATTCAAACTCCGAAGGTCAAGCCTTCAACTCACACCAGAACTACGTAAGCCTTGAGTTTCCCATTGCACCGAGAAATACGTAGGAGCAGGATCAAGTCCTGTCAGGCTAACCTCCATCAAGCTATTTATTTTCACGTTAACTAAGGGATCAAACAATTTTCAGAAATCACACACTCGGTTTAAGGGTACCGTTCTTCGGAACGGGCGAGTGGGTGCCTAACACCTTCCCCACTCGTAACCGACTCCCGAACTTAGAATCTCATCTTCAAGTTAGGATTTTTCCAAATCTTTTTCCCTTAAATAAAAATTTGGTGGCGGCTCCACACATAACAAATAAAATGCCTTTTAAAATTTTAGCGAGTTCGTCTTCTCGTCGGAATTACGGTTGCGACAATATATAACATCATTTTTTAACATTCATGAGCATTCATCATTCATCTTACATTACAATTTATGCATTCTAAAGCATATAATTGTCTTCTAAGTTAAGAATTTGTATGCTTATCATTCAATCTTGGGCAATATAATCATATATACATATACATGTCCAACTTATTTAATTCATAACATTTTATGTTGAATCACTCATGGGAGCTGATTCCACTCAACCTTCTAAGTGTCTCTTAGTCTTTCCTTTTCTCAAAGATCAAGTTGTTTCACATGATTTTTATAAAACTTAAAAGTTTTCCCTTAGGTGGTTGAATGACACCCCTTAAGGTTTTACTCTTTATACACTTTAATTTACATGTCTTATGCATAACATAATCAAACTATGTTTAAGGGCTATATGCTAGCAAGATTTTTAACTTACTTAAATCAATTTAGTTTTACATGGCTAAATGATATACATGTCATTTCTAAGCTTCATTTAAACTCTTAATCCTTTTCTTTTACATAACCAAGCTCCTTAATGTATCTTAATCAAGTTTTCAAACTTATTCTTCCTTAATTAACTCTAGGTGGCCGCATGTAAACTTCTTTTTTACTCCATCTTTACTTTTTAATCATCTCCTTAAGCTTACCTAAAATCCATTCTAAATATTTAGCAAGCTTTTAGGCTAGTTTCATTACCTACGTCATAACTTCTCCCTTAACTTTCTTAAGATCCTCTTATAACCTTAACTAAGATTTAAACTCAAACTTCTCTTAATTATTGAGAAGTAGCCGAACACATGAGCAAGATTTATAAGGCTTTCTAGTTCTCTTTTCTTTATCTTAAAAGATGATTTGTACCAATTAAAGTTTAGTCATTAATCATTACCTAACTTAGAAATTTTTAAAACTTCTCCCTCACACTTGGAGGTCATGGTCGAATGGTTCATAACCACTTTTCTACCCCATGGTTCCTTCCACATTAATCAAGTTATGCATGCCTAGGTTTAGGCTTAAATCATAGTTAAAATTTTAACTTTTTTTCACTAATTTAGTCATCATGGCCGAATGGATATACTCTCATTCCTAAGCCTTTCCTACAATTTTAATCCTTTATATATATATATATATATATATATATATATATATATATATATATATATATATACATGCTAAGGATTTTAATTAAACCTAGTCAAAAATTTAAACTCTTTTTTTCTCAATTAATCCTAAGGTGGCCGAATGTCACTCTAGTGTTTAGGGCAACATTTAATTTTCTCTTGAATCAAATTGATGTATTCTCCTCATTAGAGTTTAGGCCTTAAATCTTTATTAAGTTAGGCTAATTTTAAGTCTTCTCCTCTACTCCTAAAGGTCATGACCAAATGTCAATTTGCTCCTAACCACTCCATGGTTCATTTTTAATTATCAACTTATACATCCTTGAGTCTAGCTTAAGTTTTAATTATAGATTTCACTTGATTTTATAAATTTTGACTATTATGACCAAATTATTAACACAGCCATTTCTAAATATTTATTATACTTTTAATCCTTCTCATTTACCTAATGTTGGTTTTTAGTATACCATAATAAAAAATTTAAACTCATTTTCTTTTAATTATTCAAGGGTAGTGGAATGCACATTCTTGTTTTCCATACTTTTAAGTTCAATTTTGCTTCGATTAAAAGTTGTTTTACATTATTTAGTACAATCTCAAATAAAAAAAAATTAAAATATATTAAAAATTAGTTTAAAATTATTTTTTATTAACATATTTTATTTTAAAAATTAAAAATTTCCAATCATCCGAATACCTAGAATAACAACTATATAGTTAATTATTGTACTTTTCATAGAATATTATTATCTAATACCAAATCATAACAAAGTAACGTCAATATATCACTAGTATAATGAGTTAAATCAATGATAAATTAAGAATAAATAACAAATATCAAGTAATTAAGTGTATGACATTAACGAAAATGCAAGTTAACCGTGGTCAACATAAAACTTGGAATAACTTCAAGTACAACATAATGGCAACCCAACTAATTCCTTAGTTAATCAATGAAATGTTAAAAGATAATAATTTAAGTAATAAAATAGAAATTAATATTTTATAAAAGCAAAAAATATACCAATCGATAAAAGAAAATAGTTTCGGACTAACAAATATTGGTAGAGCTAATATGAATTAAATTTATGATTTATGAATTCAAATTTTATTATTGATATAAAAAATTTGTTGGTTGATGATTTATAAGTATTTTTGTAAGTTTTTTTAAGCTTTGAAGCTTTCAATAATCCTAATGAGCTTCTTAAATACAACTATCTAAACATTTTGCAAAAATAAAAAAGAAATCACTTGAATAAATTACATCTAAACATGTCACTTGAATAAAAATATACCATTTGACAAATATCATTGCTATTTACAATACTTTCATAATTAAATTAAGATGTTAGAGTCTGTGAGCGAAGTTTAGGAATAGAAAAGCAGAAACGGCTGAATATCTATCTTATGTTTATTTTTCTATTTTAAAATTTGAAAAAATATGTTGATATGATTTATTTACGAAAAATACTTCTTCCTTTCAAAATAGGCTACCAATTCAATTACACTAAAAAAGGGAATTGTATCCTTTCACGTGCAAAGAAAGTTAAAAATTTAGAAAGCCATTAACATTATATGGAAGGCTTATGCTTCCTCATTGTCTGTCAAATTGAATCTGGTTAATAAAGGATAATGATAAATTTCTTTCAGCAATAATTTACGTTAAAATTATTTTATTTGATAATATTTATAGGATATAAATTTGACAGATTTTCAATTGTTAAATGTAAAATTTTCACTATGTAAATTAAATCTATAAAGTTTTATAAAATTTTAAAATTATTTATTATTTTATCAAATAATACTAATTTAATATATAATATCTTTTAAAATATAATTAATCTATGAATTTTAATTTTCTAAAATTTGATGTACATATTTGTCATATTAATATTAAATATTCAACGATTGTGTGTATTAAATTTGCATCTCATTACAAATTATCAAATGGAATAATTTCAATATTTTTAGAGCAAGTTTATCATTTTTATTGATAAATAAAATATTTTCAGTTTATAATAAAAAACTTTAGATATTAGAAATTATACCTTTTTATGAAAATATTTTAATTTTGATTTTTTTAATTGACATCATACTGATTACTACATTTTAACAGCATAGATTAAATGCAATTAATACAGTATATAACTCTAGAAAGACTTGCGTGTAACTTATAAAATAGAAAAGAGCCAAGTATGATTACCTCCATGAGCAAAAGACAGTGTTAAATTTTTCAAAGTGTAAACAGTCTAATTTAGATGATGATAGGTTCGAGTCACCGCAAATAGTCATTTTAATTTTTAAAATATTAGAAATAAGTTATATAGTTATTCAAAAATATAAAAAAAACCATTTTAATTTCTCTTATCCTCTCTTTTTCAGTAATTCTCAGCATACCGAAGTTAATTATTAATTATTATTTATTATGAATTATCATATAGTTGCTCAAGAAATCATTTATCGATTGAATTTCAGCCTTCATTTTTATTTATTTTTGTATACACGATTTTGAATAATAAGAAAAAGTGCAAACGTCGTCGCATTACATTAGTTATATATTTACTTGACGGCATAATAATTAAATTGAGCTCAATGGTCCAGTGGTTGTGCTCGTGGTATCAGGTCCTGTTTCACCAAGTGATCTTGAGTTCAAATCTTATCCCAAGCACATGGTTAACCAGGCTCTGATACCATGATCCTTAAACAGACTCATGAGTAAACACGTTTTTATTTTCCAATTTTTGACGCTACTAGTAAATCATATAGCTTTTTATCTTTCTATTGTTTATTTACCAATTTGGTCATTCAAACAATTCCATTAGTCCAAGTGACATTAATGTTCTCATTTCTCATATTCTTCCAAACAAGTGTAACTTTGGATGTATTGAATGAAACTGCTGAAAAGCCTTTTTATTCCATCTCACCTGCTACAATCAACAGTTAATCATTCCAACAAATTAGATATAAATTAAACAGAAATCTTACAAGTCTGATGCAGAAGCAGAAGCCTTGATATAGTCAAAGTGGGAAATTGGTTGAAGTGGTTGCTTTGATTATTAAAAAGAAAGAAAGAAAGAAAAGCCTCTAGATTCTCAAGTCATAGCACTAACAGCTTCAAGTTTTTAGACTTTGTGAACCTGAACCTGTATGATGAGGACCATCTCAATGTTGGGAGTGGAGTTTCATGGTGCACTAATATATCAATCATGCTTCACAGAATATGGTATAAAACAGAGGTTTCTTCAAGTTAAGAAAATGTTACATGACAAATTATATCATGAAAATAGATACAATTTTTTTTATTATATCTCATATGTAATAATGTGACGTATATCCCAACAAGGGAAGCCTTGATTGTTGAATAAATCACTGAAAAACAATGATAAAAGTTATAAAACATTATCCTTTTACGGTAAAAATCATATTAAACCATTCAATCTTTATATGTCCATCCCTGTCAAATTTCACAACTCCAGTTCCAGTAAATATATATAATCTAGCCTATATATAAAAAGTCAAAAGAGAAAACAAACAAAATAGAAAATGGAGGATTCACTTTTTTTCTGGGTAAAAATAATGAAAATATTAAGCCATTACTTTAAGTACTTCCTCTCTAGTAGAATTTGATTGATTGTTTTTCAAGCTGGAGAGGGAGAAGAAATGAAAGAAATTTTGGGTTCAGGTATAGAAGCCAAGATTGAAGACTTTGAGAAGGCATCATCCTCTGCTATAGCTGGATCCTCAGCATTGAAATCAAGGGATTTATAAGTGTAAATATCCCACCATTTAGGTACTAGCATATTTATGTCTTCTCTGTCCCTGTTTTCTTCCTTTCCAGTGTACCTTTTGAACCCTGTTTATATATTGCAGAAAAGAAGATTTACTACCTAATTAAAAATTAAGACATTAATCATAAAATTAGACAAACAAACAACTAGTTTTAGTCAATCAAATGTTTTATTTTGTGGGAAAATCAATGAAATTTGAGGGAAAAGAGTAATCAGTGATAGTAGCACAGTAGTGAAGCACCTTAACTTTTTCAGGCTCAACGGTCTCTTGATGGCGCCGTAAATTAGCCAAGACCAGGTTTTATGACAAAGGTATAGGCTTGTAGATATTTTGGAAAAACATATTCAGGAAATCCTATTACGCCAAATTCATAAGAGTTTATGAGACACATTCTTTAATTATATATATGTTTAATTAGCAGAATTGATTCATAAATCATAGGGAAAGCCATACAAGGACTTGGACACTTGGGACTATTATCTAAGGCACAAAAACTTAAGTCTAAAAAAATTAATTATTAATAAATTTTAGTTATTATTATAAGTTGTATTTAAAAAATGTTAATTTTCACTGTAAAAAAATTGTTAATTAATTTTTGGTCTTCTTGAATTTCATTTATTATTAACATGAAAATTAATATTAATTTCTAATTTTACATCTAACTATTATAATAATTAATATTCTAATTATTTTATTTATTAATAACTATATTAATTATATTTTTATAGTTATTTATTTCCAAATTTTCTTAAGTATTTGATGTTCTTTTTTTTTTAAATGGCTGAAAGATTTTTTAAAACACCACCAGCAGTGCTAAAAGAGTCACAGAAACCCCTATGCTGGAGAGTAGTTTAGAGGTAAGAAAAGAAAAAGTTACAATAAATAAAAGTAAAAGATAGTTTAAAATGTGTCTATTCTATTTTATAGTGTTACAATGGATTCTTGATCAAAGAAGCTTGTGGTTGATGCATGTTTGTCTAAGCATTGTATTGGATGCATAATTCAGTTAGATATCAAGTAGTTATAATCCGAGCAACTTGATGTTTTTCATTCCCAATCCATCTTTCTCTTTAACTTTGCATACTTGATCCCAGGCTACCTAAGTTATCTTCTTGCAAGACTCCTTGCTTCTCCATAGAAAATTTTTGAAGATGGAGTTCAAAGTGGATATTATACCTTTTGATGCTTTGAAGAATGAAAGATAGAATATTGGTAGTAAGGACAACACAACTTTGATCAAGACCACTCTTCCTCCAATTGATAAGTACTTGCTCCTCCATGTTGATAATTTATTGTTTATTGAGTCTATCACAGGCTTTCATGTTATCTTTCTCCTATGGTTTTCCCAAATAGGAATTCCTAGATATTTAAAAGGTAAAACTCCTCCTGTACAATTCAACATCTCCGCTACTTCTATTATCCATTGTTGTGTAACATTGATTCCTATTACTAAACTCTTTTGGTAATTCACTTTCAATCCAAAACATAACTCAAATGCTGACATGATGTGTTTTAGAGATTTCATGTTGTTCCAATCTGCCATGCCAAAGACAATTGTATCATCAGCTTACTGCAAGTGTGAAATTTTTACCTCTTCCTATCCTACAACCACACCCCTAAAAAGTCTCTCATCTACTACGGCTTTCATTAGTAGGTTCAGCCCCTCAACTGCTATGACAAAGAGAAAGGGGGATAAAGGATTATCCTGTCCTACACCCCTACCTGTGGGAAATTCTTCTGTAGGGCTTCCGTTTATCAAGATTGATATTTTCGCAGAACTCAAGCATTTTATGATCCATTTGCACCATCTAGGAGGAAAGCTCATTCTTTCCATAGAGTATTGCAAGTATTCCCAACTTACATTGTCATAAGCCTTTTCTATATCCGCTTTAAATACAAAATTGCTCACCCTCTTTTTCTTCATGTCATCCACCACCTCGTTAACTATAAGGATGCTATTTACTACCTTCCTATTCTCAATAAAGGAAAACTGATTCTTTGATATGATGTTTCCCAGAACCTCCCGGATTCTATTTGCTAGGATCTTTGAGAGCACTTTGTACATGCATCTTACCAACTGTATGGGTCAAAAATCCCCTATCTTCTGTGGATTTTCCATCTTTGGTATAAGCACCAAGAATGAACATTTTGATCCTTTAACCAACTTGCCATTTTTTGGAATTCTATAATGAATCTGCAAAAGTCCTGCTTTATCACATCCCAAAATTGCTTGATGAAATCAAAGTTGATTCTGTCTGGCCTAGGACTTTTATTTCTTGCACAAATCCAAACTGGTTCCTTGATCTCTGCTTCCCCAAATTCTTCAATTAGAAAGCTTTTATCCATCTCTATCGGCTGCTAAAAATGTACGTTCTCCATCTTGGGTCTATTCCCATACATTTCCCCTCCTTTCAAACTCGTTAATTTTTTGTACAATTTTCCTATCATCATTACCTCCCTTTCACCAGCCCCAACGTTTTTGCAAACAACCACACCTCCTCTGCCCTCTCACCTTTGGTTCTCCCTGATGTAGATATTGAAGACGACCATGCTTTGTGGTCCTCTCTGGTTTTATGTTCAACAAAGTCTTTTCCTTTTGGTGTGGTTTTTCTTTTGTCTCTTCATCCGTAATGATTATCATGTTCCTGCCAAGGGTTACATGGGTCCCGATCTATTTTGCAGTTGGCTTGTCTAAATTCATTGCTACTCTTTGTGGGCTCGAGTTAGTTAAGTTGGTGTTTCCTCTCGCATTTGGGTCACTCAAGGATGCTGTTGTGTGCCCAAACTCATATGGCCATCAATGTCTCCACTCTGCCTTTGCCATCTTGGCATGCTTCCAACGTTCTTTTTTTCAAATTTTTTGCCTCCCAATCTGCCCTTCCCTTGCAATACTCCTTCCTTTCCTTCGTCTATGGCGTTGTTTAAATCAAATCAGTCTTAACTTGAGCCTAATTTCATTACCTCCTTAATTCACTCATTAACTATATCATCAATGTTATCCTCATTTTCCATTTCCTGATATTGATCTTCCAAATTAATGTCCCCAGAATATTCTGATTGTGCCCATCCATTTTTTCCTCTTAACGACATATCATTGTCGTGGAAAGGTTTTGTTTTTGCCGATCCTTCATAATCCTCCCAATGTGGTTCTTCACAAATCCAAACTTTTAACACCTGGTTTATTGGTGATCATGATGTTGTCTTAATCAAAATTCTTGCATAATCCAAATGGAGCTTTTGTGTCATTTTGCAGTCAATAGCCACAAAGTTTCCCATTGTGGTTGCCATGAATTGGAAGAAGTCCTCATTCCATGCGTGCAGAGGAGTACCTATACAAAGTACCCATACTAGGTGATTGTGTGCCACCTCTGTCAGACTCCTATGTCTAATATTTTTGTAACCAATCTCCCAACACATCTTTCATCTCCTCCACCAGATTAGGGATGTCCTGATTCTACTTTGGTTGCAAGAAAATTAGGTCTCCACCTAACGGTGACACCTTGATCGAGAAAATCTCCTCTATTTGGAACTTCTATAGGATTTGCTGCTTGTTCATGCTCTCTTCCATCTGTTCCACATAGCACTTTTCAACCCATTCTACATCCTTTTTTTAAGTTTTGAACTCTAACTTTCTCCATTCTTCTTGTTCTCCTTTTGTTGTGATTTTTCCTCCAACTATCTCCCTCTTTTTCTCCCCAATTCCTTCCTATAACCATATCTGAGAACGTTTTCCCTTGTTTCACCTTCGAGCTTACTATAGGTTGTGCCATTATCTTTATCTTTGTTGTGCTTGAGTTCCTCGGTTCTTGCCAAGCTTATTCTAACTATGTTCAAATCCATACTTGTTATAGCTCATGTCGTAGTTTAAGCTCGTTGTGGATGTCTAAAAACCTCATAAAATCATTCTGATACCCTTGGCATTAATTTTTGGTGGCATGTATATATCCCATACGCATTCCCATCTCCTAAAAACTCCCCACAAATCTTGCACTTCATATTGGTCCAGAATGTTGGTGAAATAAAACGACTTTCTCCCTTTGTTCGACGTCATCTCCTATAACCCTCTTCTGATAGTTCTTCATTTGATAAACCACTCATTCTCCAATTTTTTTTTTATATTATCTCTTCTCTCTTCTTTTTTCTTTTAATTTTTTTTAATTTTTCTAACTTTCTATTTTTATTTTTAATTTATTACTATTCTTCTTTAACGCATGTTAGTTAAGTCAATTATCAAACCAATCACTAACATTTAATTTTTTTACATGGGTTTTTTATAACAAATATAATATATTAATTTTTAACATATGTAAAAATTTGTCAAAACTATTCTTTAATTATGAATTAATTTTATTTATTTTTAAATTATAAAAATTAATTTGATGAATTTTTACCTATATTAAAAATTAATGTTATTTTTTATATTATAAAAACTCATGAAACGCTGGAACTAATTTGGTAATTCACTCCATGTTATTCTTGCATTTCAATTTACCAATCATTTGAAAAATTAAAAATAACATTTAAAGTGATTAGGGAGATTATAGAGATATCAAAGTGTTGAAATATCGATGGTCTTAAATTATCTTTAAAATTAATGATATTAAAAGAAGTACAAATATAAAAATATTAATTTAAAATATTAGAATAACTTCATTATAAAATGTTGATAATTTATAAAATTAAATTAAATTAATAAACTATATTAAATTAAATCTTGAACGTAACTTTTATCTTACATGCATCTTAAAATTTTTAGATAGGATTATATTTATGATAACAAGAGTTAGGATCAAGTAATATTATGTTTTAAATTTATTAAAATAATAATTTCAATTTTATATCAACAAAAAAAATTATATATTTAATTTTTAATTTATATCATATTTTTATAATTATCATGTTTATAAGATTTTAACCCATTTAAACGTATATAGATTTAGCTATTTACTTATATTTTAAATAATAAATTACATTTTAAAATAAAATAAAACATTGAAATATTAATTAATTTTAAAATTATATAAAATCCTATAAATTTAATACCTCTCTACCTCTACTACCAGTTTAGCAGCTTAATAATTAAAAAGACCCAATTTTAAGTTTCCTTATTGTTTTTTCTACTTCAAAAATTTACGTTATATTTTTTAATAAAAAAAAAAAGCAAGAAACCGGGACATGAAATAGCTGCTAAAGCTGAAGATTAAATATAAGTAATAAGGATGGCTTATGATTGTCGCACAAGCTAATGAAGGAGTCATGAGTCTGAGATGTCTAGGAAAAGAAATAGCAAGAGAAGAAAAAAGAAAATTAAAAATAATAAAAGTGTGACAGGTAATATAATAAAATAAGGAAAAATAGAAGAAAAAAAATATATATGAAAAAAGATAAGAGCTAGGAAATGTAGCAAAACAAAAAACTTGATAAGGTTGTATGATATGTTTGGATAATAAACGAAATATAAAGAAAATAAAAATAATCTGAATATCGTAAAAATAGAATAAAAAATATATTATTTTTATAGGTAAAATAGGAGAGAGAACAATAAAAAATTCTTTCTATTTATTTGAACGAATAAAAAAAATAAAAATTAATATAGTTTTTTACAATAATTAAAATTTAAATCAAACTTAAAAACTTTAATTTTTTATTATATTATTATTTATTAATATAAATTTATTTATATTTTTATAAAAATTAATTAATATTTAAACCCTAAAAAATAAGCATAATATAATACCTACTTCCCCCATTTCATGCCTATTAGGGGGATAAAAAGCTCAATGGAACAGCCAAAATACTTATTTCCTTTCATTAATTTCTTAAATTCAAACTATGAAAATTTTTTCTTTCCTTTTATTTTTATAAGAACAAGTGTAGGTTTGTTTATTTTACCGTTTAAAAATAAATTATATTATTTTATAATAATATATTAATAAAAATATATAAATTAGGTTACTGATTACTTAAAATATATTTTAAAAATATTTTAACACAATACAATTTAATAAAAGAAGATTTATTTTAAAATTACGTAATTTTTAAAATAATAGGATCTTTTTAATCACTCAAAATATCTTTAAATTAAATTACGTATCATATAAGAAAAATTTATAAACTATTTTGATTAGTTGAATTTAATTTTTTTAATTATAAGTAAATTTACATACTTTTAAATATATTATTTATTTATTTTATTTATTTATATATTTATTTTTTATTATTATTATTATTATTATTATTATTATTATTATTATTATTGGATAACATCATTTGTATAAACATGAACAACAACAAATTATTATAATTGCTTATATCATATGCAAAATATGATTGAGATGTATTTTATGTTGATTTCATATAACTTGTTGATAATTATGTCCTAGAATAGTAAAACATTTGGAATACTTAAGATAGTTGGCTTTTACCTCGGAGGTTTGAATAATAAAAAGGTCTATATTCTCTTCATCTTCATGTTTAGCTTATAAGTGTCTTTATTTTATAGGTAATAATAAATTAAATTTGTTGTTGAATTTTCTTGAAGGAGGAAATGATGTGATTCTAAAAGGGACTAAGTGTTGAACCTTCGAAACAAAATTTCATTTATTTAATTCACTTCGATTTCGTGTAATTAGTAATATTTTAATGTAATTAAAATATTTATAATTGTAATTAGGCTTTACACATGTAAATAGGTAACCTTCTAAGTTTTGGATTTTGCGTTGTATTAGCTTACCTTTAGGTGTCCTCACTTAAATAAATTTTAGATAGGTTTCATCAATTTAATGAAAAAAAAATTCTAAAAATATTGAAATATGAATAATTTAAAATCCTTTTTAATTGTATTAATCGTATTTTTAAAAGTTAAAGAAAAATTCAAAAAAATATTAATAATAGAATTTCCTTTTTAAAATTATCTATTTAACAAAAATATAATGGTTAATTGAATAATTCTTGAAAAATATCTTTACTCAATTTTGTTTCTTCTTCTAACAGAAAAGCGGATATGTTTTTAAAATAAATTCCCTAATCCGGAGCGAACGTGAAAAGAGATGGATGATACGGTTACAGTTAACCGAATGGAACGAAACTGGGCACATGGAGTCAGTAGGAAGACGTCAACGAGCATGGATGGTTTGAAGGCAAGAGAAGCAGTCTACATATCTCATACAACCAACATAGCTATGGGAGTTCATAAACAAACAGAAGGAACACTAGAGCCCCTTAAGGCTCTAACCGCTGATCAATTGTCGATCATAAAAGGGGAGCCCCAAATATAACAGGCCAAAGAACTTCGACCAAGAACATTGATCCCATGGCTACTAATCGGGGACTTCATTGCAACCAGCTTCTTCTATGAGCAACTTGGCTGCCATTTCAGTGCCAATAGAGCACCACTCCCTTTCAACAACATCATGGAGCCTTGTCCCCTTAGAGCTAGCAAACTGGCTTTCATGATGTCTTTTAAGGTATAACTTTCTGCATTCCCCGCTAAGCTATAGTGTTTCTGCACCCTCTAATTTTTTTTATTTCTGAAAAGTAAACTTCGGGAAGTGTATTTTTACACTTATGGAATTTAACTTCTAAAATTGTAAAAATATACTTTGAAAAAGTTAATTTTTAAAAGGGTAAAAATACACTTATGAAAGTTAAATTTTGAAAGTGTATTTTTATGTTTTCAGAAGTTAAATTTTAAAAGTATGTATAAAATAATATTTCTGAAATTTAAATTTTAAAAATGTTTTCTTACACTTTTAAAAATATAATTGTAGAATTGTATTTTTATACTTTCGAAAATTAAATCTTAGAAATGTTATGTATTTGCTGAATAAAAAATTTGAAAACAAAATTTATAAAAAAAAAAAAGTAAAGAGTGTGAATATGAGGGGGGAAGGGGAAGGTGCCAAAAGTAATGCCGTCTTTTATGTTCTACTCTATAAACAAAACAGGGTCTTTCGGGTCATTAATATATCGCCCAATTGAACAAAACAAAAAAGTCAACTTAATTCATTAAATGTAGCCCATAAAATAAATAGATGACGAATAGATAAAACAAATAACAATATTTATAAGAAAAAAGAAAAATAAACAAAATAATGGTTTCTTATTTTAGAGAAAATAAAATAGAACCTTCTTCAAGCACTCACGCGTAAATGTGTATGTACTAGAACAACGATTTTGAAGGTCAATTGTATAAATTGAACATGACGCATTAAATGAATATATGATAAACATTAAAATAAATAAATTTAAAAGAAATAAAATACGAATAAAAAAAAAAAGTGATCTTATTGTAGAGCGAACACCGTAGTAGGTAGTACATTTTTCAAGCACCATATGTGACTAAGCACTGTCTCGAATCTTCCTGGGCAGGCATTTTTTTAAACAATCTCGATATTTTTTTCCAAAAAAACAATAAAATCAAACGACTTATGTAAACCATATTGTATGTGTGAATATCATTTTCAATTTTTAAATGCAACAAATCCACGTTTCTACTTAGAGATAAAAAGTAGCTTAATCCCATTGATTTACATATACAAAAAATATGGGCTACGTTTAAATTTCATAACGAAAAAACATACAAGCATTGAAAAGTTACATTAGACGTAATATGAAGAGCAACTTAATGTGACAACTCATTAGGCCTTACCCCCAAGGCGTGAGATAAATATTACACATTAAATCTCACAAAAGGTCTGCCAAATGCTCAATTTTTCCTTGGGTGATAACCCGAAAATGGAACTCTGTTTCTCTTCTAAGATATTGGGATTTTAGATATTGAGTTTTGTCTTACAAGGACGCAATATCCAATAGTGGAGCTACAACGAGGCAAGTACAGCAAGTGATTATCACAAAATATAAAGATGCCTTGGCTAGGCGCACAGGGAATGAAAGATGCATATTGCAGCATCATCGACTTTGAGGGCAAGAATTGACTGCTAATTTTAAAGGTCGAGAGAAGAGAAGCTTTCTCATGTTCTTTTGGTATATCGCAATACTACTTTACTATAGTATGAGAGGACTGACCAAAATAGAAATGTAAAAATTCAAAATGGGATGGCGCATTGAATTGGTATCCATTACAGTTATAAACATTGAATCCAAACCCAATAAAAAGCTCAAAAGTATTACACATCCCATGATACAAAATCCTACTATAATTTTAGCCATCAAGATGTCCTAAACCACAAAACATGAACACAAATCCAATTTATCTCAAGAGCATCAAAAAGCAAACTAGATAATATTCACCCCTGCATCCAGAATTACCAATCCACAAGACTCCCAAAAAGCATTAAGCCTGCAACGATAGATAATCATCAGAAAATAAAATTCAGTACAATTTCGGAAATCTTTCACCTTTTTTAAATTGATAAAAAAACTTGGAAGGGCAACGAAGTGGCAATTTAAATGATGTTATGATGACATAAAATAATTGCAAATCTAGGGTTTTATCTTTCTCCGAGTCCAATTGCAAATCTGGGGTTAAAATTAAGATAAACACATAAATCCAACCAGCTTGTACAATGCATAGAGCAATTTTGCCACCAACTTCAACAAACTAAAAAATTAACACCCCTCCATATTATATGGATTTTAAATTCAAATTTGTCCAAGAAAGAAATCAATAGTTACCTTGTTGGCTATGTTGTTTGAAAGCCAGTCCAAACCCTCATAGAGACCCTCCCCAGATGTTGCGCAGGTGCTCTGGATGTACCTGAAAGAAAACACAAGCAGCATGTTAAAAATCAACATGTCTATCAGTCCTGGACAAGAAGGATGTCAAGATAAAAATATTTACCAGTGGCGCTGTCTGAGAGAGTGGAGACCCAGTTTGTCAGTAATTTCAGCAGCATTCATTGCATTGGGAAGATCTTGTTTGTTAGCAAATACAAGCAATACTGCATCTCTCAGTTCATCCTGAAAAGATAATTAAATATACCATTTAAAAAATTATGTCATTTCATCACAAGAATACAAGTAACAGAAAGCAACAGTATGGGGGAGTCAATGATTCAGGTCAAGAAGTAATATTAAGGTAAAGCAAGAAAGGCTATAAATGAGAATGTATCTTCAAAGGAGCTTGGGTAGTATGAAGCATGAATTGACAATTTAACTTACAAAATATTCCACCAAACAGTTATGGTAGACATTAAATCCCACAAAAAGCAGATCAGTTAATTAAGTAATTATACATATAAATGCTTTCTGTTACCAGTTCCTCTTCATCAATAGGACAACACCCATTTTAGACAACTAAAATCATTTAGAAGAATAATGCATCATCAACAGCATAGTATCAGCAGCAGCAGCAGCAGCATAATCATACAATAGCAGATCCAGAAAATTGCAGATTGCTACAGCTAAAAAAAGTTCATTCCATCCAAAAATTTCCAATGGGCAAATAACAACATAAGCCTTATCCCACTAGGTGAGGTCAAATACATAGATCATACAATGCCATTGAACTTGTCAACTTGACAAAAAACTAAATTTTGTAAGATAATTACCACGAAGCCTCTTCTCTCTACTCTTTTTCACAGGACAAACAATCTTTTTAAAAGAGACAAACAGAAAATCTTTTTTTTAAGATTTAATATGATATTTAGAACTCCATATCTTTACTAGTTTACCATCCTTTTAACTCTGATCCTAAACCTCATCTATACAACTGAAAGAAATTCCCTCTAAATGCCAGATGAATATCTATCATTAATGGATGTGAAAACAAAGAGTTTCAGATATCATCACCCGGAGAGCCAACCTAAATTGACTACTACCTCATTTAACATCCTGTGCAACTCATCTCTGGCCTCAACAACTCTGTCCCTGTCATTGCTGTCAACAACAAATATAAGACCCTGTGTGTTCTGGAAGTAGTGCCTCCACAAGGGGCGAATCTGCAAAAGCAAACATGAGTATTCAGCCACCAACCTCCAAGCCATATATCTCAGATCCATAAAGGCTTCATCAAGAAAAATTTAAATACGCATAAGGATCAAACTTTACACCTTGTCCTGACCACCAACATCCCAAACAGTGAAGCTAATATTCTTGTATTCCACAGTCTCCACATTGAACCCTAAAACAATTAACAAAAAAAGAATAAGAAAACATAGAATTGTCAGTAACACTATCCAGATGATCTACAATTTCAACCAATAAAACAAAAAAACTTAAAAAATATAGGAATCTTGCAATTGTCTCACATTTCTGCAGAAAAAAAAAATTGTCTTTGGTATATCAGAGATTCCCAACCATAAAATTAGTTATGAGTAAGTTAGAGTGGTATCATTGGTTAGTTAGAACAATTAGTTAGTTAGAGAGGGCGGAAGGACAGGGGGTGTAGTTTAAATAGGAAGAGGAAGGGTAGAAGGGAGTTGCATTCTATTCTTCAACAATTGAGAACTAAAATTATCTCAGTTGTAGGAAGAGCAAACCTTTGCAGGAGAGATCTTTCTCCTTACTCTGCTCATGTTCAATCAAGAAATAAAACCTTTCTTTCTTTTTTCTTTGAATTCTATTATGGGTTCCTACCAGGGTAACATGAGGTAGTGAGGAAGAATTGTTACTATGATTTCATATCAAGCACTGCATGCCTATTAACAGCTCTGATATAACCATCATTGTGAAATTTTAGTCTTTAATTTTCAACGTTTCCTTACATATTCAATAATGTATTATTCATCTTAAAAGCTTATTGGTCTAACAACTGCTAACATAAGTTATTTGAAAAATACAGTCCTATAAGTTGTTACTATGTAATAGGATCAGCAATGAAAAGTGTGCACATTAACATTCTACAGGTGAAGAATTATACACACACATACACATTATGTTACAAACCTAGCAAAAATCAAATCCAGAAACTTACCAATGGTAGGAATTGTAGTAACAATCTCTCCAAGTTTGAGCTTGTATAGGATGGTGGTCTTACCAGCGGCATCAAGACCAACCATCAGAATTCGCATTTCCTTTTTGGCAAAAAGCCTACTGAAAAGCTTGGTGAATGTCAACCCCATTTCTCCTTCAGCTAGCGGATCCCTGCATTCACAAATTCCATTGAACATTAACAGAACTGGACTTGTTTTCTAAGAAAAATCTCAAGCAAATCACCTCATTCGGCCAAAATAAAAACATCCTAAATAAATAAAAGAAACCTAACGAATTCCAATTTCTTCGAACAAACCAAATCAATCTAAACTAAACGCATCAATCGAGAATCAAATCAACGTCACTGTAATCAGCCAGATCTCAAGCCAAACGACAAACCAGACATGCATTTCAATCACACCGCAAAATCATCGTACGAAAACAGAAACGGATCGCACGAAAAGAGAATTTCCAAATTAACACGACATGGATTACGAAGAGAGAAACGATCTGAGCATCGGATCCCGAAACCCTCAGATCGAACGATTCAAACAACCACAACAGACCAAAGCATCTAAGAGAACAAACGAACCCGTCCGCAAATTCAACAGCGGAAAAAGCTCAAAACTAGCATGCAACAGGAAATATCGAAAGCGAAGTATCCAGAAGGGAAATGAAATAAAGGGAGGTAGAAGGAGCTTGCAGTATGAATGGATGGAACAGAAAAGAAAAGGCAAAATGAAATCTGAAATTACCTCAAGGGATCTCGAACCAGAACGCGTTGAGAGAGAGATACAGAGAGAGGAAAGAAGAAGAATGCTTTACAAAAACGCGAATTGTATTGGGAAGGGGGTTTTATATCAGAGAGACAATTGCGGGGGGTACCAGAATTAATTGCGTGTTTTGGATCAAATGACCATTGCACCACCCTGGCATCTCCCACGCTGCATTGTTTGGAACCTTCCAAAAGCAATAACCATTTTAAATAATAATAATAATACTTAAATGCTCTACTATAAATATTTTTTGCATTATTTTTATCAAAATTAGTAATAATTAATATTAATTTTTATAATATTACTATTAATTTAAAATTTTATTTTAATTAAAAATAATATAAAAATATTTGTTATATTATACTTAAATTTTTATAAATAATTTAAAATTTAAAATATAATATATTATGATTAAATTTTTGGGTGCGTTTAAAAATTTATTTTATTTAATTTATAATTAATTCTATTATTTTATAATTCTATTTAATATAAAAAATTTATTTTATTATGATAATATTTTTAAATATTATTAAAATAATGTAACATATAAAAAAAATATAAAAAGAAATTAAATGATGTGTTATATTTTTCTAAAAAATATAGAATTAAGAGATATTATCTAACGCAAACATAAAGTTAAATGATGTATATAATAAAAAGTTAGGTAAGAGAAAAGTATATAGATAAAATTCACTTTTATATTTTAAGAATTACACTTATTTTTTATTTAAACACAAAAAAAATTATTATGAAAGAATAATATTTATTTAAATATTTTTTTAATAATTTTTTTTAGATTTTAACTCAAGCTTTTTTAGACTCAATATAAAATAAATAAAAAATTATAGAAATTGAAGCTTAAGCATAGAATATAATATAGTTTTTGTTTTTATATAAATGAATAATGTGTAATTTTTTGTATTTTATTTCTAAATTGTTTCATTTTTATAAAATAAAATAATAGAATCATTGTGAGATAATTAAAAATTACAGCATATTCTATTTAATCTATAACTTTAATCCAAGTGTATAAAGATTTATTTTATTAAAAAAATATGATATATTATAAAAACTAAGTTTTGAATATTGCACTTTGATTTTGACAATGATCTCATTTCACATAAGCAGAAAGTTTGTTTTACAAGAGATAAAACTTGCAATAAAAACTTTGACTTTGGTAAGAGAAATGTGCTTTATTAAAGAGTTTATTATTCATGCGATGCATTGTTTAAGTTAGTTATAAGGCATCCATTTTGTTTAGTAGACATATAAACTTTTATAAATTACATATTTAGGTATGGAAATAAAACTCAAACTAATGGATCTATCTAATTCGTCCTCGACTTTGACGAGAAAAATCGGTTTTAATCGAAGTTTAAGGAGAACTTGCATCCAATCTCATATTCAATTTGTAAATATGAGACTAAGTTTAATAATATAAATACATGTTTCATCCATGTTATGAACCTGCTATAATAATTATAATACTATTTAAATAAGATTATTATTATCATATTTTATTAAAAATATGATTTTATAATTTATTTTTATTTTATTTATATTTTTAATACTTATTTTATATATTATTTAAATTAAAATATATTTAATATATTATTTGTTTAAAAGTATACACATAAATAAAAAATTAAAAAAATAAGATATAGGTTTTCCATGAGTTTATCTGAACCGATGAGTTGGGATGAGTTTTAAATTTTTATTCTCACTTCCTTTAAACATGCATCCCAGATCTCCCTCCTTTGTCCTTAATTTACAGTATGAAGAGAGCAAAATTTTATTTTTTACCTAAATATATCATCTTGATACAAGCTTTGTTTAACTAAGATCGTCTTGTGTCTAAAATTTAAATATTATATATATATATATATATATATATTTTACAATTAATATTTTTATCATCATTAAAATTTTAGGATGAAATAATCTTATTATAAAATTATGTTCTAATGATTATTTAATATAATATTTATTTTATATATTGTAGTTATTTTAGTTTAATGAACATAAATTTTAAGGACATATTTTAATCAATTGAAAGTAAAAATATTTTATAATAAATTATTATTGTACATTTATGTTGTAACATTTTTTAAATCACCTACATGAATTTCAATCCATTCAATACATAGGCAATTTAGTTTTGTGTTATTAAGTTAAAAACATAAAAGTTATATACAAAATCTAAGACTAAACATAAAAAATTTATGATTATGAACTCCATAACTTTTCATTATTCATAGTTCATACTGTAACTTCTTCCTAAAACGGTTGCATGAATTCTTTGGATGTCATACTCTTCTTCATTTTTTACATTAACATTAATATCTAAATCTAGTGAAAGTGATTCACTATATAATTTCACTATGAAATCTATAGTTGCACACAAAGAAATATATGATGAAGGAGAAGTGAAACGTTTCATTCAAATACAATTTATATGGAATAATAATAAAGTATTTATACATTTCTATTAACATCATTCACGTAAACATTATATGCAAGTGCATAGACTTAGTCCAAAGTCAAAATGAATGTATTAAATGCATATGAAATGTTTTACCATGCTCAAATACCTATGATAACAAACTCAATATTATGTTGAAGTCTACTATATCTCATATTATAATAATACTTACAAATCTGAAATTGGTTATCTTTACAATGTACATAAGTTGATTTTTATTTTAATTGTTATAAATAAATTTTAAATAATATATTTAGAAAAAATATTTATTTTATCTTTAGTTTTTTTAACAAAAAAACTAAATATTTTATTATAAATAATTTAAATAAAATATTTAGTAACTAAACTAAATATGATAATATTAAATAATAATATTACAAATAATATTTTATAATAAATGAAAGATTATAAAAATATATTAAAAATAAAAATTGAAGGATAAGTTTAAACTAATAACTAAAATCTTGATCGTTAATGTAGATAACATTAAAAAAATATTAGTTATTTATATAATTATTAAAATATCTACCATGGTAAATGGATATGAAATCTTTTTTAAAAAAATCATATAGTTATTTTATATTTCATCTAGAAGAATTTATTTTCTATAAAATTTATATTTCTAGAAAGAATATATGATATTTTAAAAAAAGTATTATTAAAGGGATGATGAATTTATGCCAAATAAAAAAAGTTGCTAAGTCATCATAATTAGTTATGCAAAGCTATAATTGATTTTATAAAATAAGTTCTTGCATTCAAAAGCTTATAAGGATGAACACACTAATCAGAAAGAGAGAGATAGATAAGCAGGATAAAATAGTTAGATCTAAGAAATCTGTTTACAAACCAGCTAAAATATATGTAAAATCAATAAATTAAGAAGAGTAAACAGGTGCCAAGTCAACTTTCTTCTCTATAGATATTGGACTGGCTAGGTCCATGCCTCGAATTGATAACAATTAACAAATACATTTGAATTTAAGGTCGCCGATTAAACTTAGAAAAATCAGGGCGTCTCCGCTGCATATATGCAGTTTTCCCCTCATTAGCTTCCTCAGTACCGTAGAATATCAGTGTTGCATTTCCACCAATTTCCTATAATTGAGATGATACAAATTAAATATGCACGCATATGTACCAAGATACGGGTGAAAAACAATCAACAATTAGGCTGGAGGAGAAATATAGATCATTGCAAAACATTGGAACATTTAGAATAATCATCTTTCTTGCTTGTAAATTACATATTAATAGCATAGAATAGTGAGAGAGTCGTGATATTTATATACCTGAAGTCCAGAATGGCCATCATCCACTGCATTAAGAGCTGACTTGAGCACACGAATTGCTGTTGGACTGTTCCTCAGTATCTCCCGACACCATTTTATTGTTTCTTTCTCTAAATTCTCAAGCTAGACCAAACCAAAAAAACATAGCATTCGCAGTGAGTCCAAGGTTGATGTTGGAGCATGAGTCTCTGATATTGCTTTTAATAACTCCTTATTTCTTAAACATACGTCTGGAAGTGAGGTTTTGATGGCAAAGGAAAAGGAGAATATAATTTTAATTTTAAAAAATATTTAAATTTGATATATTTTAAAAATAAAAAAATTAAATGATAGATTAACATAAATTTCATATCCTAATCTTTTGTTTAGTTTTATACACATTATATAGCTTTCTTAATTTTAAAATAAAATTGTTTCCTCCTTTCATTTTTTCTTTTAAAATCTCAGTCTGAAACATATGCTAAATTCACCACAGTTTAATTACTTTTCCAATTCATATACAATGTATAAATCGATTTTGTTATCCCACGCTTTTAGTGTATAGATTAAAACCACTAAAAATATAAAGTTTGACATCAATAACTGAAATTTTATTTTGAAAAAACAAGTCATTACATTAATAACAGAAATTTTATTTTTTATACCAAAAGTTTTCTATTCTTAGTCTTTTAACATATGCACATAGAAAAATTGTATATAAATACTTAAATAGTGAAGAAGAGGATTGTTTTCTGCAAAAGGAGGAAATAGAATCACAGTGCCAAAAAATTTTCAGACGGGAAAGAACTTACTGGTACAACAGTGTTGACAAGACCCATTTTCTCTGCTTCAACAGCATCATAGAACCTTGTGAGAAACCACATTTCACGTGCTTTTTTTGGACCTACCTGTGTAAATAAGTTTAACTTTTATCTTGCGGATTGAAAATATCAAAATGATAAAGTAAATAAAATCCGCCACCCAGAACAGCAAAGTAGCAAAATATTTGGTTCCTTACCAAGCGGGCCATGATAGAACTCCCATAGCCAGCATCAAAGCTTCCTACCTTCCATAGGTACAAGGACAGAAGAATTACAAATTGTCTATGACAAAGTATTATTACGAAAGAAGAAGAGGGAGAGCAATAAAACTTTTCCTTCTTGTTAATTTTAAGAAATAAGAATAGCTTCTTATATGTTTGGTTAGTATATGTATCATATATGAAAAGGAAGAGGATTCAAGAACCTTAGGACCAGTTTGGCCAAAAATGGCGTTATCTGCTGCAATGGTTAGATCACAGACCATATGTAATACATGCCCTCCTCCAACAGCATAACCTGCTACCTGTTTTAACGTTAGAAAATAATCTGCATATAACAACAATAATAAAGAGCCAACAAAAAAGAAAAGACAAGATTTTATCATTCATTAACTGGAATTTTGAGGCCCGGAAATGTAGAAGGTTAAATAACGAACAAGAGGGCAGATTAAAGATCAAATTTACAAAAACAACTAAGTTGAAATGCAAGCTTTATCAAGACTTGCAAGTAGTGGGGTTACAGGACAAATTTGTGTTGATAGTTGTTTGATGACCAATCAAACAGCTGAAAGTCATGTCCACCAATTAATTAAAACTTGGTAAAAAATTCACTGTAATACTATTATTGTTGTGCATTATTTGTTTTGTGAGGAATAGAGTTAAGAAAAATGAAAGAGTTGCGGCAAGGGCCATTTATTTTTTTCTTCTTTGCTGCCGTGCATAAATTTTTGCCCCTAACACAATGTTATTAGTTTTGTTGTGTCACTTGAGTTGTTTTTTGGTCAATACTCTTCTTTAAAAGTTAAACCAAAAAGGTTTTAATGCTGCCTTGTGATTACCCCTTATTTTTAGTAAATCATATGTGCCCTAAGAATTAAGGTTCAGCAAGTACCATGGCAATCACCGGTTTAGGAAGACGGCGTATCTGCACCTGCAATTGGAGACAAGCATGAAGAAAAAGCAGAGTAAGGACGGGACAAATGTTTTTTCCATAACAAACGTTGACAATTGTCTCATTACAAATAAGGGAAACAACGCAATGACTGGAAAACTTGAAGCATTCATGGTCCATTGAGAATGCCTCAAAACAGCCAGGGGTCCCCCCAGTTAGAAAAACATGGAATCAATTAAAATACCTGCAAGTCTAACACATTAAGGTTACTAATATTTCCATGATCAGAATAACCATCTTGGGTCCTCAAAGCCTGGTCACCACCACTACAAAATGCCTCGGTTCCCTGCAACATGTCATCAGCATCACTGGTTTGCACCAAAAAAGTCTCATTCGGTTGTATCAAAGTGACAGCAACATGGTCAAATGTATGGTTCTAGCAGAACTGGAAAAAGAAACACAGTTTCCAATTTCCATAATCAGGAAACAATACGATAAGCTTATATGGGGTTCAATTGCATACAAGGACCAATTAGCAAAGTACAAATACCGAAGACACGCCCCTAAATCACTTGAAATGAACAATGTAATTAAAAGGCCATATATGACAATAGGTGAATTAAGTCACTTCACGGGTGAATGGAAATTGGCAAATCAGATGTATGATAATGATTGGATGAACCATTTATCACCGATTATAACGTTTTAAATTGCAGTTAAATCAGGATCCTTGAGGTTGTGGAAAATTGTGAATAATTGCGATACAATTGTGAAAACTATAAAAACCTTGGAATTTTTGCGACTACAAGCAACTGCAATTAAAAGCATGCGTTACCTCTAGCGGCATTTTTAAAGATTTTCCAAGAAATAATTAAAAAAAAAATGGGAAGAGGAATGTACCTTGCCAGTGAAAATGATGACCCCAATGGAGCTATCATCTCTAGCATCACTGAAAGCACGCATAAGCTCCTTAACCGTGTGAGGTCGAAAGGAATTCCTTCTCTCTGGCCTATTAATACTTATCTGCAACACAGTACATATATGAAGATTTTGAAAACAAAAAGAAAAAAAGAAAAACCAAATTGAAGCAAAGAGAATGAGGAATTGAACCTTGGCTATTGCTTCCCCAACGGCCTTCTCGTAGACAATGTCGGTGAAGTCGTTGCCAGACTCATCGGAAGCGATCCTCCAAACGACGTCGTGAGAGGGAACATCACCGTGAACGCGTTGGTAGCTATCGTTCCTGCTGGAAGTGTGGCACAGAGCAAGTTCACGCGCCGCAGTACTGTGAGAGGAAGTGAGGTGGTTGGTTACGGAAGCAATCCTTCTGATCACGGTTTCAAGGTCCTTGTTCTCTGCCATTGGATATCCGAGCTATGGCGATACTTCACCAATGGCGTGCAAGAACGTTAAGCTTTTCGTTTTATTAGTGGACGTTGAAGAGTTGATGCACCTGTCTTGGCAGCAGTGGATAAGAATAAGATAAGGTCAAGCTTCTCTATAGTAACTTGGAAAGGTGTTATAGTTTGACAGTTAAAACACAACCACTGGGTGTCAGCATATAAAGAGAAACGAAGCGTTTTGAGCCTTAAACCAAAGTTCTTCTAATTTTATTTATTTTTGGTCAGAGCCATTTTCGGGATCAGGCCGTTTGGCTTATATATTCGGTTTATGATTCAATGTTGCTGTCCGTGTTTTTTTTTTTTTTCTCTCCCTCAAATTTTTTAGCTCAATTTTTAATTGTGGGTACTATTATTCTTGTTACCCCCTATGGTACTGAAAGTAACATGGTGGTTGTGATGATATCATACTAAATACGTATAAAAGATCTTGTAAAATTTATTTATGATTTTTGCCTAATAATTTTTGCCACAGTTGATTCTTAATATGGTAAGAATGTGCATTTTCCAATTGCTAATTTTTGGTAAAGTTAAGATCATGACAAACTAATTCTTCATTTCGATGTTTTTCAATCCCAATCTTGATTACACTCACAGTCTCACAAGCACGAAGCTGGATTTTTGTCCGACTGCCAATGCGGATTTTTGGAGCGTCTTTCTGCCTGACGTTCAACATGCCCCACTACCAATAACATGGGTTGGCATGAGAAAAAGAGACTAGGATTTTTTAAGTATTATTTTCAAAATCTATGTTAAGGAACCAAGAATTAAGATTCTTATATCACAAAAATTTTATTGGATCTCAGTATTTGCACACCATAAAATAGGATGTATTGGATGATCTTAAAAAAATAGTAAAGAGATGTAATATATGTATGTTTATTATTTTTAATTTTATTATTATCATAATTTAATATATATAAATAAATAGATTTGTAAGTTTTATAAGTTTTAAATGATGAGATTTTAATACATAAATTTTTTTTTGATAAGTTAAAATTTTTAAATAAATCAACTTTGAACCGTGTATATTTAACTCGAATCGATGTATTTTTATATCTAATTATACATATAAAATTTTTAATTATTTAACTTGTATAACATCAATTTTGTTACATAAAAAAAATGCTAAACAAAGGTATAAAATGTTTTCTTAAAAATAATATGTAAAAAATATATAAAATATATAATATTTATGAAACATTTTAAGTATCTATAAAATTTTATATGCAACATTGAAATAAAAAAACTTAAATCAAAAATTAAAATCAAATGATAACTAGTATAAACATTTTTCTTATAACATAATAATTATGTAAAACAAACTTCTAATATTTTTTATATATGTAAGGCATAGATCTAGTATAAAATTTTTTTAAAAAACACAATTATGCCTCCAAATCAATTATGCATTTAATAAAAGTTAAAAAGATGAAAATTTATTTAATGTTATAATAATTATTTTTTATTTTTATTTTATAAAGACAAATTATTAAAAAGTTTCATTTTTTATTTTTTTTATATGCATCTGATGTAATGTTTTTTGGTTGTAAAAAATGAACATATATACATATTAAGATTCATCATCTATGTACCTATAATTTTTTAATTAGGTTATGTGTGATATTATAGTTATTTTTTATGAAGCTTTTATGCAATCTGATGTTTAAATGAATGATTTTAATATTTTAAACAATTTAAAATTTTTTAAAAATTTAAATATTTTCAATTCAAATGTTTTTATTTTTAAAATATTTTATTTGAATAAAAATTTAAATTTTTTATATTTTAAATTTTTTGTTTGGATAAAGAATTTTATATTTTTCAAATTTTAAATTTTTTGTTTGAATTATGTAATTTAAATTTTATTATATATAAAATTTCATTTTTAAATAATTAAAAATATAAAAATAATATTAATGAATAAAAAAATTTAAAATAACATAGAGGTGGAATTTAAAATTCCACCTAGTTTGATGGAATTTAAAATTCTACCTATTTTAGTAAAATTTTAAATTTTTTTATTTTACCTTATTAAAAAAAATTTTAAAATTTTCAGAATTTTAAATTCTTTAAAAAGTTACATTTTCCTCTCAAAATACTTTGTCCAAACACAGGTTACAGACGTCTAAAAAGATACTTCAATCTTTGTTAAGACTAATTTTGTAAAAAAAACTGTTGGTGAAAATATGTAAGACTCAATTCAAATGATTTCTTGTCTGTTCCTGGGTTGTTTTACTATGCATATGACGAAAAAAAGTTACCTTTAGGAGGAGTCTCCACTTGAGTGCCCTCAGAAATTAGTCTCACCTATGAGTGGTACTGGGAGGATACTTTGCTCCGACATTAAATCTCCACAAATTTATCAGATTGTGTAAGAGACTTTTACTGCAAAGAATCAGAGAAGATCCGATTCTCTTACTTAAAGTGAAACACTGAAAACTGCTCATTCTGACAAGTCAACTGTTTCTGTTCCCTCTCTTTGAATGCACAAAACCGTATATGGTTTGTAACTAACAAGGTTGAACCGGGATAGTCAGATGAGGATTTCCTAAAATCTAGCTTTTGGGTATTTCTTTTTTAGATCATGAAAATGATATGCATCATCATTATTTGTCCCATCTTCTCCTTATGGAACAAAGGGACTAAACCACACCATGTACTAATGACTGCTAAATAGTTGACTTCTGAAGTTTTTCTGAGCCATTGCCCGGGAAATTATGATTCTATAATTTGGAGCTGTTTCTAGTTCTATATATCTTTTTGATAAATTTTCAAATATCTAGAAACTAACTAGACTTGGATGTTCTTGCTCTGGATCCCACTTTGTTGTTACGGAATTGACTGTCTTTATGGTTCTTTTAATTCTTTCAATTCTTTCTTTATGTCATTGTGCGTTGTTTTTTTCTTTTTTGCTGTCTTCTTACGTTTCTTCATATAGGATAGAGGTTCCAAAGTGAAGGCTTATTGTCTGGTAATACAACATTTTTGAATGGATTTTTGAGATAGCAATAAGGAGTGAGAGGAATGTAAGATTGGCCTGTTTATTGCAATTTTGGTTTGGTCTGCTGTCTGTTATGTTCTTTTTTGAAAACAAAGGCTACAAGTTCGTTTAAAGACCAAAATATTAGGTTGATGGATGGAATCTTCTTGTGATTTGGTGAGTACTTGATTAGGGGGTCAATACTCAACACACAATAGGTGTATGGCTGAGTTAATTCAAAAACAAGAACCACATGATTAATGTGTTTTAAGCTGTAAATTGTAATCATTTGGCAGCGAGATGAATTGCACTAAAAGAAGATACTTCCTCTCTCCTTGTAGGAAAACCAAGTTCTTAGGGATCTCAGCAAACCCATCCAAGCTACACCAACCTCAAAGCCAAGACCCTTATCAACTTCCTAGGAGTAAAACATTAAATATTTTGAATTTTCCTCCATATACATTACTCACGTTTGATTTCATCTGTCTGTGTGTGTTTTAATGCATGACTACTTTTTCTTTGCATTGTTGACTACATTTAAACCACTACCAACAGGCTCTTTTGTCTAATCCTTTGATTAAAATTAGTGAGTAGAGTACCTCTGAAAATTGTATAAATAACGATATTTTTATTCATAGATGCTAAGGATGGTATAATTATATCACACACTCAGGCAATATGCCACAGCTGCAATGCTGGCTATTATACTATTCTCGACCTCTTGCTAACAGCAGGGCCGGTATACTCTCACAATGGTAAATCAGTATTACCCTAATGAAGAAATTTTCCTATATAGTAGGATTTTTACAATATACATACTTTATCTAACTGGTTAACCATTTGAAAATTTATGTAAGATCAACATAAATCATGATCCGTCTGAATCCGATTGTTGGATGGCTTCCCAATCTGTAGACAAGCAATTGGTGGGAGTGTTGCAGATTTTAACTCACCATAAGTCTCCCAGCAGAAAGGATCGTATAGATGGTATTGTTCTTGAATTGGTTTTAACTCAATAGTGGTTAAAGAAACATCCACACATGGTAGACTATCGCTGCAGGCAAAGTGAACTGGCTTAACTGTGTATGTCCCCCTTATCTTTTCATAGTTTATTCCAGCAAGAGCCACTGCTGCTGTTTGGTTTTTGCAGTTTCTTTTATCGCAGTAGAATTGGTCGATCACGATTGGGAGTTGAACTTCAGAAACTTGTATATTTGAGAATAGCACTCCTTGTACTGAGCCTGATCCACCCTGCAGATATGCATGTTACTTAATTTGTAAGTGAAGGGAGTACTTGGGTTGAACGAGCACTTTGCAACATTTTATCGAATCATATTTAGCATTGATAACGCACAAATGTCTAATTCATTGGATTGTAGGCCTTAAAATATACAATTTTGACTGCATCTTAGAATAGCTATCCAGTTTGGCAATTTCTCATTACATGAAACAATATATAGAAAGAAGTTGAAGGTTTAAAATTGACTTTAATTGAACTCCTTTTCGCCCCCACAATTTTCACAGCCAATCCAGTTAACAACAGATTACCAATGTCATTGTAATGGCTAATCATTCATTAAAATCATAACCACTTGATGATGGTATGAAATGATTTTGAAGTCAAATTTTCTGGTTAACTTATGGAACAGATATTTTATCTTATAATCTTCAACTTAGACATCTATATAATTGTAACTGCATTGCATTAGTCATGTTTTACCTGCCATGTTTTGATTCTGACACCATTCATTGTGTTGTGCATGTTGACATCCCTGACAGTAATATTTGAGACACAAGCTCTGGTGTTATCCTTTCCTAGACCTCCAATGCTGATTCCATGCCCTGGTCCACAGTTGACATTGTGTATATATACATTTGAGCATCCAGTTTGTATTGAAATACAGTCATCTCCTGCACAATAGTTGAAATTCAAATTAACACTTAACCAATTTGGACTGTTTATGTCTGCAAGTCTACGTAGTGTGTTTTACTTTTGTTTTTTTTGCCCATGTGCAATCTCACTCATATACCAACCACACCCCACACTCCCAAAGTTTTGGCTCAACTTGTAATGGACCACTGAATGTGCTATTTTCATCCTCATCTTGTACATCAGAAGTTCTATTTTCTAATGAAGACAAGAATGATGGAAGAAATACAAAAACAAAGAGCTTATGTTTATGGACTAACAGAGTAGTAATACAGTTGGATGATGCAGTTTGGATTTTGGGCTCAACATGTGCCACGTAGCTTATGACTAACGGGACATCCTCTGTTGCTATGTGTTCAACATAGCTGTGGAAAGGATAAGAGCTGTGGAAAGGATAAGATAATGTGATGCTCTTTTGAGGATCATAGAACATGCTTCTAAACTTTGTCTTCTAGTTTTCAACTTTTGTCTTGAGTTTTTCTTTTCATTTTAACTTTTTTGTCCCTATGGACTACATTGTCCTCTGATTGTTCAGATGAAATGGAAATGTGCAATAACTTATTGAAATATTACCGCAAGCTAAAGTGCTGCCATATATCAACACATCTTTGGAGTTCTGAAGGTGAATTCCATCAGTGTTAGGACTGTCACCAGGAGATGATATTGTCACACCATGGACCATGACCCCATTACAGTTGTCAAACTTGAGGTGGCATTGTGCACTATTTTGAATTGTTATGCCTGTGACTGTTGGGTTAAAGCTTCCATAGAACCGCAGTGCCTGTGCATAATAGTAGTCATTTTCATTATGTTCCAATAATAACTCCTAAAAAAACATGAATAAAAATTGGTTTTGTGAAAGGTTTAAAAATGGTCCTCACAGTTGGCTTGATGAATGGCATTTTTCCTCCCATCTCACTTTGAATCTGGTACAATTACACAAGTGTAAATGATTAGGCTCAGGTGAGTAACAAAATTTCTATGTAAGGTAGAAAATCAACAATATATTCCTTTGAACATATTTATAGTGATTGGTCAATTTTTTAAAAATAATTAATTTACAAAGTGTATATATTTCTTGGTAAAAAAGTCAATTAAAATTACCGGCATTGGGGGCGTTGGTACTGTATGGTTTAAAGGGACTAAGAGTTTTTCTTCATCATCTATAGGATTATCAAATGGATGTGCTTGCCACCACACTGAGCCTCTTCCATCAATGATGCCATTTCCTTGAATGGTGATTCCTACCAGTTTGGTAAATTCCAACCACTGCAATAGTCCTCTGCCCCAAGCATTGGGGCTTGTTGGTGCAACAATGGTGCCATCAAGCTGACACAATATATAACCTTATTAGCATCACTTCCAACTGAACTGTCGGTTGCTATACTATGCATAATGGAAAGGGACAATCACGTGTATAGGTAAATTATGTGTTTGGATTGGAAAAATAGAAACAAGACAAAATGTTACAATCAAATTTTACAAAATATGCTTGTACTATTTAATAGAGATAAGAAAAAAAGGAAGAAAAATGAGATAGAATGAACAATAGTATGATACAAAAAAAAATTATGAAAATTTGATATGCGTCTATGATTACTCTAATAAAAGAATAATAGCAAGACTGCAAGAGTTAGTTTATTTTTGTTTTATTTCTTTGGCCGGAGGCCGGGGAAGTTGTTTTTGAAGAAAACATGATAATTGTCGTCGGTCACGGAATCCTGTCGTTTTGATAAATTAGAATATTCGTGATCGAAAGTGAGACAATTTATTTGTCGTTTAACCTTTTTAAGTCACTTTCAGTGCTTTTATTCTATTCCTCTTTGTCAGTTACAGATGAATTTTACTCAAAGAATTTATGAATTTGCATAATTTACTTAATCAAATTCTTATCTATTTAAGTCATTAAAATTAACCTAATGTTGAATATTTTTTTTGGGTAGAATTTTAAAAAACCATGAAGTTGGAATTCAAGATCTTATATAAAACTACTTTAATATTTTAGAACTAAACCAATCCGCATGGCTTAATGTCAACAAGTTGAAAATAGTTTATATGAAATTTTAAATTTAAACTTTATTTTTTTCCATTATTTTATATAAAAAAATTCTTTATTTACTTATTTAAATATAAAATTTTACATACTGTATCAATTATCATATATTTTTGACAATTCATCTTCATATTAATTTGTCCATCAAAAGAATGTAGATAATTCTCCAGAAAATTAATTAATCTTCTGATTCATTTTTCTTAAAAATGATATTTGTTATTTTTATAATTCTTTTCTTTTAAAGTTTTAAATTTAAATTCTTTTGAACAAGTTACGTATATTCTCTTCATTACTTTTATTTAAATAAATTAAATACATTTGTTCTCAACTTAAAAGTTTAACTAAATTTAAAATTATTCATACAAAAATGACAGGCATGTGTTCCGTCTTTACCAGACTCATAGACGTGGTGAACAGTGATGTTATTTTCTGATGCCAAATCATATTCGATTTATGAACAAACTTGTGGGGTATCTCATACTATTTATTTTCTTTTTTCTTTTTCCATGCTACTCTCTCTCTCTCTCTCTCTCTTCTTGTTTTTGGTCATTACTGTTACTTTCTCTCTTAGGATGGAAATGTTACCTGGAAAATGATGTTGGGTTTACAGTATGGGCCGGAGAATGAAATGGGGCCCACGTAGAAAACGTAATCTGCTGGTATCAGCATGGTTGATGACTCAACCTTACAAGCTTCACCCCATGCGCCTTGAAATGCCTGCAATGCATTACAACACCAAAATGTATCACCAATAATAATAATAATAATAATAATAATAATTTCAGTATCAACTCAAGATAACAGAACTGTATTAATAGTATGTAAAATGTTTGGAACAAACTACATTAATAAAATTTTTATTTTTTATCTCTCGGTTAATAGGATATTTTTGGTATTTTTTAATTATATAATAATTGATAATTGGAAAAAATTTTGGCTTAAACTCTAATAAAACTTGAAACTAGGTTAAAAAAAACACTATATTAGGTATAGGTGAAGGTGAGATGAGTGATTGCAGAATAGGTTTGTCCTATTTGAAAAGGGTAGCTTACCACCGTTATGTGGTTGCTATAAACTAAAAATTATTGTAGGAAATGTATGACCTAACTGTCGTAACGAGAATAATTTTTGAAGTAGGTCCCACTCCTTTGGCTCCTTCTCGTGTCTTCACTTTTCTGTATTTTTCACTACTTACCACTCAATCAATGGTCGCAGTAAACTTTCTTTATTGGTATGTTACTAACTCGAGAGTAACATCTCAAGCAAAAAAGACATAAGGAAAATAATTTTTTATGTCTAATCACATTATTTTACCTATCAACTTGGTTAGCCTAATCCAAATTATTAAATATTTGTGAAAAGAAAAACATAAAAAGTGCACGCCATTACTTAAACCAAAATAACTTTTTTTTATGGGTTTGGGTTTTAAACTGAAATTTGTGGCCTTAATTGTAATTTAAATATTATAGTTTTTAAGATTTATTTAATTGCTGCACAATTATAATTGTGTCGGTATACTTTGTAATTGCATGAGCATAACTGTGAGGCAAGTCACAAAAGTAATTTGAAACCTGTTTTAAGTTTAACTGAATAATGTAATGTTTTAGGAAATTATAACCTCATGCAACATCAAATGTTCTCTACTTTTGCCCAATTTCCAAGTAAATTTCATAGCTTGATTATGCAGTCCCCTGAACTCAAATGGGAACAAAGAATTCAGTGACAAACAGAAAAAACTTAGTCTCTTACATGTTAACTTGGAAGCAGAAGCAACATGAAAATCATTTGGTGAGTGTAATGAGATTCAAGAGTTACCTTTGTGTCATCAGTTTTTCCATCTCCCTTGGCTCCAAAATCTAGCACATTGAAGGTGGTAGAATGGTCACCATTGTAAGATTTTGGTGGGGGAATTATGGGGGTATCTTCTTTTGGTGGTGATGGATATGATGGTGAGGGAGTGCTTTTGTGTGGTGGAGGCTTTGGTAATGTTGGGGTGGTTTTATGTGATGGAGGTTTTGGTTTTGATCCTCCACCATGCTGTTTGTGGTGACCATTCCCATAATTCTTTCCTTTCTTCTTATACTGAGAAGCTAAGACATCAATGCTTTGTCTCCAATGCTTGCCTCTTCTTGCAATGCAGGCCTCAAAATTAGAAGACCAAATTAAAAATGCAATGAGGAGCATGTATGTGAAACCCCTGAAACTCATGCCACTCATTTTAGTAATTTTTGTGGAAATGTGGGTAGAAATTATGGAGGGAGCAGAGAGAGAGAGAGAGAGAAACAGAGAGCTTCTTTGTATTGCCAAAAAAACAAGTGACGGTTATGTTTATATAAGGAGAGCAGTTCTAGGCTAATAATAATTGTGCAGGCAAATACAAGTATTAAAATATTCTTGATAATGCCAGGCATTTATGATTCATTCTCATTTCTTCCTTTCTTATCTTTCCATTAATTGGTTTGTTTTCCTTTTTGTGAATTATGGTTACAATTTGTTTAGTGGGGGCAATAGAGCTCCTATTCTCTTGCCACATACCCAAAGTCATTGCATGTGACCAAACAAAAGGGACAGTTAAAGAGGCTACTATTGTATTTTAACCATCACAGCATGTCCATCATAATTACCTTATTGGAAGAGTAATGAAGCTAAATCTACCTCCTGTCTTGTCCAACTTTCTTTTGTTTCACTAGCTTAACCCAATAATATTAGCTTTATTATTCATTGATTAATTCAAATTATAAAAAAAGTGAAAAGCAATAAAGATTCCTTCATGGATTTGCATCTTTCAGGTATCACAGAATGGAACTATGTAACAAGAGCTGTTAAAGGTAGAGATAGGACTAATCAAAGAAAATGTTCACAACAGAACAAGGATTTTAGATTCCTACTATTTTCTTCCTCATTTTTGTCAATGGTAAGAGGTATGCATCACATTTCTCCTGCTTGCTTGCTTCATACAGATTAACTTGTATTATTAATGTAATTAATCAAGATTTGGTGCAAAAGCCAATAAAATAAAATAAAATAAAAAATCCACGTGAGTAGTGGGTCTATAAGGTGTCAATGGCACACTAATTGTCACAGCTCTTTTATGATCACGTGCAACCTTCACGGGCCAAGTCTTCTGTCACTTTGTCTTCTTAAGCCATGAGCCATATCTATATGGTCAGAAAGACCCTCCAATTAAGCATTTTTTTGGTTCTCTTTTCCTTATTAAACCGAAAGTGAGAATTTTCTGGTGAGATTTGAGTCAAGTAAAAATGAATGAATAAAAATAAAGCAATTTATTGTACTTGTGAAGATGGATTTGTGAGAAACCATCCTCACGCCCACTGATTTGCAACATTTTTTCATGTTTATGCTAGACAACATTTTTTGTACACATGAATAAAAACAAAAGTAAAAGTACGATATCATGCTCCTCTTGCACGAATTTCTGTGCATAAGGTTCTCAAATCTATTGAGGTCCCAAAAACAGAAAAAAGTGAACTATATTGCATTGAAAAAGGTTCACTAAAATCAAACAAGTGAACAAGAAAATTCACTTTCATTAGATCATATGTCAAAATCTCACTGTAAGTGAGGAATTATTAGTTTAATGGATTATTATGTGAAACAAATTGAGGGTTGGATCAGGTGATCAATTTGAAATCTTTTTATTTTTGCTCAACTTAAAAGACCAAACCAACCAAGTTTCTATTATTTCTTACTTTGTCTCACCCCCTCCATGTATATCTCTTCTGCATAATCAGGATGGGGTTCCATGTATAAATGTGCAATTTATATGACAAATGTGAAATTTTAATTTTTAATTCATTACCATTACGTATGTTTTAGGCACACCTTGCAAAGAAAAATCATGGTATCAATTTGAATTTTACTTAATCACCAAGTGTCAAATTGCAGAAAAGATATCTTCTGCATATTTTTCACCAGATGTAAGGGAAAATTTTGACTAATGTAAAGAGTAATGTTTTGTGAACACAAAATTGTAACAACAGAATACAATGATTCTTTCTCATTCCAAAAATAAAAGTGTTAATGAAATTGATATAAGTCATTTAAAAGTGAAATTGATGTAAAATAATGAAAAGGTTGGAGATAAAACAGTAGATAATATAAATTGTAGTGAAATATTATACTAATTTATTTATATTTTTAATATCAAACTACATTTGTGAGGTCAATTTTTTTATAAATTATTTGATAAATAAAAATCTTTTAAAATATTTATGAATTAAAAATTAATTTTAAAATTATACAATATATATTTCTTTTGGAATGACAGTGATGGGCACGAGGTAGATTGGACTATCATATGCAATCATAAACCATCAAATATGGATATCTGTTATTTCCATGTGTTCTCTTCATTCTCTTATAGTTTCTCTCCACAGTACATGAGGTTCTGGGTGACATATTTACAAAAATGCCACTTTTGATACCCACCCCTCATTTTCATCAGTAGTGTTTATATCTGTGACTCCCTTGACCTTTTTCCCAGAGTACCATTCCCTCTGGATCTTTTGCTTCCAAGATTGATCATATTTTTCAACTTCACATCAACGTTAATCTTCTTTTCATTTTTCGCCATTCTATTAATGTTGCTTAATATTCTTCTTTTCTCTTGTTATGGTTCATATTTCATAACATAATCATCCCAAAAATTAAATAAAGCTGAAGCTGTAAGTAAAGAATAATTAGTTAGCTTATTTTAGGAAGTTTGTATTCCAATTCTTACACACTCTGTATTTACAGAATTCATTACTAATAATCTGCTTCACTTCAACCACATTATAATATTCAACCAGTACCTATTTTGGTATCTTTTATAGTTTTATACTTGTATGTGACTCTATATTTTTTCCCATTGGTGAAGAGTATTGCTGCTTTCACAAATATGTATTATTTCCTTTTGGTAGAAAACAAGCATGTTTTCATGAACTCACATCTTTCAACTAATTTTATACTTTTATCCGCAAAAGAAATAAAAAAATTGACCATACCCTCCAGGCAGAACTTGATTATGTATATACAATTATAACATGTTTACTAAAACTGAGGACATATATTATATAGGATGCAGAGATATGACATGTAATGTAACTCATATAATAAAGGTATGGGAATGCAGTAAATTAAAAATTTTACAAGAATACAACACAATTAGCATTAATTGAAAGAGAAAATTAATATTTTCAAAATTAACATTAGTTAATAAATATATACTATTTTAAAGTTTAACGTGAGTACAACAACTATTTTAAAGTATATGTACCTTCTAACTGACTACATAAAAAACCCACATGTGGAATTATTAATTCTGTTCATTATTATTATTTAATTCCAATTTGCCTAAGTTTGCAATTATTTTGACCTATATCTATGGTGAAAAAAATTAGAAAATATGGTATATTTTATATGAGACAACGAAAGAGCATGAATGAGAGAGGAAAAAGGAGTACCACACAAGGTTCTTAGCCGTCTTTTTGTGTTTATGTGCTCGTGAACTATAAAGTCTTCTCGTGAACTTCATCTTGACGCACACAAAGATGATTAGGTTTGTTTCTGATTCATTATTTGTGAATATATTTCTGCAACCAACTATGGGATAAACAATTTCATGCTTTTAAGTTATGGTCATCCCTTTTTCCAGCAAAATATGGCCCAAACAAATAGTTATACAGATTCCTATGCAACCTTCCACCAACCTCCAAAACAGTGTCTACTAATTAATGTCTTTGATGACTGTTAGTTAGTGTATTTTTACAACTACTGCCTATAACTTTACATTTATTATAATATTTATAATTTGTAAAATATTGCTTTTAAAAGTTAAGTAGAAATAATGTATTAACATCCATGATGGTAATATTTTTTATTTATGTTTAAATAAAAAAAAATTAAGAAGTTATAACTTAGATTTGTTAAAATATTTTTACCTTATATTTAGATGGAAAAGTTTAGAATTTTAAATTTTTTTAATAAAAAATAGTAATTATTTTAAAAAATAAAATATATATGATAATAAAGAAGAAACTAATAGAATAGAAAATTTTAAAAATTTTCTTTAAATATAAATCATACTAAATTTTTCTTATTTAATATAAAAATTATTTAAATAAATTTTTTGATATTTTTAAAAATAAATTTCTTATCATTTAAAAATATAATATATAGTAATTTCAAATTTTTCTATCTCTGGAGTGTAATATATTGCATATAATTTTTTTTGTCTCTTATTATTTCCCTTAATACAAGTTGATTTAATTATTCATCTCTCTGATTAAGGGTACAGTAACACTATGCAGCTCGTTTATGGTAGGGTCACATTGTCATTTTCTGATACTAATGCATTATGATATTTAATGATGAAAATTAAAAGGCAACAAATTATTTAATATTTACATTATAAATATATACATCTAGCTACCAACTATTTTTATTTGCTGAGTAATCCAGAGACATAATTTTGCTATGGAAAAGGGCCTATAATATGACAAAAAGTTGGCGGCTTTATTAGTTATAAACTTATTATCAAAATAATTAAAGCTCCCTTTTTTTCAGTTGGTAAAGTTCATTTTAAGATCATTATGTAATTATGTATTCATTATTAAACTAAAGCTCCTTTCTTTTCTTGGTTGCTTCCAACTAAAGATCGTTTTAAGAAAATTGTATGAACGTTTTTATATATAAACAATTAAATTTAAATATATTTTTAATTTCTATAAATATGATAAAATTTAATTTTACTGCTTTAAAAAATATTCTTATAAATTTTATAATTATTCTTATTACCATTTGATAATAATATAACATGCATATAAATATGTCATTTAAACAATTATTTTAAGTTTGCGTGTAAAAGATTCATAACATGTTATTATATACTATAGATAGGATGATAGCTAGAAATTATTCGTAAAAATTTTAAAATTTGTAAATTTCAAAATGAACAAAAAATTATCTGAAATATTAAAATCAAAATTTGCCAAATTTAAAGAGATTAAAATCATATTTTATAAAAATAAAAAGATAGGCACTTTATTTCCCTGATCTTCAGATGCACAAGCCTGTTATATATGTTAAAAAAAATAAAAATTAAAGTACATATACATGTGAAAGTCCATGCATCATTACATTCTCCTCAAGATGAAGAAAGCCATTATGGTTTAGGACCCATGTACCCTCCTATTAAAAAATGAAAAGTGAAGGAATTAATTGGTTCATTATAACAACAAATAGATTCATTCCCTATCCTCTTAACAATAAATGCAAATGTTAGTATAAAATGAGCTATAGTAGAGGTAGTCCTAATTGTAGGTATAGTCACAGCTTTTTGTTCACGGATCTTTCTAGAATTTGAAGAATTGCATCTAGCAACACTTTTTTGAAAAATTAAGATAGATTTCACACCAAGCCATGCAGATGCAATTAATCCGAATTAAAATTATCCCATTGGAGATTTATCATTGTTGTTGCTGCTGCTGATGTTATAGTTTGTGGTGCATGTGAGTTTTTAGTTGGAAGAAGCCCCATTTGTCCATGTGAATGATCTTCAAAAATTTTAATTAAATTAATAAAAAAGCTAATAACAAAAGTGTTTTGTCCCCATTGGTTTGTTTGTATCCTCATAGACTTTGCTATTCCTTGTGTTCATCATCGAATACAAAAAGCTATTTTAGCAATATATATTCACGGATCACTTTGAGCCCCAAAAGCTTTTTGCTTCTTCAATAATTTCCTTGAAGGAAATCTCAAACACCTTTATCTGTTAATTCTTGGCCAGTAATGCAGGCGCATGACCCTTATCTCACGGCTGAAAATGTGACACTTTCACACACTGACAATAATTTCATTTTGGCTATGATTACTGTGCACTATGCACATCCATGTGCCCTTTTGGTTTTTGCTATACCATGGAATGTTCATTTGTGTCATTTAGATCACAGCTTCCATAATGAGTAATATATGATATGAACATGTACTAGTTTTATGCAGCGCAAAGGGTGATGCCGTACCTTTTTGAACAAGCTGCAAAACAATGGTTTCTTTTAACAACAAAATTAAATTATAAATAAATGGCATCATTGTTTAATCAATGTATAAATTCCTTTTTTTATTGAGACTCAATATTAATTTTTGTCTTGTTGAATAACATTTCTTACTTATATATCACATATGCGACACATACCTACCATACAAGTTTAAATTGTTTAATAGGTTTTTCTTTTTTTTTTATACAATGTTCTTCAAAATCTAGTTGTAATGAGTTGTGTATATAAATTAAAAAGCAGGGGATCATATAAAGTTTTAGTAGTAACATATTAATAATATACTGACCAATATATATATATATATATATATATATATATATATATATATATATATATATATATATATATATAAATTAGGAGGAATTATTCAAACATAAGGAACATAAAGCATTTAGATTTTGATGATGTTGCATGTAAGCTGATGAGTTTTTGCTTTCCTACTACATGGACAAAACCTGTGGTTAGGCATATAGAAATAAAGTGGTCCAAAAGCCAGAGAAGAATGCCAAAACTAATATTCAGAAAAACTAAATAACAGCCACCTGTTAGATAGCAGAAACACACAACTGGACCCTTATATTTACATATGGAATATTGAATTTTTGTCACTGTAGCTATGCCTATCCATTCTGATGCTATGCATAATCTCCCATATTGATGAGCATCTGATTGAAACCCAAGTGGCATGGACCATCATGAACATTGCTGGCATGATCACCCTTTTGCTTTCTACAGGTCAGTTATTTGTTGAAGTGTTGAAAACTAAGCAATAAGGCCAACATTTTTTGGAAAGATGAGTAGTCAAGAGCGTACCTTTAAAGCTTTGAGACATGTGTAGATGTAGGTACACATGTCAACACATGGATGAACAAAGTCAAATGACTGGCTCAAAAAACGAGTCACTATGGTTTTATAAGTAAACAAAAGCAACAACTTTATTGGTTTTAACCATTTATTCAAGTGAAAAATGCAAACACTCCAGTGAGACTACCATTTTTACTCAATGTTTCATTCATTGTTTTAAAAAACAGTAAGTAATCATCATGAAGTTGCTCTAAACAAGAGAAGAAACTTTATTGGTGGAACCGTTGATTCAAATGAAAAATACAAACAAGCATTAGAATTAGTGAAAGTTCAAATAGTTTTATATAAAATTTAAATTTTATTATTTTTATTATATATTAGAAAAAATAAAAAAAACACAAACGCTCAAACAAAATTGTATTTTTAGTTAAGAATTCGTTGCCTCTACAAGCAACAACCTTTATAAGAGATGTTTGCCATTGTTTTTAAGAACCAAGATTAACAATGTGATTAAGTTGCTCTAATAGAATAGAAAAATATCATGGAATACCAAGTAAAAGATTATTTTCCAAAATTTGAAGCTTCTTGATAAAAATTACTTCTAAATATAAAATAAAATAAATTCTAGAGGAAAGAAAGTTCAGATATCTGAAATTTAAACCATTAGTCACACACTCCAGGTCATCCCTTTCATAAGATCTTCACAAGTTAGAAACGAATGTTATTCTAATTATTAATTTTAAAAGGACTCAACTTTGAAGTAAGAAGCAACTGAAAGAAACAATTTTTGTTGAGGATGCTACCAGCTCCAACCCTTGGCCTATATTTTGTATAGCATTAGCATACAAAGCAATAAAGCTATACAACAAAGACTACTGAAAAAACAATTTCCCCTTTTTAATGTATGCCCTGTTCATTCAATTGGTCCCAATTGATCACATTACATGGTTTTTGGACCACATTGTCAATACCTAGCACTTGCAGGCATATATTGTTCTACAGAATTCATATATTTGTCGCTTTACAATGACTGAAAATCAAATAAGAACATTATTAGTTGATGTCAGTGATCATAGAATTTTTTATTTATTCATGTATGTTGCCATTAAGTAATAGAATCAATGCTAATTATGAAGATTAGAGTATCATCTTACTGCTCCTAACTTGTCTCCATCTGTGACTATTAGAGTCTATACCAATCATACCTGTTCGAATTCAATTGAAAAAAAAAATGAAAAAATAAAAATCAATAAAACAATAAATATAAAAGAAACTAGTTTCTATATCTTTCCCTGTGAGAAGGGACAGAGTGCTCTGTGATTGGACCTACTATTTCATAAGCCCAACTTAGTCCAATCCAATTTTGATGAACTTCATAGGCGAAGAGGATGTTACAAGTTACCACCCTGATGATTTCCACCACGTGATAAGAAGATAAAAATTAATAAATAAAAATTTTATATAATAAGCCAAATCTTTGTTTATTTTGGTTAATAATATTAGGATGCTGCTCTGTTTGGCTTCACTGTATTAGTTGTTTTTTTAGAGTAACTTTAATGGTGTCATTAGGCATGACAAAGGCATAATAACAACTGGACGAGATGGGAAGGAATCTTGCAGTGTTGTAATGGTATTGGGTTTCGAAGAGATGAATATATAAGATTGTTTTATTATGATAAATTAGGGTAGATTTATGGATAATTTATGAATTATAATTCATTTATGTATGCATGTTTTAAATACATATTATATTAAATAAATTTTAGGTTGATTAATATATGAAATAGAAAAATAACTAAAAAAACTGATAAACAAAATAATAATTTTAATAAAGTATAAAAGTTTAATATTATTAAATAATTATTATTATAACTATTATTATTATAATTATTAAAATAGGTTAAAATTGAATGTTTTACTCTATTCAATTTTATTTTTATAACTCAATTTAAATAAATATTTTTCTTAAACCGAGTAAAAACGTATTATTTTCATCAAAATTAAGTTAGGGTCAACGAGTACCTAAATGTTCTATTGAAATGTAGTATCTAATTACTAGGGATAGTAAGAAAACTGTTGCCGTCTGATATTTGACGCTAATTGATGAAAAAAAATATAAACAAGCTGGTGAGATATGAGATTAGGTTGTGGTGGTTTTGGCGAACGGTTTTTGGCGGATTAATCGATTGGTTACAAATTTGGAAAATTTTTTTTTGCAAAAAGTCGAATACGATCGACATGTTTGATATTTATCTGTTATGTAGGATGGATTTTATGCCTTTCAAGATTTTTATATCTTTTTTCCGTTTGTTTTCTAATTTTTCGGTCATCTTCTCCAATTTTTCAATTATCTTTTTTGATTTTCTGATCATCTTCTTCGTTTTCCGGTTATCTCCTATCTCTAACTCTTCTTCTTCATTATTTTTTCTCCTTCCTTCTCCTCTTCTTCTTGCGTTTAAAAACGAAAATACTTGGTTAACCCGCAACAATAGCAATCCTAGAACCGACCAAGCCACCCTATTTTCTGGTAGTTCTAAGTTTTCTCACCCGAAACTGCTTGAAACCGCCCGATGCCCACCCTTACAATTGCCACGGTTACTACCTTACCAAAGTAATTATAATTAGGTGAGTAGATATAATAAATAAACTTATACACATAGATCTCTGTTTCATTTTAATTTTGATAAGAAAAATTTAAGTTAATATCGATGATGAATTTAAATAAAATTTAATTTGAGTTTGGTATTAATTCTATTTTCTGTACTTCTCGAATTAATCTCAACCCATTGCTCCAACATTCGTTGGATCAAATCTTGCTTCTTGACTTTGTGAAGCGAATTTCTAACTTTGGTAGAAATTATCATACAAGTAGAGGGTAAGGAAAGAAGATGACCTAAAAGTAGAGGAGTAATATTCCTTAAATATAGAACATTTTCCTTGAGTTTTTGAGAAACTGTGGAGTAAAAGTGTGCTCCCAAGTGGCAATGCCATACTAAATTAGTTTAATTATAGATATAGATATATATATATATATATATATATTAAAAAATGAATATCACATCTATACATTAATAAATTATAAAATAATATTTTATGCATAGATCCATGATGTAGAGGTGGAAGGAGATGGTTCTTCTAGATCAATGGAGGTGTCAATTTGATGGAGAATGGAAGACGAATTGTGATGAAGTTATGCCTTGACTTGGAAGCGCCACCTTTTGTGAAAGATGAATTTATCCTTCACCACCATGAACAACCATGGATAAGGAGGATCCTCAACCCCAAATCTAGTTCTAGAATAAGGATAAGAAGATAATTGCTCTTAAAAATATGAGTGAAAACTCATAATTTCATTCAAAATGAACTTTATGTTGAAAATTGTACAAGTGATGCCTTTATATAGGCAAAATGAAGGAGGTGCAAAATGGGAGAAGGAGGAGGCAGATTAGAATCTGAATTGAGCTTGGATTTTAGCCCAATAATGGTACCTTCTTTACTCCTCAATACAACCTCAAATTGGACTAGAGAAAGCCCAAAAGAGTCTAAGCTAAAATACAGAAAAATTGGATCCAAATCCTATACATATTGGGTCTACTAGTTCTTAAAATACACAAATTACCTAAATTCTATTCTACCATGTAAAGGGTTAGTGGGGAGACGGGTTGGGCTTGGGAGTCGGCCCCCTAGAGACCCAAGAAGGTCTCCATCTCTATCTGCAATCTCTTGGCTCTGGCCCTAGTGATAAGTTCAATGAGCCTTAGGATCCTGTTAGGAGCATAGAAGTGTTCAAGTGTAGGTCCAAATGTTTCTAAGGATGCCTCTGCATCAATGCATGATCAATAATTTATGCAATTACTTCATTTATCATTCTTAACTGAAGGCTTGATCTTCTTCTCAAAATTTATAACCTTATTGTCTTCTTTCACCTATCACGTAAGCTTAACTCAAAATTTTGTCAAAATATAATTTATATTACTACTACGTTATATGTGACTTAAATCCTTCTTGCATTATCTTGTTTTATGTATATCAATCCCTATATATGCTTTGCTTAAAAATTATAAAATTTAATATATAATATCTATATAGCAAATGAGATTATTAACCTCTATAAATTCAATCATTCATTTATTATTAATGTGTATTATTAGCAATAAGGGCTTTGAGTTCATTCAATACAAATATATACAATCATGTTTAATATTTTGTATGGTCGTGCTAATACTTTGTTGTATGGTAGTGTAGGCCTTTTGTACAGTTGTGCAATCCTAATTTTGCACGTTTATTCCTCTACATGTTTATCTTGCTCATCTTTATTTGCATCATTTGTTACAACTGTATTTAATGAGTATACAATCATGCTCAAAGTATCATCATAAAATTAGTTTAAATTTTATCAGTGTTTAACTTTCACACAATCTTACTTAATAATACAAAAATAAATAATACATTTGAAGCATTAGAACATTTTCATTAGTTTTCAAATGCAATACTAAATAGTAAAGCATATCCATAATTAAATTTATACATTAATAAACATTAATTCTAAATTTTTAAAAAATTGAATAGAATTTATTCTAAATTTTAAAAAATTCTAAAATTATTTATAATTTTATTTAAGTTTCATTTTCTTACTTAGAATTAAAATTTAATGTTAATTTTATTTTTTTCAAATATCTTCAACTCTGCTTAGAGTCTTTGATACTACTTTATTATAATGTGTGACAAGCTTTAAAATTTATATTCTAAAAACAATATTTAACATAAAGGCTCATAGAGACGAACATGGTAAAATATTTGGAAAGAACTGAAGTTGAGTCCGAAGACAAAAACAATTAAAGCACCATGCCAATTTCATTTTCTTTATCATGTTTGTGACATTTGATGACATTCATTCGCATGTAAATGGGACTTGGCAACTGAAGGATGTCGCAACCGTAATTCCGACGAGACGACGAACTCGCTAAAATTTTGGAAATGGATTTTATTGGTTATGTGTGGAGTCGCCACCAAATTTTTATTTAAGGGAAAAAGATTTGGAAAAACCCTAACTTGAAGATGAGATTCTAAGTTCGGGAGTCGGTTACGAGTGGGGAAGGCATTAGGCACCCCACTCGCTCGTTCCGAAGAACGGTACCCTTAAACCGAGTGTGTGATTTCTGAAAATTGTTTGATCCCTTAGTTAACGTGAAAATAAATAGCTTGATGGAGGTTAGCCTGACAGGACTTGATCCTGCTCCTACGTATTCCCCGGTGCAATGGGAAACTCAAGGCTTACGTAGTTCTGGTGTGAGTTGAAGGCTTGACCTTCAGAGTTTGAATTTAAAAGAAAATGCATTTTTGCCTTTTTTTGAAAACATTTTAAGGGTGCGATCCCAATCCACCTATGCACAGGGCCCAAGACAACTACGGCTGCACTTGGACCCATACGGACCTCTAAACAGCGAACACAGAAAAAGCTACCAGTTCGTTTTTAGAGTTCGTCGCGTGAGATTAAGGAATGCAAAACGACATTTATTTGATAAAAAAAAAAGGAAAGGCAATCCTCAATCCACATATGCACAGGGCCCAAGACAACTACGACTGCACTTGGACCCATACGGACCTCTAAACAACGAACAGCAGAAAAAGCTACCAGTTCGTTTTTAGGGCTTGTTGCGTGAGATTAAGGAATGCAAAATGATTTTTATTTGATTGAAAAAAAGGAAACGCAATCCCCAATCCACATATGCACAGGGCCCAAGACAACTACGGCTGCACTTGGACCCATACGGACCTCTAAACAACGAACAGCAGAAAAAGCTACCAGTTTGTTTTTAGGGCTCATTGCGTGAGATTAAGGAATGCAAAATGGGACTTGATTTAAAATAAAATAAACTTGATTTGAATTTTGGGCTTAAATTGGGCTTGATTTGAAATAAACTTGACTTGATTTGAAATTAAGGAAAAGAATTGCGAACATGCTTTAGTAATCAAGCGATAGAAATTTCATTTCAAATCCAAATTAGATAAATAATATCATTACAGAAACTAGAGAAAAATGCAAATATAACAGAACAAAAATCACCAAAATCAGAGATCATTTGACCAATTAAAAACGAAAATGAAAAACAGAGATGAAGATCAACCTCAAGAACACACAAGATTTTGGTGCCAAAATTTGAATTCAAATCTCAGAATTTTTAAAAAATATTTTTTGGCAGATTTGAAAAATAAAAATCGATTAATTGCAAGATATGGATCATATGAATCAAGCAAAACAAGTTTGACATAAATCCAATCAGAAATGAGCAAGGTATGCACAAATTAAATAAGCTAGGTTCACTTGTGCACCAGGATGAACATGCTTCGGTAATCAGGAGATTAAAATTTCATTTCAGATCCAAATTGGACATACAATATCATTCCAGAAACTAGAGAGAAAGACGAAGAGAACGCAACAAAAATCATCGAAATCGGAGATCATTTGACTGATCAAAAATGAAAACGAAAACCAGAGACGAAAATAAGCTCGGAAAACCGAGAAGAAGCAAGAAACTTGAGCAGAATAAAAGTAGGATCTAACCTTGATTGGAAGGTGATGAAGAACTGGTTTGAAGGCAGAGGTAGAGAGTCTCCTAGGTCCTCCCTTCAAAAATTCTGAAAAAATATTCCCTCCCTCAAGTGCTCCTCCTCCCTCATTTTGGTGAAGGATCTCTCCTTATATAGAAGGAGGAGGGATTGAAGAATCCCTTCTTATCCAATGTGGGACTTCTTTCCCACATAAGAGAATTTTTCCTTTTTTCTTTTCTTATTTTTTTCTCTTTTTCTTTTTCCTCTTCTCTCTTTTTTTTATTCTTTTCTTTTTTGCTTTCTCTTTTCTATATTTTCTGCTTTCTGTTTTATATCTTTTCAAATTTCTAATTAACTTAATTTTTGGTTAATTTTAACGATTGGGGGCCTCAGACATAATTGAGTGTTTACAGTTTGCCCCTCTTTACTCATTTTCCTACCAGATAATGTGAGAAATGATTCTCTGATTTATCGTAGTAGGAAATGAATAAAGATGTGAACACATTTTGTCCGAGGCAGGCCTTGAAGAAGTTCGACGAACAGGAGGAGCCTTGAACTTGAAATTGAACCTCATGGATGCCTGAAGAAGGACGATTGAATGACCTTACCGAATTTATCTACCGATAGGGTTTAAATATGTGAGGCTTAGTTGTATAGCCTGACTAGGCTAAGTGGAATGAATGAATGCTTGTTAGGACTGGCTTGGAATTCAATGGGATGGCTTGTTAGGACAAGCAAAATGAAATGAAAATGGTCTGTTAAAACAGGCAAATTAGAAGAGAAATGGCCCGTTACGACGGCTCAGTAGAGTGAAAGTGACCTGTTTAAGACAGGAAAGCATGCAAGAACTAAAATGTAAGATATGTACAAGGTGGCCTGACAGCATAGGCCGAGGTATCTATCTAAGTTGGAGGCCTGACATCAAAGGCCCAGCTGTGGAAAAACGAACTTGGTGAGGCCTGACATCGTAGGCCCAGAAGCAAAAAAGTAAACCTGAGGAGGCCTGACAACATAGGCCAAGGTGCGGAAAAATAAACTTGATGAGGCCTGACAACATAGGCCAAGGTGCAGAAAAGTAAACTTGAGGAGGCCTGACAACATAGGCCAAGGTGCAGAAATGTAAACTTGAGGAGGCCTGACAACATAGGCCAAGAATGCAGAAATGTAAACTTGATGAAAATCCCATTGTTGACGGGAAGAATGCAAATGAAATCCTACTGTTGCCAGGATAAATGCAAACCTGTTTGACAGGTGGACAGAAAATTAAACGTACTTGAAGTCCTGTTGTTGACAGGAGAATGCAAATGAGATCCCGCTGTTGCCGGGAAGATGCAAATGATGAAATCCTGCTGTTGCCAGGATAAATGCAAACCTGCTTGACAGGTGGACAAAGAATTGAACGTGCTTAAAGTCCTGTTGTTGACAGGAGAATGCAAATGAGATCCCGCTGTTGCCGGGAAGATGCAAATGATGAAATCCTGCTGTTGCCAGGATAAATGCAAACCTGCTTGACAGGTGGACAGAAAATTAAACATGCTTGAAGTCTTGTTGTTGAAAGGAGAATGCAAATGAGATCCCGCTGTTGCCGGGAAGATGCAAATGATGAAATCCTGCTGTTGCCAGGATAAATGAAAACCTGCTTGACAGGTGGACAGAAAATTAAACATGTTTGAAGTCCTGTTGTTGACAGGAGAATGCAAATGAGATCCCGCTGTTGCCGGGATATATGCAAATGATGAAATCCTGCTGTTTCCAGGATAAATGAAAACCTGCTTGATAGGTGGACAGAAAATTAAACATGCTTGAAGTCCTGTTGTTGACAGGGGAATGCAAATGAGATCCCGTTGTTGCCGGGAAGATGCAAATGATGAAATCCTGCTGTTGCCAGGATAAATGCAAACCTGCTTGACAGGTGGACAGAAAATTAAACATGCTTGAAGTCCTGTTTGACAAGAACATGCAAATGGGATCCTGCTTGAGAGGATGAATGCAAAAATTTAGACATGAAATTCTGTTTGAGAGGATGAATGCAAATGAAATCCTGCTTGACAGGATATGTGCAGAAATTTACACATGAAATCCTACTTGACAGGATAAATGCATATGAAATCCTACTTGAAAAGATGTATGCGAAAATTTAAACATGAAATCCTGCTTGACAGGATAAATGCAAACGAAATCCTGCTTGACAGGATGTATGAGGAAATTTAAACATGAAATCCTGCTTGACAGGATAAATGCAAACGAAATCCTGCTTGACAGGATGTATGCATAAATTTAAACATGAAATCCTGCTTGACAGGATAAATGCAAATGAAATCCTGCTTGACAGGATAAATGCAAATGAAATCCTGCTTGACAGGATGTATGCGGAAATTTAAACAGAAATCCTGCTTGACAGGATAAATGAAAAATGACCTGTTAAGACAGGTGGAATGCAGAAAAAGTCCTGTTGATGATAGGAAAGATGCAAGCCTGCTAGACAGGCAAAGGAAAGTGAAAATGACTTGTTAAGACAGGCAAAAATGTAAAAGTCCTGTTATTGACATGATGGAGGCAAAACGTCTGTTAAGACAAGCAAAGCGAAATGAAAAGGACCTGTGAAGACAGGAAAAAAGCAAGCTTTGTGAAGGCAGGAAAAGTAAATGACGAAAACTATCCTGTTAAGACAGAATAAATGTAGATGGACTCCTATTGTTGACAGGAGAAATGCAAGCCTGGTAGACAGGCAAAGGTGAAAACCTGTTAAGACAGGTAAAATGTACAGGTCCTGTCAAGGCAGGGGTGTAATGAGTCCTGTGAGGGCGGAACATGGACTTCGTCGTTAGCTTCCTTAGACAAGCTATTTTGAAATTTATTTTTCTTGAATTTAAATAAATTGCTTATTCTACCTTGAACTTGAAGGTTTTTAAGCACTTGATAATTATTCTCTTGAAGAAACTTGGGAAACTATTTTGCCCCAGTTTAGAAAATTCTTGATAATTAAGGGCTATCTTGATTAGAAGGAACTTTGGGCAAGTGTTTGCCCCAGTTTGGAAGATCTTTTGGCAGTTTCCCCCATTTTTATTTTGATATTTTGGATTTAAATCTCTCTTGGGAAAACGTTTGCTCCAGTTTGAGCTTGACTCAGAATTTGAGGGTGACCTCAAATTGAATTTTTGTGGGCAAACGTTTGCCCCAGTTTGAGCTTAATTCAGAATTTGTGGGTGACCTCAAATTGAATTTTTGTGGGCGAGCATTTGCCCCAGTTTGAGCTTGACTCAGAATTTGAGGGTGACCTCAAATTGAATTTTTGTGGGCAAATGTTTGCCCCTATTTGAGCTTGACTCAGAATTTGAGGGTGACCTCAAATTGAATTTTTGTGGGCAAACGTTTGCCCCAGTTTGAGCTTGACTCAGAATTTGAAGATGACCTCAAATTGGATTTTTGTGTGGGCAAGCATTTGCCCTAGTTTGAGCTTGACTTAGAATTTGAGGGTGACCTGAAATTGGATTTTTGTGTGGGCAAGTGTTTGCCCCAGTTTAATCTTGATTCAGCATTTGAGGATGACCTCAAATTGAATTTTTGTGGGCAAGCATCTACCCTAGTTTGAACTTGATTTGGCATTTGAGGATGACCTCAAATAAGATTTTGTGGGCAAGGATTTTCCCCAGTTTGAACTTGTTTTAGAATTCTGGGATGACCTCAAATTAAATTTTGGGGGCAAGTGTTTGCCCCTGTTTGAACTTGTTTTAAAATTCTAGGATGACATCAAATTAAATTTTTGGGGGAAAGCGTTTGCCCCTGTTTGGACTTGATCCAGAATTTGAGGGTGACCTCAAATTGGATTTTTGTATGGGCAAGAGTTTGCCCCAGTTTGAACTTGAGTCATTTTTAATTATGATTGACTCGAGCAGCTTTACCCAGGTCTTAATTAGCTTCGAAAAACGAATTATGAGATGCTTGAATGACAAGACACTTATTTCGATGTTTGAATGAATGAAAAAGATGCGATGCTTATGGTGTTTGAATAGAAAGAATGTGATATTTTAATCTTATTGAATGCTTTTTTTATGCTTGAAATAATTATTTGATGAAATGGATGCTATGGGATGAATGCAAACCATGAGATGGTGTTAAAACCTTTTGTTTCTCTTGATTTTTTATTTATTTATTTTTTTAACATATCCTTTCTCGACAACCTCATAGTGGGTGTGAAGGGAACCAAAAATCAGGACGAGCTGGATTGACTCAATTTCGGAGTTTTCTTGGTCAAGATCCTGGAGACCCAACAACGGTTATTATTTGAGGAAGACACACTCCTTTTGTCTTAGCGGCGTTATGTCTGACAGGAGGATGATCCTTTGGGAACAATCATGTCATGTCACGATGGTTGAGGATTCATCCGATTTGACATGACTTTTCAAAATTAATCTTTTTATTTTTATTTTTTATATTTTTCACATTTCTCTGTGGCACATGCATTTTTGAGGTGTGCAAAGTGATTTTGGATGGAAAGAAACAAGTGGTGTTTTGTTTGGCAGGAAAAGACGAAAGGTGTGGGTTTGATTTCCCAAATGGCACCTTTTGATGAAAAATGCCAGTACTGTTTTTCATAATCTTGATTGTCAAATTAAACAAACTTGAGAAACGACAAAATTTTGCCCCAGTTCTAGGGAGATATGAGGTGCAGAAATGTCATGTTGTCTTGAGATTCCTGGATTGACCTTAATTTTTGCCTAGGTTGTTCTTTTGAGTTTTCAACCCAGCAAGTCTTTCGTTTCGCCCTAACTTTTGCCTAGGTCGCCCTTACGGGTTTTCGACCTAGCGGACTTTTGTTTGATTATGCCCTAACTTTTGCCTAAGTCTCTTTTGAAGATTGTCGACCTAGCGGGCCTTCTGCTTGATTGCGCCCTAACTTTTGCCTAGGTCATTCTTGAGGATTGCTGACCTAGCGGGCATTTGTTTGATCGTGCCCTAACTTTTTCCTAGGTCTTTTTTGAAGATTGTCGACCTAGCGCGCCTTCTGCTTGATTGCGCCCTAACTTTTGCCTAGGTCGCCCTTACGGGTTTTCGACCTAGTGGGCCTTTTGCTTGGTTGTGCCCTAACTTTTGCCTAGGTCATTCTTGAGGATTGCTGACCTAGCGGGCATTTGTTTGATCGTGCCCTAACTTTTGCCTAGGGCTTTTTTGAAGATTTTCGACCTAGCGGGCCTTCTGCTTGATTGCGCCCTAACTTTTTGCCTAGGTCGCCCTTACGGGTTTTCGACCTAGTGGGCCTTTTGCTTGGTTGTGCCCTAACTTTTGCCTAGGTCATTCTTGAGGATTGCTGACCTAGCGGGCATTTGTTTGATCGTGCCCTAACTTTTGCCTAGGTCTTTTTTGAAGATTGTCGACCTAGCGGGCCTTCTGCTTGATTGCGCCCTAACTTTTTGCCTAGGTCGCCCTTACGGGTTTTCGACCTAACGGGCTGTGAGCACCAATTTTTGTCCGGGTGAGGACCTTTTCTTATTAATTAAATTATTAATGAACTAAACACATTTGGGTACCAAAAGCCCAACATTATCAAAGGAAAGAGGAAGGAAACACAGTAAATAGTTAGGCAATCCTCAAATTTAAAAATAATAAATAAGAATAACAAAAAAACTAAAATAAAATTCAGTTAGGTTAGTTAGAGGGTTAGTTAAAGGTAGTTAGGGTTGTTACAATTAGGGTTAAAGATCAACTATGGGTTAAGGCTAATAGTACCATGGTTAGGCCAAGGTATAAAAGGAATTTGGAAGAAGGGGTTTGGCGAGTTTTTTTTTTTGGGGAGGAAGAAATTAAAAAACAACGATCTAGGAACGATTCAGTTTTTTCTTTCTCTCTCGGAGCTCCCTCGATTCTCTGGGAGTAATTGGAATTTCTGGAGCTCATCTTCAGTTTTGCTTTCTTCTCTACGGAGTTTCTCCCTTTGGTGGCAGAGGAAGAGGCATTTTTCACATCTTTGTTGGATTATTCCTGAGGCGATATTGATTCATTTTCTTCTTGATTCTCTTGATCGAGTAGCGGAGCTATTTTGGTGTTCTATTCTATTGTTCCAGGTAGGTCCTTTAGTTCCTTGCATTACAGTTATGCAATTCGTTCTTTTCTCTAATTAATGTATGAAACCTAGAAATGGAGGATATTATACTTGCTCATCATGATCCAATTCTTGTCTCTAATTCAGAAAATAATGAATCATTACCTGTGTACATTACAATTTTTGCCGAATCTAATATAGAATTTGCGCAACCTGTGAAGAATTGTTTTCAGCTCTTGATTGCTATAGTCCAGTTCGTAAAGAACCTTAGGAAACATTTTAAACTGGAAAGTCATTGAACAACTTTTCTTGCACGGTCGAACGGTATTCGACAATCATATATAATTTAGGAAAAGCAGTAATTGCATGAAATGACTCTGATAGCTGTTCTTAAACCATAAGAAGCGAACATGACTGTTTTAGTATAAGTTTTAGCTGACTATGGCGCATATTTGTTGTTTTGTACCTAAACTGTGATTAAGAAAAGGAGGCAGGTGCCTGTTTGTCTGATTCCAGAGTTAGAGAAATCGAATGGTTATTCCTATAATAAAGAGCCTATTTTGATGAGCAGGCTTGGGGTTTGGAAGGAAGTTGATAGCATCCAATACCTGGTCTTAGTTTCTTAATCTGGTTTTAGTTTAGGATAGGAAGAATAATTTACAATCCTTAAGCTCCATTTAAGAAGTAGGCCTAGAAGCCCTTCTCCTCCATAGGTTTTGGTAAACTTGTTTGCTTCCTCCAACCATGATTCCTTGGACCTTGTATGGCTGCGACAAGTTCTAGGCCAATGCTTGACTCAGCAACAAAAGTTCTTACTCCTAGCCACCCAGTTTTGCTCCCAATATCTACAAGGATTGGAGCCATTTCCCTCACTCCCAATTAGCTCAGATAACATCTCAAGTCTAGGTTAAAATAAGGATGATGAACTTGTCCAGAAATGCATGTATCTTACAAATTTAAGGTTCTAATTCAAGCTAGGACAACAGGTTACTAAAGTTCTAACCTTAGGCCGTCATCAATTAAGGTCATACCAGAGTTTACATCAATAGATGAAGAAAGATACTAACAGAGGAATCCCCTGTTAAGCCCTTTTGACTAAGCAACTTATGCCTTTCAGTTCTTTGAAACCATGGCAACAGTCATGCTGTACATGGACCCTGTATTCTCTACCCTGTACGCCTGAATAGAAGTCTAACTTGGGTAGTGAATGAACCTAGACAGTGGGTCAAAGGTTCAGGTTTCAGAGCATGGCAGGGGTCTAGTCAAGCTTGTGGTTTTATATGCTCATTTTCCTAAAATAGTGTAGGATGACAGACTGGAGACTAGAAATTTAGTTTGGTCTCAGGTCTCCAGAACTGGTGCTAATCCTGATCAGGGGAGAGAATATACTTCTTTTGAGCTTAATCTGAAAAGTAGACTTAGAAACTGTTTTCTTTCCTTTAAGTCTTGGCAAATCAGGTTGCTTTCCCTATCCATGATCCTATGACTTTGTACTACTGTGAAAGATCCTATCCCAGTACTAGGACCACTGATAGAAGCTCTTACCCTTGACCCTCTCAGTTTTGCTCCCAAATGCTCCTCTCTCCTAATGTCATACGTGAAATCTAGAAACAAATTAGTCTTCACTGCCTAACCTTTAGAAAGGCTGAAAGTATATCAACTTGCAGGCCAGTCTTTGGATTGGCATTGGGAGCCAATTATGCATTTCATCTTGCATAATAATGATAGGGTCTTGACTAGCAAGTAAATTCCATGAAAATGATTTCTATATTAAGGGAATCACTCCAGAACCTAGTCCTGATGACCAGATTAAGTAAGTTCTGCAGAAAGAGAGTGAAGTCCAGACTTCAACAAATTGGCCCTTGGAATGAAGGACCATTCATGGTAGCAGCAGTTGACTCAGGTTAAGACTTTTCTGATTACTAATTTACAAATAAATGTGATGGGAACTTGGATTTTAGGAAATTAGTCCTCTGATGGATCATGTGCTTAGTCAGTACTTGGTATGCGTAGGCTGTTGATCAGTGAACAAGTCTCAGCAGTATGGTCAATGCAAAGTTAAGTTTTTCAAAATAAAAGCTTAGCTGTGTGGGCAAGTATGTGTTTTCTAGGCAGGTTCTGTCATAGCAGTATCAGAGGCAACATGGGATCTCAGAAACTTTAAGCAGCATAGATAGCAGACCAGTGGGAAACCATTGACTTTAGGCCTATCAGATTGCGTACTGAGGAACCCAAATCAGGGTCCTTGATTGAGCCTTAGACCAGGTTACTTATTCATTGCAATTATCTGAAACTATGGTAATAATTATGCTGCATACTGATCTTATGTCCTAAATCCTATATGCGTATTTTAGAAGCTTAAATTAGGTGGTTAATGAGCCTGGACAGCAGGTCAAAGGCTCAGGTTTCATAGTAGGGCAGAGGACTAGTCAAGCCTGTGATTTTGTATGCTCATCCTGTTGAAATTGGGTAGTCTGCTAAATGTAACAAGTCCCCACAGGGCCTGATGCTCTGGTTTCAGGATCATCCAGGAGGTCTTTGGGTTAAAGTGTGAATTCATTGTCTGGAACTTTGCAATAACAAGTTAGCAGGAGTTTTCAAACATGATTACTAAGGGTAGGTAAGGGTCTAAGCAGCAATAGTGGCCTAAACGGTATCAGACTAAGGTCTGATCATGCTATACCTGCAAGATAAAATTTAATGTGTACCTAGAAATCTGGATAGAAAGAGCCCATTTGGCAGTTTTGGGTTCAGTGGCATGTAGTGGAACATTCTTTGTGTTTGTGATCTAGTGAATCTGCTTTAGCGGGATACCCCAAGCTCTATGCAAATATAACACATTAGTGGACAGCAGGGTTTTATTTGGATTGAGAGTTAGAATATAGCTTTCTTCATAAAAACAGTCACTCAATGGATCCAGTCTCAAGCAATCTTAGGATGATAAAAGACCCTTAAGCTTGTTTATGATTATGTGGATTTCTGGAAGATTAGTTTTCATTTTATCAGCTGGCTTTGCACTATTTTGATGAATGGTTGCAAACATTGTCTTGGTTCAAGGGACTGGTTTCTATGCTGTTAAGTCACTGTATCAGGCTTAGCAACTTGCCTCTGTTGATCTCTCTAGCTAGAGCAATATTACCACCCATGCCCCTTTCCTTTTAACCTGCAAAATTATGCAAATACTGATGTTCAATCTGTAAACTGGTTCTCAACATATTATCACAATAACAACAGTTACAGGTTTGGGTTTTTTTTAGCTGCACTGGTAGTAGCCTATCCCTGGTGTTTGAATACACAGAATCTGTTCCAACTGTCAGGAGGCCCAAATACTAGTACATGTCCTGGTTTAATTTTGGAAGATGTAGAGAATAAAGGCCAGAAACTCATGATCAGGTGTACAACCCTGGGACTTGTTTTCTGATTAAATGAACTTCTAGATACCTGATATCCTTTTGCCAATTAACTTTGCACCTTTTGATAAATGGTCGTATACATATTTTGGTTTCAGAATGGTTTCTGTGTTGATTTTTTAGGTCTGATAACTTATCCCAGACTTCACCTGTCATGTCTTGCAATTGTTGGTGTTATAGTTCATCTTCAACAGGTTATTAAGTTAGTACATCTCTCATGTAAACTACTGCCTTAAATAGTAGCACCCAGACCATTAAGACCTGTCAGTTAGCCCCCTGCCCCATCAAACTCTCTGCTGATTATGATTAGTGGTGTTCCAGTTTGGCTAAGATAAAACCTAAGTTTCAAATCAAGGTTTAAGACCACTGTGTCTGAGTTTGATTTCAGAGATCAATTGCCCCAGGCTTGCAGTTCAGTTCCACATAGTGCCATAACAACAGGTGCCACATATGAAAGTAGGTCAACTTGTATATCGTTAAGGCAAACCACTGGACTGGTATTAAGGGTCAGTTAGGAGTCTCATATGTACAGCAGGTTAGGCACCCTAGGCTCTCTCCGTAGTCATATTCTCCTATGTTGATTGAGTAGGAAAAGACTAAAACTTTGGAATAGGCTCCTAATGGATTCACAGACTGCCTAAGTTCTGTAGGAAAAAACCTTAATCGTGATTTGCAGGGTTGCTCTAGTAATAAACCTTGTACCAGACCCCTTAACCCCTAGCCCACACTGAGGACATCATCTAGCTATGAGACTGGCCTGCAAATTAGGAACTTTACACTAGGCATACTGGTCAGTTTGGTAAAAGGTCCTTATCCCTGCATAAGGATGCGGTTTAGAATTAGGGACCAAAAAAGGATTAGGAGGTTACAAGTATAAGTGGGTAAATACATCAAGGAATTTAAGGGTATGATTTGTGTCCAAGGTTCCTAGATCAAGTAGGGGTAATTCAACTGGAGTTCTAGTTCGAGGAGGAGCTGCAGGCCGTTTTTGCAAATGAAAAACAGGTTCTACATGTAGTGCCAATTCCTGTAAAAAACTAGTAAAGGCCATTATCCCTGCAAAGGGCCAGATATAGACTTAATCTTGAGCAAAGTGACTGCTGTGTGGCCTGTAAAAGAGCAACAGCAAGATCAAATGTCATGATTGCAGGTGCAATGGCATCTTGAATAGACTTGAAAGGCTAAAAGAGCCACGAGCCCTATACAAAACAAATGATGGGGAATGCATTATTGTTACACCTTATTTTCTCATTCTGTTTTCGATAGTATATCCGGGTTCTGGTTTTCACTAAGCATTGGCCTCGCATTGTTTTTTTGCAAACTATACTGACGTCTTTTTTTTTTAAAAAAAATTCTTCCTTTTTCCAAAACGTTTTTTTATTTGTTTTCCTCAGATTGTGCAAACGGGTTCTAATACGGGCAAGTAGCATTCTCTACTGTTACATGTTTTAATCCGTGCTAATTCAAATACGGCTTACGACGATTTGGATTATGCAAGCACATCTGTTTTTTCTAAAAATCTTCCTTTTTCAAAAACGTCTGTTTTTAATTTTCCCTAGATTGTGCAAACGGGTTCTAATACGGGCAAGTAGCATTCTCTACTGTTACGTATTTTAATTCATGCTAATTCAAATACGGCTTACGACGATTTGAATTATGCAAGCACGTCTATCTTTCAAAAATTCTTCTGTTTCCCAAAACATCTGTTTTTTTTATATTTTTCTCAGATTGTGAAAACGGGTTCTAATACGGGCAAGTAGCATTCTCTATTGTTACGTATTTTAATTCGTGCTAATTCAAATACGGCTTACGACGATTTGAATTATGCAAGCACGTCTGTTTTTCAAAAATTCTTCTATTTCCCAAAACATCTGTTTTTTTATTTTATTTTTCTCAGATTGTGCAAACGGGTTCTAATACGGGAAAGTAGCATTCTCTACTGTTACGTATTTTAATTCGTGCTAATTCAAATACGGCTTACGACGGTTTGGATTATGCAAGCACGTCTGTTTTTCCAAAAATTCTTTTGTTTCCAAAACATCTATATTTTATATTTTTTTTATATTTTTCTCAGATTGTGCAAACGGGTTCTAATACGGGCAAGTAGCATTCTCTACTGTTACGTATTTTAATTCGTGCTAATTCAAATACGGCTTACGACGATTTGGGTTATGCAAGCACGTCTGTTTCCCTAAATCCTGTATTTTCTTAAGAAACATTGCTTTAAAATTCTTACCTAAGATTACTCTTTTTTCTCTAAGAGATCAAGTCTCTTAAACCAGAGCTACGTAGCCTTGAGTTTCCCATTGCACCAGGGAATACGTAGGAGCAGGATCAAGTCTTATCAGGCTATTTTCCATAAACCTATTTATTGTCTATTTTAAAGGGATCAAATAGTTTTCAAAATATCACACACTCAGTTTAAGGGTACCGTTCTTTGGAACGGGCGAGTAGGGTGCCTAATACCTTCCTTACTCGTAACCGACTCCCGAACCTAGATTTCTTCCTCAAGTTAGGGTTTTTCCAAATGTTTTTCCTTAAAATAAAATTTGGTGGCGGCTCCACAATCCACAAAATTCATTTTTCAAAATTTAGCGAGTTCGTCGTCTCGTTGTAATTACGGTTATGACAGATGGCGACTCCACTGGGGATACTTTAGAGAGTCAAGCCCGATTATGATTGAGTGTGCATGCTATATTGATCCTTGTTTTATTTATTTGCTCATGTATTTATTTTATTATTTGCTATCCCATCCTAGGGTAGATGATTTTTAAATTGCTATATGTACTTGTTGCAAATTCCCCAATTGCAGGTAACTCAAACCACCAACAGCTATAAGAGGTTTGTATGCCCTCCGCACACACTGCATATATGCATATGAACATGATAGGGGCCCTACACCCGGGTCCGAGAGCAACTCAGGAATAGAGGGATCTAGTGGTGTCGCTTGGGATGCACGTCCAGTTTGGCTATCACGAAAATCCCAGCTAGTGTGCGTCCTTTCCTAGTACCCTGTAACCAGTAGCATTCTCTACGGTTGCAGTAAGTACTTAGATTTGGAACTTGGCTCTAGTAACAGTTATCCCATAGGTTTACGGCTAACCCTTGGTAAGAAGCAAATTAGATATCCTAGATCCGTAGGACAGGTAACCTCGGAATAGGACCTGCGGAGGGCACTTTCCTGTTATAACGCTGATATTTGGTTTATGAAATATTGTTTAGAACGTGTTTTAAGAAAATAAGTATGTTAAATGGAAAAGAAAAAAAAGAAGGAGCGAGAGAGAAAAAGAAAAGAATAAGGAAAAAACAAAGGAAAAGATAAAAAGACAAGAGAAGGGAAAAAGAATAAAAGTCCATAAAAGGAAGAGAGAAAAAAAAAAGAAGAGAATAAGAGGGAAGGAAAATGAAAAACAGAAATTGAAAAAGGGATCTGGAGAGAGAGAAGGGGGTCGACGCTGGGTTTTAAGGACAAAAAATACGAAACAAGATAAAATTTCCAAGGGAACAATATTCCTTCAAACATTTTGTACCATGCATCATTGTTTCTTTATCATGCATAGGATTATTTATTCATATAACTGACTCATTTTATTTGTTGTTTTTTTTTCTTTCTGTTTTTTTCCTTTTTTAAAGGGGGATCAGATTCTGGTTAAATATCTGAAGAGGGTGAAATGGAAATTAATGTGGGATCAGAATTGAGGAAGAAAAGAAGGATTGGGGCCAAGATGACTGACCTGTCCAGTTTAGATGCTTTTGCCAGAAAGTTACAGACAATACAAAAGATGGCCTTTATAAGGAGATACGAAAACATACTGAAGTTGCTAGAGGTGAAAGTATAAGAGGAAGCTATTACAGCTATGGTACAATATTATGACCCTCCCCTGAGCTGCTTTACGTTTGCAGATTTTCAATTGGCTCCGATGTTGGAAGAATATGAACAGATCATAGGTTTGCCCTTGGAAGGAAGTAAGCCATACAACCACTTGGAGCACAGCCCTTCCTTCAGGGCGGTAGCTCAATCTATAGGATTGCAAGAAAACCTCTTCATTATCGATTTCCAAGAAAGAAATCATACTAGGGGTTTTACAAGGGACTTCTTGGAGAACTATCTGCAGTACCTGGTAGATAATAACAGTTGGGATGTTTTCATGGATGTGCTTGCCTTGGGCATTTATGGCTTAGTGTTGTTTCCTCAAGTTGAGGACTTCATTGACATGCCAGCCATTGGTGCTTTCTTATCTCGAAAAAACAGGTCTGAGAATCCGGTTACCGCTCTACTGGCAAACACCTACTGTGCTTTGGATTTTTGTTATGAAAAGAAAAAGAGGAAGATAACATGTTGCTTACCAATACTTTATATCTGGATTACAGCACATGTGTTCAAAAGGGAAGTTAAAATCCAGTGTCCAATCTCAGATTTACTATGTTACCAGATCAGAAGCTTGACAGGCAGGGAATGGGCGGAACATTTGGCTGGTTTGACAGAGGAAAAGATTAGATGGCAGCCGACTTGGCAACAAAGGACAACGATCGTCTATCATTGCAAGGGTTTCCCCAATGTTCCTCTAATTGGAATAAGGGGTTGTATCAGTTATAACCCCATACTTGGGCAACGCCAGTTAGCCTATCCTATTCGAAGTCCTCCAGCCCAAGAGTTATTGACTCCTATCACTATATATTATGAAGGGAACTTCGCGGAACCTCTTCGAAAGGTACGAGAAGCTTGGGAAGTGGTCACCCGAAAAGGAAAAGAGTTAGGAGTCAGAAGTTGTGCGGCAAAGGAAGAGTATCGACGGTGGGTAAGGGAGCGAGTGCAACAAATCAAGTTACCTTTCAAACCACAAGCTACAGCTTCAGGAAGTCGACCGTTGCCTGAAACATTCGAAGACGAGGCCGTCAAAGAGTTAAAAGCAAAGTTGGAGAGCATGACTGTCAAAAACAATAGGCTGGAAGAAGAGTTGTTAAAAGCCCAACAAGAAGTTGCCGCGCTTAAGAGGGATGGCAAAGAAAAAGATACCGCCTTGGAGGGGATTCGTCAACAGCAAAAGTCCGAGTGAGAACATGCAGCTAGGGTCCACATGAGTCTTCAAGCTGCTAATAAAGAGCTGGGGTTGAGAGCACAAGAAAGAGATGCGGCCCTCCAAGAAAATCAGGGAATGAGGGATGCTATTGAACAGATGAGGAGCCGAATTCGCCAAATTAGACGAGAGAAAGGTCAAGCCCTGGGAGAAAGGGATAGAGAGTTGGCAGAGAAAAACCGACTGATTGACGAAACGAATGGGTTACGCCAATGGGTAGAGGAGTTAAAGCAACAAATAGAGAACTTGTTAGTGGCATGCGAAAATGAAGTGAACGAGGAAAAATGGAATGTCATTGAAGTCATTAGGATGCAGCAAAGGGGGATAAGTGATCTGCAAGATGAAATGAAGTGGTATCAAGACACAGCGGATCATTGGACTAGATGTTTTGAGAGGTTAGCTAGCTTGGCTAACACCGCTATCGCAGAAGTCCCTCAATTGCTCAAAAGAGCAGAAGCTTCACTACATCCACTCCATACGCCAGCTGAAGTTGAAGAATTTATCCAATTTTGTAAAGAGTTAATCATGAGAATGAATCGATATGTTGCTCTAGTTGAAAAAGAAGAAAAGGATGTACCGTGAATATTATGAATAAAGTTCTTCTTCTTTCTACAGTTCTTGATGTTGCATTAATTTCCATTTCATACTCCGTCTTACAAGCACGCTCATCCAATAACAAATTTATCGAGATATCTGATCCCCGATATTTAATTTATGTTTTAAAATTTTGAGATTGTTTTCTTTAGTACTAATTAATAAATATTGAATTTACAGAAAACAAAATAGCGGATTCACGCATTCCTCAACATCCCTATAGCACACGTTCAAAAACCAAAATGATGAATGAGCTAGAAGCACAAAATGAAGAGCTGCGAAATGAGGTTGCTGATCTGAGGGACCAGCTAGCAAAAGTCATGAAGCTGTTGGAGAAGAATGCAGAGGGACCCTCTGGGGTAGAGACAGCAGCAGTGACTGATACATCAGGTCCTGTGCAGGTGGTAATCGATCGCGAGTGGCCTCCTTATGGGATACCACCTGGGTTTGCACCTTTAGCACAGGGTATTCCCACAAACCCTGTTGAGAACCCTCTCACTCACACCCAATACCCAAATCATCCTATTACCTACTCACCACATATAAATCCACCAGCCACTTACCATACAAATCCTACTACCTACCCACCACATACAAATCCACCAACCACCTATAACACAAATCCTACTGCTTATCCTCCACACACGGGTCCTTCAACTTCTTACCCACAAAACACTAATCCCAATTATACATACATGAACACTACTACCATTGAGAATCCCACCAATTCCATCCCTATGACTACCTACCCACTAAACCCACAACAACCACCTTTCCCTCTACCAAATACGTATGGCTAGACCATCCAACCTGTTGGGCCTCATACAGCTGGGCCAGTAGTGAATGAACAGTGGCCAAATACTCCTAGTCAGGAGACCCCTTTCAGTGGTAGATGGCAACACCTAGAAGAGAGAGTTAGGGCCATTGAAGGCAGCAGCTATGGACTAGTAGATGCTTCTGACTTGTGTCTAGTCCCCGACGTAATAATTCCGCCCAAGTTCAAGATGCCCGAATTTGAAAAATATAAAGGAACGGGGTGCCCCCGAAGTCATCTGACGATGTTCTGTAGAAAGATGGCTTTACATGCGCATGATGATAAGCTCCTGATCCACTGCTTTCAAGATAGTCTCACGGGAGCTGCAGCCAACTGGTATACTCAGCTGGAACGCACCCATGTCCGATCTTGGAAGGATTTGGCAGATGCCTTTCTTAGGCAATACAAATATAATATAGAGATGGCACCAGATCGGTCTCAGTTGCAAAATATGATTAAGAGGGAAGATGAGACCTTTAAAGAATATGCTCAACGATGGAGGGAACTGGCACCTCAAGTTCAACCTCCTCTATTCGAAAGAGAGATGATAGGGATGTTTATGGACACTCTCCCTGCACCATTTTATGATAAGATGGTGTGCAGCGTTTCGGCCAATTTCTCCGATATGGTTTTAATTGGAGAACGAACTGAAAGCGGCTTACGCCGTGGAAGAATTGTACATAACACGGTTGGCAATGTAAACGTGAAAAAGCCAACCAACAATTCTTGGAAAAAGAAGGAAGGAGAGGCTCACCATGTCACATTTGATCCAAGTCGTTCCGCACCTACACCACCTAGTTACCAAACACCTTACCACCCTCAGTACGCACCATACCCTCAGATGGTGGCCGCCTCCCAACCTAACTACCAACCACCTTACACACCCCCCACAGTTTTCCAGCAAACAACCCCGTTCATGACACAGCCACAACCAACCACACCCCAACCTCCACAAAAAGCTTGGAGTCAAAACCCTGGCCCAAACACTAACCAAACTCAAAGAAGACCAAATAATGAAAGAAGAGTTATACATTTTGACCCTATCCCTATGACCTATACTGAGCTTTTACCCCGCCTAATACAGAACTCTTTAATCGCACTATGTCCTATGAAGCCATTGGAACCACCATTTCCCAAATGGTACGACCCGGCTGCTAAGTGTGATTATCATGCTGGGGCTGTGGGACACTCCACTGAAAATTGTCAAGGTTTAAAACATAAAGTCCAGAACTTGATAAACGCCAAGTGGTTAAATTTTGAGAAGGATGCTCCTAATGTAGGAAATAATCCTTTGCCAAATCATGGGGGGCCAACGGTGAACTGCTTGGAAGTGGAGTTTGAGGTGAATATGCTTAATGAGGCCTTCCCCGGTTGTCCAAGGCCTTTAGTCATCAAATACTCCGAAGAGCCGGCTGTCCCAACACCAAACGGCTTGAGGCCGATTACTATAAAAGTGCCAGGGCCATTCTTGTATAAAAGTAATAAGGAGGTACCGTGGAAATATGATGTCGAGGTATCTGGAGGCAAGACAGAGGAGGAAAGAATTGAAGTCACCACCAGCGCAACTACTGATGTGGTGAATATAGCTGGAATCGCGGGTATGACCCGGAGTGGTCGTATTTATTCACCACCACCAGCAGGGTTTTATTTGGATTGAGAGTTAGAATATAGCTTTCTTCATAAAAACAGTCACTCAATGGATCCAGTCTCAAGCAATCTTAGGATGATAAAAGACCCTTAAGCTTGTTTATGATTATGTGGATTTCTGGAAGATTAGTTTTCATTTTATCAGCTGGCTTTGCACTATTTTGATGAATGGTTGCAAACATTGTCTTGGTTCAAGGGACTGGTTTCTATGCTGTTAAGTCACTGTATCAGGCTTAGCAACTTGCCTCTGTTGATCTCTCTAGCTAGAGCAATATTACCACCCATGCCCCTTTCCTTTTAACCTGCAAAATTATGCAAATACTGATGTTCAATCTGTAAACTGGTTCTCAACATATTATCACAATAACAACAGTTACAGGTTTGGGTTTTTTTTAGCTGCACTGGTAGTAGCCTATCCCTGGTGTTTGAATACACAGAATCTGTTCCAACTGTCAGGAGGCCCAAATACTAGTACATGTCCTGGTTTAATTTTGGAAGATGTAGAGAATAAAGGCCAGAAACTCATGATCAGGTGTACAACCCTGGGACTTGTTTTCTGATTAAATGAACTTCTAGATACCTGATATCCTTTTGCCAATTAACTTTGCACCTTTTGATAAATGGTCGTATACATATTTTGGTTTCAGAATGGTTTCTGTGTTGATTTTTTAGGTCTGATAACTTATCCCAGACTTCACCTGTCATGTCTTGCAATTGTTGGTGTTATAGTTCATCTTCAACAGGTTATTAAGTTAGTACATCTCTCATGTAAACTACTGCCTTAAATAGTAGCACCCAGACCATTAAGACCTGTCAGTTAGCCCCCTGCCCCATCAAACTCTCTGCTGATTATGATTAGTGGTGTTCCAGTTTGGCTAAGATAAAACCTAAGTTTCAAATCAAGGTTTAAGACCACTGTGTCTGAGTTTGATTTCAGAGATCAATTGCCCCAGGCTTGCAGTTCAGTTCCACATAGTGCCATAACAACAGGTGCCACATATGAAAGTAGGTCAACTTGTATATCGTTAAGGCAAACCACTGGACTGGTATTAAGGGTCAGTTAGGAGTCTCATATGTACAGCAGGTTAGGCACCCTAGGCTCTCTCCGTAGTCATATTCTCCTATGTTGATTGAGTAGGAAAAGACTAAAACTTTGGAATAGGCTCCTAATGGATTCACAGACTGCCTAAGTTCTGTAGGAAAAAACCTTAATCGTGATTTGCAGGGTTGCTCTAGTAATAAACCTTGTACCAGACCCCTTAACCCCTAGCCCACACTGAGGACATCATCTAGCTATGAGACTGGCCTGCAAATTAGGAACTTTACACTAGGCATACTGGTCAGTTTGGTAAAAGGTCCTTATCCCTGCATAAGGATGCGGTTTAGAATTAGGGACCAAAAAAGGATTAGGAGGTTACAAGTATAAGTGGGTAAATACATCAAGGAATTTAAGGGTATGATTTGTGTCCAAGGTTCCTAGATCAAGTAGGGGTAATTCAACTGGAGTTCTAGTTCGAGGAGGAGCTGCAGGCCGTTTTTGCAAATGAAAAACAGGTTCTACATGTAGTGCCAATTCCTGTAAAAAACTAGTAAAGGCCATTATCCCTGCAAAGGGCCAGATATAGACTTAATCTTGAGCAAAGTGACTGCTGTGTGGCCTGTAAAAGAGCAACAGCAAGATCAAATGTCATGATTGCAGGTGCAATGGCATCTTGAATAGACTTGAAAGGCTAAAAGAGCCACGAGCCCTATACAAAACAAATGATGGGGAATGCATTATTGTTACACCTTATTTTCTCATTCTGTTTTCGATAGTATATCCGGGTTCTGGTTTTCACTAAGCATTGGCCTCGCATTGTTTTTTTGCAAACTATACTGACGTCTTTTTTTTTTAAAAAAAATTCTTCCTTTTTCCAAAACGTTTTTTTATTTGTTTTCCTCAGATTGTGCAAACGGGTTCTAATACGGGCAAGTAGCATTCTCTACTGTTACATGTTTTAATCCGTGCTAATTCAAATACGGCTTACGACGATTTGGATTATGCAAGCACATCTGTTTTTTCTAAAAATCTTCCTTTTTCAAAAACGTCTGTTTTTAATTTTCCCTAGATTGTGCAAACGGGTTCTAATACGGGCAAGTAGCATTCTCTACTGTTACGTATTTTAATTCATGCTAATTCAAATACGGCTTACGACGATTTGAATTATGCAAGCACGTCTATCTTTCAAAAATTCTTCTGTTTCCCAAAACATCTGTTTTTTTTATATTTTTCTCAGATTGTGAAAACGGGTTCTAATACGGGCAAGTAGCATTCTCTATTGTTACGTATTTTAATTCGTGCTAATTCAAATACGGCTTACGACGATTTGAATTATGCAAGCACGTCTGTTTTTCAAAAATTCTTCTATTTCCCAAAACATCTGTTTTTTTATTTTATTTTTCTCAGATTGTGCAAACGGGTTCTAATACGGGAAAGTAGCATTCTCTACTGTTACGTATTTTAATTCGTGCTAATTCAAATACGGCTTACGACGGTTTGGATTATGCAAGCACGTCTGTTTTTCCAAAAATTCTTTTGTTTCCAAAACATCTATATTTTATATTTTTTTTATATTTTTCTCAGATTGTGCAAACGGGTTCTAATACGGGCAAGTAGCATTCTCTACTGTTACGTATTTTAATTCGTGCTAATTCAAATACGGCTTACGACGATTTGGGTTATGCAAGCACGTCTGTTTCCCTAAATCCTGTATTTTCTTAAGAAACATTGCTTTAAAATTCTTACCTAAGATTACTCTTTTTTCTCTAAGAGATCAAGTCTCTTAAACCAGAGCTACGTAGCCTTGAGTTTCCCATTGCACCAGGGAATACGTAGGAGCAGGATCAAGTCTTATCAGGCTATTTTCCATAAACCTATTTATTGTCTATTTTAAAGGGATCAAATAGTTTTCAAAATATCACACACTCAGTTTAAGGGTACCGTTCTTTGGAACGGGCGAGTAGGGTGCCTAATACCTTCCTTACTCGTAACCGACTCCCGAACCTAGATTTCTTCCTCAAGTTAGGGTTTTTCCAAATGTTTTTCCTTAAAATAAAATTTGGTGGCGGCTCCACAATCCACAAAATTCATTTTTCAAAATTTAGCGAGTTCGTCGTCTCGTTGTAATTACGGTTATGACAGATGGCGACTCCACTGGGGATACTTTAGAGAGTCAAGCCCGATTATGATTGAGTGTGCATGCTATATTGATCCTTGTTTTATTTATTTGCTCATGTATTTATTTTATTATTTGCTATCCCATCCTAGGGTAGATGATTTTTAAATTGCTATATGTACTTGTTGCAAATTCCCCAATTGCAGGTAACTCAAACCACCAACAGCTATAAGAGGTTTGTATGCCCTCCGCACACACTGCATATATGCATATGAACATGATAGGGGCCCTACACCCGGGTCCGAGAGCAACTCAGGAATAGAGGGATCTAGTGGTGTCGCTTGGGATGCACGTCCAGTTTGGCTATCACGAAAATCCCAGCTAGTGTGCGTCCTTTCCTAGTACCCTGTAACCAGTAGCATTCTCTACGGTTGCAGTAAGTACTTAGATTTGGAACTTGGCTCTAGTAACAGTTATCCCATAGGTTTACGGCTAACCCTTGGTAAGAAGCAAATTAGATATCCTAGATCCGTAGGACAGGTAACCTCGGAATAGGACCTGCGGAGGGCACTTTCCTGTTATAACGCTGATATTTGGTTTATGAAATATTGTTTAGAACGTGTTTTAAGAAAATAAGTATGTTAAATGGAAAAGAAAAAAAAGAAGGAGCGAGAGAGAAAAAGAAAAGAATAAGGAAAAAACAAAGGAAAAGATAAAAAGACAAGAGAAGGGAAAAAGAATAAAAGTCCATAAAAGGAAGAGAGAAAAAAAAGAGAAGAGAATAAGAGGGAAGGAAAATGAAAAACAGAAATTGAAAAAGGGATCTGGAGAGAGAGAAGGGGGTCGACGCTGGGTTTTAAGGACAAAAAATACGAAACAAGATAAAATTTCCAAGGGAACAATATTCCTTCAAACATTTTGTACCATGCATCATTGTTTCTTTATCATGCATAGGATTATTTATTCATATAACTGACTCATTTTATTTGTTGTTTTTTTTTCTTTCTGTTTTTTTCCTTTTTTAAAGGGGGATCAGATTCTGGTTAAATATCTGAAGAGGGTGAAATGGAAATTAATGTGGGATCAGAATTGAGGAAGAAAAGAAGGATTGGGGCCAAGATGACTGACCTGTCCAGTTTAGATGCTTTTGCCAGAAAGTTACAGACAATACAAAAGATGGCCTTTATAAGGAGATACGAAAACATACTGAAGTTGCTAGAGGTGAAAGTATAAGAGGAAGCTATTACAGCTATGGTACAATATTATGACCCTCCCCTGAGCTGCTTTACGTTTGCAGATTTTCAATTGGCTCCGATGTTGGAAGAATATGAACAGATCATAGGTTTGCCCTTGGAAGGAAGTAAGCCATACAACCACTTGGAGCACAGCCCTTCCTTCAGGGCGGTAGCTCAATCTATAGGATTGCAAGAAAACCTCTTCATTATCGATTTCCAAGAAAGAAATCATACTAGGGGTTTTACAAGGGACTTCTTGGAGAACTATCTGCAGTACCTGGTAGATAATAACAGTTGGGATGTTTTCATGGATGTGCTTGCCTTGGGCATTTATGGCTTAGTGTTGTTTCCTCAAGTTGAGGACTTCATTGACATGCCAGCCATTGGTGCTTTCTTATCTCGAAAAAACAGGTCTGAGAATCCGGTTACCGCTCTACTGGCAAACACCTACTGTGCTTTGGATTTTTGTTATGAAAAGAAAAAGAGGAAGATAACATGTTGCTTACCAATACTTTATATCTGGATTACAGCACATGTGTTCAAAAGGGAAGTTAAAATCCAGTGTCCAATCTCAGATTTACTATGTTACCAGATCAGAAGCTTGACAGGCAGGGAATGGGCGGAACATTTGGCTGGTTTGACAGAGGAAAAGATTAGATGGCAGCCGACTTGGCAACAAAGGACAACGATCGTCTATCATTGCAAGGGTTTCCCCAATGTTCCTCTAATTGGAATAAGGGGTTGTATCAGTTATAACCCCATACTTGGGCAACGCCAGTTAGCCTATCCTATTCGAAGTCCTCCAGCCCAAGAGTTATTGACTCCTATCACTATATATTATGAAGGGAACTTCGCGGAACCTCTTCGAAAGGTACGAGAAGCTTGGGAAGTGGTCACCCGAAAAGGAAAAGAGTTAGGAGTCAGAAGTTGTGCGGCAAAGGAAGAGTATCGACGGTGGGTAAGGGAGCGAGTGCAACAAATCAAGTTACCTTTCAAACCACAAGCTACAGCTTCAGGAAGTCGACCGTTGCCTGAAACATTCGAAGACGAGGCCGTCAAAGAGTTAAAAGCAAAGTTGGAGAGCATGACTGTCAAAAACAATAGGCTGGAAGAAGAGTTGTTAAAAGCCCAACAAGAAGTTGCCGCGCTTAAGAGGGATGGCAAAGAAAAAGATACCGCCTTGGAGGGGATTCGTCAACAGCAAAAGTCCGAGTGAGAACATGCAGCTAGGGTCCACATGAGTCTTCAAGCTGCTAATAAAGAGCTGGGGTTGAGAGCACAAGAAAGAGATGCGGCCCTCCAAGAAAATCAGGGAATGAGGGATGCTATTGAACAGATGAGGAGCCGAATTCGCCAAATTAGACGAGAGAAAGGTCAAGCCCTGGGAGAAAGGGATAGAGAGTTGGCAGAGAAAAACCGACTGATTGACGAAACGAATGGGTTACGCCAATGGGTAGAGGAGTTAAAGCAACAAATAGAGAACTTGTTAGTGGCATGCGAAAATGAAGTGAACGAGGAAAAATGGAATGTCATTGAAGTCATTAGGATGCAGCAAAGGGGGATAAGTGATCTGCAAGATGAAATGAAGTGGTATCAAGACACAGCGGATCATTGGACTAGATGTTTTGAGAGGTTAGCTAGCTTGGCTAACACCGCTATCGCAGAAGTCCCTCAATTGCTCAAAAGAGCAGAAGCTTCACTACATCCACTCCATACGCCAGCTGAAGTTGAAGAATTTATCCAATTTTGTAAAGAGTTAATCATGAGAATGAATCGATATGTTGCTCTAGTTGAAAAAGAAGAAAAGGATGTACCGTGAATATTATGAATAAAGTTCTTCTTCTTTCTACAGTTCTTGATGTTGCATTAATTTCCATTTCATACTCCGTCTTACAAGCACGCTCATCCAATAACAAATTTATCGAGATATCTGATCCCCGATATTTAATTTATGTTTTAAAATTTTGAGATTGTTTTCTTTAGTACTAATTAATAAATATTGAATTTACAGAAAACAAAATAGCGGATTCACGCATTCCTCAACATCCCTATAGCACACGTTCAAAAACCAAAATGATGAATGAGCTAGAAGCACAAAATGAAGAGCTGCGAAATGAGGTTGCTGATCTGAGGGACCAGCTAGCAAAAGTCATGAAGCTGTTGGAGAAGAATGCAGAGGGACCCTCTGGGGTAGAGACAGCAGCAGTGACTGATACATCAGGTCCTGTGCAGGTGGTAATCGATCGCGAGTGGCCTCCTTATGGGATACCACCTGGGTTTGCACCTTTAGCACAGGGTATTCCCACAAACCCTGTTGAGAACCCTCTCACTCACACCCAATACCCAAATCATCCTATTACCTACTCACCACATATAAATCCACCAGCCACTTACCATACAAATCCTACTACCTACCCACCACATACAAATCCACCAACCACCTATAACACAAATCCTACTGCTTATCCTCCACACACGGGTCCTTCAACTTCTTACCCACAAAACACTAATCCCAATTATACATACATGAACACTACTACCATTGAGAATCCCACCAATTCCATCCCTATGACTACCTACCCACTAAACCCACAACAACCACCTTTCCCTCTACCAAATACGTATGGCTAGACCATCCAACCTGTTGGGCCTCATACAGCTGGGCCAGTAGTGAATGAACAGTGGCCAAATACTCCTAGTCAGGAGACCCCTTTCAGTGGTAGATGGCAACACCTAGAAGAGAGAGTTAGGGCCATTGAAGGCAGCAGCTATGGACTAGTAGATGCTTCTGACTTGTGTCTAGTCCCCGACGTAATAATTCCGCCCAAGTTCAAGATGCCCGAATTTGAAAAATATAAAGGAACGGGGTGCCCCCGAAGTCATCTGACGATGTTCTGTAGAAAGATGGCTTTACATGCGCATGATGATAAGCTCCTGATCCACTGCTTTCAAGATAGTCTCACGGGAGCTGCAGCCAACTGGTATACTCAGCTGGAACGCACCCATGTCCGATCTTGGAAGGATTTGGCAGATGCCTTTCTTAGGCAATACAAATATAATATAGAGATGGCACCAGATCGGTCTCAGTTGCAAAATATGATTAAGAGGGAAGATGAGACCTTTAAAGAATATGCTCAACGATGGAGGGAACTGGCACCTCAAGTTCAACCTCCTCTATTCGAAAGAGAGATGATAGGGATGTTTATGGACACTCTCCCTGCACCATTTTATGATAAGATGGTGTGCAGCGTTTCGGCCAATTTCTCCGATATGGTTTTAATTGGAGAACGAACTGAAAGCGGCTTACGCCGTGGAAGAATTGTACATAACACGGTTGGCAATGTAAACGTGAAAAAGCCAACCAACAATTCTTGGAAAAAGAAGGAAGGAGAGGCTCACCATGTCACATTTGATCCAAGTCGTTCCGCACCTACACCACCTAGTTACCAAACACCTTACCACCCTCAGTACGCACCATACCCTCAGATGGTGGCCGCCTCCCAACCTAACTACCAACCACCTTACACACCCCCCACAGTTTTCCAGCAAACAACCCCGTTCATGACACAGCCACAACCAACCACACCCCAACCTCCACAAAAAGCTTGGAGTCAAAACCCTGGCCCAAACACTAACCAAACTCAAAGAAGACCAAATAATGAAAGAAGAGTTATACATTTTGACCCTATCCCTATGACCTATACTGAGCTTTTACCCCGCCTAATACAGAACTCTTTAATCGCACTATGTCCTATGAAGCCATTGGAACCACCATTTCCCAAATGGTACGACCCGGCTGCTAAGTGTGATTATCATGCTGGGGCTGTGGGACACTCCACTGAAAATTGTCAAGGTTTAAAACATAAAGTCCAGAACTTGATAAACGCCAAGTGGTTAAATTTTGAGAAGGATGCTCCTAATGTAGGAAATAATCCTTTGCCAAATCATGGGGGGCCAACGGTGAACTGCTTGGAAGTGGAGTTTGAGGTGAATATGCTTAATGAGGCCTTCCCCGGTTGTCCAAGGCCTTTAGTCATCAAATACTCCGAAGAGCCGGCTGTCCCAACACCAAACGGCTTGAGGCCGATTACTATAAAAGTGCCAGGGCCATTCTTGTATAAAAGTAATAAGGAGGTACCGTGGAAATATGATGTCGAGGTATCTGGAGGCAAGACAGAGGAGGAAAGAATTGAAGTCACCACCAGCGCAACTACTGATGTGGTGAATATAGCTGGAATCGCGGGTATGACCCGGAGTGGTCGTATTTATTCCCCTATAGAAGAAAGGAGGGAGCGGCCCTGTGGCGAGGCTATATTAGCTGGTCCTGAACCGGAAGCTAGTAAAGAGAAGGAAAGAAGGGAAATGAAAAAGCCTGTTTCTGAAGAAGATGCCTGTGAATTTCTAAGGATGATCAGGCAAAGTGAATATGCTATAATTGAATAATTGAACCGTATGCCAGCTAAAATTTCCCTATTGGCACTAATGATGAATTCCGAACCTCATCGAAAGGTGCTGCTGAAAATACTCAACGAGGCACATGTGGTGCACAACCTTTCAGTAGAGAAGTTTGAAGGGATTGCGAATAATATAACCGCCAATAACTTCCTCACCTTCACCGATAGCGAAATCCCCGAAGAAGGGGCTGGGCATAATAAAGCATTGCACATATCAGTGAAGTGTAGGGACCATATCCTGGCCCGGGTCTTGATAGACAATGGTTCCTCATTAAACGTGATGCCTAAGATAACCCTGTCAAAGTTACCCTATGAAGCATCCCACCTGAGGCCAAGTTCAATAGTGGTTAGGGCCTTTGATGGGTCACGAAGGGAAGTTATTGGAGAGATTGATTTGCCAGTACAGATTGGCCCGATTGTTTTTGAGGTGACTTTCCAGGTGATGGACATCTTACCCGCATACAGTTTTCTCCTAGGAAGACCATGGATCCATTCTGCTAGAGCGGTGCCATCCACTCTTCACCAAAGATTGAAATTTATTGTAGACGATAGGCTGATAATTGTCTCTGCTGAAGAGGATTTTCTGGTTAGTAAACCCACCAATACCCCCTACATTGAGGCTGCTGAGGAAGCCTTGGAAACTCACTTCCAGGCTCTAGAAATTGCTAATGTTACTACCGTTAAGGAGGGAGAGGTGGTAGACCAACATCGGCCACCTAAAGCTTTGTTAATGATGGCTAAAATAATGTTGAAGAATGGATTCCAGCCCGGAGATAAACTGGGGCAAAACAATGGTGGATTAACTCAGCCTTTGCAGTTGATTAAGAACAAGCACAGGTTTGGGTTAGGGTATAAACCCACTGAGGAGGAAAGGAGAAGGATTAAGGAAGAAATGGAAGAAAAGAAACGGGCTAGACTGGAAAAGCGAAAGCCCCAGATAAAGAGGGTCCCTCTGCTCCACATTTCAGAAAGTTTTTGGAGTGCTGGGTTCGAGACTCCAGATATGATAGCGGCAGTTGATAAAGAAGAGCCGCTCAACATAGATGACTTGGTGATAGCTTGTCCACCAGGACATGAACTAAACAATTGGGAGACCATCGAGCTTCCTGTGATTTTAAATTCAGTCTACATGTAATTTGTAATTACTGTGAAATATTATAAATAGACAATATTTTGTACATATGTTTGATCAATAAATACCATTGAATTCTTTCAAGAAATATTCTCTTCCCCTTTTCCAATACATCCATACCTTATCCTTTTCACATATTTGCAGATCCGAAAACAACTTGCCTAATGATGATCGTGCTAGTATTGTATTGAATAATCAAGCAGATGAGGAATCAGAATTTGAATATGAGCCATCTGGGGAATTGTTAAGGTTGGTTGAGCGAGAATCTAAATTGATACAACCACACCAAGAGGCTGTAGAGTTAATAAATCTGGGGACTGATGAGGATAAAAAGGAAGTGAAGATAGGCGCGTTCAAAAATCGCTCTCGATTAGTGTCACTATTACATGAATATAGCGACATTTTCGCTTGGTCGTATCAAGATATGCCGGGATTAGACACGTCGATTGTGGAACACAAGTTGCCTTTAAAGCCTGAATGCCCACCTGTGAAGCAGAGGTTGAGAAGAATGAAGCCAGAGATGTCCCTAAAGATCCGAGAAGAGGTGAAAAAGCAGTTTGATGCGGGTTTTCTGGCCGTAGCAAAATACCCGGAGTGGGTCGCAAATATAGTACCGGTCCCCAAGAAAGATGGAAAGGTGCGAATTGCGTAGATTTCAGGGACCTAAATAGGGCCAGTCCAAAGGATGATTTCCCTCTGCCTCACATAGATGTATTAGTTGATAATACTGCCCAGTTCTCTTACTTTTCGTTTATGGACGGTTTCTCTGGATATAATCAGATCAAGATGGCTGAAGAAGATATGGAAAAAACCACCTTTATTACGGCTTGGGGAACTTTTTGTTACAAAGTCATGCCTTTTGGGTTGAAGAACGCTGGGGCAACATATCAGAGAGCTATGGTGACATTATTTCATGACATGATCCACAAGGAGATCGAAGTATATGTGGATGACATGATCGCCAAGTCCAGAACTGAGGAGGATCACCTCGATAACCTGCAAAAGCTATTCGAACGCCTTCGAAGGTTCAAGTTGAGAATGAACCCAGCTAAATGCACTTTCGGTGTGAAGTCAGGGAAGCTGCTAGGCTTCATTGTTAGTGAAAGGGGAATTGAGGTTGATCTTGATAAAGTCTGCGCAATCCTAGAAATGCCAGCCCCAAAAACAGAGAAGGAAGTGCGAGGGTTTCTAGGGAGGCTAAACTACATCGCTAGGTTCATTTTTCAGTTGACAGCCACATGTGAACCAATTTTCAAACTCTTGCGCAAAAATCAACCCATCAGTTGGAATGAGGATTGCCAAGAGGCCTTTGAAAAGATTAAGCTCTATTTGCAAGACCCTCCAGTTTTAGTCCCTCCAGTCCCAGGGAGACCATTAATTCTATACTTGACAGTGACAGGTAACGCCATGGGATGTATGCTCGGTCAACAAGATGTATCTGGAAAGAAAGAACATGCCATTTACTATATGAGCAAAAAATTTACCGACTATGAGGCAAAATATTCCTTGTTAGAACAAACCTGTTGCGCACTGGCATGGGCTGCTCATCAGTTGAGACAGTACATGTTGAGCCATACTACTTGGTTGATCTCTAGGATGGATCCGATTAAATATATATTCGAAAAGCCCGCTTTGTCTGGACGGATCGCCAGATGGCAAGTTTTGCTATCAGAATATGATATCATGTATGTTACACAAAAGGCAATTAAAGGTAGTGCGCTGGTAGATTACTTGGCTCAACAACCTCTAAGTGATTATCAGCCGATGAGACAAGGGTTTCCGGATGAGGATCTAATGGCAGTATTTAGTGAGCCGGTACAGGAAGTAAAAGAAAAGTGGACGATGTTGTTTGATGGGGCGTCCAACATGATGGGTCATGGCATAGGAGCCATATTAATCTCCCTAGAAGGACAATATGTACCTATCACAGCCAGGTTAGGTTTTGATTGTACTAATAATGTGGCTGAATATGAAGCTTGCATCATGGGAATACAAGCAGCAATTGATGCTAATGTCAAGAACTTGGAGGTCTATGGTGATTTAGCTCTAGTTATCCATCAGGTTAAAGGTGAATGGGAAGCTTGAGATGCAAAATTGATCCCATACCAAGCTTATATTAAGGAATTGTTGGAGCACTTTGAGGATGTCACTTTTGCACATATACCTCGAGAGGACAATCAATTGGCTGACGCCCTAGCCACCCTCTCGTCCATGTTTAAAATAGGTAAAGAGGAGGATATGCCCCTTATCCAGATTCAACACTGAGATCGACAAGCCTTTTGCCAGTCAATTGAAGAGGAACAGGATGGGCAACCCTGGTATCATGATATCCGGCGCTTTCTGAAAGACAAGGAGTATCCCAATCATGCCTCGGAAAATGACAAAAGAACTTTAACGAGATTAGCTGCCAGTTTCTTTCTCGATGGGGAAGTTTTATATAAAAGAAATCATGATATGGTCCTGCTCAGGTGTGTAGATGCGGCAGAGGCTAGTAAAATTGTGAAAGAAGTCCATGAGGGATCTTTTGGTGCCCATGCTAACGGACACGCGATGGCAAGGAAAATCCTCAGAGCAGGATACTACTAGTCGACTATGGAGACTGATTGCTATAAGTATGTTAAGACTTGTCGTAAATGCCAGGTATACGCTGACAACATCCACATGCCGCCTACGTCCTTGAATGTATTATCTTCACCATGGCCATTCGCTATGTGGGGAATGGACGTCATTGGACCAATTGAGCCTAAAGCATCTAATGGGCATCGTTTCATATTGGTTGCCATTGACTATTTCACCAAGTGGGTCGAGGCTGCCTCCTACGTCAGTGTAACTCGGAGCGTGGTCGTAAAGTTCGTAAAGAAAGAGTTGATTTGCCAGTATGGGTTGCCCAACAAAATCATCACAGATAATGGTACCAATCTTAATAACAAAATGATGAATGAATTGTGTGACCAGTTCAAGATCCAGCATCATAATTCCTCCCCATACAGGCCAAAGATGAATGGAGCGGTGGAGGCGGCCAATAAAAACATCAAGAAAATTGTCCAAAAGATGGTGCTCACATATAAAGATTGGCATGAGATGCTCCTCTATGCCCTCCACGCGTATCGTACTTCAGTTCGTACCTCTACTGGAGCAACTCCATTCTCACTTATTTATGGAATGGAGGCTGTCCTTCCTATTGAGGTAGAAGTCCCTTCATTAAGGGTGTTAATGGACGCAAAGTTGGAAGAGGCAGAGTGGGTGCAAGCCCGTGTTGATCAGTTAAATTTGGTTGATGAAAAAAGATTGGTGGCGTTGTGTCACGGACAGCTATATCAGAAAAGAATGAAGAAAGTATTCGAAAAGAAAGTACGTCCCCGAGCATTTCAAGAAGGAGATTTGGTTCTCAAAAAGTTATTACCTATGCAAAAAGCGCTACAAGGGAAGTGGGCCCCAAATTATCACGGGCCATACGTAGTCAAGAAGGCTTTCTCGGGAGGGGCGTTGATTTTAACTGATATGGATGGGAATGACCTGGCAAATCCAACCAACGCTGATGCTGTAAAAAAGTATTATGCTTAAAAAAGCCCGCTAGGTCGAAAACCTGCAAGGGCGACCTAGGCAAAAGTTAGGGCATCCAAAAGCCTGCTAGGTCGAAAACCCGTAAGGGCGATCTAGGCAAAAGTTAGGGCATCCAAAAGCCCGCTAGGTCAAAAACCAGCAAGGGCGACCTAGGCAAAAGTTAGGGCATCCAAAAGCCCGCTAGGTCGAAAACCCTCAAGGGCGATCTAGGCAAAAGTTAGGGCATCCAAAAGAGCCTGCTAGGTCGAGAACCTGCAAGGGCGACCTAGGCAAAAGTTAAGGTATCCAAAAGCCCGATAGGTCGAAAACCCACAAGGGCGACCTAGGCAAAAGTTAGGGCGTCAAAAACGCGCTAGGTTGAAAACCCGCAAGGGCGACCTAGACAAACATAAGGAGAATTCTTATCGTCACAAGATGACCCTCAAGAATAGGTGGGAGCGAAAATGTAATACTGGGGCAAAAGATAAAAAAGCATATTGATTCAAAAGCAGTCAAGTTAGTATTGGGCAGATACTGGGGCAAATTGATGAAGGATCAGGGAATAGATAAAGATGAAATAAGTCAACATTGATGTCGGTTCGGAGCTGATTAGAACGAGGCTGGGCTGATACGGGGGCAAAATTTCGATTGGACCGATACTGGGGCAAAATTTTGTTTCTTGATAAGTATGGGTGATAAGGCAGGAAAGGTTATGAAAATACAATACTAGCATTGGTCGTCTCGAAGGCACAAGACCATCCAAAATTCCATCCCCAAATACATACTCTTCTAATTCATCGTTCTGTTTACTTTGGAAATTCAGTCAATTCATTGATTTAATTGTATTCGTTGATCAAGCATATGTACAGAATTAAGTATACCACAGCAATTATTAAATACTAAGACTGTTTAAATCATGGTTAGAATGAAAATCTCACAATTGATAGTCATTTAATAACATTGAATGATTCTTCTCTCCTCAAAATAAGCAGTGTGATGCATAAAGTCAGCCAACGAATTCAAGAGGGGAAGGCCAATCGCAAGCTCTAGCTCATTCTAAAGGTCATAAGAATCGTGCTATAGGGAAGCCATGAATTCGAAGTCCGCTAAATAAATAAAGATCAAAATCTTTTCAAATCAATTCTTCTTGCACCAAATTTCTGTTCAAGCCTATCACATCAGGCGCTGCATTTTATTTTCCTGCATTTTGGCCTACCACATCAGGCCCCTCATGTTTAAATTTCTGTTCAAGCCTATCACATCAGGCGCTGCATTTTATTTTCCTGCATTTTGGCCTATCACATCAGGCCCCTCATGTTTAAATTTCTGTTCAAGCCTATCACATCAGGTGCTGCATTTTATTTTCCTGCATTTTGGCCTATCACATCAGGCCCCTCATGTTTAAATTTCTGTTCAAGCATATCACATCAGGCGCTACATTTTATTTTCCTGCATTTTGGCCTATCACATCAGGCCCCTCATGTTTAAATTTCTGCCCAGCCTATCACATCAGGCGCTGCATTTTAATTTTCTGCATTCTGGCCTATCACATCAGGCCCTGCATGTTTAAATTCCTGTGCAACCTATCACATCATGCACTGGATTTTAATTTCCTACATTCTGGCGTATCACATAAGGTTCCGCATGTTTCAATTTCTGTCCAGCCTATCACATCAGGCCCCTCATGTTTAAATTTGTCTCAAAGCCTATCACATCAGGCGCTGCATTTTAATTTCCTGCATTTTGGCCTATCACATCAGGCCCCTCATGTTTAAATTTCTGTTTCAGCCTATCACATCAAGCGCTGCATTTTAAGTTTCCTGCATTTTGGCCTATCACATCAGGCCCCTCATGTTTAAATTTCTGCTCAAAGCCTATCACACCAGGCCCTTCATGTTTAAATTTCTGTTCAAGCCTATCACATCAGGCCCTTCATGTTTAAATTTCTGTTCCAGCCTATCACATCAGGCGCTGCATTTTATTTTCCTGCATTTTGGCCTATCACGTCAAGCCCCGCATGTTTAAAGTTTCTGTTCAAGCCTATCACATCAGGCGCAGCATTTCATTTTCCTGCATTTTGGCCTATCACATCAGGCCCCTCACGTTTAAATTTTTTCTCAAAGCCTATCACATCAGGCGCTGCATTTTATTTTCCCGCATTTTGGCCTATCTCATCGGGCCCCTCATGTTTAAACTTCTGTTCAAGCCTATCACATCAGGCGCTGCATTTTAAATTTTCTCCATCCTGGCTTACCATATAAGGCCCTGCATGTTTATCCGCAAGTCTTAATTTCCTTTTATTTACTAAGGCCAGACAAAATTGGCTCACGTCTTTACTCATTTCTTACTTCGATAATACAAGAAGTATTCTCGCATTATCTAGTAAAAAACTTGGTAAAGAGGGGCAAACTGTGAGCACCAATTTTTGTCCGGGTGAGGACCTTTTCTTATTAATTAAATTATTAATGAACTAAACACATTTGGGTACCAAAAGCCCAACATTATCAAAGGAAAGAGGAAGGAAACACAGTAAATAGTTAGGCAATCCTCAAATTTAAAAATAACAAATAAGAATAACAAAAAAACTAAAATAAAATTCAGTTAGGTTAGTTAGAGGGTTAGTTAAAGGTAGTTAGGGTTGTTACAATTAGGGTTAAAGATCAACTATGGGTTAAGGCTAATAGTACCATGGTTAGGCCAAGGTATAAAAGGAATTTGGAAGAAGGGGTTTGGCGGGTTTTTTTTTTGGGGAGGAAGAAATTAAAAAACAACGGTCTAGGAACGATTCAGTTTTTTCTTTCTCTCTCGGAGCTCCCTCGATTCTCTAGGAGTAATTGGAATTTCTGGAGCTCATCTTCAGTTTTGCTTTCTTCTCTACGGAGTTTCTCCCTTTGGTGGCAGAGGAAGAGGCATTTTTCACATCTTTTTTGGATTATTCCTTAGGCGATATTGATTCAGTTTCTTCTTGATTCTCTTGATCGAGTAGCGGAGCTATTTTGGTGTTCTGTTCTATTGTTCCAGGTAGGTCCTTTAGTTCCTTGCATTACAGTTATGCAATTCGTTCTTTTTCTCTAATTAATGTATGAAACCTAGAAATGGAGGATATTATACTTGCTCATCATGATCCAATTCTTGTCTCTAATTCAGAAAATAATGAATCATTACTTGTGTACATTACAATTTTTGCCGAATCTAATATAGAATTTGCGCAACCTGTGAAGAATTGTTTTCAGCTCTTGATTGCTATAGTACAGTTCGTAAAGAACCTTAGGAGACATTTTAGACTGGAAAGTCATTGAACAACTTTTCTTGCACGGTCGAACGGTATTCAACAATCATATATAATTTAGGAAAAGCAGTAATTGCATGAAATGACTCTGATAGCTGTTCTTAAACCATAAGAAGCGAACATGACTGTTTTAGTATAAGTTTTAGCTGACTATGGCGCATATTTGTTGTTTTGTACCTAAACTGTGATTAAGAAAAGGAGGCAGGTGCCTGTCTGTCTGATTCCAAAGTTAGAGAAATCGAATGGTTATTCCTGTAATAAAGAGCCTATTTTGATGAGCAGGCTTGGGGTTTGGAAGGAAGTTGATAGCATCCAATACCTGGTCTTAGTTTCTTAATCTAGTTTTAGTTTAGGATAGGAAGAATAATTTACAATCCTTAAGCTCCATTTAAGAAGTAGGCCTAGAAGCCCTTCTCCTCCATAGGTTTTGGTAAACTTGTTTGCTTCCTCCAACCATGATTCCTTGGACCTTATATGGCTGCGACAAGTTCTAGGCCAATGCTTGACTCAGCAACAGAAGTTCTTACTCCTAGCCACCCAGTTTTGCTCCCAATATCTACAAGTATTGGAGCCATTTCCCTCACTCCCAATTAGCTCAGATAACATCTCAAGTCTAGGTTAAAATAAGGATGATGAACTTGTCCAGAAATGCATGTATCTTACAAATTTAAGGTTCTAATTCAAGCTAGGACAACAGGTTACTAAAGTTCTAACCTTAGGCCGTCATCAATTAAGGTCATACCAGAGTTTACATCAATAGATGAAGAAAGATACTAACAGAGGAATCCCCTGTTAAGCCCTTTTGACTAAGCAACTTATGCCTTTCAGTTCTTTGAAACCATGGCAACAGTCATGTTGTACATGGACCCTGTACGCCTGAATAGAAGTCTAACTTGGGTAGTGAATGAACCTAGACAGTGGGTCAAAGGTTCAGGTTTCAGAGCATGGCAGGGGTCTAGTCAAGCTTGTGGTTTTATATGCTCATTTTGCTAAAATAGTGTAGGATGACAGACTGGAGACTAGAAATTTAGTTTGGTCTCAGGTCTCCAGAACTGGTGCTAATCCTGATCAGGGGAGAGAATATACTTCTTTTGAGCTTAATCTGAGAAGTAGACTTAGAAACTGTTTTCTTTCCTTTAAGTCTTGGCAAATCAGGTTGCTTTCCCTATCCATGATCCTATGACTTTGTACTACTGTGAAAGATCCTATCCCAGTACTAGGACCACTGATAGAAGCTCTTACCCTTGACCCTCTCAGTTTTGCTCCCAAATGCTCCTCTCTCCTAATGTCATACGTGAAATCTAGAAACAAATTAGTCTTCACTGCCTAACCTTTAGAAAGGCTGAAAGTATATCAACTTGCAGGCCAGTCTTTGGATTGGCATTGGGAGCCAATTATGCATTTCATCTTGCATAATAATGATAGGGTCTTGACTAGCAAGTAAATTCCATGAAAATGATTTCTATATTAAGGGAATCACTCCAGAACCTAGTCCTGATGACCAGATTAAGTAAGTTCTGCAGAAAGAGAGTGAAGTCCAGACTTCAACAAATTGGCCCTTGGAATGAAGGACCATTCATGGTAGCAGCAGTTGACTCAGGTTAAGACTTTTCTGATTACTAATTTACAAATAAATGTGATGGGAACTTGGATTTTAGGAAATTAGTCCTCTGATGGATCATGTGCTTAGTCAGTACTTGGTATGCGTAGGCTGTTGATCAGCGAACAAGTCTCAGCAGTATGGTCAATGCAAAGTTAAGTTTTTCAAAATAAAAGCTTAGCTGTGTGGGCAAGTATGTGTTTTCTAGGCAGGTTCTGTCATAGCAGTATCAGAGGCAACGTGGGATCTCAGAAACTTTAAGCAGCATAGATAGCAGACCAGTGGGAAACCATTGACTTTAGGCCTATCGGATTGCATATTGAGGAACCCAAATCAGGGTCCTTGATTGAGCCTTAGACCAGGTTACTTATTCATTGCAATTCTCTGAAACTATGGTAATAATTATGCTGCATACTGATCTTATGTCCTAAATCCTATATGCCTATTTTAGAAGCTTAAATTAGGTGGTTAATGAGCCTAGACAACAGGTCAAAGGCTCAGGTTTCATAGTAGGGCAGAGGACTAGTCAAGCCTGTGATTTTGTATGCTCATCCTGTTGAAATTGGGTAGTCTGCTAAATGTAACAAGTCCCCACAGGGCCTGATGCTCTGGTTTTAGGATCATCCAGGAGGTCTTTGGGTTAAAGTGTGAATTCATTGTTTGGAACTTTGCAATAACAAGTTAGCAGGAGTTTTCAAACATGATTACTAAGGGTAGGTAAGGGTCTAAGCAGTAATAGTGGCCTAAACGGTATCAGACTAAGGTCTGATCATGCTATACCTGCAAGATAAAATTTAATGTGTACCTAGAAATCTGGATAGAAAGAGCCCATTTGGCAGTTTTGGGTTCAGTGGCATGTAGTGGATCATTCTTTGTGTTTGTGATCTAGTGAATCTGCTTTAGCGGGATACCCCAAGCTCTATGCAAATATAACACATTAGTGGACAGCAGGGTTTTATTTGGATTGAGAGTTAGAATATAGCTTTCTTCATAAAAACAGTCACTCAATGGATCCAGTCTCAAGCAATCTTAGGATGATAAAAGACCCTTAAGCTTGTTTCTGATTATGTGGATTTCTGGAAGATTAGTTTTCATTTTATCAGCTGGCTTTACACTATTTTGATGAATGGTTGCAAACATTGTCTTAGTTCAAGGGACTGGTTTCTATGCTGTTAAGTCACTGTATCAAGCTTAGCAACTTGCCTCTGTTGATCTCTCTAGCTAGAGCAATATTACCACCCATGCCCCTTTCCTTTTAACCTGCAAAATTATGCAAATACTGATGTTCAATCTGTAAAATGGTTCTCAACATATTATCACAATAACAACAGTTACAGGTTTGGGTTTTTTTTAGCTGCACTGGTAGTAGCCTATCCCTGGTGTTTGAATACACAGAATCTGTTCCAACTGTCAGGAGGCCCAAATACTAGTACATGTCCTGGTTTAATTTTGGAAGATGTAGAGAATAAAGGCCAGAAACTCATGATTAGGTGTACAACCCTGGGACTTATTTTCTGATTAAATGAACTTCTGGATACCTGATATCCTTTTGCCAATTAACTTTGCACCTTTTGATAAATGGTCATATACATATTTTGGTTTCAGAGTGGTTTCTGTGTTGATTTTTTAGGTCTGATAACTTATCCCAGACTTCACCTGTCATGTCTTGCAATTGTTGGTGTTATAGTTCATCTTCAACAGGTTATTAAGTTAGTACATCTCTCATGTAAACTACTGCCTTAAATAGTAGCACCCAGACCATTAAGACCTGTCAGTTAGCCCCCTGCCCCATCAAACTCTCTGCTGATTAGGATCAGTGGTGTTCCAGTTTGGCTAAGATAAAACCTAAGTTTCAAATCAAGGTTTAAGACCACTGTGTCTGAGTTTGATTTCAGAGATCAATTGCCCCAGGCTTGCAGTTCAGTTCCACATAGTGCCATAACAACAGGTGCCACATATGAAAGTAGGTCAACTTGTATATCGTTAAGGCAAACCACTGGACTGGTATTAAGGGTCAATTAGGAGTCTCATATGTACAGCAGGTTAGGCACCCTAGGCTCTCTCCCTAGTCATATTCTCCTATGTTGATTGAGTAGGAAAAAACTAAAACTTTGGAATAGGCTCCTAATGGATTCACAGACTGCCTAAGTTCTGTAGGAAAAAACCTTAATCGTGATTTGCAGGGTTGCTCTAGTAATAAACCTTGTACCAGACCCCTTAACCCCTAGCCCACACTGAGGACATCATCTAGCTATGAGACTGGCCTGCAAATTAGGAACTTTACACTAGGCATACTGGTCAGTTTGGTAAAAGGTCCTTATCCCTGCATAAGGATGCGGTTTAGAATTAGGGACCAAAAAAGGATTAGGAGGTTACAAGTATAAGTGGGTAAATACATCAAGGAATTTAAGGGTATGATTTGTGTCCAAGGTTCCTAGATCAAGTAGGGGTAATTCAACTGGAGTTCTAGTTCGAGGAGGAGCTGCAGGCCGTTTTTGCAAATGAAAAACAGGTTCTACATGTAGTGCCAATTCCTGTAAAAAACTAGTAAAGGCCATTATCCCTGCAAAGGGCCAGATATAGACTTAATCTTGAGCAAAGTGACTGCTGTGTGGCCTGTAAAAGAGCAACAGCAAGATCAAATGTCATGATTGCAGGTGCAATGGCATCTTGAATAGACTTGAAAGGCTAAAAGAGCCACGAGCCCTATACAAAACAAATGATGGGGAATGCATTATTGTTACACCTTATTTTCTCATTCTGTTTTCGATAGTATATCCGGGTTCTGGTTTTCACTAAGCATTGGCCTCGCATTGTTTTTTTGCAAACTATACTGACGTCTTTTTTTTTTTAAAAAAATTCTTCCTTTTTCCAAAACGTTTTTTTATTTGTTTTCCTCAGATTGTGCAAACGGGTTCTAATACGGGCAAGTAGCATTCTCTACTGTTACATGTTTTAATCCGTGCTAATTCAAATACGGCTTACGACGATTTGGATTATGCAAGCACATCTTTTTTTTCTAAAAATCTTCCTTTTTCAAAAACGTCTGTTTTTAATTTTCCCCAGATTATGCAAACGGGTTCTAATACGGGCAAGTAGCATTCTCTACTGTTACGTATTTTAATTCGTGCTAATTCAAATACGGCTTACGACGATTTGAATTATGCAAGCACGTCTATCTTTCAAAAATTCTTCTGTTTCCCAAAACATCTGTTTTTTTTATATTTTTCTCAGATTGTGCAAACGGGTTCTAATACGGGCAAGTAGCATTCTCTATTGTTACGTATTTTAATTCGTGCTAATTCAAATACGGCTTACGACGATTTGAATTATGCAAGCACGTATGTTTTTCAAAAATTCTTCTGTTTCCCAAAACATCTGTTTTTTTATTTTATTTTTCTCAGATTGTGCAAACGGGTTCTAATACAGGCAAGTAGCATTCTCTACTGTTACGTATTTTAATTCGTGCTAATTCAAATACGGCTTACGACGATTTGGGTTATGCAAGCACGTCTGTTTCCCTAAATCCTGTATTTTCTTAAGAAACATTGCTTTAAAATTCTTACCTAAGATTACTCTTTTTTCTCTAAGAGATCAAGTCTCTTAAACCAGAACTACGTAGCCTTGAGTTTCCCATTGCACCAGGGAATACGTAGGAGTAGGATCAAGTCCTGTCAGGCTATTTTCCATAAACCTATTTATTTTCTATTTTAAAGGGATCAAATAGTTTTCAAAATATCACACACTCAGTTTAAGGGTACCGTTCTTTGGAACGGGCGAGTAGGGTGCCTAATACCTTCCTTACTCGTAACCGACTCCCGAACCTAGATTTCTTCCTCAAGTTAGGGTTTTTCCAAATGTTTTTCCTTAAAATAAAATTTGGTGGCGGCTCCACAATCCACAAAATTCATTTTTCAAAATTTAGCGAGTTCGTCGTCTCGTTGTAATTGCGGTTATGACACGGGCCTTCTGCTTGATTGTGCCCTAACTTTTGCCTAGGTCTTCTTTAATGATTGTCGACCTAGCGGGCTCTTATATGATCCTGATTTTTGCCTGAATTGTTGTTGGAAACCGGTAAGACCTTTTCTGATCATGACTTTGTCGATTCATTATTTTGAACTTTAACCCTACTTTTGCCTAGATTATTTTTGGCTTTTAATCCAGCGGGCTTCTCTTCTTCTTGAATTTTATGTTTCGACCTTGATTTTGCCTTGATTATTTTTACTTTAATCCAGCGGGTCTTCTCCTTTTTCTTGAATTTTGTGTAGTTGAATATTGATCTTGCCGGGATCATTTAAGGCTTCCAATTCAGCGGATCTTTTCTTCCATCCCTAATTTTGCCTGGATTTAAACTTGGTTCCAGCGGGATATTTTAACTTTGAATGGTGATCTAGAATCCCTGGTTGTTTATTCTACTTCCTCATTGGGTTTTTCTCTTTTGAGTTTGATTAATCCGACATTCAAGATTACTTATTATAGCACTGGCATCTTCACCAATTGGTATTTATTATTTTTGGTACAGGAATAAGAAGTGGGCTAAATGACGAAAAGGATGATAAATTTTAGAAGTAAAGTCAAAATGTAAAGCACGTGCTCAAGTAATATGAAAAATGTAACTTTTCCATTATTTATTGAGATTTATTTACAAAATATTGATTTTGAAAAGTACGACAATTTTGGATGGGTATCCTCGATGGCTTGATTTGTACAATGCAACATGTCGTGCTTCTCCCATCTTTTCAGCTGGTCGACGGGCTCTCGTGATTTGGCAACGGATTGTTTTCTGTGTTAGGAGCAAGCCTCCCAAAATCTAGCCACTTTGCATCAATCAAGTTTTGTACTTTACGCTTCAGTGCTAAGCAATCCTCTATGGAATGGCCAATGAATCCTGCATGGTAATCGCATCTGGTGTTTGCATCATACCATTTAGGGTATGGTGGCTCTTGAGGTTTCAGAGGATAAGGAGCGACCAGCGAGTTCTGAATCAGCCGTGGTAGTAACTCAGTGTAGGAGATTGGGATAGGGTCGAACTGGACAGGCTTCTCCTTTTTCTGGCTTTGGTTGTTATTTTGGCTCATGGCTTATGTCTGGGCTGTATATGTTGCTGGTGGTCGGACTTGTGTCGGGTAATTGTAAGTAGGAGGGTATGGTGTTTGGTAGGTGGTGGCGACGTAAGGGTATGGTGTGTAAGGTGTGTATGGTGTATATGGTGGTGGTCGGAAGCCAGCTGGACCATACTGTGCCATTTGAGGAATGTATTGGCCTTGATTAGAAGCCACATTGCAGGTCTCTCCTGTCTTTTTCTTCCCAGACCCATTGGAAGCATTGACTACGCCCGTGGGCTTTTGCACGATCTTTCCACGGCGCATGCCACCTTCGATCCTTTCTCCCACGATGACGACATCGGAGAAGCTAGAAGTTATATTGCCGACCATCTTGTCATAGAAAGGATCTTGGAGTGTGTCCATGAACATGCTGACCATCTCTTTTTCTGATAAAGGAGGTTGTACCTGAGCAGCTAACTCCCTCCATCTTTGAGCATACTGCTTGAAGGTCTCTTCCTTTTTCTTGGCCATATTTTGAAGCTGAGTTCGATCGGGGGCCATCTCTATATTATACTGATACTGTTTCGTGAAAGCCTCAGCAAGGTCTCTCCATGAACGGATGTGTATCCGCTCAAGTTGAGTGTACCAGTTTGCAGCTGCCCCGGTTAAACTGTCTTGAAAGAAATGGATGAGGAGCTTCTCATCATAAGTACATGCAGACATCTTCCTGCAGTACATAGTCAGGTGTTTCTTTGGACAGCTGGTTCCTTGATATTTCTCGACTTCAGGAACCTTGAATTTTGGAGGGATGACCACATCTGGGACCAAGCACAAATCAGATGCATCTTTGGCTTCATAAGCGTTTCCCTCAATTGCCCGGATCCTGTCCTCTAGACCCTTCCATTTTTCTGTATCCTCAGTTGAAGGATGGCTTGGGTATTCCTCAGGCATGTGGTGGGGATAAGAAGATGGTATGTATACAGGGCGAGGCCTTTGGGTGAACATAGCGTTCCCCCAACGGCTGCTTGGTAGGCTTGTGAAGTGGTATTTAGAGGTAGGTTGTTTGTTTGGGTTTGGGTTTGTGTTTGGGCTTGTGTTTAGGTTAATGTGTGTGTATGCCCATGAGGAAATCCATAATGAACCCCTTCGGTTTGCGGAGGTAAGGTCAATGGTGGGGTGAAGCCAGGAGGATGTATTGGGTCAGTTGGTTCTCTCGGTAGAGATTCCCTTTCCTCTTTTTGTTTGGATAGTTGCATGGCCTCCGTCAGCTTGGCCATCTGCTCTTTTAAAGTCTTAACCTCACTTCTCAACTCCTCGTTTTGTCTCTCCAGCTCATCCATGATTCTTGATTGTGCACGAGTCTTATAAGGATGTCGAGAAAATTGTCTTTTTCTAATTTTTCTGTTAAAGTTAAAAATTAATTTTTTGAGAAATAATTTGAATGCAAAAATCGTGAATGATAAAGATGTTAATGCAAATGAGTATGATGTGTAGAAAGAGTGTATGAGGTGATTTTGAAACTTTTCTTTTGATGATAAATTTATGAATGGAAAAATGCATGCATGCTATGTGCAAATAATTTTAGAAATTGGAATAATTGAAAGTTGTTCTTTTCGATTCTTAGTAGTTTTGTATTTTTTGGTATTTTCATTTTGCTAGAAAACCCTTGGTTTTGTTTAGAAAAACTCTTTAGTTTTGCTAGAAAAATTTTTTAGGTTTTCAAAATTTTATTTTCTATCTATTGAATCTTTTTATTTTTTCAGTATTTTCAAAAGATTATCTTTCTAATTTCCTATTTCTAAAACATCCTTTTTAAGTTTTCTTTTTTATATTTTCAAAATATTTTTCTAATTTTTCCTAGGAATTTTCTCCTTCTATTTTGGTTTTCTTGATGTTTATCTTGATTTGATTTTTGTATCTCTCCAATTGTAGCCTTCAAATTCCTTGTATCTTGAGAGGGGTGTGTGTGCCCTCTTTGCTTCTCATGCGGGTTACCTGTCCTAGGGATCTATGGCCTTTTATATGAACCTCTCAAAGGTGGTCTGTAATCCTTGGGTGTAGAGGTCACTAGAGCCAAGTTCCAGTCTGCAATGCTTGCCACAACAGCAGAAAAAGCTACCAGTTGTGGGGCATTACAAATAGGACGCACTCTAGCCGGGATTTTCGTGATAGTCAAACAGGACGTAAGCCCCAAAGTGACACCACTAGATCCCTCTATTCCTAGGTTGCACTCAGACCCGGGTATAGGGCCCCACTCATGATAAATGCATATGTAATGTATGAGGGCACACAAGTAATTGGGATACCTGCAATTGGGGAAATTGTACAGATATATATATATATATATATATATATATATATATATATATATATATATATAGTAATTTAATGTTCGTCTATCCTAAAGTTTGTACAAAGAATAAACAAACAGATAAACAGATAAATGGATTGTGCAAATAAACAGATAAGGGATCAAATATAATACACACTCAATTAAACAGGCTTGACTCTCTAATGTCCCCAGTGGAGTCGCCATCTGTCGCAACCGTAATTCCGACGAGACGACGAACTCGCTAAAATTTTGGAAATGGATTTTATTGGTTATGTGGATCATTGTGATTTAATCCAGCAGGCTTCCTTCTTTTTCTTGAATTTTGAATTTTTACCCTGATTTTGCCTGGATCATGTTGATTCAATCCAGCGGGCTTTCTTCTTTTTCTTGAATTTTATGCAGTTGGGTCAAAATTCAAAATTCAAGAAAAAGAAGAAAGCCTGATGGATTAAGCCAAAACAATCCAGGCAAAAGTAGGGTTAAAGTTCAAGGTTAAATCAACAAAGGCATGATCAAAAAAGGTCTTGCTGGATTCCAAAAATAATTCAGGAAAAATCAGGATCAAAACAGGAGTCCGCTAGGCCGAAAACCCACAAAGACAGCCTAGAAAAAAGTTAGGACACATCAAGCAAAAAGCCCGCTAGGCCGAAAACCCAAAAAAGCGGCCTAGGCAAAAGTTAGGGCACACAAACAAAAGTCTGCTAGGTCGACATTCCTCAAAAATGACCTAGGCAAAAGTTAGGGCATGATCAAACAAAAGCCCGCCAGGTCGAAAACCCTCAAAGGGCGGCCTAGGAAAAAGTTAGGGCACAATCAAATAAGAGGCTCGCTAGGTCGAAAACCCTCAAAGGGCGGCTTAGGCAAAAGTTAGGGCACATCAAGCAAAAAAGCCCGCTAGGTCGACAATCCTAAAAATCGACCTAGGAAAAAGTTAGGGCACAATCAAACAGAAGGCCTACTAGGTCGAAAACCCTAAAAAAACGACCTAGGAAAAAGTTAGGGCAATACGAAAGACCTGCTGGGTTGAAAACTCAAAGGAACAACCCAGGCAAAAGTTAAGGTCAAACCAGGAATTTCAGGACAATCCAACATTCCTGCACCTCATCTTCCCTAGAACTGGGGCAAAATTTTGTCGTTTCTCAAGTTTGATTAATTTGACAATCAAGATTATGAAAAACAGCACTGGCATTTTTCATCAAAAGGTGCCATTCGGGCAATCAAACCCACACCTTTCGTCTTTTCCTGCCAAACAAAACACCACTTGCTTCATTCCATCCAAAATCACTTTGCACACCTCAAAAATGCATGTGCCACAGAGAAATGTGAAAAATATAAAAAATAAAAATAAAAAGATTAATTTTGAAAAGTCATGCCAAATCGGATGAATCCTCAACCATCGCGACATGACATGATTGTTTCCAAAGGATCATCCTCCTGTCAAACATAACGCCACCAAGACAAAAAGAGTGTGTCTTATTCAAATAATAACCGCTGTTGGGTTTCCAGGATCTTGACCAAGAAAACTCCGAAATTGAGTCAATCCAGCTCATCCTGATTTTTGGTTCCCTTCACACCCACTATGAGGTTGTCGAGAAAGGACATGTCAAAATAAATAAATAAATAAATAATCAAGAGAAACAAAAGGTTTTAACACCATCTCATTGTTTGCATTCATCCCACAGCATCCATTTCATCAAATAATTATTTCAAGCATAAAAAAAGCATTCAATAAGATTAAAACCTCACATACTTTCTATTCAAACACCACAAGCATCGCATTTTTTTCATTCATTCAAACATCGAAATAAGTGTCTTGTCATTCAAGCATCTCATAATTCGTTTTTCAAAGCTAATTAAGACCTGGGTAAAACTGCCCGAGTCAATCATAATTAAAAAGGACTCAAGTTCAAATTGGGGAAAACTCTTGCCTATACAAAAATTCAATTTGAGGTCACCCTCAAATTCTGGATCAAGTCCAAACAGGGGCAAACGCTTTCCCCCAAAAATTTGATTTGAGGTCATCCTCGAATTCTAAAACAAGTTCAAACAGGGGCAAACGCTTGCCCCCAAAAATTTAATTTGAGGTCACCCTCAAATTCTGGATCAAGTCCAAACAGGGGGCAAATGCTTGCCCACACAAAAATCCAATTTGAGGTCATCCTCAAATTCTGAGTCAAGCTCAAACTGGGGCAAACGTTTGCCCATAAAAATTCAATTTGAGGTCATCCTCAAATTCTTAGTCAAGCTCAAACTAGGGCAAACGCTTGCCCACAAAAAATTCAATTTGAGGTTATCCTCAAAATTCTGAGTCAAGCTCAAACAGGGGCAAACGTTTGCCCACAAAAATTCAATTTGAGGTCACCCTCAAATTTTGAGTCAAGCTCAAACTGGGGAAAACGTTTTCCCATAAAAATTCAATTTAAGGTCACCCTCAAATTTTGAGTCAAGCTCAAACTGGGGCAAATGCTTGCCCACAAAAATTCAATTTGAGGTCACCCTCAAATTCTGAGTCAAGCTCAAACTGGAGCAAATGCTAGCCCACAAAAATTCATTTTGAGGTCACCTTCAAATTTTGAATCAAGCTCAAATTGGAGCAAATGTTTTCCCAAGAAAGATTTAAATTCAAAATATCAAAATCAAAACAGGGGAAAATGGTTTCCCAAAATCCCCTCAAGTTAAGGCATCCCTCGACTGCCAAAAGATCTTCCAAACTGGGGCAAACACTTGCCCAAAGTTCCTTCTAATCAAGAGAGCCCTCAATTATGAAGAATTTTCTAAACTGGGGCAAAATGGTTTCCCAAGTTTCTTCAAGAGAATAATTATCAAGTGCTTAAAAACCTTCAAGTTCAAGGTAGAATAAGCAATTTATTTAAATTCAAGAAAAACAAATTTCAAAATAGTTTGTCCAAGGAAGCTGACGACGAAGTCCATGTTCCACCCTCACAGGACACATCACACCCGTGCCTTGATAGGACTTGTACATTTTACCTGTCTTAACAGGTTTTCACCTTTTCCTGTCTAGCAGGCTTGCATTTCTCCTGTCAACAACAGGAGTCCATCTACATTTATTTTGTGTTAACAGGATAGTTTTCGTCATTTACTTTCCTGCCTTAACAAGGCTTGCTTCTTTCCTGTCTTCACAGGTCCTTTTCATTTCGCTTTGCCTGTCTTAACAGGTTTTCACCATTCTATTGTGCCTGTCTTAACAGGCGTTTTGCCTCCATCATGTCAATAACAGGACTTTTACATTTTTGCCTGTCTTAACAGGTCATTTTCACTTTCCTTTGCATGTCTAGCAAGCTTGCATCTTTCCTGTCATCAACTGGACTTTTTCTGCATTCCACCTGTCTTAACAAGTCATTTTTCATTTATCCTATCAAGCAGGATTTCTGTTTAAATTTCCGCATACATCCTGTCAAGCAGGATTTCATTTGCATTTATCCTGTCAAGCAGGATTTTGTTTGCATTTATCCTGTCAAACAGGATTTCATGTTTAAATTTCCGCATACATCCTGTCAAGCAGGATTTCGTTTGCATTTATCCTGTCAAGCAGGATTTCATGTTTAAATTTCCGCATACATCCTGTCAAGCAGGATTTCGTTTGCATTTATCCTGTCAAGCAGGATTTCATGTTTAAATTTCCGCATACATCCTGTCAAGCAGGATTTCGTTTGCATTTATCCTGTCAAGCAGGATTTCATGTTTAAATTTCCGCATACATCCTGTCAAGTAGGAGTTCATTTGCATCTATCCTGTCAAGCAGGATTTCATGTTTAAATTTCTGCACACATCCTGCCAAGCAGGATTTCATATGCATTTATCCTGTTAAGCAGGATTTCATTTGCATGTTCTTGTCAAGCAGGACGTCAAGCATGTTTAATTTCTATCCACCTGTCAAGCAGGTTTGCATTTATCCTGGCAACAGCAGGATCTCATTTGCATCCTTCCGTCAACAACGGGATCTTCATCAAGTTTACATTTCTGCATTCTTGGCCTATGTTGTTAAGTCTCCTCAAGTTTACTTTTCCGCACCTTGGCCTATGTTGTTAGGCCTCATCAAGTTTACTTTTCTGCATTCATGGCCTATGTTGTCAGGCCTCCTCAAGTTTACTATTCTGCACCTTGGCCTATGTTGTCAGGCCTCATCAAGTTTACTTTTCTGCATTCATGGCCTATGTTGTCAGGCCTCCTCAAGTTTACTTTTCTGCACCTCGGCCTATGTTGTCAGGCCTCCTCAAGTTTACTTTTCCACACCTTGGCTTATGTTGTCAAGCCTCATCCAGTTTACTTTTCTGCACCTCGGCCTATGTTGTCAGGCCTTCTCAAGTTTACTTTTCTGCACCTTGGCCTATGTTGTCAGGCCTCATCAAGTTTATTTTTCCTCACCTTGGCCTATTTTGTCAGGCCTCTTCAAGTTTACTTTTCTGCACCTCGGCCTATGTTGTCAGGCCTCCTCAAGTTTACTTTTCTGCACCTTAGCCTATGTTGTCAGACCTCCTCAAGTTTATTTTCCGCACCTTGGCCTATGTTGTCAGGCCTCCTCAAGTTTACTTTTCTGCTTCTGGGCCTACGATGTCAAGCCTCACCAAGTTCGTTTCTCCATAACTGGGCCTTTGATGTCAGGCCTCCAACTTAGATAGATACCTCGGCCTATGCTATCAGGCCACCTTGTACATATCTTACATTTTAGTTCTTGCATGCTTTCCTGTCTTAAACAGGTCACTTTCACTCTACTGAGCCCGTCGTAACAGGCCATTTTCATTTCATTTTGCTTGTCCTAACAAGTCATCCCATTGAATTCCACTTAGCCTTGTCAGGCTATACAACTAAGTCTCGCATATTTAAACCCTATCGGTACATGAAGTCGGTAAGGTCATTCAATCATCCTTCTCCAGACATCCATGAGGTTCAGTTTCAAGTTCAAGGCTCCTGTTCGTCGGACTTCTTCAAGGCCTGCCTCGGACATAATGTGTTCACATCTTTACTCATTTCCTACTACGATAATTCAGAGAATCATTTCTCATATTATCTGGTAGGAAAATGAGTAAAGAGGGGCAAACTGTAAACACTCAATTATGTTCGAGGCCCCCAATCTTTAAAATTAACCAAAAATTAAGTTAATTAAAAATTTGAAAAGATATAAAACAGAAAGCAGAAAGAACAGAAAACAGAAAGTAAAAAAGAAAAAATAAAAAAAAATAATAAAAAAAAAGAGAAATTAAAGAATAAGTAAAAATGATAAATAAATAGAAAAAAAAAACAAAAAAGGTAAAAAACGAAAATTGGAAAAAAAAAAGCTGAAAAATCAAAAATAGGGAATAAAAATTTTGAAATCAAGGGGGTTGGATTTTAGCTCCTGGAAAGGGGTGGCTTTTGGCCATTTGAAAGGACTTGTCCCTTGCTAAGAGAGAGGAGGCTGGCCTTTGGCTCTTTGAAAGAGCTTGACCCTTGCCAAGAAAGGGAGGTGTCTATATATACCTACGAATAGGAAAAGAAGGGGGTTTTTTCTCATTTTTTGGAAATTATTGAGAGGGGGAGCACTTGAGGGAGGGAATATTTTTTCAGAATTTTTGAAGGGAGGACATAGGAGACTCTCTACCTCTGCCTTCAAACCAGTTCTTCATCACCTTCCAATCAAGGTTAGATCCTACTTTTATTCTGCTCAAGTTTCTTGCTTCTTCTCGAATTTCCGAGCTTATTTTCGTCTCTGGTTTTCGTTTTCATTTTTGATCGGTCAAATGATCTCCGATTTCGATGATTTTTCTTTCGTTCTCTTCGTCTTTCTCTCTAGTTTCTGGACTGATATTGTATGTCCAATTTGGATTTGAAATGAAATTTTAATCGCCTGATTACCAAAGCATGTTCATCCTGGTGCACAAGTGAACCTAGCTTATTTGATTTGTGCATAACTTGCTCATTTCTGATTGGATTTATTTCAAACTTGTTTTGTTTGATTCATATGATCCATATCTTGCAATTAATCAGTTTTTATTTTTCAGATCTACCAAAAAATATTTTTTAAAAATTCTGAAATTTGAATTCAAATTTTGGCGTCAAAATCTTGTGTTCTTGAGCTTGATCTTCATCTCTGTTTTTCATTTTTGTTTTTAATCAGCTAAATGATCTCCGATTTCTGTGATTTTTGTTTCTTTTTCTTCGTCTTTCTTTCTCATTTCTGGAATGATATTATTTGTCCAATTAGGATCTGAAATGAAATTTTAATCGCCTGATTACCGAAGCATGTTCATCTTGGTGCACAAATTAACGTAGCCTGATTGATTTGTGCATAACTTGCTCATTTATGATTAGATTTGTGTCAAACTTGTTTTGCTTGATTCCTATAATCCATATCTTTCAATTGATTGGTTTTTATTTTTCAGATCTACCAAAAAATATTTTTTAAAAATTCTTAGATTTGAATTCAAATTTTGGCGCCAAAATCTTGTGTGTTCTTGGGGTTGATCTTCATCTTTATTTTTCATTTTCGTTTTTAATTGGTCAAATGATCTCTGATTTTGGTGATTTTTGTTCTTTTCTATTTGTATTTCTCTCTAGTTTCTGTAATGATATTATTTATCTAATTTGGATTTGAAATGAAATTTCTATCGCTTGATTACTAAAGCATGTTCGCAATTCTTTTCCTTAATTTCAAAATCAAGTCAAGTTTATTTCAAATTAAGCCCAATTCAAGCCCAAAATTCAAATCAAGTTTATTTTATTTTAAATCAAGTCCAATTTTATTTCATTAAATTCAAATCAAGTTCATTTTCTTTTAAATCAAGTCCCATTTTGCATTCCTTAATCTCACGCAATGGGCCCTAAAAACGAACTGGTAGTTTTTTCTGCTGTTCGTTGTTTAGAGGTCCGTATGGGTCCAAGTGCAGCCGTAGTTGTCTTGGGCCCTATGCATATGTGGATTGGGGATTGCGTTTCCTTTTTTCAAAAATAAAAATCTTGTTTTGCAATTCTTAATCCCACGCGACGAGCACTAAGCACGAACTGGTAACTTTTTCTGCTGCTCGTTGTTTAGAGATTCGTATAGGTCCAAGTGCAGCCGTAGTTATCTTGGGCCTTGTGCATATGTGGATTAGGGTTGCCTCTCCTTTTTACAAAATAAAAACCTTGCTCATTTTATTCATTGATTTTCAAAAAATAAAAATCTTGTTTTGCAATTCTTAATCTCACGCGACGAGCTCTAAGAACGAACTGGTAGCTTTTTCTGCTGTTCGTTGTTTAGAGATTCGTATAGGTCCAAGTGCAGCCGTAGTTGTCTTGGGCCTTGTGCATATGTGGATTAAGGTTGCCTTTCCTTTTTACAAAGATAAAAACCTTGCTCATTTTATTCATCGAGTTTGAAAATAAAAATCTTGTTTTGCAATTCTTAATCTCACACGATGAGCTCTAAGCACGAACTGGTAGCTTTTTCTGCTGTTCGTTGTTTAGAGATTCGTATAGGTCCAAGTGCAGCCGTAGTTGTCTTGGCCCTTGTGCATATGTGGATTAGGGTTGCCTTTCCTTGTTCAAAATAAAAACCTTGCTCATTTTATTCATCGATTTTCAAAATAAAGATCTTGCTTTGCGATTCTTAATCTCACGCGATGAGCTCTAAGCACGAACTGGTAGCTTTTTCTGCTGTTCGTTGTTTAGAGATTCGTATAGGTCCAAGTGCAGCCGTAGCGGTCTTGGGCCCTTTGTATATGTGGATAGGGATTGCCCTTCTCTTTCAAAATAATCAAGCCGTTTTCGAATATTACTTTCCAAGTAGCATCGAAGGTTAAGCCTTCAAGTGCCTTTCAAACACTCCTTTAGACACTCTTGAAGGTTAAGCCTTCAAGTCAAATCAAACCAGAACTACGTAAGCCTTGAGTTTCCCATTGCACCGGGGAATACGTAGGAGCAGAATCAAGTCCTGTGAGGCTAACCTCCGTCAAGCTATTTATTTTCACATTAACTAAGGGATCAAATAATTTTCAGAAATCACACACTCGGTTTAAGGGTACCGTTCTTTGGAACGGGCGAGTGGGGTTCCTAACACCTTCCCCACTCGTAACCGACTCCCGAACTTAGAATCTCATCTTCAAGTTAGGGGTTTTCCAAATCTTTTTCCCTTAAATAAAAATTTGGTGGCGACTCCACACATAACCAATAAAATCCATTTCAACAAATTTTAGCGAGTCCGTCGTCTCGTCGGAATTACGGTTGCGACAGATGGCGACTCCGCTGGGGAAACCCCATGTATGTCCGAGGCCCCCAATCGTTAAAATTAACCAAAAATTAAGTTAATTAGAAATTTGAAAAGATATAAAACAGAAAGCAGAAAATACAGAAAAGAGAAAGAAAAAAAGAAAAGAATAAAAAAAAGAGAGAAGAGGAAAAAGAAAAAGAGAAAAAAATAAGAAAAGAAAAAAGGAAAAAGGAAAAATTCTCTTATGTGGGAAAGAAGTCCCACATTGGATAAGAAGGGATTCTTCAATCCCTCCTCCTTCTATATAAGGAGAGATCCTTCACCAAAATGAGGGAGGAGGAGCACTTGAGGGAGGGAATATTTTTTCAGAATTTTTGAAGGGAGGACCTAGGAGACTCTCTACCTCTGCCTTCAAACCAGTTCTTCATCACCTTCCAATCAAGGTTAGATCCTACTTTTATTCTGCTCAAGTTTCTTGCTTCTTCTCGAATTTCCGAGCTTATTTTCGTCTCTGGTTTTCGTTTTCATTTTTGATCGGTCAAATGATCTCCGATTTCGATGATTTTTTTTTGCGTTCTCTTCGTCTTTCTCTCTAGTTTCTGGAATGATATTGTATGTCCAATTTGGATCTGAAATGAAATTTTAATCTCCTGATTACCGAAGCATGTTAATCCTGGTGCACAAGTGAACCTAGCTTATTTGATTTGTGCATAACTTGCTCATTTCTGATTGGATTTATGTCAAACTTGTTTTGCTTGATTCATATGATCCATATCTTGCAATAAATCGGTTTTGATTTTTCAGATCTGTCAAAAAATATTTTTTAAAAATTCTGAGATTTGGATTCAAATTTTGCGCCAAAATCTTGTGTGTTCTTGAGGTTGATCTTCATCTCTGTTTTTCATTTTCGTTTTTAATTGGTCAAATGATCTCTGATTTTGGTGATTTTTGTTCTGTTATATTTGCATTTTTCTCTAGTTTCTGTAATGATATTATTTATCTAATTTGGATTTGAAATGAAATTTCTATCGCTTGATTACTAAAGCATGTTCGCAATTCTTTTCCTTAATTTCAAATCAAGTCAAGTTTATTTTAAACCAAGCCCAATTCAAGCCCAAAATTCAAATCAAGTTTATTTTATTTTAAATCAAGTCCCATTTTGCATTCCTTAATCTTACGCAATGGACCCTAAAAACGAACTGGTAGCTTTTTCTGCTGTTCGTTGTTCAGAGGTCTGTATGGGTCCAAGTGCAGCCGTAGTAGTCTTGGGCCCTGTGCATATGTGGATTAGGGTTTGCGTTTCCTTTTTTTCAATCAAATAAAAATCATTTTGCATTCCTTAATCCACGCAACAAGCCCTAAAAACGAACTGGTATCTTTTTCTACTGTTCGTTGTTTAGAGGTCCGTATGGGTCCAAGTGCAGTCGTAGTTGTCTTGGGCCCTGTGCATATGTGGATTGAGGATTGCCTTTCCTTTTTTTTTTTATCAAATAAATGTCGTTTTGCATTCCTTAATCTCATGCGACGAACTCTAAAAATGAACTGGTAGCTTTTTCTGCTGTTCGCTGTTTAGAGGTCCGTATGGGTCCAAGTGCAGTCGTAGTTGTCTTGGGCCCTATGCATAGTTGGATTGGGATCGCACCCTTAAAATGTTTTCAAAAAAAGGCAAAAATGCATTTTCTTTTAAATTCAAACTCCGAAGGTCAAGCCTTCAACTCACACCAGAATTACGTAAGCCTTGAGTTTCACATTGCACCGGGGAATACGTAGGAGCAGGATCAAGTCCTGTGAGGCTAACCTCCGTCAAGCTATTTATTTTCACATTAACTAAGGGATCAAATAATTTTCAGAAATCACACACTCGGTTTAAGGGTACCGTTCTTTGGAACGGGCGAGTGGGGTGCCTAACACCTTCCCCACTCGTAACCGACTCCCGAACTTAGAATCTCATCTTCAAGTTAGGGGTTTTCCAAATCTTTTTCCCTTAAATAAAAATTTGGTGGCGACTCCACACATAACCAATAAAATCCATTTCAACAAATTTTAGCGAGTCCATCGTCTCGTCGGAATTACGGTTGCGACAGATGGCGACTCCGCTGGGGAAACCCCATGTATGTCCGAGGCCCCCAATCGTTAAAATTAACCAAAAATTAAGTTAATTAGAAATTTGAAAAGATATAAAACAGAAAGCAGAAAATACAAAAAAGAGAAAGCAAAAAAGAAAAGAATAAAAAAAGGAGAGAAGAGGAAAAAGAAAAAGAGAAAAAAATAAGAAAAGAAAAAAGGAAAAATTCTCTTATGTGGGAAAGAAGTCCCACATTGGATAAGAAGGGATTCTTCAATCCCTCCTCCTTCTATATAAGGAGAGATCCTTCACCAAAATGAGGGAGGAGGAGCACTTGAGGAAGGGAATATTTTTTCAGAATTTTTGAAGGGAGGACCTAGGAGACTCTCTACCTCTGCCTTCAAACCAGTTCTTCATCACCTTCCAATCAAGGTTAGATCCTACTTTTATTCTGCTCAAGTTTCTTGCTTCTTCTCGAATTTCCGAGCTTATTTTCGTCTCTGGTTTTCGTTTTCATTTTTGATCGGTCAAATGATCTCCGATTTCGATGATTTTTTTTTTGCGTTCTCTTCGTCTTTCTCTCTAGTTTCTGGAATGATATTGTATGTCCAATTTGGATCTGAAATGAAATTTTAATCTCCTGATTACCGAAGCATGTTAATCCTGGTGCACAAGTGAACCTAGCTTATTTGATTTGTGCATAACTTGCTCATTTCTGATTGGATTTATGTCAAACTTGTTTTGCTTGATTCATATGATCCATATCTTGCAATTAATCGGTTTTGATTTTTCAGATCTGCCAAAACATATTTTTCAAAAATTCTGAGATTTGAATTCAAATTTTGGCGCCAAAATCTTGTGTGTTCTTGAGGTTGATCTTCATCTCT